>CM072516.1:59455239-59492739 GCA_036898135.1 Oncomelania hupensis
GACATACTTGTTTCTCTGGCCATCGCCAACGGCTTCTGTAGGTTTACAAAATGTCCGAACGTAAATAATCAACAAAAAATATGTATAGAACTCAAAATGTCATGCACACTTATACACATGGAACCGTCGACCTCCGACATCCCACAAAATTCACATTCACCGACTCGAATCATCTGCAGATTACATTAGCACAACAAAACTTTGCCCTGTCGTCCAGCTCTGTGTCCCTCCTGCTCCTAATCGCCCATCGACTCTAGACCTTACCGAATACACGCGCGATTATTAGAAGATTTTCGGACTGGGCCATATAATGGATCGATTCCCCTAATATATAATATACAAATTTACACATATCCAAACGATGCGTGAAATAAAATGTGACTGTTTTCGTGCCCTTCAAAACTGTAGCATGGCAGTTTAAATGGTCACAGGTTAGACAATTCAATTCAAGTTTGTCCAAATCCACCGTTGATTTGACTTGAGCTGTTTCGGCTATAATTTGGCAGCTTTCTTCAAACACTGAGTCACTTTTCTGGGGTGGTGGATAGCTTGAGAACGGTATCAAGAAATCATTGTAGAGAAGTAGGTTCTGGTCTGGTTGTGTATTGTAAACGTCAGCCTAATAACAGCTTAGCTCCAGACTTTGCGTTACGTCGTTTTTATTTTGCTTTTGTCACAATTCAGATTCTGGGTGTGGTCTTTAACCATGTGTCTCTAATTATTAGGAAATCTGCATACACAACCTGGAGCATATATATGACACACAGCGGTGTATATTGTACCACTTCGAATCAGTGTCACAGTGTGAGCCCCAGTCGTTTGCAGGCCTCTTGCTGCAGCAGCTTACGGCTGACCTTACCGGAGGAGATGGTAGGAAAGCGCTGGAAGGTCAGCACGTACTTGGGCACTGGCAGTTCGTTGGTCCATTCCCCGTTCACGTCAGCGCAAGCCTCCTTTACCGTCTCCTCGGTGGCCTGGGTGCCGGAACGCAGGATGATGCAGGCGCAAACCTCGTGGAACAGCCTGTCGTCCGGCACACCGACCACCATGACGTCCTCCAGATAGGGCAGCCTGGCCAGCCGCTCCTCCACCTCGTAAGGGTAGACGATGACCACACCGCGCATGATGGCGTCCGACTGCCGTCCCAGCATGTACACCCTGCCCGCACCGTCCATGTACCCCAGGTCGTCCGTCCGAATCCAGCCGTCCTCTAGCAGCACTTCCGCCGTCTTCTTTTCATTGCGGTAGTAGCCCTGGAACTGACCCGCACTCTTCACCAACACCTCCCCCTGTACACCTTGTTCCACGGGTTTTAAATTCTTGTCCACGATACGGACCTGGGCCCTTGGGTGCGGGTAGCCGACCAGGAAGTCGTCGAAGTCGTGCTGCTGGCGACAGGTAATGGAACAGATGTATGCGGTCTCAGTCAGGCCGTAGCTGTTGTACATGATGTCGCTCAGCGGGCCCAGCACCCTGGCTATCTGCTTCGTCAACGGCTGTCCCGACATCAGCAGCTCCCGCAGACGCCAGCCGCTGCTAGACACGAAGTCAGAGTGGTCGTCCAACAGTCCGTACACCGTCTGCAACAAGCGTAGCACCGAGACAACTTGTAGCATGGGTAATAATGGCTGTATAACTTAATTATTCAAATCGACGTAAACTTTCTGCACCGTTATATGTAAACTGTTTCAAAACAAACTGTAGCATAACCCACCTGCGGAGTGAGGTGAGCGAAGGTGGCTTTCTCTTCGCTGATATAAGTCCACACCGTCCTTGGACAGCCTTCCGGCGTTTCTGTCCGCCCGTCCGTCATAACTCGGCAAGTCCCGGAACTCAAGAAAGGATGTTGGAATGCTGCTATCCAGCCGACTGGACGATCCTACAAAGTGGATAATATGAGATTCAACGTTAATCCCAGTCGCTAAGCTAGTTTCGTCCCAAAATATTTTAAGACTAACTGTCAACACTTATGATGGCAGCACAGGGGCCAGACAGTGTGTCGTTACAAAGGGTGTGTGAGTAGAGAGTGGAATGGGCAGGTTAGAGGAGTATGGTGTGCAGCGTAAATTAATAACCAATAGACAATGTTTCTGCTACAAGTGACCAGTTGCGTACTTAGGAAAACACGATGACAAACCAATCGATTCCAGTATACCGCCTATATAAATTAAAATGTAAAGCGGCGATATAAACATATAAAGTACCGCCCTCTGCCAATCCAATCAGAAGTAGGTTCTAGCATTCCGAAAAATTCTCTCACTTAACCACTTGCTATCTAAATTCACAGTCTCTCCTTTTCTAGATTTGGGTTAAAAGTACCTGGATAAAGATTTAGGCCTTAAGTCCTTGATCACCTACTCTGCAAGTAGCTCATACCAAAGAGTATTCAGTAGTTAACACAAAGAAGGGGAAGTCCGAAAGACTCCTATATAAATAATGATAAGCGAAGCGCCCCAAGCAGTCATCGTGTTAGAAAACTCAGGGGAGGCAATCCGATGCATAGCCACAAGTAAACTAAATTCGAATGTCGAATGCGGCCAATCGGTCGCTGTATAAATTAAACTACCCAGAATGTGCACTAAATACGCACAGAAGCTTGTGAAACAATAAGTAAATGATCCTTTTGGGTAATAAAATAATGTACAAGAATATAAGTGCACAAAAATGGTTTGTATATAGGTCAGATGTATGTAGATGTGTTTCAGAATGACGAAGCATGAGACCAAACTTGGTCACCTAAGACAGAATAGTCTAGCACTCAAAAGGTTCCTCCAGATGGCAAAAAAATCCAGCGTAAAAATAGATCTGTTTGAACAAGAAAGAACACAGTTTTGCTGTTGTTGTTTTTTTTTAGTAAACAGATTGATAACAAACACCAAGTGTTTCAGAATGACAAAGCTCGAGACCAAAATTAGTGACCAAAAACCGATAGTCTAGCACTCCAAAAAGTTCATCCCGATGGCAAAAATGACTAACTACTAGCCGAGTAAACCTAAATAAAGACTAACCTGAAAGATGATGTCTTTGTCTGTGAGTAGATAGATAGACTGCCAGTTGCTGGCTACGTCCAGCAAGTTGCCGTGAGTAAAGGTCGCCAGCTTGGGAAGTCCAGTAGAACCTGAGGTGGGGAAAAACACAGCTAGGTCTGACTGCTGGACGTCCTCTGCGCAGCAACATGAATAATAATAACAATTAATAATAATAACAATTTTATTTATAAAGAACTACAGTCAAACAGTTTGTCGGCTCAAAGCGCGTACGTAAAAAGTAAAATAACGCAGAGTAAACAATAAATAAATAAATAAATAAATAAATGTAGGATGGTCTTTAAAACGCCTGATGATCTGGTGACGCGGCCATACCATCGGATTTTTCGTTTCTTCACCACTGTGAGCAGGTCATCGTGTTGTCCAATGGCTTCTTGTATGATGGTCTGTCGGACTTCGTCGTTGGTGAAGTGCTGGGTATATGAAATGCCCAGAAATCTTCTGCAGCACCTCATCTCCATGCTTTGTATTCTTCGTTGTATATCTGTTGTGAGGGTCCAAGTTTCGCAAGCATATAGGAAGATGGAGATGACAAGGGAGCGCAGCTGTCTTACCTTGGAATGTAGACTGATGGCCCTGTCTTTCCAAATGGGCTTCAACCTCGCAAGGGCAGCAGTTGTTTGTGCGATCCTGGAGAGGACTTCCTGTCTGGACCCATTGTTTGATATAATGGCTCCTAAATATTTGAAGCTATGCACTGTGTTGAGGGATTGGCCTTGGACTTTGATGTCCGTGTTGATGCCATTGGTGTTGTTGGTCATCATTTTGGTCTTCTCTGCACTTATTTCCATTCCATAGGCTCTGGAGGTGGTGTCAAGTCTTTGTACCAGCTGTTCAAGTTCTTGTTCTTCTCAATCAATGTCATCCGCAAAACGGAGGTTGGAGATTGCTCTAACCTCTATGCTGATTGTGCCTTCGTGATCCGCAAAGGCATCTGACATGATGCGCTCCATGAAGATGTTAAAGAGTGTAGGAGAGAGAAGGCATCCTTAACGCACGCCGATTGTTGTTCGGAACCAGTTCCCGATGGCACTGTTGTGGAGGACTGCACTGGTAGCCTTGTCATACAGGCTTTTGATGACTTCAATAATGTTAGGGCTGATGTTGTACCCTTTCATGGTTGCCCACAGGTCTGCATGCCAGACTCGGTCAAACGCCTTCTTGAAGTCTACGAACACATGATATAGATGTTGTTGGTGCTGTTGGTATTTCTCGCAGATTATTCTGATGTTGAAAATCTGTTCAGTAGTTCTTCGCCCTGCCCTCAATCCTGCTTGTTCTTCAACTATGATTTGTTCAGCTTGGGGTTTCAGCCTGTTGAGTTTTATTTTCAGGAGGACCTTGCTGGGATGGCTGATGAGACAGAGGGTGCGGTAATTTTCACACTCCTGAAGGTTACCTTTTTTGGGGAAGAGTGATAACAAGCGACTGGGTCCATGGTGTAGGCCACTTCCCACTCTGCCAGATCTTGTTACAGATAATGGTGAGTGCGTCGATCATCGCTTCTCCTCCTGCTGGAAGCAGTTCCGCGGGTATGTTGTCCACTCCCGCTGGCTTCCCTTTCTTCAGCGATTGCACTGCTGCCTCAACTTCTTCTCGGAGAAGACCCCTTGGGGTCATGAGCAATCTTGCCACTGTAGATTGTTCAAACCTATAAAGGGAAAAGTGAAAGCCACAGTTGAAAACCTGTCTTTCCTTTATAGGCAAGACAGATTCACTGCGGCAACAGTACCCCCGTTGGAGTGCCGGGGGTTTTCAGTATAAATAGTATCCCCACTTTATGGAAATTTAGTGCTTTAAATTCCCACTGTCGCTGTCTTCCTCATTTACTCTTTCCTATTCCTGCTCTGTCCTTCACTCTGCTATACTATCTTCTTCTTTGCTAGATCAATGACCTACCTTTTTTCTTGAAAACTCTTCCTGGACAAGACTCCTTGTTTGTGTATGAGGTCTGTTGGATCAGCTTGGGAGTGTTGGACGCTTTCTGCCGGGTGGTCACTAGGGCTTCCTCTGATTGTACTATTTAGCACTATAGGCATTTTATATGTATGCGTTTTGTTGATGATTTATAATGATGGTTGTATTCTATTTTGTTTTTGTAACCGGGGGTTCGCGTAGTTGAGGTCAACCCTCAGCCGTCCCTCGCGTGGGATGTCTTTATTGTAAAGTGACTGGCCGGTGGAGGGCATTCAATTTTCCCACTGGGGTTGTTTCAACAGATCTTTTATGCGGATCGGGGGTTGTCCGGTCCTGATTTGGCTCGGAAGAGTCCGCTGGACCTAAAGCAACAATAAATCAATCAATCAATCAATCAATTCTCGGAGAATTGGGACGATTTCTTCTTCTCTGTTCTCTTGACATGCTACATGTAGAACTGATGGGTCTTCGTTTGGTGTGTGGTTGTAAAGGTCAGAGCAGTACTATGTCCATCTATCCAAGACTTCGTGTTCTTCTGTAAGGCATGTGCCACATTTGCTTTGGATCGTGGAGACCTTGGGCTGTTTAACACTTATCAGTCGCTTCACAGTCTGGTAGGCCTTCTTGCTGTTGTTCTGTTTCAGACTGTTCTCTATTTTTTGGCATTGATCTTTTTTTTAAATTTAATGTCTGTTCACACATTTCGGTGATATTAGATATTAGGTTATTTGGTATTGATCTTCTATCCAGTTCTCCGTTGCTATGCACATGCCTTTTTGGATATATATATTTAGATATATGTAGATACATTTCTTAAATGTATTTATTTATTTTATAAAATGCAAACAAAGCACAATCCAAAAACATACAGTACAAACTCACCGCACAGACTGACACACTCACAAGTACACGTTTGATATCACACAAAAAATAGAGACAATACAACATATAAAACCAATCAATAATTGCAGAATGACAGTTGAAATTTAGAGCTGCAGATTAAAACAAAATGTAAGAATAAAATTTAAAAACATATGCGAGATTTTAACACTTGCCAAACCAACCCGATATAGGTCTAACCGAGGTATTTCGTGAATGGATGTGTTTTCATATTTTATTTTTATTTATTTATTTATTTATTTATTTATTGGGTATTGCGGGGAAGGAGAGGTTTGTCTAATAAGGAGGGGCAGTGTATTCCAGGTGTTTGGTCCAAATACAGGACAAAGCTCTTGTTCCAACTGTTTTGATGGAAAAACCTCGGCACACTTAGTTGCGATGCATTTTCCGAGCGCAATGATCTGTGTAGTGTAAAATGGCACAATTAGTTCTTTCAAGAACGAAGGCGTCTCGCTGTTGTGAACACGTTGATGGTACAGCGTTGCCACCTTGTATACAATTCTAGCTCTGACCGGTAGCCAATGAAGTGTACGCAGGAGCGCGGTGGCAGAATCACGTTTAGATTTTCAGAGGATCATATGAGCGGCGCTGTTTTTGAAACGTTGCTTTGGAAAATGCTAAGATCACTTTTCACACGGCCAGTTTTCGACGCCAATCAAGTTGCCATCGGTCAGTTTACAACCAAGTAGAATGGATCTTCAATATTCTATCATATCGATAGCAAAGCTCTAACTATAATACATACTATGGTTACCGCTAGGGCTATCGGGGATCCATTATCGCTTTGCTATAGAGTATAGAGGACACATTCTACGGGTGTTCACATTGCACCCAGGAAGAGTAAGGCGAACTTTATTCTTCAGTCATAACCTTGCTATTTTTTGATAAAATTAATTGTCTTACTATCCTTTCCTATCATATCCCGTCACTCGAAAGTCGTTGGGACGTACTCCATCATTCTCTGTCCTCAGCAACCCTCATGGTTTCTTTCAGTGTCAAGAAAGTTCATTCTCGAATATTATCCTCCCACCTCTTTTTCTATCCCTCTTCTTCTGCCTCCCTGCACCGTGCCTTGCAGGATGATCTTTGCAAGGCCTGATGCTCTGGTGACACGGCCATACCATCGGAGTTTCCGTTTCTTCACCACTGTGAGCATGCCATCGTATTGTCTAGTGGCTTGTGTGATGGTGTGTCGGACTTCGTCGTTGGTGATGTGCTGTGTATAGGAAATGCCCAGAAGTTTTCTGTAGCACCTCATCTCCATGTTTTGTATTCTTCGTTGTAGATTTGCTGTGAAGGTCCATGTTTGCAAGCATATAGGAAGATGGAGATGACAAGGGAGCGCAGCAGTCTTACCTTGGAGTGTAGACTGATGGTCCTGTCTTTCCAAATGGGCTTCAACCTTGTCAGGGCAGCAGTTGTTTGTGCGATCCTGGAAAGGACTTCCTGTCTGGACCCATTGTCTGACACAATGGCTCCTAAATATTTGAACTATCCACCTTATTGAGGGATTGAGTTTGGTCTTTGATGTCCCTGTTGATGTCATTGGTGTTGTTGATCATCGTGTTGGTCTTCTCTGCATCTCCAAAGTCCAAATCCTCTGGAGGTGGTGTCAAGTCTCTGTATCAGCTGTTCAAGTTTTTGTTCCTCTCCAGCCAATCCATCAATGTCATCCGCAAAACGAAGGTTGGAGTTTGCTCTATCCCCTATACAAATTGTGCCTTCGTGATTTGCAAGGTCATCTGACATGATGCGCACCAGGAAGATGTTGAAGAGTGTTGGAGAGAGTAGGCAAACCTTGACGCACGCCGAATGTTGTTCTGAACCAGTCCCCGATGGCGCTGTTGTGGAGTACTGCACTGTAGCCTTGTCATACAGGCTTTTGACGATTTCAGTGATGTTATGGCTGATGTTGTACACCTTCATGGTTGCCCACAGAGCTGCAAGCCAGACTCGGTCAAACGCTTTTTTGAAGTCTACAAATACATGATATAGATGTTGTTGGTGCTGTCGATATTTCTCGCAGAGTATACTATTCTGAGGTTGAAAACCTGCTCAGCGATACTTCGCCCTGCCCTGATACCTGCTTGTTCTTCAACTATGACTTGCTCAGCTTTGGGTTTCAACCTGGAGTATTATTTTCAGGTGGAAATTGCGGGATGGCTGATGAGACTGATGTTGTGGTAGTTTTCACACTCCTGAAGGTTACCGTTTTGGGGAAGAGGGATGACAAGCGACTGAGTCCATGGTGTAGGCCACTCCCCACTCTGCTAGATCTGGTTACAGATAATGGTGAGGGCGTCAATCATCACTTCCCCTCCTGCTTTAAGCAATTCTGCTGGTATGTTGTCCACTCCCGCTGACATCCCCTTCTTCAGCGATTGCTCTGCTGCCTTAACTTCTCGGAGAATTGGGAGGATTTCTTCTTCGTCTTCTCTTGGGACATGCTAGAACTGATGGGTCTCAGTATATATATATATATAATCTGCTTTTTCCTAAAGTAAATGAGTTCAAAGTGCAGAGATCAAAGGAAAGAAAACAACGCTACAGTGATGAAGAGAAAAGGACAGTGGCTACTCATAACGACATCCAACGGAAAAAAAGAACATCATTATAAATCTAGCATCAAACAAACAAACCTATACCTGATGCTCGCTGTGCTGCCGAGATCTCAGAAGCACGCTGTACCAGATCCTGCTCCAAGGACTTGAGAAACGTAAATTCCTTCCCCGAATCGCCCCTCTCGCAGAAGATGACGCAACGCAGCGAGCTGACTTCAGGCCACGTCACAGTGACACTGCTTGTGGCTGGATCCACCTCACTGATGGTAAGGCACTTTGATCTGAAGTTGTAAATTTGTTAAAATATAATTAAGCTAACTTGCTTATAGGCTCCAGTGAACCTACCTATGTGGTCTGCATGTAATGTAAAAAAAAAAACAAAAACAGAACACGCATGGAAGATGTACCATGGATGTAAGGGGGGTATTGGAAAATTTAAAGACGGAATGATGAGGATTTTTAGTTCTCCATGCAGCTATTAATATGGGAACTACTGTTTTTTGGGCGCTCTCTGCCCGTTCGGCTGTCACTTTGGCGCACTTTTCTCTGAAAGAAATGGACGGATTTCTTTGGAACTTGGTACGTAATTAGAACATAATGAGCCCTTCCAGCGACACATATTTTTTTATATAACGTCACCCGATAGGTATATTAATGTGAACATCGTACTTACGTACCATCATCATCACCATCTTGAACTACCATCATTATGGTTGGTATTGCACTCATGCTGTTGAGTTTTAACTATCAAGACCTGTGATGGTGACCGTTAGATTGGATGCAATACGAATACGAGTACGAATACGAATCTTTATTGTCCATAGTTAAAATACAATAACATGGAAATTTGTCATTAGTAGCACAAAGACTAAGACAGAAGGATTAAAAACTAAAAAAAATATTAACAGTTTTTGTTATATAAAACATTAATTAAGACAACCATACGCATGACAAATAGCTGACTAAAAATATCATTTTATATGTTATAATCAGACTGTGATTATTGTTATTAACAGTAGTGGTGGTGTGTATATTATGTGTGTGCATGAATGTATGCCTTTGTAGGAGGTAACTTTTAACTTCTGGCGTATGTGGGGGTGTGGGGGGATGGGGTGTTCATTGCTATGGGTTAGAATGTAGGATGCATGACTTTAATAATTTGATTAGCTACATTTATGTTGTGTACAACTGCTTCTCTGTTGCTTGTGGTGTGTTTGTTTTAATCCCTGAAGTCTTTTGTGTCTTATTTCTTTTAGGCCGATGGGTTGATGAAGTGTACGCCGCACACACATTTCCTTGTGTTTTCCTGGGGGCAATAAAGATTCTGATTCTGGGTGACGTCTTCATTTGTTTTATTTGTAATTAGAATGTAATGTATGGAACGCGGAAAGGGTCAAATGCGCATGTATTTGCACGCAAAAATGCACACGCCCATCTAGTGGCTAATTGGTCGAAAACTTGCACGCGCTATTGCACACGCATTTACCTACGAGTCACATTAAAACTGGGAATGGGAAATGTCCGGAAATACGTTCTATGCAATTGCACGGGCATTTAGTAGCTGATAGGTCAAAACTTATAAACTGCATGCCGGATGGTAATGAAGAAGAATTACAAAACATGGAACTGAAAAAGCATCGGAAAACGCGTGTAGCTATCGTAAGCTTTGCACTGCGGCCATGTCGAAGACCGTTGAGCGCGCGATGGAAGATAATTGTCATAGGCAAAGCAAAGAAAATTATTATAACATTTAATTGGGGAGGGGAGAAGGGTGGTGGGTGTGGTTGTGGGTTGGGGGCAGGGGAGGTCGTGTGTTTCGAGGGTTACATGGTAAATTAGTTGTCAATTTACATTACATTATTTTGGTACATAGAACGTATTTCCGGACATTTCCCATTCCCAGTTTTAATGTGACTCGTAGGTAAATGCTGGTGCATTTGCGCTTGCGCAGTTTAGCGTGACAGTTTTTAACCAATCAGCTACAAGATGGGCGTGCAATTGCGTGTGCATTTTCGCGTGGAATTGCATGTGCATTTGACGCTTTCCGCGTTCCATAGTAATGATCCCCTTCCAGATAACACCTTCTTTATTCTTTTTTTCTTTATTTTTTAAATAGCCCGCACCCCCAACATACTCCTCCTTCCCTTAAAGTATCCGTCACTGACCTCAGCAATTCAGTACACTGCCATGACCTTCCACTATGAGGTGCCCTATGGGTAAAAATGCTATAAATTACATTGTAATACATATAATGCTTCCTATATACATACTATACATTTTGTGCACATATAATCTGTTCTATAAGATAGAATTTAATCCAAGAACCTAAGTGTAATTGTCGGTACATGGAATTAATTTCTATATATTAAATATATTTCTATATTATAGAATTGATTTTTTAATTATAGAAATTATTTCTTTCTTTTTTTTAGAATATGTTTTTATATATAGAATTTATTTCTATATGATAGAATTGATTTTTATATTACAGAATACATTTTAAAATTATAGACTGTATTTCTATAATTATAGAATATATTTCTGTATTATAGAATAGATTTCTATATTATAGAATTTATGTCTTATATTAAATAATAGATTTCTATATTATAGAATTTATTTTGTATATTTATACAATTTTATTCTATGTCAAACGAGGTTATGCTATGTGAAAAGAGGACCTGACAGCCTTGACCTCAATTTTCAAGGAGCTTTCTTCTAGCAAAGTCGAAAATGATGTGAATCGTGGGGATGTGATGTGTTCCTATCCCTCAGACTTATATTGCTAATTATCCCTGTGGGTTCGGGCACTAACTAGAATAGGCCCAACGTTTCCCGGCGTGTCGTAAGAGGCGACTAACAGAGGTGATGTCAGCACGGCATCACTGGGCGAAAGTCTTCTACACAGAAGTCACCGGCCAGGGCGGAGGAACCTCACGTTACTACAGGTTCAACGACCACGTGCTCAGGGCCAAGGCGAGCCACATTGTATTCGTGGATTTCGGCTGTGGAGAGACACTTTACTCCCGTTTCCTACTCCTTCGGATGAGAGTATAAACCGAGGTCTAGTCTGTGTCGTATACAATCTATCATAACGGACTTTAAAGATCCTGCCTGACGCTCATGTCCTAGACGGGTGAGTGCCGGTGACAAGAACACACCCAGCATGCACCTGGGTTCTTCTCCCCCATCCCTGGCTGCCCAGGATTGTGCTCAGTTGTCTGGAGCATTACAATGCGCTCAAAGGCTGCAAGTTGGCGCCTCGGGCGGCTTGAGTTAGATCCTGTATCGGCCAGCGCCTTGAGCAGCTCTTGAGCTGGAAAAGCGCTATATAAGAACGATTAAATAATAAAATTATAAATAATAAAACTATGTGATAACAGTGATATTCGGAAAACTGATTAACCTGATGTGTAGATGACATTCTTCTATTGTAAATTATATGCAGAAACTGAATATTGCAAGTAAGACATTGATGCGTGAATCATGAAGCAAATATAGATCAATTTGTTATTATTGCATGTGTTAATCTTATTCCAAACAAATTCTAAATTATGGGATTTGAGTGGAATTTATAATAATTATGCGTTGCTGAATAGGTTATAGATCTGAAAAAAACTTGTGATTCGTAACAAGTTCAAACAGATAGATAATAATTAGATTTGCATGTTGTTCGTTGAAGTTATCTAGTTCATTTCTTTAACTATTTCACTTGTCTGTTAGTATACAAAAGAATTATCTTAAAATATAATTGATTGTAACCAGTCAACAACAAAAGATCGACGGAAATCGTTGTAGAATGTGCACGCAACCGAAACAGAGTTTCTACTATGGCGTTGCATACAACAGAGGTACACTGGTAAATGACGTCAAGTAATTCTTTTTAGAGCTGTGCGTTCTTCAACATAAAGACGGGATCTGAATTGGTATAAACTATTTTATTTTATTGCAATTTCGGAAGTAGGAAAAGTTATTAAAAGTGTTCTAAATCCGCGATGGTGAAATAATAATTTAGGAAATATTATTTCTGTGCATTGCCGTCATCTTTTTTTGTTGTTGTATCAATTTTTTATTCATCCGTAAGTTGTACTGATGTAACATCAACAATTTACAAAAAATCTACCATGCGAACACCATAGATAATTTCCAAAGTACTTAATTAATTACTCAAACCATAAACATCATCATACCACTGAAATACACATACACTTTTAACAACATACATTCTCTTATAACAATTAGGCCTAGTTCACAATTATTCCACTGATTCCAAGCACATCGTTTTATTTGATTGTTAATTTCATTTGTTGTCAAGGTGAAAAATAATTTAATGGATTCATCTGAAGATGCAGCACTCTTTGCTATGTGGTCAACAATTACATTTCCTAATATATGTAAATGACTAGGTATCCAAATTAATGAAATATCCGATCCCCTGGTAATGATTTGATAACATAACATCTTTATTTCTGTTAGCAGTTCCTGTCTCTCCAAGATGACAAAGCCGATAATGCTGATTTTGAATCAGAAAAGATTGTTATTTTTAAAGGAATACTAGTCAAATCAGTTATGAAAGATAGACTCATTAATATTGCCGTCATCGCGAGAAGGCTTTTTGTCTGTGTTGTCACGGCATTGTTTACGGCACTGCGAATGTTGTCATTGCGGAGCCAGGTAACTGAATCTTGTTTGTAACTTTTGGCCCACGTTTCTCAGGGAATGGTAGTTGTTTTACTCAGCTCAGTTTCCCTGGCGATGATAGATTTTGTAATGGTCGCCAATCGCGGTTGTCACTGTTTTTTGCTGGAAGAAACCTTATAAAAGCAGAGAAAGGATTTAGAAGAGTTTCTTATTCTTATTATTCTTATTTTTCTTCTCATGATTGTTGAGACACATTACCTGTTGCATTAATCAAGTAAAGTTTAGTTTTCCGTAATAATAAAACACGCTAATAATTATGCTGTGTCCTGTCTTTAACCTCTAGGGTTGCGCGGCATCCGATATTACAATGTTTTGACACGCTATACGGTAATATCGGAATAGTTCTATACGTTTTGTGTGGTTACGCCACTGCACATTGTAGGGTCCTTATTAAACTTATTAGACACCTTCCTGCAAGCTGCTTATAAGTTTGATAAGATGAATAGGAAAGAAAACTAAATTGTTACACGCGTCACACGAATAGCGATAGGAAATGTAGGAATTGCGTTCTGTCTTTATTTCTAGTCTTTCTTTCTCTATTGTGTTACTTTAACTTTGTGCTACGTTTTGGGGCTTGTGAACCAGTAAAGCATATTTGTTGTGCCTTATTGTGTTGTTCCTTTTTCTTATGATTTTAATGATACGCACGGAAGTTTGCACGATATCACTGTGAAAATATGAATTGAAAAATAATAACTACAAAGAAGCTGTACAAAATGTTTCCAGAGTTGCAAGGTTGAATCTGTGTGTCGAATTTTCTAAGTTGTGTGTGTTGAATTCGTTAGCTTTTCTCGTCTGTTCAGTCATTCTTCTATCAAATCTACTAAACTTAGTAAGTCTTCCCATTGAATGGATCGAGCGCGTTGATTGTCGAAGCCATTCCTGACAAGAACAACGCCTGACAATTAGCGCGGCCGATCAATCACACCGTAACTACGTTGCAGGGAGGCTTAGTTTGTTAGTGTGCGCGTGTTTGTGTATGTGTGTGTGCACGTGAGGGAACTCTGCACCCTTTAGAGCCTAGCACTTGTATTATTTAAATTAATAATTACCCATTTCTATATTTAAGTATCCTATCCTATCCTATCCTATCCTATCCCGTAACTCGGAGGTCGTAGGGGCACCACAGATGATCGTTTAACCAGCGTACTCCATCTTTCTTTGTCCTCAGCAACCCTGATGGTTTCGTTCAGTGTCAAACCAGTCCATTCTCGAATGTTATCATCCACTCTTTTTCGGTCTCCCTCTTCTTCTACCTCCTTGCACTGTGCCTTGCAGGATGGTCTTTGCAAGACCTGATGATCTGGTGACGTGGCCATAACATCGGAGTTTCAGTTTTTTTCACCACTGTGAGCAGGTCATCGTGTTGTCCAATGGCTTGTGTGATGGTCTGTCGGACTTCGTCGTTGGTGATGTGCTGGGTATAGGAAATGCCCAGACGTCTTCTGTAGCACCTCATCTCCATGCTTTGTATTCTTCGTTGTAGATCTGGTGTGAGGGTCCATACTATACTTACTTCAAGGCTTTCCAGGCTGACTGGGAGTTGCTGCCGCATGCCTCCGTAGGGTCCACGATGATAGTGGTCGCCTGGCTGCAGGTCAGCTGGTGCACCAAGTCACTGAGGTCACGAACGAACACCCGTTTGTCCATCATCACGGCGCCGTACGCCAGGATGCCTAGGTCCGTTACCACCCGCTCTGGACTGTTCTGCAATTACATAGCGAACAAAAATATTACCTATTTTATTAGCTCCGGAGCAATTAATATCTGGGGAAAATTTTTCATTTTTTTCCCCTTTTTTATGGGCGCGAGTGGGGTGGGGGGTGTAGGGAGGAGCTTTGTTTGTCCGGCGTTTTCCGTCATTTTTACGCACAGTTCTCTGAAATTAACGGACGGATTTCTTTGAAACTTAGCATGTAGTTAGAACATAATGACCCTTACCAGATGACACAAATTTATGTCTATCGGTTTGTGATGGTTTTTGTCTAATTGCATTTTCTCCCAAACTACTAGAGGGATTGGGTTCAAATTTGGTATGTACCTATGCTTCCAACATAATACCAAACTTACACAAATCGAGTGACGTAATCATGGTGATGTCATTTTTTAATTTCAATTGTTTCGTTTAAACTTTGTATGTAATTAGAGAGTACAGATGCCTTGAACCCCCTTCCCTCCATCTCTCCCCCCCCCCCCATCCCCCGCCCCCGCCAAAAAAAATCAATAAATAAAAAAGATAAGAAAAGAAAAGGGAAAATGAATATTGAGTGACGTCATCGTGGTAACGCATTATCGTTCCATTCAGTTACCACTTGAACCCTCTGCGTGTCCGATTCTACCAGTGATCACACTGACTTACCTGTAACGTATTACAGACGACGTCCCCTTTGCAAACACCTGCTCTGGCCAGGCGATCCGCAAAGGCAAAGGTCATGTCCTTCACCTGGTGACAAGTTAAGGTCATTCTACCGATGATGGAAGATCGGAAGATGTATGCTTCGTTCTCCGGCTTCTGTGACTTCAGCTGCAGGATGCGTGCTGGAATGGTTTGGTTGGTTTCCATGGTAACGGTGTTGTTTTGGCCGACGTTGAGGAAACTTGCTTTTACTCGTTACCGTCGTTTACGTCTGGTACAAAGAGGACAAGATGGCAAGCGATTTAAATGTATTTCTAGACACTCACGTAGTACTACACAGACGATAAAATAAACATATTCCGCACATTCGAAAGTGTTTCTTGGCAGTGTTGTGACTCGGCTTATAAAGAAGCAAAAACGAGGGGAAAAAAATCAAATTCGGTTCAGTTGTTCTTGAGATTAAACCCCCATCACCCCACCCATCTCCTCTCCACCCCCCACCCCTCCTAAAAAAAAGTGTTTTAAACAAACAAACAAAAATTTCGGAGCGCCGGACAGATTTAATATAAATTTTGGATATAATATTCGTCACCCGTGGTTTGCCTTCTCAGGGAATGCACGGCAACCGCAGGACAGCGTCCCCCACACCGAGTGGAACTAGAACAGCTGGCCTTGCAGAGTATTTTTGTAAAGTTCTTGCGATGGAATCTAGGCGCGTTTTCTGGTTAGACTCTCACATGCACAGCTAAAACCCGAAAGCAAAATGTAATAATATATATATAGGTACTAAAACTACTTCCGGTTCGTGTCATAAAACGGGGCTGACTAACGTACACATCAATACAACACCAGCTGTCTTCTAGTCTGTCATAATTGAAAGCTAGCGGTATGTGCTGTAACATCTGTCGGTTTCACACTATTGCACCAAACAACGCCAAAACACTCCAGGGATTACATTGAAACTATTAACAAATTCGAATAATTTAATTTAAATTAAGTTACTTTTTATCTGCTTCAAGATAATGTTTTTGTTGGTTTTTTAAAAGATAGTAGGAGGAGGAGAAGAAGAAGTGCAGCAGCTGCTGCTGCTGCTTTTGCTGCTACTACTACTACTATTACTACTACTACTACTACTAACTACTACTACTACTACTACTACTACTATCACTACTACTACATGTATAAGAATAACAACAAGATTAAGAACAAGACAGTAAAGTATACTATATCCGAAATTTCACACAGAATGTTAAAAAAAATCTACTACTACTACTACTACTACTACTACTACTACTACTACTACTACTACTACTACTACTACTACTACTACTACTACTACAATTGTTTCATACTTGCAATGCAGTTAACGTTTAACAACCTTTTCCTTTCCCTTTTTCCAATCACAATAGTTTCTTCTGCTCGTGTAAAAAGCGGATTTAACTGTGCTTGGGTTTAATGTTTTGAGACTGACCTTTGGCAGCAGTCCACCCCTTGACTGTGATACCTCACTATCCCAGGCGCATGCGCTTCCAATTGCACGGCCTGTTATTTATATTTGGAATAATGGTGCGTTTAAAAGGGCCCCAGTTGTAAGGCTTTGTTTACGTTTGGCCAAAGCGGGTTTACCCTAAAATTGGCATTGTTATTACATTAAACAATGATACAGCGGGCTTTGGTTGCTCAGACCAACGGCCAAAGTTTGAATTTTTTCAATTTTTTCTGACTGGGAGTGATTTCCCCTGTTTAACGGAATAATGACGCTATCGTAAAAGAAAGGCGCCAAGCGAAGAATTAATATAGCAGACAAATAGTTTGCTGTTTTTAGTTAAGTAGCACCAAAGCCTATCGGTAACGTCAGGTAATTGACATTATGAATATAATTACTGTAATTAATACAAAACGTAAACAAAACCAAGTACGGGTTCACTATCAAGATAGGTTACTTTGGTTGTCTGAGAATGAACAATGAGGTTTAACGTCTACACCCACCATTGGCGATATGGCAGACGAGGATAACCATCCCATGGAACAAGGGGTAAGGACCTAAATCAACTCTGAACCACAAGAGCAATCATACTGCTAAAAATGGACAGTGAACACCACGGGATTCGAACCTAGGTCATATGCGTGCCAGGCGAACGCTCTACCACGTGACCTACTGTGGTGGGACGAACATTGGTTAATTACTATTACTACTATTTAGAAATGTTCAAGTCAGTTTTTCAAGACTATAACCAATCGCTAAAGTTTGAATTTTTCATTTCTGTTCTGGCTGGGAGTTATTTTCCCTGTTTTAACGGTACACTAATACGCTCTACTATCTACTAGGTAGCTAGCGGTTGCTATTAATAACCACAAAAATTACGGAAATTATTCAATTAAAAAAATAACAATACTTTCGAAAGATTTGGGAGGGTTGTTTGTTTGGTTTTTTTACAGGCTATTTTTTCAGTGGGTCAACACTCACTGTGAGTGTTGGGCGGATCTGTGGTAAGGGGGTGGTCAAAGTGTCCAATGGTACGCGGTCGGTTATATAGTAGGCTACAACTCTTGTGCTGTGGCATAACGCTTGAGCCTGGGGCCAAGTTCAAGGCCCTTTTAGAGGAAACCGGCCTATTACAATCAGCTCAAAGCGCACATCTTGAAAACGCGAAAGGTAACTTTTCAAGATTATTTTGTATACAAGTAAAACGTCCACAAAGTAATAAATACTATTTTATTTTTATTTAATCGTTCTTATATAGCGCTTTTTCAAGCTCAAGATCTGCTCTAGGCGCTGGCCAATACAGGATCTTCTGTTCGAGATACTCTGGATGCACTAACCGTCACTCAAGATGTCCCTGCTGAGCTTGAGTGTGTAGGTATTCCATTTACCTCTTTTTTTTCCTGTGACGAAATCAACTGTTCGTAACGTCCTTGAAAAAAAACAATTCAGCAATTTAAAAACTTGTGAACTTGACCCACTGCCGGCCTCCCTACTGACCCACTCCGGCCTCCCTACTGACCCACTGCCGGCCTCCCTACCGACCCACTGCCGGCCTCCCTACTGACCCACTGTCTTGAAACGTTGCTCCCTCATTTCACAGCTGTTACCAATCAGTCTTTGCTTTCTGGAATTTTCCCTTCTGTTTTTAAAACTGCTCTTGTCAAACCTCTCATCAAAAAGACGTCTTTGGATCCTGACTGTCTTAAAAACTACGGACCTGTTTCAAGCGTACTTTTTGTCGCAAAAGTAACGGAGAAAATTGTGCTCTTGCAGCTCACTGAACATCTAGCCGTTGAGAATCTGTCTTACCCAAATCAATCGGGCAATCGAATTGGGCACAGCGCTGAAACAGCCCTCCTGAAAATTGTGAATGACCTCCTTACTGCTTTTCATCACAACCAAGTTTCTAATCTCTCTTTTAGATTTGTCAGCGGCATTTGACACGACTCATCATTGTACTCTCATTCATCGTCTACATAATACTTTCGGTGTTTCTCTTCCTACTTCTCCAACCGTTGCCAAACTGTCTCGGTCAATGGCCATACTTAATCTCCAGCTACCCTACAGTTTGGTGTGCCTCAAGGTTCAGTCTTAGGCCCAATCCTCTTTGTTCTATACACTCAGCCACTGTCTTAAATTGTAAACAAACACTGCATTCTTCATCACAGTTTCTCTGACAACCAGCTGTATGTTTCTGGATCAGTTTCTGATCTCCCTAATATGGTCACTTCAATTCAGGTCTGTATCACTGATGTTAGTAGTTGGATGACAGCAAATAAACTGCAGTTGAACTCTGATAAAACTGAAGTGATGCTCATTTCTCCCAAATCTCTACTCCATTCACCGTCTTTTCCAAAATCTGTTGCACTCAATGGAGCCACCATCAATTTCTCTACCTCTGTTCGCAACCTTGGTCTCACTCTGGACAAACACTATCTTTTCAGAATCATGCTTCTACTCTGTCGGATTTGTTATTATGAAATACGTAGAATTTCGTCCATACGACATCTTCTTTCTGAAGAAGCAACAAAAACTCTTCTGTGTGCATTTGTACTTTCTATAATTGATGACTATAATTCCCTATTCTCTAGCTCTCCTGGGTATATCATTCAAAAAAATTCAAAAGGTCCAGAATCATGCTGCCCGCTCAAGTATATTTGACCATGTTGCTCTCTTCTTCTGTCCCTTCACTGGCTTCCTATGGAGCGGCGTATCCAGCATAAAGTTTAGTCCCTTTGTTGCAGTGTCCTCAACTCCATTGCGCCTCAGTATATTGCTGACCTTCTTTAGATTTATATACCTTCTAGACAACTTCGCCCTTCCTCTGGCACCCGTCTTTTTGCAGTTGCCTCTGTGCGTGCGAAATCATAATGGTGAACGTGCTTTTCTCTTATCATGGCCCTAGTATTTGGAACAAAATGGCTGTTTCTCTCAAAAATTCATATTCAATTCAGTCATTTGAATCCTCTCTTAAAACTAATTATTTTCCTTCTACCGATTGAACTCGATGAAACAGATCTTCAAAGTCATAGTTCGCCTGTGAGTGTGTGTGTGTGTGCGTGTGTGTGTGTGTGTGTGTGTGTGTTAGAGTCACAAGTTTTTATATCTTAAGTTATTGTTAATAGTTAATGAGTTTTCCTCATTTTGTTTTATACAGTTGATCTGTATTCATGTAAGTGCATAAAGCTAAGTCTAGATTAGGTGCATACATAAATAAATTAATAATAATAATAATAATAATAATAATAATAATAATAATAATAATAATAATAATAATAATAATAATAATAATAATAACAATAATTGTTGCACTCAGTTTGATGATGGTGTTTTCTATCAGTATCTGATTCAGCCCCGATGCTTGAATTCCTGATAGTTGTGTAACTCAGATTCGTTTATTCACACAGCCTGCTCAAACAGCATACAAGTCACAAAGTCGACGTATGAAGTTTTCCACTTTTATTCAGCACACATCAACAACTGCATACAATTCTCAATTCAACTCAACAACTTTCACAGCAACTTTCCAAATCACTATCAACAACTTTACTGTCTCAACAGCAATTCGGCACACGATTAAATAACCTCTCTCTTTTCCGGAAGAATTTCGAACAATGTAGAAATGACGTACTGCCACCAATCGAACTAAAGATCGTCATCACTGACTTACGTCAATACACATTTTCTCTACTTCCGGGAACATTCACGACCTTCGATATCCATCGGGAAAATTCTATCAAGAGTAAACACGCATATCCGGAAGATTCTCAAATAATATCGACTAACGCAAATTATCAACGTTATACAAAGCCTCTCCTAACAACAGTGCAAACTCAAATCAAAGGTAAATAAACTCCATTATTGAATACTTTGCAAAACGAAACGATTAGATCTATCGTGCGCGCTTTAGACACACTTTCGTTCGTTTCAACGTAACAATAATAATAATAATAATAATAATAATAATAATAATAAATAATAATAATAATAATAATAATAAATAATAATGTATTTCTTGCGTACTGACTAAAGTAAAATTTCACAAGGATAGCGCATGTTTGATTCCTTTTGCAAAAGTACATAAGCCGAGATTATGAGGACCAATCAAAAGCGAGAGTGTGACGTCACCAGTTTAGAGATCAAGCTAACCTCCTCCCGCACGCATGATTACACGCAAAAAAGATTGTCTGCTACGCACGACTTGGCGAGCTAAGGCAATTGAATTCACATGTTGCTTTTCGATCTTGATAAAGTTGTTTTATATTATAGCGCCTTGTTGTAGTGAAATTACAGAGCTAAACACCTTTATAAATTCGAGCGGGCCGTGATGAACATGGCGCCACTACTTTTTACCGAATGTATAAGACGTAAAACATAAGTCAAATGTGGTCACTAATGTCATAACTAAAACTAAGGTGTGGCCACCTGTCAAAATTCCGGTTAGTGAAAAAATCTCATAACCCAATGCGTAAGCCGTTAAAGGTAAGCCAAATGTGGCCACTAATTTAATTAAATTAATCGTTCCTATATAGCGCTTTACCAGCTCAAGAGCTGCTCAAGGCGCTGGCCGATACAGGATCTAACTCATGCCGCCCGAGACGCCCATCCGCAGCCTTTGAGCGCATGGTTTGACGCCCGTACAACTGAGCACAATCCTGGGCAGCCAAGGATGGAGGAGAAGGACCTAGGTGCATGCTGGGTGTGTTCTTGTCACCGGCACTCACCCGTCTAGGACATGAGCGTCAGGATCTTTAAAGTCCGTTATGATGGAATGTATGTGACACAGACTAGACCTCGCTTTATACTCTCATCCGAAGGAGTAGGAAACTACTTAAACAACTTACGCGGCATTACTCTTACTCGAACTTGAGTAGACGCCAAGAAAAATTTCCTGACCAGCGATATTTAAGTTAAAACATAGGGGAAAGTCGGCAAATCCGGAACACTTAAGCAAAAACGTCAATAACTGCCACGTCAGAAGAGAAAAACACAGGATTTTGGCATGGTTGAATTCAGAACTAATTGAACTATGATCCTATAATAAAGATTTAGGGCAGGTCTTAATTGTAGCTTTGTCAGATGAGTTCTAAAATTCTTTGAAATTGTTCCGGATTGCACCCCTGGTAGGGAAATTTGGAACGGTGGGAGGTGAAATAAGGAACACTACCATATTGTATATTATACATGTATAATTTTTAGCATTTTGATATTTGTATCGGTGCTTGCTTGTATGCGAGTGTGAGCGTGAATGACTGGCATTTTTGGTAGATTTTTACTTTAACAACAGTAAACCAAACTTCCGTGAATAGCTTGGTAATAAATTATATTATCATCGCTCTCTTGCTCAAAATTAATCGCACTTCTTATGTAATAAAAAATAATAATATAAAAACAAAGGACTGTCAATTGCTCATCAGGACAATGAATATATAACACATTGTAATATCCTTTGCTGTAACACTTTTGCCTGTGTCAATAAAGTTTTAAAGAAAATATTCATGAACTTGAAAATCAACTATTCAAATACTTGTTCTGTATTTTAGACAAAACCAAACAAAAAATAGTCCATTCTTCCAGAATATCTTAAACATGAAAAGGTCTCAGCAGACCTAAATTTCCCAATGAAAGAAAAAAACAGTTACTGTATTAAAGTATTTGAAATTATACAGTAAAATAATATTTTAAAAAATATTTTAAGTGAATCAAATGGGGACGCATAGCTCTCACAGCTCCCCAAAGTCTTAAGCGTCTTTGCAAAGTTCACATGTGAACCCCTTCTGTCCACGCGTTCCAGCGCAGTCTTCGTGCACCCACATACTGCACTTTAGACACTGAATCATGTCTTCTTGACAGTAGTCTCCACACAGAAAACAATACCACTCTTCAGTCAGTGTTGGCAGTGATGACATTTTCTTGGTCTTGATCTTGGTTTTTCTCGTTTTAGGCTGAGCTGTCTTGGTTGATTCCGTGAGTTTTTTCTTGTACGGAGATGACGTTAATACTTCGGACATGGTTTTTCTTTGGCTCCTTTTTGTTGTGCTAGCCGCAACACAAAAATGCAGTGGAGAAAGTTGCTGAACTGTTATGAAATGTGGAACAAGACATTCATAGTGTCCGCAGTTATCGCCATGAGCTGTGTACCGTAGCTTGAGTGGAGGAACTCGAAATTTGTCTGCATTGTACTTTAGAACATGGCCGTTGCGAGAGTCAACAATGTCTATTGGCTTTTTGAGAACCTCGCTAGCTGCAGTGATCTCCAGTTCCCCAATTGGAGTGGTTGGAGATGTCATTGCAGCAATCCGGTCGCAGATGGATGAAAACCTTGGACCATTGGCAGGCATGTCACTGTTGATGCCCGATTCCACTGCAGTAAAGTCACTGATATGATCACACATGTACTGAGCTGTCTGCGCTCGCAGCTCGTCCGCTTTGCTTTGTTCTTGAATCCTCATAACTGGGTCAAGCAATGTACCATTTTGATCTCTTGGAGCATTTTGCAAATAGTCATTTTCAGCTATGGCCACGCTGCGGAAAAAACATCTCCCATCAGGGTTTGTTTTCACAACTCTATCATTGTTGAAGGCTGAGACTGATGAGGGTAACCTCGAAGCACGGCCTAGTTGGTGCCGTGGGGGCAAAGAAGGAGGGTGTGTGGACTCCACAGATTCTGCCAGCTGTTGTGGAATGATATGCATATTCTTGGATGAACAAGCAGCTATGTTTGATGGACGTGGTGGAGTCGGAGGTGGCGTTGATAACGTGTAAGTAAGCTTACGCGGTGGACGCGGTGGGATGGTTGGAGTATTTTTGTCATAACCTGGCGGATCAGGGGCAGTTGACGAATCAGACACACCTGGCGGACAGGACACAACTGGCGGATCAGACACAGCTGGCGGATTAGAGACGCCTGGCTCAGTTGGCGGATCAGAGACATCTGGCTCAACTGTCAGATCAGAGACGGCTGGCGAATCAGGTACACCTGGCACATCAGATCGCGATGAAGAGTTTCCAGGTTGGGGAGGATCCGAGGACTGTGATGTAGGTAAGATGACTTGTTCAGATGCAGAATGAGAGCACGCTGTATCAACATCATTGAAATCTTCGTCACCGAAGATGTGTCTGTCACAAGGCCAAATCCCGCACTTGGCAAATCCAGATGCAGCATTAGCCAGGGTAGCTGCCTTTGAGAAAGCTGTGTTGAACAGTTGACAGATCTGGAATGCCGTGATTGCTCTCCCGGCATGGTTTCTGAGCCACGACTCTTGTGCCTGACAATAGAAAGTCTGGAGTGGTCTGAAAAACGACACGTCCAGCGGCTGGAGTCGATGGGTTGTGTGCGGAGGAAGGGATACCATTACAACTCCATGCTTTCTGGCCAGGTCAACTGCTTCCAGGCTTCTAGTGTGGGAAGTGTGGCCGTCAAGGACAAGCAAGACCTTTTTATCTGGTGTTGGTTTTACGGTGGAAACGAAGTGATGCAACCACGTCAGAAACACCGCCTTGTCCATCCAACCGCTTTCATTCCCTGTCACAAGGCTTCCAGGAGGCGCGCCGTCTCTCAGTGCATCTGGCAGTCTCTTTCTCTTAAACAGGATGAGTGGCGGAACCCAATGACCTGCAGCACTGGTGCAACATACGACGGTTGTATTGGACCCTTTCTCGGCGCTAGACGCACTGCCTATTTGATGCTTTCCTTTTTTCGCTATCACTCTTTGGCATTTTTTCTGCACGGTCGAAATGGCTGTTTCATCCATATTATAAATGGAAGTGGCGGTAAAACCATGCTCATCAATCAGCCTTTCCAGGATGTCAAAGAATCTCCACACGCTTTCACGGTTGAACCCTGCTGCTCTGGACAATGACGTAGCTTCAGGCTGCCTCAATGAAAGTTGTGGGTGCCGTCTGAGGAAAAGTTTCAGCCAGTCCTTTCCTGCAGTTCTCTTCTCCTTGTTGAACATATGTGACAAGCCGTTCTGCTCCGCCACCTCAAACGCTAAGGACATAACGTCCCGTCTCGTGAATCCAAAGAGTAATCTTTCCGATTCAAGAATGTGGGAACACCGCTGTTCTTCTAGCTCTTGTGGTAATGTTGATGGCCTGCCCCTATGTGCGCAGCACTCTATTGCGTATTTGTTCCCACCATCCAAGTGCCTTTTCAGAGTAGTTACAGGTATCCCATAGGATCGTGAGGCAGCCCGGAGACCCATGTCCATATTTCTAACTGATGACAATGCGTTGCCCATAGCTTGTGGTGTCCATTTATTTGCAGAGCTGAAAAAAAGAAGAAGATTTTACAAGGTGGTAAATAAGGAACAGTGCGGGTAATCTGGAACACTGTTCCACTTTAGCCTCCGTTTGGTGTTCCGATTTGACCGCACTACGAGTAGCTGAACCTTATGCCATGCAGTCTGCAATAGACTTTGATCTAATTTTCACAGACCTTGCAATTGAAGGAACATAACGTATGCTTAAAAACAATAACAACCGATGTTTCGAATGAGCTAGTCAAAATGAGAAATCACAACACTTTATCAAAAGTCAATATAAGAAGACAAATGGAAAAAACGAGAAAATACTCACAGCTTTCGTATCTTCGGAGGCACAGACATAGTTGTCACGTGGTTTGTTTCAAGGGATATCACTGTTACCCACCATGGAATCAACTAAACGAAATTAGTTCCCTTTCGCTAGAAATTAGGGTGTTCCGAATTACCTGACTGTACCGACTTTACCGACTTTCCCTTACATTTAAGTCTTTTGCATATTGTGGTGAAACTCGAACAACCTAAGATATAGAATTATCGACGCAAACTTTTATTTTTTATATTGGTAGAAAAATGGATAGAGAGCTGGTTTTATATGCCGAGGGTCGCGGGTTCCAACCCCGCGAGGAACGAACGTACGTGACTTTGATATGAGACTTTTCAGGCCAGGAGAGGGTTTTCTCTGGGTACTCCGATTTCCTTCCTCCTTTCAATAATGGTATTGGATGCGGTCAAGTCTATAATGTCAAAAAAAAAAAAGGGATTGATTTATAGTCCGACTACCAATACTATGATTGAAGGGAGGGAGGAAACCGGAGTACCGTAGAAAACCCTCGTATCTAAGTAACCTAATTTCGTCCCCTACTGGGTTAGGAAACCAGCTCACTATCCTATCCTGTCCTATCCACTGAGTTAATAGGCCAGCCCACTAGTATCTTACTGAAGATGAGGGATTGCTTCTGTGGCCTCAACAGTTTCGTACCAAATGCAGCCCCATGAGTTCGTGTGGTTACCCATAATCAGCGCATGTAATTTTTAGTTCCCGAGCTGCACAGGTCGGAAGCTACTGCTTTGGGCTTTGTCCGTCCGACCGGCGTCCGGCGGTGACATCTGCGCACTTTTTTCTTGAAACTAATGGACGGATTTCTTTGAAACTTGGTATGTAGTTAGGAAATAGTGAACTGTACCAGATGACTGGGTGACGTCATCATGGGGAGGTAATATTTTGTTGTTGTTATTTTTATGCTTTTTTTTTTTAAAAATCATATTTCCTCCCAAACTACTGGAGGGATTTGGTTCAAATTTGGTATAAAAGAGTGCCTCCAAGGTAAAACCAAATTTATGCAAATCGAGTGACGTAACCATCGAGACGTCATTTATCAAATAAATTTTCATTTTTTTAAAAACTTCGTATGTATTTAGAGTGTACAGATGCCTTGAGCCTTAAAGGAAACCATGGTAAATTGAGCGACGTCATCGTGAGATAGTTGTTGCTGTAGTGGGGTGGGGGAGGGAGGATCCGGGGTAGGGGTATGGCATACTATTTGCCCTGCATCATTCGGTCTGTTTGTCACGTAACTAAGCCGAAAGCGTGACAATTCTAATGTGACATTTGTCACAGTCTAGAAAAGTTTGTGTGATCACGACTTCATCTGGTCTCGGCCAGACATATTTCTTCATATGGTCAAATTAATTAACTTTAACTGAGGTTTCGCATACACACGCTGCTTGTTACTGTGAGTTTTAAATACTACAAAAACATTCTTTCCTCGTTTATTAGATGTAGAGGGTTCGTTTGCAGATAGAGTGAACTGTCTGACCACCGCACGACTGTACTAGCCAATTACTGTGTGAGACTATTCTCCAATCTCGTTTCAAGTTTTGGCTATGTAATGAGAGTTCACCGGCATAGCGGCTGAGTCGCTTTCCTAACACCTACCTGAAACTCTAATAATAATAATAATAATAATAATAATAATAATAATAATAATATTAATAATAATAATAATAATAATAATAATAATAATAATAATAATAATAATAATGGATACTATATACGCCATTTCTCCCAAATCACCAAACAGGCTCAAAGCGCGGCGATCTGTAAGCTTACTAACATACAGTCACCCACATTTCACATACGCTCACATACACACCAAACACGCATTTATCACTCCACCCTGGGGGTGTAAGGGCAGGGAGATCGAAATTAGAAGATGCAAAGGAAAGCGAATTTTTATGTTTAACATTTTTAAATGATTGCATCCAGCACCAGTTACCTATTGTTGAAGAGAGGAAGGAAACCGGAGTACCTAAAGAAAACTCTCGGTAACCAGAATAGTCTCGTACATAAGTTCGCCCCTTGCGGGAATGGAACCCGCAACCATCGGCATAGTAGTAGTAGTAGTAGTAGTAGTAGTAGTAGTAGTAGTAGTAGTAGTAGTAGTAGTAGTAGTAGTAGTAGTTAACACACGACAATGTAGTCTACTTATATACTTCCAATTTATTGTCTGTTCTCAATGCGATAGTAAGGTAAAGGTTGTCCCATAGCCTTGTGGCCGTAGGGGAGCGTGATGTTGGAGATCACACTTATCTTGGGCCAGCGTAATGATGGTGATGCCCATCTCTCTCCCTCGCTGCTTTACCTTCCCCACCCTTAAGAGAGTAGGTACTCAGTCACAGTTGAGTCAACTGGGGGCGTTGTTATTTGTCGCTTCACGTTTTGCGGTCACCCATCCAAGTGCTAACCGCACTGGACGGTGCTTAACTTGCGACACAGTAGCGAGTGCTCCAACCACTGCGCTATCCGACACCCCCACAATGCTATAGTAGACAAATTAATCGCGGTTAAATAAAATTAAGGCAAAAACAAATTGGTAACAAACATGAATTCATTATGACATATTGAATTGAACTGACAGGATGGGAAAATTCTGTTCTGGCAGGAGTCGACTGTCTGTAATTATTGGTGTATGCTGTGTACCAGTTCCTCACAAGTCGCCTCATCCCCATGTCTCAGATCTCGGTGGTTACGTACGTACACAATAGGTGACGGGCTCAAATAAACACGCATACACTAAAAGACTGAGTACGTGGAATGACCCAGGCAGTGGCCCATGGTGTTATTGACAGTGCTCAAGATGCAGCAAGCTTTTAGTTCAATATTGATTTAGAATTTCGCCTCGATCCGCTCTGTGACCTCTTGAGCTATCCTGAAAACAGGTACATCAATCTTCAAAGTGTCCGATCGTGACTTTAGATTAATGAGATTGAAGTTCATGCCGGGGATTGTCCTATGGTCTGTCATTGAGTGAGGTCGGTGTCGTACTTCCCTCGTGCCGCGCGTGCCGATTTGTTGCTGTCGTGGAAACGGAGCAGCTTCCGCAGTCCTTTCCTGAAATCTTCCCTCTGCCAGGCGTACACCACGGAGTTCAGCAAGGAGTTGGAGAGGCCGAGGTACTAGTGTCAAGGTCGGGTTGTACATGTAGATCTGGATGAACCGGCGCACTAAGGAGATTATATCATTTTACCCGTGATTCTCGGTGACAAACCTTTTTCTTAATTAATTCTATTGAATCAGAGTAAAAGCTACACAATTTAAGAACTCCTTGGACCAGTGATCAGGCTTCAGTCGTGCGCACTTCTTCAGTGCGGAAAACGAAGTCTTAACTCAAGTGCTGGCACTGACGACTGCTCCATATAATATGTTTAGTCCTTCGGAGGAGAGTACAAAGCCAGGTCCGTGCACGCAGGCATTCCATCGCGCGGACTTTAAAGATCCTGACGCTCACTTCCTAGAAGGGGGTGAATACCCGCTACACAAATACACCCAGCAAGCACTAGGTCCAATTTCCACCATCCCCGTTCCCTCATGACTGTGCTCAGTCGGCTGGGTTTGGTATCAGACGATGCCAAAGATCATAATACACAATATATATTCTGAATACACTTCTTCGGGAAAATTCCGTCGAAAATGCCCGGGGAGGGGGGGGGACTATTTGTATGTCGTGTGTCACAATGTGTTTTCCGAGGGAAAAAAAGGGGAGGGGGTTCCACAACTGCAAGAAACATCTGTCCAAAGTTTATTTGTCCTGTGACCCGATCGCTCTTCCTTATCTATACAGTGACGCAGTGCGTGGGGGGTGGCAGCGGAATGCTTTAATGCAAGTGAAAAAATGTTGAGTTGCATCATCATCATCATCATCATCATCATCATCATCATCATCATCATCAGCATCATCATCATCATCATCATCATCATCATCATCATCATCATCATCATCATCAACAACAACAACAACAACAACAACAATAAAAACATCTTCATCAACATCATCATCATCATCATCATCATCATCATCAATATGTCATCATTCTCATCATCGTTGTCGTCATCCTTATCGCCGGTAATGGGAGATGCCAGAGTTCAGCGCCCAGAGAAAACGCGTCCTCACTACGTGAAGTTGTTCACCATATAACCACTGTGATCTGACTTTGTTCACATTCATTGTATTAGACTGGAAAGACACAGAAGAAAACAGGAAACAGGTATACCCATGTACAGCAAAGACTCCAGAAGCTCCATTTATTCTACCAAAAACACCATTACCACCACCCAATTAGAGCAAGAATAATGCCAAAGCAATGCAATTGGTACCTTGAAAAGGTAGTGTGATGCGATTCGCCTATTAAACCTTTAACCTGTCAACATCGTAGCCCACTGAAGGCTCCAATGTCCAGGTTTTAATCTACTTTCATCAAGCCCGTATACCGCATCACAACTATTTTCAAGCCAGCTACCAATCTGTATTGTTCTTCATTAAAGGCAGCAGTCGTTTTCCACAATATTGCTAAAGACAAACCTCGGATTTTCATCTGACAATGGTATGAAATGGTATGGTATGGTATTGTGCTGTTTTGTTTTGTATTGTGTTGTGTTGTGTTGTATTGTATTGTTATCATATTTAATGTTTTATCTCCCCTAATTTAAATGGGCCCGAAATAACACGTTTCAGTGTCAGAGATCCATTTCAAATTCACAGTGAGGGTTGTCCTACCCCCTTCCTTCCACACTTCCGCCTTTTAACAGTGCGGGTTTGATATAAATCTATACATTCATTTTGTTTGTGTGTCTATTAATAAACTACAAGGTTGATTCTAAAAATAATAACACCGCTGCGAAAGTGTGTATACTGTAGGTACCATAGTATGAAAGATACCCAGAGAGAGACGCGTCACAGGCAAAGACGCCAGATACAAGCGCCTGTGGTACGTACAGTTGTCTGTTTACCTAGCATAGAAAAGACAGCTAAAATTGAAAGCGTGGTAGTCGGTTTGAGCAACGATTAGCCTACTACCCATTATCCATCTTTTTAACGTGATAACAGTGCCATTAATTTCCAATGACCGATTTTGTACACTATTTGCTTCCCAGCTGGTTTCTCTACACAACAATTGTTTACAATTTAGTAACTCACCCCGTCCACATCGCATTGCTGCACAAAACCGTATATAAAAAATTTAAAAAAAACACAAAGAACACACAAACAACAATGTCACTGCATACATACTATTGTTCGCATTGTGATCGCACCAATGGCTTGTTTGTTATGGTAATGTTGGTAGAAGGCAGACGAAAGTGCGGGTTGTGTACCTTACTTTCTACATGACGGATGCATTGTCTCCCTTGGAAGTATGGCGGCGTGCGCGTGCCCGTGTGCCTTAGATTGGCGACGGTAGTCACATCGTGAGTTATTTTAGTGTCAAGGTATTCGGTCGCTATAAATAGCTGTAAATAGGTTTTTGCTATTCTATTTTCTGTCTTTTTTGTCATTTGTGTACATAGTTGTAAATAGTATATCTTTGTCTTTTTTTAATTTATGTACATAATTGTAAATAGTCTGTACCTTTACTGTCCCGTCTTTTGGTGTATTGTAGCAAAAGTAATGTTTCATCGAGTGCACGTATTTATATGTTATGACTATGTAAAGCGTGGTGAGTCTGGTCATAGGCTGGAGTACCCGCTATATAAAAATCCGTTATTATTATTTCCTGATAATAAATATACTTTAAAATAGTCGGGAATCAGGGCGAGCCAAATGTCGGTCAGTCAGTCCATCCGTCCGTCCGTGACACGCCATATTGGAACTCTCTCTCTCTCTCTCTCTCTCTCTCTCTCTCTCTCCGCAGCGCGCCGAACATAGCCACTTTCAAGTCCAACTTAAAAACTCATCTCCTCCTTTAAAATGTCTGGTCTCGTCTCCCATCACCAACACCATTCCTTCTTTTCTGAACCAGACCACCGCACGCCACCAGCTCCCTCACTTCTTAGCTGCTCTCCTCTTCTCCCTCCATCCTTCGTCTTTTATATTTTAATTGTAACTATGCTTTGTCACGTTTGTATTATGTCCTTGCATAGTTTATTAGTGTCTTGTTTTTTGTTTCACTTCATTTCGAACGTATTTCGGTGTTAACGTTAAGTATACATGCGTGAGAACTGCGCTTTGAGCTGATGTCATTAGGAAAAAGCGCTATATAAATACCCTTAGTAGTAGTAGTAGTAGTAGTAGTAGTAGTAGTAGTAGTAGTAGTAGTAGTAGTAGTAGTAGTAGTAGTAGTAGTAACCAATGAATGGATATTGACCAAACTTCATAGGAACATTCTCTAGGTTAATGGCTAACCTCCCGTGCCATTATATTTGCACTACAGCAAAGGTAAAGGTCGTTGTAGTCACTGTGCTGATAACGCGTATGTTTTGTTCAATAGGTCTATGAAAAACGGCTGAAGCGATTTTATTGACTTTTGGCATTAAGGTAGCCAGCGTCAACAGCCAGTCATTAGTGAGATTTAGAAAACGAAACGAACTCCGTTTCGTTTTCGAAGTTTGCTGTATACGTCACGACTTTGTTGCCTTTCGTCACATCCGGACTCAAAGTTCAAGGTCAGACACAAACGAACCGTAGACCCACGGAATTACACGGAATTAGATCACTTTTAGATATAATTCCGTGGTAGACCGGCAAAACGAGCTTCGTTTTTTACCATACAATTCCGAGCTACTTTTCGTCAGAGTTTGTGAATATTTTTGTACCATAATCCTTATAATTTTGTTGATTGTTATGCAGTTTCAGATTCATCAACCCTTTTTTAGAATGTGCTCTGCGATTAGAATTTGTTTGTGGAAGATCGTATAGTTTCTCAAAATGATAAAATTTGAAGGTACTGATTTTGGTCTTTTCTCGGCCTTCAAGCAGACGACCCCGCAAAAGTAGGTCATCACATCAAATTTTCGATTGCTGCAATCTTGATTTTTGATTTCATGTTCCGTAAAAACACAATCTGTGTGATTTAGTTAAAAGGAAAACAACCACCTGATGTTTGATTTTAGACCCCTCCCTCCCTTTGTTTTGTCTTTGGTCATCGTCTACAGACTTGCACTATTGGCCTAGTTAGTTATTAGTGGTTGCGTCCCTTGCTTGAAAACGAAACGAGCTTCGTTTCCTTCTAAAAAGTCTTTCTGATAACGCATCGCAGTTCGTTTCGTTTCTAGCCTCATTCTGGTAACAAACGAAACGAAACAGAACGTAGAAAGTTTCGTTTTGCTTTCTAAATCTCTCTATTCAGTAGCAGTTCGGTTGTCAGTTGCTCTTATATAGCATATTATATTATTATATTATAAGCTGATCAAATAAGAAATAACGATGTAGGCTTACATATGGCGGCCTACTAGCGCCAAAACCTGATAATTACAATTATGTGATAATTACAAATATCATGGAATAATTACAATTGTCACGCTACGCAGTTTGCAGTCGTGTGCCTATGTAGATAATTTATTCATCAGCCTGTACATAGAAATAAAAGGTTACCGTAGGAGGGGGAGAGAATCGAAATAAATTAATTAAGTTTATAATTAATAAAAGCAGCGTGTGAGTCATGCCCGTGCTAGAACGTACTAGTGTCGATAGCATTAGTTGGCTATAGTTATGAGAAGATTGATTGCTGCCATGTGATTTGCTATGTGTGAAAGTCGTGCTCGAATTGCGAACATTTCTAGAAGTGAGTTATAAGTAAAGTAAGTCTATTCGGGAACATTCTAAGATAGCCGTATAAAAACTCCTTGCACTACCTGTTTTAGCAGGAGGAGAGCTTTTCACATCACATGTGTAGACAGGACCGGTGTAAAAAGAAGTAAAGTGGAGCGGTTTTCAAGGTGACAGTTAGTGGCAGTTTCTGAGAAGAAGTTTTCTCTGCAGAATGTCATCAAGAAAGGAGGATAGGGTGATAGAGGAGGTCTATGAAGGAGCGCTGTGGGAGTGCTTGTTTGAACTTTATAAGCCTATGTCGGTTTAAACATCTGCTGTATGTTTGCGACGTAACTTGGATTGTATACATACAATGTCGAGTGCCCTGTGACATCACCTATACCATCCATGTGCCTGTGTTCACCTTGTCTGTCTTGCCGTGCCTGAGTGTCTGTGTCGTCGTTTGTCTGTCCGTGTCTTCATCAGGTCGGAGGAGTCCCACTGGTATCGTAAGTCACCTGTTTCAATTTCTCAGTTGGCCATATCGTTCTGGGGGCTGGGTTGTGGATGTGAGTGTGGACAGATAAATGATTATATTTTCTTTGGTTCAATTTTATGTTTCATACGTTTTAAATCGATACATAAATACCAGAGCAAGAAAGAGAGAGAAGAGAGAGTAAAAAGGTTTTTCTAAAATAAATTATAAATTAAATACATGTAAGTTAGCATGAGAGAATTCGCTGTCATATAGCGAAGAATGACAGAAGAAATGTTGAGAATGCGTGCGGCGTAAGGGAGACAATCTTACTGTCAGACGGGAGATTGTACAATTTAATGTAATATGGTTGCTTTACGGTTATATATTTTGTATGTGATGCAGATGTACCAAAAATCCAGTTTCCATTGCATTGCTGTCTGTACCATGTCCAAGTCTGGGTGATGTGGCATGAGGAACTCAGACGACACCATTTTCCCACTTCCGACGTTTAATTTCGGGAAGGTTATTTGTGTCGCAGGATAGAGTTCTTTGTATTTATGTAAAACAGTTTACATTTTCTCAAATAACACACACACACACCCAGCATTTACACAATAATTTAATATAACAATTAAAGGACATGTTTGTAAATGAAGTATTTATTTACATGTGAAAACTTGTAAATTTCAGCAGTTTAAAATATATTAAAATAAGATTGAGGAATAATTACTTGACTTTAAGATATTAGAATATCAGAGTCTCCTCTCTGAAAATCCTTACGGGAAGAGAGGGGACTATAAACTGATAAACATAACATAACATAACATAACATTATAATTACTTACAATCTCAAACTGGTTAGGTGCCAGACCAAATGGTCTGGTAAATATGTATGATGAGGGCTTTTTAGCCCAATTTTATTGTCCTTAACGCTCATGCAATAGGACGTTAAGCATCGTTTTTTCGTTCGTTATAATTACTTAAAGAGAAGATCCGTTGGATCTCATTTTTGATATGATGATGATGGTCATTGTTGTCAGGGTGGCGACGTGGTGATCGTCCTTAACGCTCATGCAATAGGACGTTAAGCATCGTTTTTCGTTCGTATAATTACTTACGCTGTCTGAACAGTTAGAAGATCCGTTGGATCTCATTTTTGATATGATGATGATGGTCATTGTTGTCAGGGTGGCGACGTGGTGATCGTCCTTAACGCTCATGCAATAGGACGTTAAGCATCGTTTTTCGTTCGTATAATTACTTGGATCTCATTTTTGATATGATGATGATGGTCATTGTTGTCAGGGTGGCGACGTGGTGATCGTCCTTAACGCTCATGCAATAGGACGTTAAGCATCGTTTTTCGTTCGTATAATTACTTGACTTTAAGATATTAGAATACTTGTGTAGAGATAATTAGTCTCCTCTCTGAAAATCCTTATCGGGAAGAGAGGGGACTATAAACTGATACACACACATTATGAAGTGAACAATGTAAGTATTATGTGATAATTACAATTTTCGATTTTGGCGCATTTCCCGGCGGATTGCTAGAGCAATTCTATTCTATGTACTTTACTCTGAGAAACTAGCATATAAATTTTAGTTATCCAGTTGCTATGAACTATGCTTATTGTCAATGCAAAGTCTCATCCATCATAAAATCCAATACTGACCCAATTTGTCCTGTTGGCAGCCTGATCAACTGTCGTTTGCTACACAAAAAACCCAACGTATACTCCTTGTCTTTTAGGGTGTTCTGCTGTATGTAAACAATAGCATTCATTATGAGAAATTGCAATCGCTCTGCACGGAACTCAAATATACCCAGGCCACAGGCGCTTGTATCTGGACACGCGAGCGCCTATGCCTGTGAGGCGTATCCCTTTGGTTATCTGTATTATATATAACCAAAGGGAGACGCGTCACAAGCATAGGCGACGGAGACGCGTCACAAGCATTGGCGCTCCAGTGTCCAGATACAAGCGCCTGTGACCCAGATACAAGCGCCTGTGTCATAGACACCTGACATATGCCCCATAATAAGGTCTGCTGAGATATAGTTCAAAAGTCTCTGAAAATTACCACAGAAAGATAACGTATTATTGTGTCATGCTTGCGTTATATTCAGAGTAGCTTCTCCTTTTGGACGCTCGAGGACCACAACGATGCCAGGGCATATCGCAGATGATGATTATGGCGACGAAAACGCTGATGAAGAAAACGCCTGCAAGGCTAGCTGTGACGGCGGCGGAGGGTCTCGGGTCCCAGACGCTGTTCTTTTTTCGGGTGATACTGGACAGCGTTACCTTGGAGACCAATAGCTCGTGCTGCAGCTCCTCCATCTTTTTCTGCAGTGTGGCGGGGGTGGCCCGGTCGGCTGATGTCTGCAGGACACAAGTGCAGAAGCCACTACTGGTATGCCTCGTCGTAGATCTGTTGTTGTCCACTGCTGTTGAGGTGGAAGGTAGTTTGGCTGACGTTGTTGACGGGGGTTGTGGTGATGTTGACAGCGCGCCTGTTGGTTAAAATAAAGACATTTATACCACTAAAAAAAAAAAAAAAAAAAATAAAATAAAATAAAATAATAAATAATAATAGTAATAATTTTAATAATAATAATAATTATGACTGACTGAATGAGTCTGAGACTTTATTCGTCTATTAAATTTCCCACACAGATAACCAAAGGGAGACGCGTCACAGACATAGGCGCTCGCGTGTCCAGATACAAGCGCCTGTGGAAATTTACATAGAAATTTGCCTTTCGGCTGCACAAACACAGTAAATCTAAATTGTAGAATTTTTTTTTAATGACATGTACAGACAAAAAATAAATAGTGCAACACATAAACTATAATAAAACAACAGCTATCCCACACCCCAAACATACGGCCCGCTGTTCACTCCCCCATACGCCCCCACACACCATCATAAATCAACGCCCTCACGCACGAACACCACAGGCAGATACAATCATCACATGCTAAGACAAATCACAGAACAGGACTTTTTAAACACACACACACACACTCACACACACGCACACACACACACATCCAGACACATAAAGACCCACAATGCACAGTTTTCCCAAATTCATCAACAACAAAATACTGTAAGCTTATTAGATACTGTATATACTGTAAGCTGGATCATGCACACACGCATAACACACACACACACACACACACACACACACACACAGGCAGGCAAAAATTCTGGCTGACTGGCTAAATTTAACAGACTGACTGACTGACTAACTGATCAGATTTCATAAGTCCGAAAATAGCGTTTGTGAATCGAATTGGCGCTCGGCAGAAAGGACCGGCGGAAACCTGTCAGACCTCGCGCGGCAGCTGATAAGCCTGCCGGATGTGGAGGCCAGGAGGTCTGCACCAGCATCTCGTCACACTGCGGATGGGTTGGGTTACACTGAATGGTTTCCAGGCGCTTACTGCTTTCGAAGTGCGCCTGCAGATCAAAGACGGATCTGCCAATCAGCTTGCCGGCAATCTTTGTGACCTTTGCCAGCCTGGTCTTGTCCTGCTCTTTTAGGCTGCCGAAGAAGCACAGACTGTTGAATGTCCACCGTCGCCACGTAGAAAAGTTCCAACAGGCTGGAGCTCACATTGAAGGCATTCAGCCTCCTCATAAACTAGAGGCGTTGGTTGGCCTTCTTGAGCTGCAGCAGCAGAGCTTTGAGGGACTAGTCCAACTTGTTATCGATGATGGATCCCAAGTACTTGTACTGGTCCACCACCTC
>CM072516.1:59497739-60062739 GCA_036898135.1 Oncomelania hupensis
ATGGCACACATCCACAAATGGCCATCTGTATCTATGGCACACATCCACAAATGGCCATCTGTATCTATGGCACACATCCACAAATGGCCATCTGTATCTATGGCACATATCCACTAATGGCCATCTGTATCTATGGCACACATCCACAAATGGCCCTCTGTATCTATGGCACACATCCACTAATGGCCATCTGTATCTATGGCACACATCCACAAATGGCCCTCTGTATCTATGGCACACATCCACTAATGGCCATCTGTATCTATGGCACACATCCACAAATGGCCATCTGTATCTATGGCACACATCCACAAATGGCCATCTGTATCTATGGCACACATCCGCAAATGGCCATCTGTATCTATGGCACACATCCACAAATGGCCATCTGTATCTATGGCACACATCCGCAAATGGCCATCTGTATCTATGGCACACATCCACAAATGGCCATCTGTATCTATGGCACACATCCACAAATGCAAACCATGGGCAGCAGAGAGAGGGAGATAAATCTTTCCTATCATGCCCTCATTCCACAGAGGACAACAACTAATCAGGATGTTATCCAAGATGTTATCCAACATGTTATCAATACACTCCAGTCCTCTCTCTTTAGACGAGCCACCTTTATCACTGGTGTTCTACACAAACTTTTTATCTCCATCATGTAGATATTTCTTGCCGGCTCTTGTAACGTACCCGCCAAACAACATAAACGGTGAAGTTGGTAAACTAGTGTAGTATCTTATTATTTTACTTTAGAACTATGTGCAGTCTTTTTTTGGTGATGTATTGTAAGAAATTAGCCTTAGTCTTGTATTATATCCTAATACGAATGGGATCCAGGTTTTAGTGCCAATTGGGAGTTCCAAATTACGCTATGCACTAGTAAAAAGGTAAAAGGTAAAGGTAGTCAGTCCCATAGCCTTGTGGCCGTAGGGGAACGTGATGTTGGAGATCACACTTATCTTGGGCCAGCGTAATGAGGGTGATGCCCGTCTCTCTCCCTTGCTGCTTTACCTTCCCCACCCTTAAGAGAGTAGGTACTCAGTCACAGTTGAGTCAACTGGGGGCGTTGTTATTTGTCGCTTCACGTTTTGTGGTCACCCATCCAAGTGTTAACCGCACTGGACGGTGCTTAACTTGCGACACAGTAGCGAGTGCTCCAAACCACTGCGCTATCCGACACCCCTATGCACTAGTACAGAATTAATCTTCAGTCAGTAATTTTTTTTAATAAATAATTTTAGGTTAAGCAATATAATTTGCAAAGTTTGGTGTGAATAATATGGACACAAATGCTGGTAATTAATGTAAATACCTTGAAGACACCTTTCCAAATTTGTTTCAGGTACTAGAATCTTTAGCCTGCAAATTCTTGTTAAAGTGTAGGTTCGGCAATATAAATTTATATTTCTAGAAAACATTTCCATTAGGGGAAATTAAAAAAACGTCAATCGGACTGTAATTTAAAAAACAAAAAACAAATGATTATGTGCACTAACAGATTTTCCTTCGTCCTTGGACGAATGAGGATTCCAATTTCCCACAAGGCGTTTTTTTTTTTTTTTTTTAGACTTGATCGGAATTCCAAATCATCCTACAATGTATGATGATTCCAAAAGAACTCTAATACGATTTTCAATCGCACTGGATTCACATTCGTTGTGTTACACATGCATGCTTCTATTCGTGAGAATGTGAACGAGGCTAGACATTAAATTAGGCCTACGTATTTATATCTTGATTTATTGATTGGAAATCAAACTGACCTGCTACTGTTAAGGTTGCTGTCGACAATTTGTTGGCCAGTGGTCACTTCGCTTGATACCCCGAAACAGCCGTCATCCGCCCAGAACCACGTTACTTGCCCCTCCGACACAGCTGGAAACATGACGTGGGGCATGACGACGACGACGATGATTCTGCTGCTGCTGCTGCTGATGATGATGATGACGATGATGATGATGATGATGATGATGATGATGATGATGATGATGATGATGATGATGATGATGATGATGATGATGCCGGAGGAAAATGTTGACAGTGTAGAAAACAACACTGATGCCTCCAATTAAGATGATAATGTATGTTGACGACTAATATGGTAATAACGGGGATTATTCGACGATGATAATAATGACACTGTTTTTTTTATGCTGCTGTTTTGTTGATGCTGTTGATTTTGACGACGACGATGATGGCGACGACGACGGTGTTGATGTCGATGATGATGATGGTGATGATGATGTTGATGATGAGGGCGACGACGATGATGATGATGATGATGATGATGATGATGATGATGATGATGATGATGATGATGATGATGATGATGATGACATTACATTACATTACATGGTTATTGCTTTAGGTCCAATAGATGATGACAACGACGACAGTTTGGAAATCTACACATTTACGAGACAATCACACTTACCAAATAACCAGGAGAATGCGAAACAAAGAGAAGAGATGTTGGCGATCAGATGATACATGATTTCTCTCTGCGCTTCGGTATATTTCTAATCGATCTCCAAACAACTGTGTATATTGAGAAAAACGGAGAGTTCCCATCCAAGAATTCGCCAGAAAGCGTTGTTTGCTTTTTTTCTATATAATAATAATAATAATAATAATAATAATAATAATAATAATAATAATAATAATAATAATAATAATAATAATAATAATATTATTATTATTATTATTATTATTATTATTATTATTATTATTATTATTATTATTATTATTATATGCAAGAGGGAGTTGGTGTAACAGATCTATTGAAACGTATATTGCCTTCGCTTGAGAATAGTCATTCACTAGAATAACATATCCAAAGTATAGAAAAGGTTTATGTATGTAGTCCTAATAGTGTTAAAATTAAAGACCATATAGAAAAAAGTTCCCATGTAAAAGTGGTCCAAGTAGCGCTCACAGTGCCTATGCCAAAGGCCACAGGGAAGAACTGAAATACAGTACAATGAACAACATATTAAAACGAACGCGCAACAACACACAAAAAAACAAATACAAAATAAAACCAAAAACAAAATCATTAAGAGATCGGTAATGGTAGTCTGAGTACAATTCCGTTATCATAATATTATTCTGTTACTAACAATACCTAACCAAGCTCGTGAAACATTGGTACCACTGTTCTAATTCGCGTGAATTCGTAAAACGGAATTAATTGATACAGTAGTATTTGCAGAGGGAAGTAATATTTGCAATAGCTGCTGAAAGTAAGGGAAGTAATTTTTTTTGTCGTAAATGTGTGCGTGTTAAAAGTTGGCTGTATGGGTTTGGTTTTTTTAATACGATCTTTGGCTGCATCAATATTTATGTAAATTACAAGATGGAAATTCCAAAAGTTTAACAGAAGTAGCACAAACACAGCAGAAAATGGTACAGCTTTAGTATTCTAGGATTTCTTTTCCAAAATGCCTCCCTTGTAAATTTTGTTTTCCTTGTGTAATAATGCGATCAGGCCACTCAATCTCACCAAGTATCGAAGTTTCACTCACACGATCGTCTTCATTCCGCTGTTTCTTGCAATGTCCATTCAAATCACCTTAACCGTGCAGTGTTTATCGATCGCAGTAAAATAAGGTAAAGGACCTTTCCTGTAGGACTGGGACAAGACTAGCACAGTCGGGAGAGCACCACGCAGACCGAGCTCGATGTTTCAGAGCTACTAACACTTCTGCTAGATATCTAAATCTATCAGCCAGAGTGGTTGCGCTATGAATTTTATTTGTAAAGTATTTATTTGCACCACTTTCTGCTAAATAATCTTTATTTAGAAGCATATTTTCTAAATAATCATTCGTTTACAAACAATGTAAGATTTCCTGAAATAATATATTTTGTTAATAACTTATTATTTACCTAAACAATGTATTGTTTACATAAATAAAACATGATATAGGTGTATAAGGCATTGTTGCTAAATAGTAAATTATTTATTTACCTATAAAATGCATTATTTAGCAGATTGTGTTAAATAACGTATTATTTAGAAATGTTCCTAAATAATTATTTGTTTACCTATACATGTATAATGCATTATTTAGCAGAATTTGTTAAATAATGTATTATTTAGAAGATGTTGCTAAATAATGCATTATTTACGTAAACAATTCATTGTTTAGGGACCGCAATGTTCATTGTTTAAAGGATTCGCAGGTACAAGTCGTATTACTATGAGGTTATGTGGTATGATAAAGAAAATAGCAGAATCGTGATTTCACGCTGTTTTGCGTTTGTAAATGAGACAACTGCTTTATTTCACTCTTTTTTTTTTCTTTTCTTTTTTTTCTGCCAACAGTATTAATATAAGAAATTGCAACGGTAACGGCTCCGGAAAGGAGAGATCCATCATTATAATTTTCTGCATTGGCAGAACCGCCTTCAGGGTAATTCCGACATTTTTATTATTTTTTTTATTATTATTATTTTTTTTTTTTTTGGTGGTTCAATCCGATTTGCAAATTGTTGGTAGTTTCGAATAAACTGAATTTTTTTTTTTTGAAATTAAAACATAATTCAACTCAAAAGAACAAACGGAAGCACAGTCTCCACACAGCTTTGGGGTAAATAAATATCAAAAGAAAGAATACATTTGTTGTTTCGTCTAACGGGATATTCAAAACACTGATCCATCACGCACAAAACTGACCTTGGCATTTCGTTTGTGTTCGCGACGCTACAAACGCTTTGTCTTCGAATTTGTAGAGTGATTCCTGTTTAAAAAAATTAATTAATGTTAAAAAAATAAATTAATAATAATAATAATAATAATAATAATAATAATAATAATAATAATAATAATAATAATAATAATAATAATAATAATAATAATAATAATAATAATAATTAAGGCGGCCCAGCGTTTCCCAATAGAAAGGGATAATAAAATGCAACCAAAAAAAAACAAAACATTTTGGATACACAACCTTCGAAAACAAAAAACCTTGCATTTAATTATAGAAAGCAGTAACATTATACAAACCAAGTTATTGCAGTCCCTCAACTATGAATTGTTTACGTAAAACATGCATTATTTAGCAACTTCTTATAAATAATATATTATTTAGCAAATTATATAGATAAGCAAATCGTCATTTATAAATATTTGTAAAGAATACATTACTTCACACAATTTTCTAAATAATGCATTATATGGGTTACTAATTCATTATTTAGCAACAATCCCTTATTTCCCTATATTATGATTGATTTACGTAAACAATTTGTTGTTTAGGTAAATAATAAGTTATTTACGAACAAAATATATTATTTAGAGAAATCTTACGCTGTTTGAAAACAAATGATTAGTTAGAAAATATGCTTCTACATGATGATTATTTAGCTGACAGGGTAAACAAATGATTAGTTAGAAAATATGCTTCTAAATGATGATTATTTAGCTGACAGAGGTAAACAAATGATTAGTTAGAAAATATGCTTCTAAATGATTATTATTTAGCTGACAGTGGTAAACAAAAACAAAGCAAAAAACGAAAATTTAAAAAAAAAATCGCAAATAAATATTTTACAAAGGGAAGACCATAGCTGCGCGTGCGGAATACTTTACAGAATTGTCAGGAAAGTAATAATACCGTTATATCTCTACTCTTAGATTCTATTTTACGCAGGCCTTTTAGAACAACGTCTCTGTATACAAAGATATTAGGGGACTAAGACAACTCCGCGTCAGCCTCTCTCATGTCTCCTCATTGACGGCTTGACCTCCTGCGGGACTGATGATGGTGATGATGATGATGATGACGAGGATGATGATGATGATGATGATGATGATGATGATGATGATGATGATGATGATGATGATGATGATGATGATGATGATGATGATGATATGATGGTGATTGTGATCGTTGATCGTTGATGGTGATCGTTGTTGTAACCATTCATTGCAAACTTCGTTGTTAACCTGTAAGTGCAGTGCCGTGTTTTATTGCGAGCGGTAATCAATGACGACTGGAGATTAAAAACGAAAAGCAAGAGAAACTGACAGAAGAAAGAAAATAAAAACGCATACACATAGGTTACATAACATGCACTAGCACGCACACACACACACCACACACATACACAAACACACGCACACCTACCCATAGGCGCACCTTCTCACACGCGTACACACACACGCACGTACATACAGGTCCACATGAGGGGAAAAAAGATCTACATAAGAAAAGGACACGCAAGAAATCCTATCCTACCATATCCCGTAGCTCAAAGGTCGTTGGGGCACCACAGATGATCGTTTAACCAGCATACTCCATCCTTCTCTGTTCTAAGCAACCCAAAGCAAGTCTGACCTATGCCTTACAGAAGAACGCAAGAAAGGTAGGGGAAAAAATCGTTATTGAAGAAAACATGTCATTTACTTTGGTCACTCAACCCTCTAGAACCATTTATATAAGATAATTATGATTCATGCGTTTTTAATGTCATTTGCTGCACGCCAGTGTTGTTTGGGAGAACCAAACAACATAACTAACCAAACAACATAACTAACTAAATAAATAGAGTACAATCATGTATTCTACTTTTCCATACCACTATGCCACCCCCAGAGGCTTGGCGCCAAACTTTCAGATCTAAGTATTTCTGACATGACTAGAGCTAGCAAAACACAGTGAAAATTAGATCTTGTTTTTGAACAGCAATATTACTGATGTCCAAAACATTGCTATTGTTTTTATCGTAATATATTTGCACATTGTATTGATATGAAAATGGATACTAAACTATTCCAAATTATTTTAGTATTTCAGATCTAACTCAAGAAACAAAAATTCCGTCTTAGAGGAACTCTAAAGGGAGAAAACTCGGTTTGTTTACAATTGTTAAAATATGCCTATTAGACATCAAATATTCTAAAAGAAGGTCTAAACTGACAGAGTATTCTTACAAGTCGCTCTCAGTTTCCTTTACAGATAAATTGTACATACATTTAAATGTGGTCGGTAATTTTACAAACGACTTTCGTGAATTTGAAGGCGACATGTCAACAGTTAAAATAACGTCAGAACAGCTTCAAAAGTTTTAAGCATCTTATCATCTTATTTAGCAAAATAGATATTTCTCATGAAATAAATCGGTAGTATGGTAAAACAACATAATAATAAAAGTGTCCCTGTACCATTGAGTTTTTTGGGGAGAGAGACGTTTGTGACCTCTCTTTTCTCTGGGCTAGCTTCATGAGAGCAGTCCCCATCTCCTCTCCCTCGCTGCATTACTTTCCACGGTTCTAAATGAAGTCGGGCGCCCATTTACAGCTCGGTGGATTGGGTTGTATACTATATTATCTACCCCTGAACATTTCAGGCTTTGTAAATTGATACTTTTGAGTTTTCCTCTTATTAGATCAAGATATTTTTGTCCAAATGAGCACCAGAGAAGCATTTTTTGTTGTTGTTCCCGTTCACTTTGGTACATGTAGTTTAATGAGTTTTTATTAATTTGGAGATACAGAACAAATTTCCAATATTCAAATTCCAAGTTGCAAATTAACCAGTCCACAAAGTCATACATAATATTGAAATAATAAATATATAAAATAGGGACAAGTTTACACAATGCTGATAGTCTGCAGTTGACAAAGGATATATAAATACAAAGGGTAGCCTAATAAAAGAAAGTACAAATAAACACATTTGACCCCAAAGTCCGAATGTATCATATATGTGATACATTCCATATAAATTATGAAGTTGAAGGAATTTTTCCATAAAATAAATTGCATGTTACTTCTGAAGTTGACCTGATGTAATTTCAACAAAGAAAATCCATTCCTTCTCCCTTCCCCCTTTCACTCACTCCTCCACCCCCCCCCCCCCCCCCCCTTCTCCATGGTTCCGGTTCTATAGGGTTAAAGAGCCATTCGGTGTTACCCCGAGGCCACTATCGACATGTCATCAATGAATTTCGCAGTGCCGAACGAGAAAAGCACTATTACTGAATCAGCTAAAGAAACACGCTCGAAAAATAAGTCGATACATATACGTTAATTCACTTAGCAATGTCGATGGTTCGATCGGTACTCACATACGGTCAAGAAGTGTATTTTTCAGCTCCATCAACATTATTAAGGAAAATACAAAGCATAGATAGCAGAGCATTTAAATTAGCCTTAGGTGTACCTGTACACTCTAATACACTAAAATCATATAGGGAAGCTCGTCAACTCTCTTTTATAGAAAATCAAAAATTAAGTGTTGCTAGATATGTTATACGGAGTTCATAATTCTGTTCATGATGAGATTTTTGTCGATAGCAATGTAGATTATCCAAAACGAGCAAAATCTATACCGTATTTACAACCAATAAAAAACTATGTTAATGCCATTTTAGACAAGTGCAACATTGCCATTTCTGCTATTCCTGTTTTACCAAGTGTACCGAAAATTCCACAGTGGGAACGTTTAAGTGCTAATTTTGATATTGATTACACCTCGGTTAAGAAAGGTAAAAATGTAAATGTCTTAACAGCTGAGGTTCGAGAACATTTAGAAAGCACGTATGGTAATCATTTGAAAATTTATACAGACGGATCTGTGTCTGAAACTTTACTTGCTGGAGCCGGTTTTGCCATTCCTGATCTATTCTATCCTATCCTATCCTGTCCCGTAACCCGGAGTTCGTAGGGGCACCACAGATGATCGTTTAACCAGCATATTCCATCTTTCTCTGTCCTCAGCAGCCCTGATGGCTTCGCTCAGTGTCAAACCAGTCCATTCTCGAATGTTATCCTCCCACCTCTTTTTCGGTCTCCCTCTTCTTCTACCTCCTTGCACTGTGCCTTGCAGAATAGTCTTTGCAAGGCCTGGTGATCTGGTGACGTGGCCATACCATCGGAGTTTCCGTTTCTTCACCATTGTGAGCAGGTCATCGTGTTGTCCAATGGCTTGTGTGATGGTCTGTCGGACTTCGTCGTTGGTGATGTGTTGGGTATAGGAAATGCCCAGAAGTCTTCTGTAGCACCTCATCTCCATGCTTTGTATTCTTCGTTGGAGATCTGCTGTGAGGGTCCATGCTTTGCAAGCATATAGGAAGATGGAGATGACAAGGGAGCGCAGCAGTCTTACTTTGGAATGTAGACTGATGGTCCTGTCTTTCCAAATGGGCTTCAACCTTGTCAGGGCAGCAGTTGTTTGTGCGATCCTGGAGAGGACTTCCTGTCGGTACCCATTGTCTGATACAATGGCTCCTAAATTCCTGATCTAAAAATAAAAAAAAATAGTATTTTGTTGGTAAGAATGTATCAGTTTTCAAAGCAGAATTGTTTGCAATTTTAATGGATTTGGACACTATTAATAACACCTCTAGTGCCTTTTATAACATAGTTTTATGTGTTGATTCTAAAGCTGTTCTCAAAGCCCTTCAAAATTGGTATTGTAAAACTAGATCAGACATTATTTTCGATATTAGATAATTAATTCATGATATTATGTCAAATGGTGTAGGAATTTTTTTTTTGTTGGGTTCCTTCACATTGTGGCATTTATTTTAATGAATTTGTGGATACTTTAGCAAAGGAAGGTTCATTCTCAGTAAGTGACTGATTGATTGATTCATTGTTGCTTTAGGTCCAGCGGACTCTTCCGAGCCAAATCAGGACCGCAGTGAGTGACAACCACATTGTTAGACCATCTGCATCGGAACTCATTTCGTTGGTAGAAAGATCAATGTACTCCACATTATCACAAAGTACTGGAATAGATAATTACTCATGTTCTAGAAACTTGTGTAGAATAATCAATTAGCTAAGAGTGAACTCATGGAATACTAAATTTTTAGCTAATGCCATGTGTCCATGTTCTCAATCAATTTCCGTTGAACATCTGTTAAAAACTTGCCCCATATTAACATCACAATATTTAAACAAAAATATTAAAACAAGTGAACATTCCACTGTTGAACTGCTGCAGTATCGGGTAACTATAAAGGTCGAAAAGACAACTAAAGACAACTAAAGACAGCTAAAGACAACTAAAGACAACTAAAGACAGCTAAAGACTACTAAAGACAACTAAAGACAACTAAAGACAACTAAAGACCGGTACCTATAAAGGGCGAAAAGACAACTAAAGACAACTAAAGACGGCTAAAGACAACTAAAGACGGCTAACGGCTAAAGACAACTAAAGACGGCTAAAGACACCTATGTATAGACAACTAAAGACAACTAACCCTAACCCTAACCCTAACCCTATAAACAACAATAGCCTCAGTTTCGAATCGGGCATTGCATTTTCATTAAATCCGACTACACAATCACCCAGAACAGCTTTCACTTAGTATCTAAATCAATTATCTTATATAATATACTTGAAAAATATTATTGTTATTTTTTTTTTAATCCGTTGTACTTTCTACGCGGCAACAAATTTCTGCCATAGCCAATGTCTTTCAAAGATGGCTGGTGTTTTTGGGCTCTTTAAGTTGTTTGTAGCCTTGTATACCCTCTAAAATTTCTACCCCTGGTGCCTTTAGCCGTTCTCAGTTGTCTTTAGTTGTCTTTAGGGGTACCTATAAAGGGCGAAAAGACAACTAAAGACAACTTTTAGTTGTCTTTAGTTGTCTATACATAGGTGTCTTTAGCCGTCTTTAGTTGTCTTTAGCCGTCTTTAGTTGTCTTTAGCCGTCTTTAGTTGTCTTTAGCCGTCTTTAGTTGTCTTTAGTTGTCTTTTCGACCTTTATAGGTACCGGCAGTATCCAACAATATTACCATAGCACAAATTATTAGCCAGTCTCCAAAGCAAATTTGTATGAATATTATGCCTGATCCTTGGATGTGCTTTTTGTATTTTGCGTGTGATTGTGTGTATGCTTGCGTGTATGGTCTAATATCACAAACTGTGAATAGATGTTAAATAAAATTATTGAATTGAATTGAATATTGAACGCTCGAAAAAAGAATAAGAAAAGAACAGCAGTTTCTTTAGAAATGTTTTCTTTAGAAGTTCAGATAGTTTCTTCGGAGATTTAATGAAAACAAATTTCTCGTGTATTGGTAATTTAATTTATTGATGCTAACAAGTACTTTATCATTGTTGGAGAGGACATATTGATCGAGATAGGAAATGCGCAAGACAAAGTTTCAACTAAAATCATTGGGGAAAAAAGTGATGCATGGGAAATATAGAGAGCCAGAAAAAAAGAGTGAGAGAGAGAGAGAGAGAGAGAGAGAGAGAGAGAGAGAGAGAGAGAGAGAGAGAGAGAGAGAGAGAGAGAGAGAGAGAGAGAGAGAGAGAGAGAGAGAGAGAGAGAGAGAGAGAGAGAGAGAGAGAGTGGACTATTCTTTGACAACCGCGACGCTCAAGTGCAACTTCTGTTCTTAAAACTCTATACTGGTTGCCTGTCGAATCAAAAATTGACTACAAGATCGTTTCTCTCTTCTACTCCTCTCTCCTAATGTCTTTACTCTGAAACCACTCCATCCTATCTGACTGAATTCTATGCATGTCTATCAACCAACCCGCTCCTTTGCGATCTCAAAATGCTTTCTTCCTTGCAGCTCCAAGACACTCTCTTAAAACTTTTGGAAAAAGGTCTTTCTCCGTCTGTGCTCCAACCTTGTGAAACTCACTACTTTCTGAACTCCGCAATTCTCAGTTGCTTCCTGCCTTCAAAAAGACTGAAAATTCGTCTGTTCTGTAAACATCTGTTAAATAGAGCAAATACTTCCCTCCTTAGCCATTACAGTACTCAAGAAACAAAAAAAAATATATATATATAGAGGAAGAAGAAGAAGAAGAAGAAGAAGAAGAAGAAGAAGAAGAAGACTGATACCTCCATCGTGCTTGATAAAAATTGACTGCCCGGTCAGAATATTTTGGTTTTATTTGATACCTTGTGCAATTTTGTTATGTTTTAGTCTTTATGCTTATTTAGTTATTATTTATATACATTAGTTTCTTATTCTCTGACATTCAAGTTTTATGCTGTGTGTTTGGTTTCTAAACGTGGTTTGTCTTTATTTTAAGTTTTAAAGTGTTGCACCTTAAACCCCCCGTTAAGGTGCCGGGGGCTTCTGTATAAATAGTATCCCCACTTTCTGGAAATTTACTGCTTTAAATTCCCAATGTCGCTGTCTTTTTCCTTTGTTAATTCTCATTCCTACTCTGTTCTATCAATCTACTATACTATTTTCTTCGCTAGACCAGTCACCTACCTTTTTTCCTGAAAACTCTTCCAAAACTCCCTCTTTGTGTATGAGGTCTGTTGGGTCAGCTTGAGAATGTTGGAAACTTTCTGCCAAATGGTCACTAGTGCTTCCTATGATTTTATTATTTAGCAATGTAGGCACTGTACGTGTTTTATTGATATTTTATACTGATTGCATTCTAATTTGTTTTTGTAAATTAGAGTATAGCCTCAGCGTCCCCTGCGTGGAATGCCTTTATTGTAAAGTGACCGGCTGGTGGAGTGCCTTTAGTGTTAATACTAAGGTTGTTTCATCAGATCTTTTATATGGATCAGGGATGAGTCCTTTTTCAACCAAGTTGTGGTCCTGATTTTGAGGTCCCGATTCCGTTTTTGCAGTCCGTTGGACCTTATAAGCAATAAATAACTAACTGTTGCACCTGAAATTTTAAAGTTATAGCTTAATCATTATTTTTGTTGTTGTTAGCATTATTGGTGTTATTGGTGTTGTTATTTATGGAGAGAGAGAGAGAGAAGTGGGAGTGCAAAGGAGGAGAGATCTCGTGAATGCGGACTGTACAGAAACATAGATTTTACTTGCTTACAATTTACGCCATTTTATGTATATCTCCTGTAACTGCTGATCTCTTGTTAAATTGCCAGTGTCTGTGTATGTGTGTGTGTGTGTGTTTATGCGTGGGAGCGTCTACAGCAGACTACTAGTTTGGAATTCGCGCTTTATAAAACAAATTATAATTATTTTTATTAATAATAACTCACTTTGTAGGACAAAATGTACTGCATGCGGTTAAAAATAAACCAACTGCAGGTTATTGTGTGCACGAGTGCGCACGCGTGTGCGTACATATGCGCTCTGTAGGTGACCAGGAGAGATAGAGGGGGTGATATGCTCAGGTGTGTGTGTGTGTGTGCGTGTGTGTGCGTGTATGTCTGTGTGTGCAGAGATGGGGAATGACATGCGCACACTAGAATGCTAACAAAACCGACAGGCACATACAGACATACTAAACTAACAGGCAACTCAAGTTTCAAGATTTTACTTTTTTTTTCTTTTTTTTTAAATAGTCCTTTCAGTCCCGGTCAACACACATGTGACATTATGAAAAACGTTATGAAGCATGCACACACTCCGCAACACGTTGTTTATAATCAAGCACTGCACTGAATAATTAGGAACAAAAAAAGTTGTTAATTCTTCCGCGTGGAAAAGCAAAAAAGCCATTTTATTGGCGACAGGTGAGGTCACCAACAGGCACAAGAGCTGCCAACCCCTAAAAAAAATTTCAGTAGCAAACAAAGAAAAATATCAGTAGTTTCAGCTCAATTTCAGTAGCAAATGTACGAACAAGAATTTTCACATGATAAAATGAGCATTATTTAAAATGTTGATATTAGCTTAAATAAAAACCAAACACCAACACAAAAAGCATTAACTTTCAAATATTTATTTTTAAAATGATAGAAATGTTCCTGAAAAAAAAACAACAGTTTTAACATTTTGTTCGGAAAAGCTAACCCAATGGCTCACTACATGTACTAATGGCATGGATACTGCATTGGTTTAAAACCAAATTGTTAAAGCTGCTATTTATATTTAAAAAAAATAAACATTGTCAGTTATAGGTTCATAGGCATAGACATGTTAGGGCTTTTCTTCTGCTAGGGCAGAAACAGTTGCCCTCTTGCATCTCTGTACAGCCTTATAGTCCTCGCGTGTAATCGCCTGAAGGAAACACGGGGATCACAGGACATGACTGTGGTCTCTCTCTCTCTCTCTCTCTCTCTCTCTCTCTCTCTCTCTCTCATGACTGTGGTCTCTCTCTCTCTCTCTCTCTCTCTCTCTCTCTCTCTCTCTCTCATGACTGTGGTCTCTCTCTCTCTCTCTCTCTCTCTCTCTCTCTCAGTCTACCGCGCAGTGGCTGCTGAGCTAAAAATAGCGCACACGCAAAGCGCTATACGAAAGTCTATGATATTGACGAAAGCCTAGTAGGCCTACGTCTCTCGCGGCTTTGTTTCGATACTTGTAAAAAAATAGGTATGCTTTGAAATTTTTCTTCCGTAGTATTTCTTGAAATGGCGTAGTTGCGGAATTAAAGAACATTTTCCGGAGAAACTACGGACGTTCCGTAGGGGTTGGCAGCTCTGTATATACAATTTATTACAGCCAATTCATTGGTGACAGGATAACGTTTACACACAGAATGCTCATTTGTCATTGTGATCCTACAGGCACAGAGTACATACATCTTATTTACTGTCGTTGAAAAAAAAAAAAAACTAACAATGTAACATTTGGAAAGACAGAACCATCAGTCTACATTCCAAAGTAAGACTGCTGCGCTCTCTGGTCATCTCCATCTTCCTATATGCTTGCGAAGCATGGAACCTCACAGCAGATCTCCAACGAAGAATACAAAGCATGGAGATGAGGTGCTACAGAAGACTTCTGGGCATTTCCTATACCCAACACATCACCAACGTTGAAGTCCGACAGACCATCACACAAGCCATTGGACAACACGATGACCTGCTCACAGTGGTGAAGAAACGGAAACTCCGATGGTATGGCCACGTCACCAGATCATCAGGCCTTGCAAAGACCATTCTGCAAGGCACGGTGCGGGGAGGTAGAGGAAGGGGGAGACCGAAAAAGAGGTGGGAGGACAACATTCGAGAATGGACTGGTTTGACACTGAGCGAAGCCATGAGGGCTGCTGAGGACAGAGAAGGATGGAGTGTGCTGGTTAAGCGATCATCTGTGGTGCCCCTACGACCTTCGGGTTATGGGACAGGATAGGATAGGATAGGAACAATGTAAAATAAGTACATAGATACGAAAATAATTCATTTTGCTCCTTTCGTGCAAACAAAAATATCCTAGACGTTAAGGGTCTAGTCTGTATGTTCTAAACAAGATCATGACCAGTCTTATCCACAACGAAAGCATTCCGAAAATGTCATTTGTTAGATTGGTGTCAGGATACACTGCTTGGCTTAGACTCGCCAAGGCTGACGTCCGCTTCTCCATCAAGTGAGGCGAACATAAGATTCAGTAAGTCTCAGCGACGCAGTGTGTTGTTACATGGTCTGTATTCGCACTGCTGCACGGGTGCTTCTAATCAGTAATGCTCCTTGCATAACGCCAGCAGACACAAATCATGAGAAGCGCCACATCAAAGCCCAATACAAAAAAAACAACAACAAAAAAAACACATAAAAATGAGTGCCCAGAAAAAACAAAATGAAACGGATGCATTGAAATGCAAAGTAATACCGCCTATGATCTTTCTATGCTCTTGACCTTGAGATGACCTTGACCTCCGACTCCAAATACACTCATGTAAAATACAGCAACAGTTGGATTATGCACACACACAAAAAATGGTAAGCTTGAGATGACCTTGATCTTTGATGACCTTGACCTTGGGATGATCTTGATCCTCACGTAACCTCTTATGCATGTCTGGTCAAATAACCCAATGTTGTTGCATACTATGGGTTAAATGAACAGCCATTCCACTGTACGGTGACCTATTTTTGGTATGTTTTTGCAAGACCTAAAACGACCTTGACCTTCAAGATAAATGCAAAAACGGAACTCATATGAAAGATCAAACTGTCATCTCTAAATACAAGTTTGGACTTTAAATCTCTCATAGTTTAGGGTCAATTAGTTAGCCATTGTTTACAGGGTCCAGCGTACGGCAAAGAGCCGAATGAGGACCACAACTTGGTTGAAAGAGGACTCACCCCTGATCCATATACAAGATCTGCTGAAAAACCCTAATGGTAACACTGAAGGCACTCCACCAGCCGGTCAGTTTACAATAAAGGCATCCCATGCAGAAGACGCTGAGGCTTTACTCTAATTTATCTAACTCCCATTTACAAAACAAATAGAATATAAACATAATTATAAAATATTAACAAAACACATACATATAAAATGCCTACATTGCTAAAAAAAAAATTATCCCATAGAAAGACCCAGTGACCATTTGGCAGAAAGCGTCCAATATCTCCAAGCTGACCCAACAGACCCCATACACAAATGAAAGGTTTTGGGAAACTTTCAAGAAAAAAAGGCAGGTGACTGTCTAGCGAAGAAGATAGTAGATTGATAGAACAGAGTATGAACGAGAAAGAACAAATGAGAATGACATAAACAGTGGTAATTTAAAACACAAAATGTCCACAAAGTGGGGATACTCTTTACACAGAAACCCCAGCAACTCAACGGGGGTTTTCAGGGTCACTTCAAAGAACCTATACTAACCGAATTTGGCCAGCTTCAACGACTTTGACCTTGGGAGTTGATTGATTGATTGATTTATTATTGCTTTAGGTCCAGCGGACTCTTCCGAGCCAAATCAGGACCGGACAACCCCCGATCCGCATAAAAGATCTGCTGAAACAACTCCAGTGGGAAAATTGAATGCCCTCCACCGGCCAGTCACTTTACAATAAAGACATCCCACGCGGGGGACGGCTGAGGGTTGACCTCAACTACGCGAACACCCCGGTTACAAAAACAAAATAGAATACAAACATCATTATAAATCATCAATGAAACACATACATATAAAATGCCTATAGTGCTAAATAGTACAATCATAGGAAGCCCTAGTGACCACCCGGCAGAAAGCGTCCAACACTCCCAAGCTGATCCAACAGACCTCATACACAAACAAGGAGTCTTGTCCAGGAAGAGTTTTCAAGAAAAAGGGTAGGTCATTGATCTAGCGAAGAAGAAGATAGTATAGCAGAGTGAAGTACAGAGCAGGAATAGGAAAGAGTAAATGAGGAAGACAGCGACAGTGGGAATTTAAAGCACTAAATTTCCATAAAGTGGGGATACTATTTATACTGAAAACCCCCGGCACTCCAACGGGGGTACTGTTGCCGCAGTGAATCTGTCTTGCCTATAAAGGAAAGACAGGTTTTCAACTGTGGCTTTCACTGTTCCCTTTATAGGTTTGAACAATCTACAGTGGCAAGATTGCTCATGACCCCAAGGGGTGACCTTGGGAGTGAGGTTGACCAAAATTGTATAGTTAGTAATGTTAGTTACTGTTTGTGGGGTCCAGGGGACTGCAAAGAGCCGAATCAGGACCACAACTTGGTTGAAAGATGACTCACACCTGGTCCGTATAAAAGATCTGCCGAAACAACCCTGATAGTAACACGAATGTACTCCACCAGCCGGTCACTTTACAATAAATTTTAAGACATCCCATGCAGTGTACTCCACAAAGTGGGGATACTATTTATACAGAAACCCACAGCACCCTCACTGTGGGTAATTTGTACAGTATGATGTCTCATTAATATCTATCATGCATCAAAGAATCGTAAGTTCAATAATAATAATAATAATAATAATAATAATAATAATAATAATAATAATAATAATAATAATAATAATAATAATAAGTTCAATAACTTTTTTTTTTAAGTGAGATTCTGTGGAAAAATTGTCATTTATTGACTAATATCTGTTAAATGTGTGACCTTGACCATGAAGTGAAGTCATTCATTCACTTGTCATTTATGAGGTCTCATGGTTATATACCATCTCAACAAGTTTTGTTGTGATAGTTGATACAGGTGCTGAGATATTAATCCACTTGCAAGTTTTGCACAGACGGCGGACGGTGTGGCGGACAGACGGATGGACAGACATTTTTGTTAGATGTCATTTTTGGACTATTTAGACTCATCGCACACAGATTTCCAAAAATCTGGAAAAAAATTGGGAGGGGGAAAAAGGGTTGGGGGGGGCGGGGATGGAGGTTAGTTAGTCATTGTTTATAGGGTCCAGCAGACCACAAAGAGCCGAATCAAGACCACAACTTGGTTGAATTTTTTGGGGTGGGGGGTGATTATAGATTCACACTGCTATGCATGCAAGTCAATAAGCGTTATTTTGTTTGTTTGTTTTTATATGTTTCAAATGAACCCTGTAAGCTCGTAGTTATTATTTTCAATTCTTTAAAGTTTCATTCAAAGCCATATTATCAATTTGTTTTTCGTAGTCTGAACCTACTTTGAAGCATGCAACACATCATCATTTACAAGACATACATTCATGGCAGTGACATAATAGGTAAGGCAAAATAAATAATTCTATCAACCGGTCATATACCCCTGAAGTCAAGGTAAAATTTTACACCTAAATGTAAGAAGATGATTAATATTTGTATAAGTAATTTTTTTTTTTGGCTATGTGTAAATATAACGCTGGCTTTTTTTGGTGTTTTTTAAATCTCCTCTGTTAATTACAAATTATATATATATATATATATATATATATATATATATATATATATATATATATATATATATATATATATATATATATATATATTTAATTTGTAATATATATATATGTGTGTGTGTGTGTGTGTGTGTGTGTGACAACAGCCAACTACATTACATTACATAATTGTTGCTTTAGGTCCAGCGGACTCTTCCGAGCCAAATCAGGACCGGACAACCCCCAAACCACATAAAAGATCTGCTGAAACAACCCTAGTGGGAAAACTGAATGCCCTCCACCAGCCAGTCACTTTACAATAAAGACATCCCACGCAGGGGACGCTGAGGCTGCACTGTAATTTATCGAACCCCCGTTTACAAAAACAAAATAGAATACAAACATCATTATAAATTATCAACAAAACATATACATATAAAATGCCTACATTGCTAAATAATAACATCATAGGAAGCCCTAGTGACCACCTGGCAGAAAGAGTCCAATATTCCCAAGCTGATCCAACAGACCTCATACACAAACAAGGAGTCTTGTCCCGGAAGAGTTTTCAAGATAAAAGGTAGGTGACTGGTCTAGCGAAGAAGAAGATAGTATAGCAGATTGATAGAACAGAGCAGGACTAAGAAAGAGCAAATGAGCAAGACAGCAAGAGTGGTAATTTAAAGCACTAAATTTCCATTGTTGTTTGTAGATTATAGTCACACGTCACTTTCGCATATAGGTGACTACTGGACCGATTTATACTGACACCAGCGGGCCAGTTGTTTGGTAAAGGGGAAAATAATATAATCACACGTTGACCAATCCGGGATTCGAACCAGCGACCTTTCGGTTACTAGCAAGACGCTCTTACCAACTGAGCTACCCGGCCCCTCTGTAAATTTCCAGAAAGTGGGGATACTATTTATACTAAAACCCCCGGCACCCACAACGGGGGTGACAACAACCAACTGACATTTTGTGATGACGATTATTTACAGATAACAACACTATGCCTTCTTTCTTTCCCATTGCACAAGTTTCTCCTGCGTTCACATGCAGCCAGCAAAGTAGCATTTAGGTATTCAACACAAAAATCACAAATATTATTGCAGCCAAACTGATACTGATACAAAGACATTTTAGGAACAAAAAATGTGGAGAGAAAAAAGGTCTATTCCCAACTCTCCTAATTCCAAATCTCCAAACCATTCTCAGTGTCAATTGCTTAGATTAAAATATATCCGAAAGCATATACATGTAGAAGATATTTGTTAAAAGCAAAAACTTAATTGCTGAAATGGTTTTCTAACCCACAAAGCTGCAAATCAGTTGTTGTTGTGTTTGTTTTTTCAGTTTTATAATATTGTTAAAATGTCATTTTTAAAAATAATTTCCAAATCAAAAACACAATTCAAACAACATATTTCATATCAAGTTTATCAATGAAAATAAAAAGGCCTTAATTCACAAATTTTATTCCCCATGATAGTTTTTTCATGACCTCTAGTCTACACATGATTGTTTTTTATGACCTCTAGTCTACACATTATTTAATTGAAATTATATTTCACAAACAATAAAATACAAACTTCATCAAATAATGAGCAGACAAATCAATAAATTAAAAAAAATTACAATTAAAATAAATTACAAAAGAAATAAAATAAAATTTGCAAAAAAAACCAACAAAAAAACAACAACAAAAAAACAACAACAAAAAAAAACAACATTGCATTGACTTTGTAATTAACTGATCTTCTGTCATATCAGCTTCCATAAAACACAGACTGAAACCAAAACAAGACATTTAATTAAAAACAAAAGAAACACATGTTCAAAATGATTGAGAAAAAACAAATACATATAATGAAATAGCTATGCTAAATGACACAAAAATAATACAATAAAAATAAATACTAGTATCACCAGTATGTGTGGACAAAAACACAACAAAACTGGATAAATAATATATAACTGAATGCTGTAGGAATGGAAAGTCCTATTAAAGCCGATTACATGGCACAAGTGGGTGACCCGGAAATGCAACGGAATGGACTGACATCACACAATACCCTTCTTTTGTTTTTCTTTTTTTTAAACTGCAAATGAAAATTTCTAAGAATAATTGTAAGCTCTTCCTAGTGAAGTCCTTTAAAATACAGATTTGTAACCCATCATGTATTATTATAAATTGTACCCTACAGTAACACTGCTGTCGAGACAGGATGAGTAGGGTGGAGAGAGTGAGAGAGAGAGAAAGAAAGAAAGAGAGAGAGAGAGGAGAGAGAGAAAAGGGTTAGGAGGAGGAAATTAGAGGATAAGAGAAAAATAAGAGAAAAGAGAAGATTGGGAGGAGGGGGAGAGAAAGAGTGAGAGAGAGAGAGAGAGAGAGAGAGAGAGAGAGAGAGAGAGAGAGAGAGAGAGAGAGAGAGAAAGCAGAGGAGAGAAGAGAGGAGGGAGAGACAAAGAGAGAGAGAGAGAGGGTAAAGGGAGGAAGAAGGAAAAAAATACAAGGATGGCATATTTCCTTCTTTTCTGTGACCATATCCACTCAACGGCAGTGTTGCGTCATCAACCTAACCGTGGTCAACTATTTCTATAATCAACCCCTAAATGGTACCCTCATCAAAATTTATTTATTTATCGTTCTTACATAGCATGACAGACCAGCTCAAGAGCTGCTCAAGATGCTGGCCGATAGAGGATCTAACTCAAGCCGCCTGCCATTAAGTGCATCATACTGAGCACACTCCTGGACAACTGGGTGGGCAAAAGGGGAGAAGGGGTAGGGGACCTAGTGCCTGCAAGGTGTGTTAGTGCCACTGGCACTCCTCCATCTAGGACATGATCATCAAGATCTTTAAAAGTCAGTGTGATGGGATGGAATGCATGTGAGCACAGACTAGACCTCGGTTTAAACTTTCATCCAAAGGAGTAGGTCACCTGATAAGCCTCAAACCCCCCATTTTTGTTTGCCTTCACCCCTTGTGTGGAGAAAGGTCACACCCAACTGTTTGGCACAGGAAACTTTGACATTGGGGACTATCACTATACCTCTTCGCTAACAGAAAATTAAACACGCTTACAGGTTAACAACAGTTTATCAACTAGTAAGAGACATTTCAGTTGTAAGCAAACCTCCATGATTTTATAGTGTTAAACTATGTAACAAAGTAGTTTAAACCTTTTTCCTCATAAAAAAGGATATTTTAAAAGCATTGAATGGACAACACAGTGAGAACGGTGCTGTTAACATACCTTAGGCTACTCAGTTCAACTTCAAGTTAAAGTGATTTTACAAATCAGCAAAACAACAAATACTCCTATTGCTGCATGCATGCCAAGTCAAAAGCTCAATTGTTAGTCCACCCTCTGAGCTGCTTTATGATAAAACACCCACAATTAAAAAGAAATACAAAAAATAAAAGATTTCTTTCTTCTTCTTTTTTTATTTTTTGGTTTTTTTTGGTACCCAATATTTACCTCATGTACAAAAAGTAATAATATCATCATCATCAGTGTCAATACACAAACAACACACAGACACAATGCAGACGATGCGATCATTTTATTGCACTGGACAAGTTAATGCCTTATTTTCCACAATAGAAGGTCAAATTATCTACAGAGCCCCTCCCAGGGTCCCCCAAATCGCAGTCCTACCAATCCTCCAAGTCACAGGTCATTGTATCATTAGTTCCCTTTACTCCCAAATGACCTCAACAGATTTTCTTTTCTATTTTCATTAAACTAATCACTGTGTTACTCTCTGACATTCGTTTCTGATTACTTCTTCAAAATATTATTTCAAAAATAAAAAGTCAGATGTACGTTCTTTTGTTTTATTTGTGCAGCTTTTTCCAATATTGCTGCACCCGACTCTCAGTTAAAATCTTCTTTTTCCACATTAAAGTTAAAATTACCATTTAAAAAAGTGTCCTCGCACATTTATTCTGATTTGCTTTGTATATATATATACGAGGGCAGTCCGATAAGTACTTAGCCTCACCGCCCGATGGCGCCAGTATCGCAAGAGCAATTTACTATCGTGTAGTACATTCTCGTAGACGGCTACTGTCGAAATTTCAGCCGGATTGGACTCGTAGTTTTATTTTGACCGCGTGTGAAAGCGGGCGTGACCACGGATTTTAGAAAAAAGTGCTCTTCCACCATGATAACGCACTGGCTCACACCTCCGCTCTCGCCACGGCCAATTTGGTCGAATTGGGCTACGAACTGCTGCCCCATGCACCAAATTCTCCAGATTTGGCCCCGCGCTACTTCTTTTTGTTTCCAAACTTTTAAAAATCACTTGGCGGGCAGAAATTTGAGTCGACTGAGGAGGTCATCGCAGACCTCGAGAAAAAAGTTTTTTCAGATGGGTTAAAGTTGGAGCATCGCTGGGTCAAGTGTATCGAACTACAAGGAGACTATATTGAAAAATAAATCGCCACTTTTATCAAAATTTTCGTTTTTCTTTTGTAGGCTAAGTACTTAGTGGACCACCCTCGTATATATACAATTTTGCAATGACAGTCATGCTAAAATGAAACTAGCAAGACTTTTTATGTGTTGCAAATCATTCTTTGCATCATGCCCTGCCCAACAATTTGAAACAACAGTCTACTAGAACTGTTAAAAGAAATATTTAAACCACAAATTTAGTCAGCTCTTTGACAGTAATTAGTAAAATCTATGACAGCCAGCCATCCGTTGGTCTCTATATTCGTCACATGACAAAAAATTTTAGAATAAGTATGTAAAAACTATAATATATCATAATATCCACTTGCCCATCTATAGGGTTGTTAACATGACACATAATTATTTGTAAGACCTCAGACAGGCAATAACAAACATGTCAAGATTTTAACTGCAAATGTTGCTGTTATCTTGCAAGCTGTTTACACTCCAGGGAAGTTAGTCCTGTATTTTTAATTAAAAGGTCATTCATCAAGGACAACTAATAAAGACCAATGCAACTCGAATAATGATATTAATTAAATCCTCATATTGACAAAACTAATACAATCACGTAAGAAGAAAATTATAAACTAAAAAATTCAAAATTAGTCAACAAACTTATCAAAACCTAACCTTATTTTTTTCTCCAACAAGATTAGAAGTTATAATTTTCAAAACAAGTTAGTTTGTTAGTTATTCATTGCTTACAGGATCCAGCGGACTGCAAAGAGCCGAATCAGGACCACAAAATCAAGACCACAACTTCGCTGAAAGAGGACTCGTCCCTGATCCACATACGAGATCTGCCGAAACAACCCTAGTGGTAACACTGAAAGCTCTCCACCAGCCGGTCACTTTACAATAAAGACATTCCACGCAGGGGACGTTGAGGCTATACTCTAATTTATCAAACCCCCATTTACAAAAACAAAATAGAATACAAACATCATTATAAAATATCAAAAAACATACATATAAAATGCCTACATTGCCAAATAATAACATCATAGGAAGCCCAGTGACCATTTGGCAGAAAGCGTCCAATATTCCCAAGCTGATCCAACAGACCTCACACATAAATGAGGAGTTTATCCCGGAAGAGTTTTCAAGAAAAAGGGTAGGTGACTGGTCTAGCAAAGAAGAAGATAGAATAGTAGATTGATAGAACAGAGTAGGAATGAGAAAGAACAAAGGAGAAAGACAGCGACAGTGGGAATTTAAAGCACTAAATTTCCAGAAAGTGGGGATACTATTTATACTGAAACCCCCAGCATCCCCACGGGGGTTTCAAAACAAAATTAAAACTGTCAACTCAAACTGTATACATGGTAACATAAGCAAAGCAATTACGAATCAAACAATTTCAATTAAAAATCAAACAATTTCACAGCCAAATCGTACGTTTATTACTGAGGTTACTGAACAAGGTTACTAACAAGGTTACTAACAATTCCCCGGCACCCCCAGGGGTCCGACCTCAACAAATGTAAGTTAGGAAAGTACACATTGCACAAGTGAACAATTCACAAATATATTCATGTACCTCTTGGTTTCCAACAGATGCAACGTACAATGTCATTATTACATAGGATCGTTAGGTTGCACAGGAAGAAAGGCAACAAGGAACATACATACATACAGGTATATTTGTTAAAATAATTTGAGGGGAGGGGAAAGATGGGGGGGGGGATGATAGGGTATGGGAAGAACATGAAAATGAAAGAGGACTCCCAGTACTAAGCAACCCTAATTGGAAACACAAATGACTTTCCACTTGTAACTACAAAATCTATTAAAATGATAAATACCTAAGAAATGTACGAAATCCATGAAATTCAGAAATAACCCAGTGTTAGTTCAAAGCCAAAATCTCTACAAAACAAAAATCTATGTGTACACATACTAGAAATAATTTGACACAGTTCATTTGATTTTAGACTCAAACATAAAGAATAATGAAGTTCTTAAAGAATTATTTGAAATATAATTTAATTAGTCATGATGAACATAAGCTGGGGTCATGATTAACAATGAGCGGGTGTCATGATTAACATGGGTTGGTGAAATGATGAACTGGCTCTTGTGTGTGTGAATGTTATTCCAACGAGGACATGATGACTGATCAGTGTTATTTGAAGGACTGATCAATGCAATCTGAACGACTGATCAATGCAAATAGCTGCTTACAAAGGTGAAGCACATGCTACAGAAATAAATGATCCGACTACTAGTTACCCGAGGCTCAAGCAAAAAAGCTGCCATGACTAAATTGCGACATGGACGTTCGTTAATAAAATGCACAACATCAGTATGGCTTAGAAAGGGGAGATATGTTTCATAACATTTTTTTTTATATATAATAAAAGCTGCACAATCATCATCACATGTTCATGATGGTTTTTAAAAAAAAAAATTTATATAGAAACTTGCACACAACACACAAATATTTTGTTCTTGTTTCTCGTACAATTATGAATACGACAGTAAAGAGCATCATCGCTCAATTCCCTGCGCATTGAAAACTCGTATTATTAACACAGCTAAAGTTACATATTGCATCAACATACCCCAACCATATTACCATAATCATCACAACATGCATGTACAACAAGTCCATTCTCCCAGCATGTCAAAGACCAATGTCAAGGTAGGTTTAGTGTTGTTAAGTACTCATAATATTGTCCCGTGAATACTGACTATTAACGTGGAGCATACACACACCCACACACACACACACACACGCGCACACACACACCCACACCCACACACAAAATCATCAAGGAATATGAACAAAAAGTCTTGCGAGATTGTTTGACACACTGAAGCTTAGTTGTGCTAACAAACAAACAAAAAACAACAAAAGATAGGCAGTGTTTGCTCTTATTGCATTTGCGAGTTAGACTATAATCTAAACGGGCACCCCTTTCCTTTACAACTGCACTCGGGCCATTCTGGAGATTGCCAAGTGCCATTGAAAACTCAACGGGAAAAAAAAAAATGTCCACTCTTATCTTACAAACCCAACAAAATCTCTCATAGTCTTAATAGAAATTGCTCCATTGATTTCTGTAATAGCTGTCAATGCATGCCAGGGCTCCCCATAATGCTAAAATCGGGCATAATCACACCTTAGACCCTCAATATCACGCCTTAAAATCGCCGATCAGGTGTAAGGCGTGCGTCTTAAATGTTACAATTAGTGCTGAAATCATGCCTGAAAAAAAAAAGTCGTCAGAAGATCGTGAATGTAATGTTAAGCGAGGCAAAATGGCTTTTTTTCCGACAAATGGCTGCTTCTTACAAAAGTTTTGACTGTTTCAGGAAGAATTGTTTATAAAATTATCACGGCCATTAGACTGAAAAGTTAGCTCGATGTTCATTGGTTTACCTTCTGCACTATCAATCAATCACAAAGCTTCTAATTCGTTGTGCGATATTCTTAGGAAGTGACATCATAGTTTGATGTGACGTTAGGTTTGTGACGCATTGTATGCATTGATTACTTCCCTTGTTTCACTACAAAACCATCAATCGTGGCGTTCATCCATTGTTTTGTTTTTTCTCACCACTCCATAAAATGCTTAACAATGAGTGAACAAACATCCTTAAAATTGTAAAATGGAAGTGAGCCATTTAGAATTAGATTTTTTGAAAATATGGAGCCCTGCATGCTAATATGGTGATTGTGATTGGATGAAATTCCACGCCCAAAAACAGCACATGTTCGGCACATCTTGGTTTACTTCTCTGCATGTCGCAAACAGGAAAGCATGTTTTGCCCTTTGACTTCCGATCATTTCAACACAGGCACTTACATTCAATGCTAGCTAATGGCGATCGTCAGCCGACTTGCACTGACACCTACCACAAACATGGCTATGGTTAAATTTCCGTAAAAAATATAGGCGAGATCCTCTTTAAGTGCATCGTTGTAACAATCAAACGGTGGTGTGGCAGCCCAGATTCGTTATTTCAAATGCTGATTGTAACCACAGAAAAAAAAATTAAACAACACACAAAAAAGGCAGACATAACAAAGTGCAAAGACTAAAGAGCAATTTAACAAAAACCAACAACAAAACACAAACAAACATTGGTTGTGATATAAAACCAAGTTTGATGAAATTCACAACTGAATATACCGCCTTCATTTCAGCAGGCTAGTCCCTCAATGCCCAAAATGTAATAGCATAAACACACACACAAAGTTATTGTGAATTAAAGTATAAACTGGCAGCTAGTGTTGCTGCAGCTTTTTCCAGAGTAAGAACCTTGAGCCCAGTAATTCTTGGGACATTTCTTATTGAAAGGGTGCTTCACTATTGTTATTTTTATAATTATCATTTTTGTGTGCGGGTGTGTAGCGTCACATGTCTGTTCTATTAGGGTTTATGTTTCGACCCCACAATCTGAAAATTTTTTCGTCTTGTTTTGCTTTAGATTTCTTTGGCACTGAATGGTTTTTAAAATATTGTTTGAAAAAAAAACAACCCTTTTCCTCCTTTTGTTTTAAAAGTTTTCTGACTTTTTGTCTTCAATGTATTTATCAATTTATTTCTGTGTTGTATATGTAACATGTTTTAATTATCTTGATTATCTAAATCATAATTTCCTTTTCCTCCTTTTGTTCTTAATGGTTTCTGACTTTTTATCTTCAATGCATTTATCAATTTACTGCTGCTATGTTGTATACGTAACAAGTTTTAATTATCTTGATTATCTAAATCATAATTTCCTTTTCCTCCTTTTGTTCTTATGTTTTCTGACTTTTTAATCTTCAATGCATTTATCAATTTATTGCTGCTATGTTGTATATGTAACAAGTTTTAATTATCTTGATTATCTAAATCATAATCTCTTGTGGCATTTCCTGAACATCTGAGCACGTGTGTAAGAATAGAATGTGTACTTGTGTGTATGCTATAGATTTGTGCTTGTGAGTGTGTATTTTGCATGTTTGTGCATGCAGACTTTCTTACCTTTTCAAATTGGCAACACAAATTTTATCATGCCTTGACACATACTTGCTGTACGTTCAGATGTCTTTCTTTGTCGTATCATGACTATTTATCCTTGCGAGTATCTTTGCATGTAAATGCTTGAGGGCACGTACAGCAAACTTTAGTTTAGATCTGAGCTTTACAAAATAAAATAATAATTATTTTTATTATCATTGTATTATTATCATTATTTATTTATTTTCTATCAGGCAGTAAAAAGGATTTTATTATTATTGTTGTTATTATTATTGTTATTGACATTATTACTACTACTACTACTACTACTACTACTACTACTACTACTACTACTACTACTACTACTACTATTATTATTATTATCATCATTATAATCATCACATAGGTCTGCAAATCATGTACACAAATTAAAGTCTTTCTGCTCCATGGTGTCATTTAGTACTAAACACTAGATTAGATACATAACCACTATGAATTGTACTAAATCCTAAAGGAAAATTTCCCTTAAATCAAAATGCTGCATCTACTAGCAGCTCAAATGCGCTAGTTTCAAATTTAGACTGCATTCTATTTAAAATTTAGACCACATTTTGTCCATACAGTTGCAGGAATCAACAGCAAATTTTCCTCAAATATATTAATGTTTGTTGGCACTACTTATAATTTTGCTAAAACTGCTTGTATTTTGGGGGGGGGGGGGGGGGAGGGAGGGGGGGCTGCAAAACTTATAAATTACTTCCTCACACACAATTTCCCACAAAAAAGCAAAATCATCATGTTTAACTTAACGGAAGAAAAAAAACACAATGATATATCCAAAACCGAGCAAAACGAATACCTTCCAACCAAAAAAACTGTCTCTTAGTGAATGTTTTATAAGGTATAAATGCACTTAAATAATTTTGTTAGTAATGTTTTTACAAGATGAGATTTTTCAACGCCATTATTTTCAACAAAAACGACTATTCAAAATTACAACAAAAATTAGATTTTCCACAAGCAGGGGACACCATCAGATCTATTCGACAATCAAAATAGAAGTGAGAGATAGGTTGTGGGGAAGCAAAAGGTAGAGGACCAGGCAAGGTAATAACATCGTTGTGTGCGAAGCAAGTGATGTTGAACCCAATTTCAAACATGCTGGGGCACACCAAAGCTTGTACTGCACAATATCAGAAGTAAAAGGTCCACACACACCTTCCAGCAAGGTTGGATAAAACGTGTTAAAAAGACCTTGTCGTCGGGTGGGGAGACAGAATACTCTTTTCAGGATCAACACACTCGCACACCCATCTGTAGATGTTCACTCCCTAATACACTCTAGTTAAGATTGGGACTGGTTATCTCCCTATAACACAATCATGACCTCTCGTCACTACACAACAAGTTGTAGGATAATTGGTCATCAGTTAAAAAGATAAAATGAAATATTTTTACAATTATTATTATTATTATCATTAATAACATCATCACCAAGACACTCCTTTAGAAGTACTTCAAGCCAGCAGCCCAAACAGAACTTCTCCATAGAGACAAACGTGAAATCGCCGATTGTCCTTATACAGCTGGCAAACAAAATCTTCCAGTGCATATAGCCACAAGGAGAAACTTTGCAAGAAGCACTGCACAGTGAAGTGCGTGTTGCAAGCAGAAGGAGCTGGAGGAAAAGGTAGAAACTTGACACAATCAATAGGTGGCAAGTCATCACTTGAAGTACTTTAGGCCTGTGACCAGAAGGAACTTCTCGATGAACACTTCGGAGTCCAGGACAGCAATGTGAGCGGCCCGACCGATAATGGTGTTGGCAGTGGAGGGCAGAGCATGAAACACATCGTAGCGCACAAGGGTGCAGGCCTGAGTTTGGATGATGGGGGTCAGGATGTTGTCCACCATCTCCTGGTATACCTTACCTGGAACACGTTAACAACACTCACATCAAACTGAATGAATACATGATTGAGCGACAACTTGTATAGAGCATATTTTACATTCCACATCCTAAAATGGAGAACTTCTCTTTAAAAAAAAAAAAAAAAAATTTAATTTTCACATAAATAGAATTATCGGTGAATATGATTACGAGTTGTGAAATTTAGGCTATAAAACTCCCACCTTCAATTTCAAAACCTATATACTGGTAAAATCAAACAATGGAATTGTGCACACAAAACAGCGGGACAAAGTTCTGGTAGTACTCTGGTATATGATGGACATGTAAGCATGCACACATTAAAAAAAAACAAACATGCACACTGACCAAAAACGCTACTATCTCTTTGAGCAGCCCTGCACATCTCAATACGAGAGGAGTGGTATGGTACATAGCGATCCTGAGATGAACCAACCAACAGAACATGCTTGAAGTGCTGCAACACTGCAACAGTAACAATTATCATCAAAATCAATTAAGAAGAAAGTTTAGGATTTTATTTATTTAATTTTTTTTTTAAAAGGATCTTCAATGAAGCAAATTGCAATGCCAATCACAACAGTGTTGGGAGTGATTCATTTTCTCGTTTTTATAACACATAAAACTTTCGTAGAAAAACCGAGAATGCGAAGTCTGGCTGTTGGAAAAAGGACCAAGGAAGAGCTCCACAAAATTGTCTTCCTTTATCAGTCTTTGGTAGCACATTATAAAACAAATCACCCAAAACAGTATTAATACTATGCAAGTCACTTGAAAGTAAAAAGATAATTTTCAAAATATACAACAACTATAAGCATGGAAAGATTTGCCTGAACCAGACATATCATGTCTTTACTTCTTCCTTTTTTCTCTCTCTCTTTCTCTCTTAACAAACGTTAGTTTTATCAACTACTCAGGAAAACTGCCACTGATACGTTTCATTTAGTATAAAATCCAAAATATTGGGCCGTATTTTTGGTGACAGGCAATTTACACATCAAGCAGAAACAGCAGCTACTAGCAAGAATGACATCTGTGTACACAGTTTTACCTTGTTTCTATGAACTATTATAAATTTTATAATTTTTCTTTTCATTGTGGTCAAAACATTTTATCAAGAAACACAAATTACAGCCTGATGTTGCTGGGCACTCAAAGTTTGATATTAATAATCCTCCTCCTCATCTTCTTCCTGGCCAAAACGAGGAGAAGCATTAAGGGTGAACATGAAACACTACCAACCTGGTCTTTGACTGAGTCTATAGAGAAAAGACTGTCGTGGGTCACTGGTGTCTTTCAAGGAAAGTTGTAGGAGTGAGCCCGATTTCTTCCACTTCTGCATAAACCACATGCCTGCAATGCACAAGATAAAATACACAGTAGCAAAGCTCTTTCTAGAGCAACATGTTTTTGTCAAAATTTTATATTATAAATGAGAACAATAATACCAGAAGACTGCTCATGTCTCTCTTTTTCTTTTTTTTTTGTTTGTTTGTTAATCAAAATCCTTCCATCCCTTTTTCTTCTTCTTTTTTTTTTTTTTTTTTTTTGGGGGGGGGGGGGAGAGTAACATGGGTGGGTTTTTTCTTTTAACTCTTTCCCTGCCAGGCATGTTTCCACGTTTGTGCCAGACATTTCTCTGGCACCGGAAAGAAAGTTCAGTACCTTAGGCATTTAAGCTACTGTTCTTTCAATAATAGTTGTTAAATAGACATATTTCATATCAAATTAAAGGTAAAAGAGTGAAGAATAATTAAAAAAAAAAAAATGTTAATTTGATTATGTTATTGAAATATGTGTTTTGAAAGCATGTTGATCTTTTTGAAATGATAAAATAAAATAAAAATATTTCTACATACCACGGTGATAAAAAAAATCTGGAGGAATAATTCCAATCACTGAATCAGCTTCACACACCAGAAAGAAAATGTATTTAGGATCAAAATATTATAGAAATTATATTGATTATTAGCAGAGTATGACACACTGTCGATTGTGCCCATCACAATGCTTAGTAAAATGCACAAAAAACACTCTAAAAACGAATCAATTTTGAAGAAACCACGCGCGTGTCGATCGAGAACAAAAGTAGAAAGAGTTATCTCTCTTTGGTTAAAATAAAACTTGGATTGGACTGCGCAAAAAACCGGAACGAAACGGAACACTGAAATCGACGATATATCGTCGATTGGCACAAACATGGCGGCTCAGATCGACGATATATCGTCGATTGGCAGGGAAAGAGTTAAATCAACAGCTCCATGTATCTTGAAATCTTCAATCCAGATTTCAAAGTCCACATGATAATCATGCAAGCTAGAAAAAGCCTTACAATTACAGTGACAAACTATAGACCCTCACAGGTTTAATAAAAAGAGTTGAAGTACATTTAGTAGCTAAACTTTTTACACTCTACCTTGTGCGACACAATGTAAAGTGCTCATTAAACAAACACAATTAAAACTGTACTGTCCATTCCTATTAGAATACAACCTAAAACTACGTTTAACATTCTTACCCATATTCACAAGTCCGCTGTTGTTGTAGAGAGCGCCTAAATGAGGCCCTGACAGGGATAGGAAAGTATACATCTTGGGCAGCAGATGCTCTAGCTTAGGGCTGCTGAGTGCAGAACGGATTATGATGTTGCCCAAGGAGTGCCCCACAAAACTGGAACACCAGAAACCACATTTTCACACCGATCCACAACACTACAATCACCAGAAGAAAAACATCAAATTACCAAGCAGAAAGGAACAAAATAAAAATTAAAGAGCACAAAGGAATGGGAGCGAGAGGGAGAAAGAATGAACAAGGAAAACAAATGTTTTGCAAGCTATCGCCTTTTTTCCTTTAACTCTAAAACAACGTTTATATCTTCAAATGATCTTTCATTTCATCTAAAATGCAACCCCTGTGAATTAGAGGCAGTGTTGTTTTCAGTCATCTATAGCAAAGGGGTAGAATACACACCATGTTTGCCTCTTGAACTTCTTTTCTTAAAACTATATGCAATAGAGTGTTATAGCTGAAAGGTGAACTACTGAAATGCATGTATTCGAGTTGTGGGTCATTGATGAATGTCATACAAGTTTCTCTTACACTACGTTTATATAAGTTCAGTGAATTTCATCTGTTTTTATGCGCTCTTGTATTGAGTGTAGTCCTGTCACTATTATGAATCGCGTCTGCCATTTTGTGTTTTACTCCTCAGAAATGTTTAGAATCTTATGTTTTTGCTTAATAAGTGAGTAAATTTTTTGTTGTATTTGTTAAACGATGTGATAATGTTGTTATTGTAGGTACGTTGGACTTTTGCCAGGCTCTCCTGTGCATCTGTGTGTGCGAGTGGGTGTGTATACTGTTAATAATGTACATAATTACATGCTTCGGATTCAGAAGTTTTCACTTGCATTTTTAATAATATTATCTTTTTTAACCCTACCAGGCCGAGTTACCGAATATTAGGTAATCGATTTAATTTCTATATACCAAGTTAACGAATTCTAGGTATTTGGGACAGCACGTGAAGAAGCTCTGAAAATAACAGCCAATCATGGTTAAATCTCGCATTTGGTGTGAGATTAGTCCTTACAAATGGCGTCTTCTTTGAAGACACCTGGGAGTTAGTGATTACAGTAGATATTTAGCGAAAATTCACCACGAAAAGATCGACGAATGAACCGAGCACTTCCACAGGAAAAAGAGCAAGGTCTACACGCTTCACACTGCAGCAAGTAATGGGAGCTTTGGACGATTCAGACGGCGATGAAGCAGATTTTCTTCATCAATATGATTATTCACTACTGGTTTGCATGATACTAGCAATTTTCTAACCCTTGTACAGTTTCCTTAATTTACGCCAGGGAAGCCAGCTATGGGGGCGAGTTAGCGTGGGAGGCTTGGGCCTGGTAGGTTTAATGCATTTAACGTGTGGCAAGCCCATTGTTATTGGAGTACCATGCTATATAAGTCTCTGTGTGTTGAGCCGTACGCTGTTTATACTTTTTCCATGCACCCCTGAGCCGAAACAAGACTGATATTGTCAGCCTCCTCCTCACCTTCAAAATGAACAGTGTGGAACAAGAAGTCAAAAATACCTGATGCGTGAGACCTGGCTGCTGTAGATCTCCATGTGACACAGAATCTCTTCCACCAGTTTTTCCGTCATCTTGTGGAAATCAGCAAATGTGTCTTGCTGTAAATAATGTAAGCATGGTGCATTTTCATCAGCAATGTTAGTGTTCTAACATGTCTCCATGAACTGAATACAATTCAACAATAGATGGAGCAATTGCAGTAAAAATTACGTTACACTGCAAAACAGAATAAACAAATTCATTTAACAAACAAACAAAAGCAAAATAAAACAAAAACTCATTCAGAAAACAAGTTACACCACATTGTAGATAAACAAATTTAAAAAGAGAATGTTAAACGTCAAGGCATACAGAGACAAAAAATGCATTTTTCCCTATATGAAATCTCGTAACAGCGATAAAAAATAAATTCTAAAATAGAACCCCATTCTCTTCAAACAAACAAACTATCGTACAACAATAACCATGTATAAAATACAAATAATGGTATATCGAGTGCAATCTAAATTTCACAAATCAAAATTGACTTCTCTTCCGCTTTCTATAAATCTTCAGATAGCCACACTTGGAGTTTTATTGAAGAAAGCATGATAGCATTATTATTATTATTATTATTATGAAATCAAAGTTGTGACTTGCTTTTCAATACCATGCTTGTGTAGTAATTAGCAAATTATTGTTTTATTTTTTACTGATCTTTGTTGTTCGAAACATCGGTGGTACTGACCGGTGAAACTTCTAGTCTTTCAAGATCGCTTTCACTTTCTTTTTGTGCAAGTAAATATTCCAAGTCAAAACCTTCAAAAACGGAATCACTCCATCATTGTGAATCCACCATACATATCGTCCTCCATCGTGAAAACGCCATAGAAAATTTAAATACCTTTGAAAATTTGCAACTCCCTCATTACACCACCTCTTCGCACAAAAATATGATCAAATAGCAGCTTAAACTCTCACAAGAATAAGACTACGATATTAACAAGAATTCCACGTGATATAATTAAAATGGAAGCGCTCGTTTCGACCACGTGGATTTTGAACTTTCTCATATGTAGCAGGATTGCCAGTGTGTTTTTTTTCTCCAAAGCTCCCAAACACTGATGAACAAAGAGGGTTTAAAATTGGCATAATTCTGAGCAGACCCTTTTAAACAAAAGGGAAAGAAGAACAACTGGGACCAGTACAGAGTTTAAAAGAAAATCGTTGATTTTAAGCAGAATTGAAAATAGCCACATTTTCCCTGTGATTTTCAACAATTTTTACCCACCTGATTACGTTCAGACATGAGAAATTCCAGTCGAAAGCCTGGCAACGCCATCTCTAGATATGTGCGCACCAGTCTCAAATCTGCACTGTTACCTGAAGAAAAAGAAGGGAAAAAAAAAGCAATATATTCCCACTTCAGCACAATCATCATCATCATCATCATCATCATCATCATCATCATCATCATCATCATCATCTTATTCTTCATCATCATCATCATCATAATCACTGGGCCACCTATTGTCCCGGAGGGGCCGTATTTGTCCCTGAAAAATCACAAATATACACCGAATGTCCCAGAATCCCGATTTTCAGTGGCGTGTCCCAGAAAATAGTCAACTCACATATGATAAAACGTTTTGGTGCATGTGTACACACGAGATACACTTGTCACCATAAGGCCATTTCCACTTGCTCCAAAATTTGCCGAAGTCATGTGGTGCATGCGTAATGCGTTCTATTTGTGTTGATAGTCATGCGCAGTCCTCTCAGATGCATCACAAAAACTTACAAGATAAAAACAATGGCGTTGTCTTAAAAATAAAAAAAAAGCGGTGTGCGGTAAGAAAAGCGGTGTGCGGTTTAGCATCTACCTCGTCCTCTACTTCAGAAAAGAAAAGTTGCACAACATTTATCAAATAGAGTACTCGGAGAAGTGGCCATTCATTAAACATGGGGAAAAGACCCACACTTTTGCATTTTGTGAACTTCATGCTTGTAATTTTTCGGTCAAATCTGGAGGGAAGGACGATTGTCAGATACATGTGGAGACAGAAAAACGTTTTTTTTAAACACTAAAATCTTTTAACAACAACCGAAAAATAAAAAGATCAGCACATTTTTTGAGACCACAGCGGCAAATTCTGATGAACCTAAAGTGTTCAGTTTTACCCCTCAACATTTGTTTAAGAAGTAAAATAAAAACTACTTCGAGGTTCTCTTGGCATGTCCCTGAAAGTTAGAGTGTGTCACTGATTTTTGTCATGTTTGTCCCTGAAAGCCTAAATTTGGGGTAGGCAGGTCTGATTAATCATCATCACCATCAAAATCATCACAATAAGCACAAAAACTCAAACAGCATTTCTTACCATCCAGCCCATGAACACAGACGATGAGATGCAAGCCTTCGTCATCATCGAATGAATCAGGTGTCAACAAATACGGTATAGTTGATGCCAAGCTTGACGACTCACTGCAACATACAACACAATAAGCTGTGAAAGACAACAAAAATAATTTTATTTGTTTGTTTTGTTTTCAAACCCAGTTGAGATGACACGAAAGAATGATATTCATTACTAGCAGTAAAGCACGGAATCCCAACAAAGACTGCAGCAGAAGACAACCAATATTGACCTGTAAAACTAAAGAATACACAAAACTGTTCAATTTATTGTATTCAGTAACATATTAAAACATCTTACCTGTACAAATGGCCAGGATAATTCAATGACAGCTTCATTGTTTCTCTCAGGTTGACAAAGCTGAAAGACAAATTAAATACATGCATTGAGACAACAGCTGAGATGACAAGACACAGTGACAAATGATATTAAGTAATGTGGAATTTGTCGGTTAGTTCATATTACCAACTATAGTAAATATTATGCTTGGAACTGATGACGGTGTCCCAATTAATATTTTCCAATCGGAAAGAAGATAAATAAATAATGCACTGGGAGATAGGATCACCATGTAAATATAATCATAAAATCTTTGAATTTGTCATGACCTTTTCAACAAAGACAATGAACAGATTGTGATCACGAACAGATTGTGGGCCCTCAACATCAAGAAAAAGAACAATTGGGGTTTTCTGGTAGGACTTCATAAACGAGCAGCAAGTCACAGGAATACAAGTTTATTTTTAAAAATTGGGTCACTTCACACATGCATTTTGGGGGTAAATGATACTATTTAAAAGAAAGGAAAGATGCAACATTCAAGGCTGCATGACCATGTAAAATGTCTTTGTCAGTATGTACATTGTAACAAAAATAAAGAAGAACATTCCAGTGCAAAGACAGCTATTTTACACCACACTTGCCCTATAATTTTTCATCACAGATCAACTACTGTGTGGGATTCACCTATCACTTTGCTAAACATTAAACCTTTCAATCATCCTGATGGGCCTGGAAGTTTGTGACAAAACAGTGGGTTTTTTTTCCAATTATACAGACATGCTGGCCAACTTTGAAAGCTGTGAATCAAATCCCACTACTCCAGCCATGAGTTATCATCAAAGCAAACCAAGCTTACTTGACAGTGTTGTGTGGAACAGCGGACACCAGCTTTGGAGCTTGCTCGCTCTGTTCCACCCATCGAGACAGTTCCGGATAAGACGATGAAGATGACAGGCGAGCCTTTTCTTTGCGACTCCCGCGCTGCGCTGATTTGGAAGTGGTGAAGAGAACCTCTGAAGCACTCTGGCCTGCCACAGATACAATGGAGGAGCTCTCCAAGTTGCGAATAATGTCTGTGTCGCTAGATGCCCGGTGACACTGGACTGGACTGCCGTGAAGAGAGGGGGGGCCTGACACGCTCTGCTGCCTCTCATACTCCTCCCTCAGCAGCTCGATGACCGTCACCTTGCGCTCTGTGCTGTCATGGGGAGGACAGGTGAAGGAGTCCTGCGCCAGCTCATCCTGCGAGCCATTCTGGCTGGCGGAAGATGGGTGGAGGTCTGACACCAAGCCGGAATCTCTGGACACGGTGTGCAAGGACTGGGAGGAGGACAGGGAGAGTTTGGACAGGTTATCACAGACAGTTGTGGAGTAAGCGGCTGAAGGTTTGTCCCCTGAGTCTATACTGGCAGTGTTGGTGTTAAGTAACATACCTCCCTCTCCGGTCTCTTGTGCTGGGTCATAACCGTTCTCCACATTGTTATCTCCGTCATCGTCCACTTCCACTTCCTGCCCGATGCTGCAGGCCACCCCAGATAGCGAGAGCACCTCCTCACGCCCACCCTGTGATGTTAGGGTCTGGCTGCCTGTCAATTGGTGAACATCTATTGGTGAGTCACCTCTCGCTGGCACAGACGCTGAAGCGGAGGAGGATAAAATGTCATCTAGAGACCCTGAGCCTTTGCTGTTCACCGCCTCCCCATCACTAGGTTCATTGGCATCCGGTACTGGGGCAGTCATTGAGCGGTGGGCTTTGAACACAGCGCGTCTCTGACCCAGGCTTCCTGTCATGGTGTTCACTCCTGGGTCTCCTCCAGCCCCCATCTCTATACCCTCAGGTGTGGAGGAAGGAATGGTGGTGCATGTGGTGGTTGTCAATCCTGCACTCTGTGAGAATTCAGAAAACTCAGGCAGCGAGTTGACGCTGCCACGACTCCAACATGTGCGTGACAAGACAGACGAGGTACTGGTGGCATTCCGCAAAGGCAGGACTGTAGATTGAGGTCGTTCTCTGGCAGATACGGCGGCGTGGTCTGGCTTGGGACTCAGTGTCCCCAACTGTACAGGGTCAGAGAAAGGCTTAGGCACATTGCAGTAGCCGATTAGGGTCACAGCTGGATCCTCCTTCAACTGCACAGTAGAGAAAATATGCAAGTTATGAAAGTAAATTAATAGCAGAATCTGAATGTTGAATTGTCCTCTAAACTATTTATACAGGAATCAGGTAAATACATAAAGCTTCTGTGGTTAACTGTGCAAAATGCAGTTCAGTTTAAAAAAAAAATTTAATTTTTTTTTTAAAGTATTATATGCAAAAAGCAAGAAATAAGGAAATGTATTGATAAGAACTCACTGCAAGTATTGAATGTGATTGTCATAATAAATCAAAATGAGGCAAATTTTCACTTTAAAGGCAGCTATTTATTTAATTTGATTTCTGATTTTTGATACTTTGACCCTTTTTTTAATCGGGAAATTCTGGGCCGCCTCTCCTTTGGAAGGCGTAGTCGCAGCCTGTGACGCGCCAAAATCCAACCTACCTAATATTAGTGGTGTTTTTTTTTAATTTTACTTCTCGGAACTTGTAACCTAATAGTATACTTCTAACTTTCATACTCGAGGAATACCATTTTTGTTCCCACTGGCCATACATCAAGAATACCAATAAAACAGGGTAACCTTACCTTGTATCTGCCGGCAGTCCCTTGTAACTCCATCTTCTCTGCATCAGAGCAGGAGTAAGTGGAGGGCCGCTTCAAGGCCTCGGGCTTGATGTTTTTGATAAAGTTCTTTTTTGCTCTGGACTTTTGTCGAAGCGTGACAGAATCACCATTTTGTGAAGAACCGGAACCGGACGACTGAGTGTCGCCCCTGGGTCTGAGTCCCTCGCCCCCATCTGTCATATCAAGTCTCATGTTTACAGCATCCCCAGTGGCTCCTACGGAGGAAAAAATAAAAATAAAATCATGTCTCAACGGCCTTTCATCAATATTCATCATACCAGACTTCTTTCAGAAAAATTGAACATGGGCTTTCATCAACAAGAATGCTACATTTTCTTCAATATTTCAGAGAAAACGCTTGTTTTAATGGCAGAGAGTATTCTTAACAATTAATAATACTCACATTTACTTGCATTGAAACAAACAATTGATGAACAAAAACAACAGTGAAGTTAAACACAGTTGGTCGCCTGTATACCTTGTGAATAGGAGTCAAAGTAGATGTCTTCAAAAATGATGGGCAGAGTAGTGTTGTCTCCGTCCAGTTCCACACACTCCACTGGCAGCGGCTGCAGTCGCTGGAAGTAGGCGGACCCACGCACTATGGAGGCCAGCGCATTGTGGCCATGCTTACTGGTTATAACAAACAAAACGCAATGAATTCAATTTAATCCGGAGCATAATTATTCACATGTTGACATTTACAATGTTGGCAAGAAGCAGATCACGTAAAGGAACCTTTTAAAGTAGCAGTGCTTCTTAATAACTGTTGTAGGTTTACCTGGTAAATCACAAATTTCCCCTTAGCACCACAAACAACACACATGTTTTCATTTTGAAGATCTAGGTTGCTTACTTGATTTGAAAGGCTACTTACCCTGGGTCATAGCAAGACAAGCATGATGACTTGGGGTTTTCTAGCGTAAAGAAAGCTTCAGCAAACCTACGAACCTGGAAAGCACAAGCAACATAAACCTACAATATTCTTGTAGGAAAATAGTCTCTTTATACATCTTGTAGGAGAGATTATATTCAACAACATTCTTGCATTTTTTTTAACATTTCAGTAACACCAACAAAGCAAACTCAGCTAATTCCAGTTAGTTGAGAGTCTGGGTATTAACACAGATCAGGGAATAACTTGTATAAGCAAATGACCCAAGTTCACTCCCTACAAGCAACCAGATTTGTTTCCTCACAGAAATCAACCAATGTTCTCTGTAACCAGTGTGACTTTCAGCGGCACATCACTCTGTCAAAAGCATAGTTAACAGGCTCAAATATAACACATAGGTCCATCTGGGTGGCTCAGAGTGCACAATGTTAAACAATGCACAGACTACAGCAAGATCACATAGATCCTGAATACAGAACAGCACCTTGAACTTCTGCCAGAGCTCATGGTTCATACTCAAATTGTTGTAAAAAATTCAAGGAGTTTTCAAGGAGATTTCAAGGAGTTTTTCCAAAAATTCAAGGAGATTTTAAAAATTGTAAACGCACATAAGAATTGATAAGTAGTCAAAATAAAGGATAAAATCTCTAACCCAGTGATATCCATAAATTGTTTGCAGTCATGAATCTGATGGTGATACTGATGTTGATATTGATTATGAAATCTACACCTATAAATATTGTCTATGAAGTTGCAGTTATAATGATGATGCAGATTACGGAGTCTATACCCATTTAAACAATAATTGTGAAGCATGTTGTCCTTAGAAACAAGTTAGAGAACTGTAAAAAGTCAGAAAGAGGTACCACCACCAGCTAATATATAATACACTTCATACAGATGAATGAGTTTTCAGTTATAATATTTCAGTTTTTCCATTTCTTCATCAATCTGACAGGAAATCTCCAGCTGGATCTTTATTTCCTTGGATTTGCTCCTCAGCGCATTTGACTGAGTCAAGAGTCTCAGCGCACCCTCTTGTTCAGCAAGCGTGTCTGCCTTTTGAGTCAGGTGCTGAGCATCCTTCTCCATTCTTCTTTTTTTCTCTCTTAAATCAGCAACAGAGTCTTCCTGTGCCTTCCTCTTCTTTGCCGCTTGTGCCTGTTCCTGGTCTTTCTTTTGTTGATCAAGGTAGTCGTGGTACTTTCTCCTTGCAGAAGATGCTGATAATAGCAGCTCCTTGGTGATGTCCACCTTGTCGATTCCACCAATTTTCCTGATACCGTTCAGCACTTGTCGGCGAGCAACCAAGGACTGCTAGGAGAGATTTTCAGTGCTGATCTCTTAGTTGGTTGAGAATCTTCTCTCGACAGTTGCTTGCCCATGGGACAAAAGTAACAACTGCCTCACAAAAGCCCAAAGATCTTGATAGTCCATTTTTGCTTTCATGAGTGTGCTGAACAGCTGGTCTAACAGTAACACATCACTTTCACGACGATAATTTTTTAGCAGATGCGGCAGAAACACGTATGCTTGTTCCCTTTATTTTCAAGCAGCCACCCTGCATATTCAGATTTCGATAACCCCAAAAGATTCAACACACAATCGCCTCCAGGCATTTTTACCCATTCAGTAAACAAACACGCGCGGTTTCGCTGTCCTTTTCACTGTTTTCGTACTTTCTGTACATCGCGCATTAGAACGAAGGATGTACGAAACCAACAATTGCGCATGCGCGACAGCAAGGAAATCAACAATTTCCAGTGGTGGTTCCTTCCCTTATCATTAGCAGATGACAAAAGATACGATCGTCGAACAGTTGACAACACAAATAATATAATTTTTGTTTTATAAATTTTTATTTTTCAATGGCCTTTTTTAAACACTTGACAATAAAATCTCTAGGTCAAGCAATGGATAGATACACTGGTTGAAATTTCAAGGAGTTTTCAAGGAGCTCAGCCAATTTGGCATTTTTCAAGGAGATTCAAGGGCCCTTGAACAAGACATCGAAAATTCAAGTAGATTCAAGGAGGTTCAAGGAGCGTACGAACCATGAGAGCTGGTTCAGTGCAGGATATAATTATTTGAATGGAGGCAAAGAGTAACAAACTAACCCGCACAGCATGATGTTCCTTTGCCAAGTGTCGGTGCACCTCATGTCTGAGTGTAGCCACCTCCAAAAACTGCGCCCACAAGATGACGTTTTCAGCACAAAGTTGTGTTATGTCCGTGATCGCCTGCTGTATTAGCTCATCCTCTTCAGCCAAATACTGCAAACAGGGCATGTTCACCATTCTTATAAATAATGTCCTCATAAATAATTTCCTCATTTTGATGTGCCTTAATTTCACTCATTTCCCGTTACTTCCTCCAGAGCAAGAATTAAATATATAATGAACGAATTATCCCTCCCCATACCATCAACAATGCTGAACAAGTTATGCATCTGATTCCACCTACTTTCAATTATAACAAGTTTGACCAAACAAGCAAAACAATATCATCAAGCCTTCCCCATACAATACAAATATGAATGCTACACAAAACCTCAACTTGCTGAGTTTATATAAACTTTGATAGTTAACAAGAACAATACCATTATTACACCAAATTGCTCTGACAATGTTACAGTCAAATTTAGATAGGTCACACTATTTTTGCAGGTTTGGAACATCCTTGTGGGATCAAAGCCCATAATGAAGCATTTGCCACAATATTACCTGTAAGTGCATGATGATCTCTCCAAGGCGGGTGTGACAGTCTTTGTGTTCTGAAGAGGAAAAAATAAAGAGCATGGGAGCATGAGAAAAACGAACAAGTACCCACGTGTGTGAACCCATGATTCCATGACCCAAAGGTTGTTCTAGTACACTCAAAAAATTTAAATACAATCAGAGGTAATGACTACTATTCCAGGATAACTATTCAGTCGGCTATGAATGTTAGCTTATAACAACCCAACACTTCTGCTACAGTGTGGAAATGACCATACCGATTAACTTTCCTTTTAATGAACAACCTCTTTCTATTTTCAAAACACACACACACACACAAACAGAAGAAAATTCCTGGTTTACACAAAGTATATTGAACAAAGCAGCAACTAGCGGCAAGAACAAGAACTGATAAGAAACAGGGGCTGATGAAGAGTGGTTTTGCTTATACATAATTATATTAATAAAACAAAACAACAACACTGACCTAGTTTAAAGTTAGCGCCTGGGATTTTGGAGAGGTATGAGGCCAAGGATTGCTGCAAGCTCTCATGGGCTGAGAGGAGAATGGTGCATATGCGTTTGTGCATCACATGGGCATGTTGCAATCGAGAATTTTGCAAGCCACCGGGCAGCTGCAAGACATGAGAATCACAATCAGTAGCCAATAAAACAAGCTTAACTCATTCTAACCTGGCATGGGTTGCATCCCCTTTTATTGTTCTATACTGGCCGATTTGTACGAGTGACTAAATAAAAATAGTTTAAAAACAAGAGAGAGAGAGATGGAGAGAGAGTTGAAAGTTTAGGTCCATAAAGCAATTAGAATGGACTAACCAATATCCAAGTTTGATAGATTATCTTTGCAATTTACTGAGTTATAAAAAAAAAAAGAAACAAAACACCACACCGCAACCTCTTCAAATTTGCACATCTGATTCCCAACTAAAAAAAGATACAAATAGTGTTAGGGAGGCAACAATTCAATAATGGGCCTGATTGTTGTGGAAAACAGTGTTACCTCCCTCTATTGTCCCATGTACCTACAGCACTAAAATTACTCATCATCTTCATCACTTTCTTCTTCACCACTCTGTCCACTAATAACACTTTTAGTATCCCCCTTCCATGTTAGAAGCCCAATCTCTTTGAAACAACAGTAATCGATGCAAGACAAACATTGCAAGCGTGCTCTAAAATGAAAATATAAGAGGTTTTTCCACCTTAAGTTTCGTGTACTTTGTTGAGTCTACATATTGCGACTTCCATATGTAGACGTACATGTATGCTTATGTCAGTATGTAAGTGTTGTGCGCTGGCAATATGCTAGAGCATAACAAAGGGTAGAAAGATAACTGATAACACAAGCAGAAAAAGGAGAACATAAAAAACAACACAAGTCATAAAAAAAACACAACATAATTTGAAGGCGAAAGCCCATATGATTCCCATGCTAATTATGGAACTTAACCAATATTTATCATAAAAATGACTGCCCAGAAGAAAAAAAAAGAGAAACAGTGGCATTAAAATGCAACGTAATACCGACTTTGATCTTTCTATGCTCTTGACCTTGAGATGACCTTGCCCTCCAGCTCCAAGTACACTCAAGTAAAGTACAGCAAACGTTGTTTATGCCAAAAATAGGTGATCTTGAGATAACCTTGATTTTCAGTGACTTCGACTTTCAGTGACCTTAATGCTCAAGCTATTTCTAATGCATTTCTGATCAAATAACCCAATATTGTTGCTTACTACTGTTTAAATAAACAGCTGACCGATTACCTATTTTTTGTAATTTTTTCAAGGCCTAAAATGACCTTGACATTCAAGATCAACAGAACATATATGAAAGATCAATCTATCATCTCTAAATACAAGTTTGAACTATATATCTCTTACTGTTTAGGGTCAAGGTCACTTCGAAGTACATATTCTAACTGATTTTAACAGCTCCAGTGACCTTGACCTTGGAGTGGTGTTGACCAAATGTATATTAGATGTGTATCTCATTGATATATATTATGCATCAAAGAATCATAGGTTCAATAATATTAACTTAGAAAAAAAATTGAAATTTTGTGAAAAATTGTCATTTTTTGACTAACATTTGTTGACTCTGTGACCTTGATCTTGAAGTGAAGTCATTCATTCACTGATCATTTATGAGGTCTCATGGATATACACCATCTTACCAAGTTTGGTTGTGATAGATGAAATAGGTTCTGAGATATTAATCCACTTGCAAGTTTTGCACATCCAGACGGCGGACACAGACACAGGACAGACAAATATCTTGTTTACATGTCATTTTTGGACTATATAGGACTCATCTCGCACAGATTTTCACAAATCTGGAAATTTGTTGTTTGGTTGGGAGGAGAGGAGGGGGATTGGAGTGGGGGGGTGGGGGTGTGTGACCACATAAGTCTCACATTGCTATGCATGCCAGTCAAAAAGCTTCCAAATCAATTAAAAAACTCTCAGGTAAAACAAGGCTAAGTATTCATGAAACGTTTATACTGATAAAATCCAATAATAAAATCTAAACTTACAAGTTTCTAAAGAAATATGAAAACCAATCCGCAGAACCCTACTGAACTGTTTTGCACTGGGTGTAGATTTTTAGAGCTTTATTTGCAAATTGAAATTACTATTTATGTAATCAATGGGGAGGCACGGTGGCCTAATGGTAGAGCTTTGGCTTGCGGATCTGAAAGTCCCGGGTTCGATCCCAGGTCGGGGCATTGTGTTGTGTCCTTGGGAAAGACACTTAACTCCCGTTTCCTACTCCTTCGGATGAGAGTATAAACCGAGGTCTAGTCTGTGTCGCATACATTCCATCATAACGGACTTTAAAGATCCTGACGCTCATGTCCTAGACGGGTGAGTGCCAGTGACAAGAACACATCCAGCATGCACCTAGGTCCTTCTCCCCTATCCCTGGCTGCCCAGGATTGTGCTCAGTTGTCTGGAGCGTTATTACAGTGCGCTCAAAGGCTGCAAGTTGGCGCTTCGGGCGGCTTGAGTTAGATCCTGTATCGGCCAGCGCCTTGAGCAGCTCTTGAGCTGGAAAAGCGCTATATAAGAACGATTAAATAATAAAATAATAATAATACTATACAGTAAAGGGATATAACTGCCTCTGTTTTAACAACAGTTGGTTGGTTTTGCCCCTTTCAGTTAGAACATAGTTCGATTCATGAATTTGTATTAGCTCCTAAGCTGTAAGCTCTGGAGCTACTGTTTTTGGCTTTGTCCTTCCAGTCACTATTAAGATTGAACTTTGCTATACAATGGCTTCTGAAATCTCCCCCATCTCCTCATCTCCCAATGTCAATATTTAGAAGCATCCAGGTTTCAAATCTACTAAAGTACAAGAAGCACAAAAAAAGATCAAACTTACTCCAGAAAGAGGTCTCTGTCCAAAATATACCCCCTCCAAAGTAGACTGCGGATCCACAGGTCCTGATTTCTGTGGACGTGGCATACTGCAAAAAATACATTGCTTCTACATGTAGATCTTGTAATGTGAATAGAATAAACCACAAAAATACACACCTAATGGCACCATAAATGTCTGCTCTATGGCACACTGCTCGTGAAAAGGATGCTTACAGTTATACTGAACTTTATTTAGGATTTTATATGAGTTTTAATCGAGGGTTTTTTCTCATCAAAACCAGCTTACCAACAGGCAACCACCACAAACATCTCCCTACTTCAATCACCATCCTGGTCTGAACTTTTCAACAAAAAGGAAAACTTTCCCAATACATTATTTAAACAAACATACACTCAGCAAGATGACAAAAGCCATTCAAACATATAACTTATTATAAGTAATCTAAAACATGTGCACATATGAAATAATGTTGCTGATTAGTCAACCACAGACACCCGCCATGACCAACACCCACAAACAACAAAAAGTTTCCCTTTCACTGTACTGGCAAGCTCACTTGAGGTAGGGCTGGTGGATTGCGATAAGCATAGCATGGATAGTGACCTCCAACGCACACAGGTGGAAGTAGTCAAAGAGGACAGGGAGGTGGCAGTGCAGACCTTTGGCAGGAGTGAAGTGAATATTGAGCGTACGCTGACAGCACATCTCCCTCTCTCCGCCCTCAGCCCTGTAAGCGCAAGAATGTCAACATCAGGTGATGATGATAACTATCAGTTTCCCATAGACATATAACGTAATTAACTCAGCAAATGCTGCAATTGCTGAGTGATCCATGGTGAAAGTTCTATGTACATGTGTCAAGGAATGAGTTTAATCTTTAGCATGCAGACTTTTCTGCTCGTTTCTTTCCCCTGCCACTGGCTTCTTTCTAATGACGAATATTTTTATCACGATTCACTTCACTTGATGCCCTATTGCTCGCCCAAATAAAGTCCTATCTTCATGAAATTGTGTGTCTAAGTGGATGAATGTATTTTTGTATGATGTATCATTTCCTGTGATCAAATCTGTCTAATGTCGAATATATTTTGTAAGAAAAAAAAAATTATGAAGAAAAAAATCTTGAAGCCACTCGTTATCTCATGCATCGTTTACATACCTCTTCATCATCGGAAGACACATCACTCACTTCAACATCATTTAAACTCCATATTAACTGGTGCATCACCCCTAGGTCCAAATTTGTCTTCATCAAAGCCTAAAAACTCTTCTCCAGAGTCTGACGCCATAATAATTTCAAGGATAATATCTTCTTCTGCCATTTTGCAAGATCAGATCACAAAGTTCTCAGAAAAAATTATTACTTCTCTGCAAAAAGTAAGCCCAAAACTTTGATATAAATGATTCAGCCGCCATTTGCAAACAGGAAGTAAAGTTGCGAGGATATGTGCGTAACCTTGGTTGCGAAAAGAGAGTAGGTATCTGAGGGCGAGATGTGCCACTGGCAGTTAATGAGGAGAGAGAGAGCTTGGCGATCTATGCCACCAGTAGCATGCAAAAGGTGGGCAAGATAAAAGGGGCAATTAATTGTTACTTTTCCTTTCAGCAGTATAATGGCTCTGGTGGTTCAGTGTTGATTTAAGTCCCTACTCCTCTTCTATGGGATGGTTTTCCCCTCTGCCATATCAATAATGGTGGGTATTAATGGCTATTCAAAGTTCATGACACGAACTGATCCTGATTAATTTTAGAAATGTAGTCTTGTGCCTGTTTAAACCTTGTTAAAAATTAGCTACTAACCATTGTTTTATACCACTGAGCTGTTTTGCTTACCTGATCTAAGTATACCAACTGATCGCAAAAGAAATTAAAAGCTTGCTTCCTCTCTCTTTTGGAGCTCCATAAAAGCGATGAAACAGTATGTTATTTAACTTTAAAAAAAAAAACATTTTCTAGTTCAAACAAACATTTTAAGTTGTACTTACCCATGATCTTCTTCTTCGCTGAAATGCAATTCAATGACCAGCTGAAGCCCCAGAGTCTCCAGGTTCTCCTCCAACTGGAGAAAAATACAAAATTCATCCCTGACGAGTTAACTGGCAAAGAATCCATCATTTAATCTAGTAAATTCATTGGAAAAATTATTTTCTTGTTTAGCAATAGAAATAGTCATTTTCTCTGAGCTTGTTGCACAAGATGCAAAACAGTTTTTAAAGAGAGTTTTACTGTGTTTCCTCTCTAAGTGACAGGATGAGTCAAGCAGACTGCAACACTTATTCTGAACAAAAGAAGGAATTGTAATGGCCTAGAACTGCAATGATTTTATCAATATTTACTGTTTAAGAACTTGCAACAAATTGTCACAATAATTTGTCATTTGGCTCAATAAACTCTGAATGCTATATATTAATACTATATTATTTGGTAGGATTCGTTATTAAATTTGTTTATTATTTGCTAAACTCAAGATTCCTAATTGGTTACACAGGACACACAAAGTTACTTTCCAATAAGCTTGTAAATGTCTGATGCACTCATTAGTCATTCTATTCAAAGTCTTAGTATTTTGTGCATGCATGTGTGTCTGGAATCCACGACTTACCCTGCTGCTGTCAACCAGCGTATGAATGCGGTACAAGATGGCATCGTTCAGGTTGATGTCCTCATTGCGATACAGGATCTGAAATGCTCTGGTGGTAACAACATTGTCTTCAATTTTGGCAGGAGTCGTTACGTGTGATGACCCTGATGGTTAAAAAAACACAAAATAATGAACAAATGAACTCACGAAAGAACAAATGACAAATAAATATTCATTAAAGTTTCAACCAAGGGATATTCACACAGCTCATAATAAGATTAACAATATATTAAACACGTCAGCCTTACTTGAATATTCTGGTTTGGAAGGCTTGTTGAGGGAAGTTTCTATCTTTACTGGCCATTTGGGTGGTGTCTTGAGATAAGTTTTAATCTGGTAAAACCTGCAAAACCAAAACATAAAATGAATTGGAAATGAATATATGAAGGAAATAATACTACAAAAGTAGAAAAATATCACTTGTATGCAATATCTATAGGGATCTTGGAATTTGTTTGAAATAATTATTCTTGTGTAAGATAAGTGCACAGTAATATCAACAACAATCACAAATAATAATCACAAATAATAATAATAATAATAATAATAATAATAATAATAATAATAATAATAATAATAATAATAATAATAATAATAATAATAATAATAATATTACACATAAAAGGATTAATGTGTGCATGTGAATCTTAATAACTCAAGAGCAAACTTAAGTCAGGATTCACGTAATAGAATTAGGAGGAAATAATTATATGGAAAACAAAATTGTTCCTTTGTACAAACATAGCAGTTAAGTGCTTGCTTGTACTTGAATTTTGGAGGGCAATAAAAATGACCTAAAACATCTTGTACTTCAAAGATAGCCTGTTGTCAAATTAGCTCATTTATATTTGTACTGTGAAGAGAGGGTCATTTATTTTTGTACTGTAAAGAGAGGTGACGGTGGTGAAGAAACAGAAACTCCAATGGTATGGCCACATCACCCGATCATCAGGCCTTGCAAAGACCATCCTGCAAGGCACAGTGCAAGGAGGTAGAAGAAGAGGGAGACCGAAAAAGAGGTGGGAGGATGTTACACTCGTTGTTGTTTGTTTTTTATCAGTAGTTCATTCAGCCCCGATGCTTGAATCCTGATAGATGTATCTCATATTCGTTTATCCACTCAACCTGTTCACTCAGCAACAAGGCAGGAGTCGTCTTATGAAGTTTTCCAACTTTATTCAGCATACACCAACAACTGCATACAATCGCTCAATTGCTTTTTCCACTTTTTCACAAACCTCAAACAGTGCGGCACATATATAGTTTCTCTTACTTTAGAGGACGTTCAAACGTCCCATGCAGGGGACGCTAAGGCTGTACTCTAATTTATCGAACCCTCGTTTACAAAAACAAAACATAATACAAACATCATAATAAAATATTAACAAAACACATATATATAAAATGCCTAAATTACAAAATAATAATACTAATAACAATACAAATAATCTTCTTGGATTTTGGGGGGTTAATTTCTGGATATGAATGTGTGCGTTGCTGACATTCATTAACAGGCAGTTTTTGGTTGTTTTTTTAAGTATTTTTTTAGTGTTCACTGGAAATATAAGGGTTCATAATCGAATGAAAGCTTAAGTTACCAATTTTTAGATATTAGCTAATTAATTAAGTTTTAGAATTTAACAAATTATTTTTCAATTAAATCATTTCTTTCACTCTGGACTGATAACACACATTTTCAACAGTGTCTATCCTTAAATCTCAATCCTGAACTTTTCTTCGTCAAATACCTAGAACACAGTCGTGGTCGGTGTGTGAGTGTGTGAGTTCTGATTTGGTATTAAATGTTTTGCTTCGCTTTATTTAAGTATTTAGTATTTTATTTTTTGTAAATCGCTATGAGCTCTAGTGAGGAAGGGAGCTGTACAAATGTTAATTATTAATACTATTAATACCATAAAAAACCCTAGTAACCATTTGGTAGAAAACGTCCAATATCCCCAGGCTGACCCAACAAACCCCGAACTCAAACGAGAAGTTTTGGGAGGGTTTTGAAGAAAAAAGGTAGGTGACTGGTCTAACAAAGAAGACAGTAGATTGACAGAACAAATTAGGGGCAAGAAAGAGCAAATGATAACGACAGAAAAAGTGGTAATAGTAAAAGCAGTAAATAGTAAAAGCAGTAAATTTCCAAAAAGTGGGGATACTATTTATACAGAAAACCCCAGCATCCCTACAGGACACACCCCTGATACGTATAAAAGATCTGCAGAAACAACCCTAATGGTAACACTGAAGGCACTTTACAATAAAGGCATCTCATGAAGAGGATGCTGAGGACTTATACTAATTTATCAAACCCTGTTTACAAAAACAAAATAGAATATAAACATCATTGAATACAATATTAACAAAACACATACATATAAAATGCTAACATTGCTAAATAGTAAATAATAGTACCATAGAAAGCCCTAGTGACCATTTTGGCAGAAAGCGTCCAATATCCCCAAGCTGACCCAACAGACCCCATACACAAATGTGGAGTTTTCGGAGAGTTTTCAAGAAAAAAGTAGGTCACTGGTTTAGTGAAGATAGTAGATTGATAGAACAGATTAGGGACGATAAAGAGCAAATGATAATGACAGAAACAGTGGTAATTTAAAGCACTAATTTTTAACAAAATGGAGATACTACTTATACAGAAACCCCTGATTACCCTACTGGGGGAATTAGTATTAATTTAACAGTTGAATTAAACAATAAATTTTATTTCCTACCACTGCTCGTGAGAATGAATGAATTAATAACAATTCAACATTTTTGCAAAACAAGCAAAGTTATTTCTATACCCTATCTTTGCTCATGACAATGAAGTAATAAACAGCAATTCCATATAAAGAGATAAAAACAACAAACACCTGTGTTAAGAGCTATAAATGTTTGACTTATTACAATATTGTCAAAAGAAAAAAAAGGACTGATTCACACAGACACTTGATTATAAATAATTCGAAAGTTTCATGAACCAATAAAATTAATGCTGTCTCTGACAGAATTAACGGTTCAAAAACAGTTTTCACATTGAAGTTCTCTAAGCTCAAGAAGTAATAAATGCAGCAAAGATGACAACATATTTGAACTATTCTGTCTGTTACGTTACACTCCCAACTTCAAGTGCAAGTAGACATTGTGGAATACTTAAAAGTTCAATGGTACACAATGAAATCACATGTACAAGTCAGCAAGAGAGAGAGAAACAATGGGAGGTTGGGATGAACATATGTAGGGGTAGGGAGTAAGGGATGGGAGGGCAAAGGAATAAGCAAATGTCTTCACCGTAACTCTACAAGCATGATAGGTAATTACAGACACAGAATCAGAATACTGTAAACTATAGTTATAAAGTGTATTGTTCCCCCTCACATACATGTATATGTACTTATTTATTTATATGAGTGGTTTTTGTGAGCAGTAGCTATCAATTTGAAAAAAGTACAACCACAGTAGAACAAAACCAAATAACAACATGGCAAGCAAACCATAAATTAAACTGACTAAAGTGATGATAATACTTTTTTTTTTTAAAATCAAAATGGGGAAAGAAAGTAAGGAGGGGAGGTGGAGTTGGAGTGGGGGGAAGGGGTAGGGAAGAGGAAGAGAAGAACATGGAGACAACCAGTGATAGATTTGGGCTTTGAGCTTCTCCTGAGGGAAAGGCGTAGAATTTTTAAATGAAATAAATTATTATTATTATTAAGGAAACTAAAATATCTGAATGAAAGCAGCAAGGGCATAAAGATCAATATAGGCCCTATTTTCAAAAAACTACCTGCACTGCATATAGCTAAGTGCTGACAGACAATAATGGCTGAATTACTACAACTCAATTGAGTGGGAACAGTGTGCAAACACTTGATACTAATACAATATGCTGCCATCAGCTCAATCAAACACAAACATCACGTCTTTTTCAAATGATTAATTATATGCAGCGCAACTGTATGAACTACAGCAGGCCTGTGAATGAAAATGGATATATAATATATTAAATGTCTAATTTAGTACAAAACTTAGGAGACATAAAATTAAAACAATCAAGCTGAACAACCAGAAGTAGGGCAGGGATTAATCTTGAAAGTGACCATGATCGGTCATTTGACCAGTTCACGGGAAAAACAATAGGTCATTTTGGAGTCACACAGTCTCATTCGATCGCTTAAATCAGTACAAATGGTACAAAATAACAACGCTAAGGCATTAACCGATTTTATATTCAGCCTTTTAAAATTGTTTAAATGACATGCTACTGCACACAGTTATAGGTAGAAATTCAATCCTTTTTAATTTGTCTGCTAATTATTACTGTTTTCACTGCTTTGAAAGAGACAACAGTTTTCTTGGTTTTGCTACTGCCCATATCTGCAGCGCTCTTTCTATATTTACAGTTTCAAGCTTTACAGAAAGCAGCAAGTTCCGTGTTTCTGCTGTCAGTCTGTTCCGCAATGCTGTCAGAATGCGGTTTTGTGCAGAGAAGCTCTCTCACAATCAACAGTTTGCAGGGGGCAGGTAACCGCGAAAACAGCCAGCTTCAGCAGGTTTGGAAATTCATCCGCGTGGTGAGCTGCAAGCATGGCCCACACATCCCTGATGTTTTCTCGTGGGTAGTCTTGTGAAAGCACTGTTGCCTTGGCCCTCCCCCATTCTTCCAAACATGCCTCAGAATTCAGTAGTGGCTGTGAGGAGGCACTTTGTTTTTGATTTTCTTCATCAATCCAATCATGAGTCTGGTTCTGCCCATAGTGATCCAATAACTTCTGCATCTTGGCATCTCCCCATTTAGACAACTCCCCTTTGCTAATCTGACTGATGGGCCGCATGGCAAGAATTCCAAAACAGGACATTCCATTACCGACTTTTGGCCAGTTTCTGACCTTGGATTTTTTTTGGGGGGAGTCATTTTTTTGTTTGTTGACAAAATGGAATCGCAAACTACATCTACACTGTGACTGTCAATGCGTTGGCGCGTTGCATGTCAGCAATGAAAACTATGGATCGGAAAAGCTTATTATACTGAAAGGGGAAATAATTTCGTTTCGGTATTGGTTGTGCTAAGTTTTATTGAGTTCGCAGTTTGTATAGAACTTTTTAAATGTCAAATCTTCGCAAAGTTTGACCGCCCAATCGTAAAATCAATAGGTCACTTGACCAGCTGGCTGGCAAAACAATCGGTCATTTCAGATTTTTATGCGTCAATGACCCAGGGATCAGTTTACTAGCGCGCCCTGCGCCATTGACGCATAAAAATTAAAAATGACCCATCTACAATTCTTGCCAGGGGCCGAATGGCGCTTCGATTTTTGGTACCAGTGCGCCACCACAATAACAGTGCACTGTATTGGAGGCGACAAACGTGCTTTTGCTAAGGCAAGTTCAACGATTGGCTATGAGGGCCCGGATGTTAAGATAAGATAAGATAAGATAAGATAAGACAACTTTATTATCTTTTACAAGAAATTACATTGTGGTGTACAATTACAATCAACAAGGAATAAACATCACAATAATAATAACAACAATCATAATGACAATGAGGATAAAAATGCACAGTCACATATGAATAGAATTACACTTATGCATGCTAACATTTAAAAAAAAAAAAAAAAAAAATGTGAAATGAGATTATTTTGGGCAAACAAAACACACACACACACACACACACACACATGTCATTTATTAAGTAATGAGACAGCCTTTGGAATAAAACTGTTTTTCATTCTGAGAGTTCTGACCCTTGGTGTTTGGTAGCGCCTTCCAGAAGGCAGGAGCTGGACGTGGTGCGCAAGCACATGAGTGCTATCCAGCACAAAGCAAAGAGCTTTCCGCACAACACGTCTTTCATACAACACCTGCAGACTCTCTTGTTTCACTCCCACAACCCTCCCACAGACGTTCACTACTCGATCCAGAATACTTTTGTTTTTTACACACAAACTTCCATACCAGCAGATAAAAGAAAAGGTAAGAACGGACTCAATAAAAGAAGAGTAAAAGGTCTGAAGGATGCGGCTACTGACTTGGAGATTTCGAAGTTTTTGAAGGCAGTAAATTCTAGACTGACATTTTTTGTGTATGGCCTGGGTGTTTGCAGTGAAGTTCAGTTTCTCGTCAATGATGGTTCCCAGGTATTTGTATTGGGTGACTCTCTCGACTGTAACACCATCAATGACAAGGTCTGGAATGAGAGTGTTGTTTTTACGAAAGTCAATGACCAGTTCCTTAGTTTTCTTGACATTTAAGTCCAGATAGTTTTGTTTGCACCAGGAGCTGAACCTATCAACTGCAGAGAAATACACAGCATTTGAATTGGACAGGTCCACAAGGGCAGAGTCATCCGAGTACTTTATGACCGGTGAGGCATCAGTTCCTCTGCAGTCGTTTGTGTAGAGCGTGAAAAGTACCGGAGAAAGAACCGTACCCTGAGGAGCTCCTGTGGACGTTTGTTTGAGAGATGAGACAGCAGAGTGAAAGCGGACAACCTGAGATCTGGACACGAGGAAGTGAACGATCCACAGGACGAGTCTAGGAGGGACAGTGTAAGACAAAAGCTTCTTAGCCATGAGGTGTGGCTGTATGGTATTGAAAGCAGAAGAAAAGTCTATAAATAGAATGCGGACAAAGGAACCAGAGGTCTCTAAGTGATCATACGCATTGTGGAGAAGCGTCAGAGTAGCGTCGTCGGTACTACGATTGGGTTTGTATGCAAATTGAAGAGGATCAGTGAAAGGCTGAGTGTGACAAAGAAGACGAGAGAGAAGAATCCGTTCGAGACATTTCATAGCTATGGATGTCAGGGCAACAGGGCGATAGTCGTTGAGTTCTTTGGGTTTACTGATTTTGGGCACGGGACAGATAATAGAGTGTTTCCATACACTAGGTACAACACAATCCCTGACTGACCACGAGAATAGCTGACTGAATACTAAGCACAACTGTGCAGCGCACCACTTCAAGGTCCTACCCCCTATACCATCAGGGCCAGTGGCCTTTCTCAGATTCAGTCTTTTAAACATGGACTCAACTGTGGCACCATCGATCTCAAAGTCAGCATCACCATCAACCACGTCTTGTTCTAAACGAGAAATAATATCATCAACGTCGTCTTTTGTGTCATCGCGTTCAAAACGGCAGTAGAATGAATTTAGTTCTTCTGACATTTTAATTCGGTTTTCAAAAGGAAGGTCACAGTTAGTTGACTTCAGCTTCGCTTGACCGGACAGAGTTTTCAACCCCTTCCATGCATCAGCCAGGTTACCACGCTCGAACTGTGATTCTACCTTTTCCTTATATTGCCGTTTAGCATCCTGAATTTCCTTTCTTAGTTTTGCTTGAACACGCCTGCGTTCAGCTTTATCATCAGTTTGAAATGCAATTTTCTTTTCGTTTAGCGTGGCTTTGAGTGACTTTGAGACCCAAGGTTTGTTATTTGGAAATATTTTTATAGTTTTGGTAGGGATGACAGTATCCTCGCAGAATTTAATATAGTCAGAAATAACATCAGCAGCTTCATTTACACCATCACTAGATTCCAAAAACATGTTCCAGTCAGTACAGTCAAAACATCCTTGTAACTGTTCAATGCTTTCAGAAGACCAAACTTTTACTGTTTTCTTTACAATGGGTTGTGATCTGATTTTAGGCAGGTAAGATGGAATGAGATGGACACAATCGTGATCAGATTTACCAACAGATGGAAGTACAAAGGATTTATAGGCATCAGGAATGTTGCCATATAGACGATCAATGGTATTGTTTTGACGAGTGGGGATAGACACATACTGATGAAATGAGGGTAAACAAGTGCACAAGTCACAGCTATTGAAATCTCCTGCAATAAAGTTAGGTGCATCAGGGGAGATCATTTGTAGCTCATGGACGACATCGGCGATCTGGGTCGCGGCACGTGCGGGGTTAGCATGGGGAGGTGTGTAGATAACCGTGACGAAGATTTGACCGAACTCACGCGGCAGGTAGCGAGGACGCAGTGACACTGCTAGAAGGTCAAGGTCGCGTGTGTTCAACTGTTTTCGCACCGTTACATTTGCACTGTTACACCAGCGTTGATTGACATACAGGCATACGCCACCCCCCGACTGTTTGCCACTGATCTCAAAATCTCTGTCAGATCTAAACGGTGCACCAAAACCATCAATCGCTACGCTTTCATCGTCAATCTTATTACAAAACCAGGTTTCAGATATACACAACAGACACGCATCCCTAAATTCAGACATGTAACTAGTATAGGCCTGTAGTTCTTCAAAATTCAAATTGTTAGATTGAGGCCTAATGGAGCGGGCGTTGGTCACGATCATAGAGGGTAGTGGTGGACAGTGTTTATTTCTTCTAAGTCTTCGTTTCACTCCTCCTCGCTTTCCTTTTTTGCTCTTCTTTCTTCGCTTCTTTCGTTCATTGTCGATAGTGTCTTTGATTTCGTCTGGAAAGTCGCAGAATCGGTAGGGTACATCATCAGAAATTGAACGAAAGCTCAACAGTACCTCTCTACTGTAGAGTAAAGTTCTAGGTTGGGTGCCGGTGCCTGTACCTCGACCGCTGGCGTCGCCATGATGTTCTACTGCTCTCACCAAACCGGCAAACTTCGACAGGGTTGATACAGCCACCATTACCACAAACAGCCTCAAAACATGCACAGTCACCATTTTGAAGCTTTTATAAACAACATCCACTCGAGCAACAACGACGATGGGCGAGGTAGACACATAAAAAGACGTAAACAAACACAGAGACAGACACCACAGCAACGCCCCGTAGTGAAGCGCCACCTATATGTTGATCTTTCAGCCAATAAGAAGTGTTGTACGATTCTTCCAAATCAGAATTTGCTATCGTCTGCTCGTATGTTGTGTCCGTGCAAGGAGGATTTTGTGTTTTTCTTTGTGCCGCTTTGAAAATCCCCCCCACCCCCCACCCCACCCCCCCCAAAAAAAAAACCACACACACACACAAAAGCACCTAAACTTGAAGTAGGACAGTCTAGACTGTCGTTTGCTGCTGTTAAACTACAGTCTCCCGCCGCTAATCCTACGCAAGATGATTTGTGCGAGCCCCGAGTCAAGTCAAAATACTGATCCCTTTCTGGTTAGTGTGTTGTTGGTAAACATGCTTCACAACACATGCACACTCACAATAATCTATTTTGTTTTAATTTCTGTAATAATATCTCCAGGTTATCTTTTACATGTACGTAAATTACTGCTGAAATCATGGCCCATTGAAATTTGATCTGAGGGGCCCAATGGCCCATAGCTTTTTTGTGTCAGGCTGAACCCTGATGACCGATGACCGAAGCCAAGAATAAACCCTGGTAGGGAGAAGAAAAAGAAAGAATTGCCAAACTCACCCTCGCTGGAAAAGATCCACATTGTAGAACTTGTTGAGTTCTACTGCTAACTCTAAGGTGGCCTGCAACTCCGACATAGCATCTGCAAGCGAAAGCAGAAGAATAACACCAAAAGGATGAAACTAAAGAGAGGAAAAAAAAAGATAATGCGCAGAATCCTATCCTATCCCGTAACTCGGAGGTCGTAGGGGCACCACAGATGATCGTTTAACCAGCATACTCCATCTTTCCCTGTCCTCAGCAACCCCGATTGTTTCGCTCAGTGTAAAACCCGTCCATTCTCGAATGTTGTCCTCCCACCTCTTTTTTGGTCTCCCTCTTCTTCTACCTCCTTGCACTGTGCCTTGCAGGATGGTCATTGCAAGACCTGATGATCTGGTGACATGGCCATACCATCGGAGTTTCTTTTCTTTTTTTACCACTGTGAGCAGGTCATCATGTTGTCCAATGGCTTGTGTGATGGTCTGTTGGACTTCGTCGTTGGTGATGTGCTGGGCATAGTAAAATGCCCAGAAGACTTCTGCAGCACCCCATCTCCATGCCTTACATTCCCCGTTGGAGATTCGCTGTGAGGGTCCATGCCTGGCAAGCATATAGGAAGACGGAGATGACAAGGAAGCGCAGCAGTCCTACCTTCGAATATAGACTGATGGTCCCGTCTTTCCAAATTGACTTCAACCTCGCCAGGGCAGCAGTTGTTTGTGCGATCGTGGAGAGGACTTCCTGTCGGGACCCAATGTCTGATACAATGGCTCCTAAATATTTGAAGCTATGCACTGTGTTGAGGGATTGGCCTTGGACTTTGATGTCCATGTTGATGCCATTGGTGTTGTTGGTCATCATTTTGGTCTTCTCTGCACTTATTTCCATTCCATAGGCTCTGGAGATGGTGTCAAGCCTCTGTACCAGATGTTTCAAGTTTTTGTTCCTTTCCAGCCAATCCATCAATGTCATCCGCAAAATGAAGGTTGGAGATTGCTCTTCCCCCTATGCTGACTGTGCCTTCGTGATCTGCAAGGGCATCTGACATGATGAGCTCTAGGAAGATGTTGAAGAGTGTAGGCATACCTGACGCACACCGATTGTTGTTCTGAACCAGTTTCCGATGGCGCTGTTGTGGAGGACAGCAGAAAGCAAATCCTATTACTTTAGTTATCTTTATAGCAGAAAATTATAACTTGTTCAAGAGACCTGATCATGGTGGATGTATAGGGAGAGACCTGATCATGGTGGATGTACAGGGAGAGACCTGATCATGGTGGATGTATAGGGAGAGACCTGATCATGGTGGATGTACAGGGAGAGAGATGAGGTGGAGCTATGGGGAGTGATGCAAATTAATCAAATACGTGTTTGTACAAAATCCTATCAGACGCAAAACGTAGATATATAGCCTAGAATTATACCTTTCAGAGTAGAAAAATTGCCGTGCCCTTCTGATAAATAAGTTTATACTAGGTGTAATGTTTTGTAGTTTTGAACAAAAGGTTTCATATTTTGCAATCAAAATGAATAGGTCTATAACTCTGTCTGTTCTCACACCTTGCTTTGAGCCAAACACAATAAGCTCCCTTGACAGAGACAATGAGTTACAATGATCAAAATTTGTTCTAATCCATGCTTGAATATCACACCAGTATTTCTGACATTTATCACAGTCCCATAAAAAATGTATTAGCGTTTCATCGTGCATGTTACAAAAGGAACATAAAGGTGAGTTAGCTATTCGTTTGATATACAAAAATCAATTAGTTGGAAGGATTCTGTATATTATTTTGTATTGGAACCATCTAAGTCTAGCATGTTTTGTAGTGTTAATTATTTTCATAAAAATGTTCTTAGGATCAATATTTACATTTAAATTCTCACTCCATTTCTTTATGGATTGATGTTCCTCGGGACTCTGAATAAGTACAGAGTAAATATGTTTAAGCACCACCTTTTGAAAGACATCTCCACAGAAGTGTATCATCAGTCACAAATTCATTTTCAAATTCAACTTTCAACAGCATTTGATACCTCTTGACACCTTCGTATAACAAAAAATTGGTTATAATACCAGGAAACTTCTCTTTAAATAAAAGCGTCAAACCAAAGCTACCCGTCAAAATTCATCAAATCGCCGATTTTTATTACACCATTCTGTAACCAGTCTTTCAAATAGACCACTTTAGTGTCTCTGCAAATGTGTACATTGTAATGCAAATTCTCTGAAACACAATCATAGAATGTCTTTGTGGTTAATTTATCACCACATTTCTTGTAATGTTTAAACACATTGGCCCAAAACAAATTTTTACATTGCCTCATAACAACATGTGCAATTTCACTTCCATACTTTTTAACATCAGTAATCAAAGCACAAGTTACTGAAACCATCCCACTTTTTGTGTTGTGTTGTTGTCATTGCCGTTGTTGTCGGTATGAATGGATATATATGAACATCTACTGTTTATACTTAGACTATCTTTTTGTAACCAAGTTCTTATGTGTTATTATGTGTTGAAAATAAATATAACCCAGCTCCTTGGGGAAAAAAAGAAAACAAAAAGAAAAAAGAAAATTAGAACTTCAATTTGCTTCAATAAATATCATCATAAGCAGCAGGTGGCTGACTACTGACTGACCTCAAGGAAATTTAAGTAAGTGCAATTAGTGATGTAACGGCAACTATCACACTATCATTATCTCTACTTATGCTATCATCAGTCTGCTGCAAAATAAGTATTATGATGCAGTAGATCCCTGCTAACAAACTGGGGTCAAAAAAGATTGAGACCGCTGACCTGTTTAGCTTGTTACTGTAACATTAAGATTTATTGTCTGTCAGATCCTGCAGGGGTCCACAATGGTGGTCATTAGGTGGGTCCAAAACTTTTACAATCACAAGCTGAATTATTATCATAGTATCAATGTGGACTATGTCATCTCAGTAAACACAAAATGTAGTCCAATGCCTTGAGTTACAACATGGCCAAAAGTCAAAACAAAATAATATCAAATAATAATAATAATAACAATAATTAGTATTATTATTATTATTTCATTTGTATAGTGTGCAAACCTGACTCTTAACAGTCTGCTCTCGAAAGTCACTGAAAACTGATACCAAATAATTAATTTATCATCATTTTAATATAAATGGTCTATTAATTTATCATCATTTTAATAAAAATGGAGTATGCCATTTCAGTATTAAAACTAAAATCTAGAGCACTGCCTTTGGGTATAACTCCCTTAAGAAATAATCATCATATTCACAAGAAAAAAGACTACTACTGTACTAGTAGTAATACACTGACACACCCATCATTTCATCCACTAACAAGTAAGTGTCATTTATTGATTTAATACCAAGAAATTAATGTAACACCATTTGTCACGAAAAGTTTTGCTTGATGATCAAAACATGCACAAAGGTCTACCAGACCAGACTCTTGGAGTTATGACATTAATAAATAATAGCAAATCAATCCAGTCACTTTACACCACCTATCTGCTATCACTGCAAGTCACGTGCTAATAACAAGTAACATTCATGAGAGATGATGAAAATCATGAGGGAAAGGGGTGTGAGGGTCAACAGCTTATTATTACTACTATACTAGACTAAAATATAAAACGTACAATAAAAGTATCTTACTCATAATTTATGATGTAGGGAATAGACTCTTAATGCTTCCAGAGTTAGCAAAACGAATATTATGTAAGCCTAACAATTAATTTAATGCTCACTATAGCTTATTAGTAGCAGGTGTCATACTAGCTTGTCCACTTGTGCACTGAGATTTCATTGCCTGTAGCTCAGAGTTTGACCAACAAGGATTAGGTGACCAGTATTAGAACATTATTATTATTATTATTATTATTATTATTATTATTATTATTATTATTACTCCAAATGCTTGCCCTACATTACCACAATGTCGTATGTTTACCTTGTATCTTTAACCAGCACTTAATTTTACACTCATCAATATGGTAATAATATAACACAGTACACCTGTACAAACAGGGCAGTCGCTGTCATTCATAACTAATCATGCTTGTTGATCAATGACCTATAAATATACTGTATATGTAGATTTAGAGTTGAATTATGCTGGTTACTTTCTGTTCACTGTACAATTGATTTAGTTCAATTCGACATGTTAAATCTCAAACAAAACAATGATCTTGATACATAGAAACTTCCTTTTCTCATTAAATAATGATTAAATCATTAATATACCCATTTCCTCACTGCATAAAATTGAATGAGAAAACACATGCAACAAAAACTTTACTGATGAAATCTACCGTGGAATTCTTATTGAAACTACCCATTGGAACAGGTGGCATGTGTTAGCAATAAATCTGAGGAAGAAGAGGGCCGCGCCTCAAATAAACGACTCTAAGCCTAAGGCCAAATCCCAAGTAAAGAAATTCTAAGATTGAGAGCATAACATTCATCATTCATGAGCCAGAAAATAAAACGGCATTAACCATTTCCGAAATGGGTAAGAAAATATTTTGACCGTAATCATTCTGATCCTTTATAACTTATGTTACCGACTGACATACTAAGACATAAGTAATCAGAGAAGAAACAAATAATACGGCAATTATATGCCGATCAACACGAAAGCGCAGTTGATGTAGGGCAAAATGCTTTTTGTTTGACGTCACTGTCAATCGCAGAAAGCCACTGCCAGCTCTTACCGATTTCTTTGTACCAGCGCAACGCTGGCGGAATCACAACATGATTAACTGAGTCTGTTGTCCCATTGTACTACTTTGTGGGCTTGAATACTGAATACAAAATCGTTGAGATGAAGAGCCAGCAGCACATCAAAATGTGTTTCCACTGTCACCTCAACATCAGTGTCAAGCTACGGTCAGTTCACGCATGCGTCCCAAAAATTACCTCCCTTACTTACTTCCGGGTTGGATTTTCATGGTTGCTAGGCAGCATATAAAATCGAAAGTTCAATTTTTTTTTTTTTTAAATGAAAGCACTCAAAAGAGACGTGCCGATGCAGGCCACGTCGATACATTTTTCCTTACATGAACATGTCCTTCCCATTGTTCTTCTTACACTGAAGTGCTGAGAACACTGCGAAATACATTCCAACATAACGGACTTTAAAGATCCTGACGCTCATGTCCTAGACCGGTGTGTGCCGGTGACAAGAACGCACCCAGCATGCACCTAGGTCCTTCTCCCCCATCCCTGGCTGCCCAGGATTGTGCTCAGTTGTCTGGAACGTTATTACGATGCGCCCAAAGGCTGCAAGATGGCGCCTCGGGCGGCTTGAGTTAGATCCCGTATCGGCCAGCGCCTTGAGGAGCTCTTTCGCTGAAAAACCGCTATATAGGAACGATTAATTAAATTAAATTAAATTAAATTAAATGCATTATCATACAAAAATCTTGCTATCTCCAGTTCAATTCCTCTGGCGAATTTTGCTCCATGTGTTCTACACAAAAAGTGAAAGAAGAAAGGAAGCAAAGAAAAATTATTAAAACAAAGAAAAAGTGGATTAATATCTCAGAACCTATTTCAACTATCACAACCAAACTTGGTAAGATGGTGTATACCCATAACACCTCATAAATGAAAGATCGAATGACTTCAGAAGGTCACAGGGGACAAAAAATGTAAATATATTTCCTATCTTTCCTCGATTTGTTTGTTTGTTTGTTTGTTTGTTTGTTTGTTTTTATATAAGAAAGAAATGAACGAAAGGAAGAAATAAATAAAGAAAGAAATGAAAAGAAAAATACCACAAGTATCAACTACTAGTGGTTTTTGTACCCTGGCAAGCCAGGGTACACATGATGCTGTTTAAAATGTAGACAGAGAGAACTTTTGTCTGCGAGTTTCATTTGGACGATGATACCTCCCCATATCCCCCTTGATACCTCACCATACCCCCCCCCCCTGATATCTCCCCGTCCCCCCCCCCCCCATGATGCGTCATCATACCCCCTTGATACCTCCCCGAACCCACTTGATACCTCCCCATACCATTTTAATGGAAGCGCGCGGAATGAGGCTATTACAGTTTGTGGACATTTTGTTTATTTATTTATCTCAGAAACGGTTAAACGATCGGTAAGGAAATGTCGGCTAAAACGATTTCGCTGGTTTTGAGCACACAGCAGGCCTACTACTACTACTACTACTACTACTACTACTACTACTACTACTACTACTACTACTACTACTACTACTACTACTACTACTACTACTACTACTACTACTAATATTGAATATAGAATAATACAAATAGAAATCATAAAAAAACAATAAGGTTTTAAAAGAAAATTTGATATAATAATAATGATAATAATAATAATAATAATAATAATAATAATAATAATAATAATAATGTATTATTATTATAATTATTATTATTATTATTATTATTATTATTATTATTATTAGTTTATTAATAATAACAATAATAACAATAATAACAATAATAATAATAATAATAATAATAATAATAATAATAATAATAATAATAATAATAATAATAATAATAATAATAATAATAATAAATTAAATGTAAAAAGTCTAAATTAAAAAAAAATATCCATATTGTAGTGTAAAAAAAAAAGAAACTTAAAAAAAAATATGGCCCGCGTGAGTATCGATCTTTGGTCGCCCGAAACCGTAGGCGAAAGATTAAACCACTAAGCTACGAAGGCTTCGTAGAAAAACATTGAATTTTTTTTATACAATGGTTTTAAGTTAATTGCTCAGTTTGTATATTGGTTTTATTTTGGTGTGTTCAATTAGAAACAATTAATGGGTAATTATGGGTATTTTCACAAGTATATCAACTAATCTATATATATAAATTGCTTAGCCGGAAGTCCTTCTTCGCCACTACTATAAAGTTTGTCTCCTATGGACGCTGATCTGGGCACGTGCTGAGAGCTGCTGATCGGCCTGCTGTGTGCTCAAAACCAGCCAAATCGTTATAGCCGACATTTCCTTACCGAACGTTTAACCGTTTCTGAGATAAATAAATAAACAAAATGTCCACAAACTGCAATAGCCTCATTCCGCGCGCTTCCATTAAAAATCAAATTGTGGTGGTTTACCCGTCCCCTATACGCTTAATGTGTCCGGGGACGTAAATTTACTCAAAAAAAAAAAAAAAAAAAAAAAAAGAACAACCCCTTATTGATGGTGGGGATGGCCCATAGGATGACCCTCGACCTTTGCTCTGTGACCTTTGTGAGGAAGGTCAAGAGGTCAAGCTTATGTGCCTCTCAGGCAAGGCGTACTTCTGCATGCGCTGCCAATGCATGCACGACAAGCTATGCAAATCCAAGCAGATTACAGAGGTCAGAGTTAGGAAGTTGGCAGTCGAAGTAGAGAAGTTGGGTCGATGGATGTAACATAAAGTTCGTAGCATATTTCATTTCATATTAGGTTATACTGACTGTTTCCAATTGTAACATAATTACAGAGCAGTGACGAATGTTTTTGTTGATGTTGTTGTTGTTTTGTTTGATTGTTGTTGTTTTTTTAATCTAGAGAAAGCTCAAAACGGTTACTTCGAAAATGCATGCCCTGTGCTAACGTTGTGATGTAAGTGCACAGGGGCGGATCTCGTTCTTGTGCCACTTGTGCACGTGCACACCACCATGGCGGTCAAAAAAAAAAAAAAGGAGGGAGAAAAGGAGAAGAAAGAAGAGAAAAAAATTACTAATTCTCACTCACCTCACAGTTTCATGTACCTCCAAATTAGTTTTTTTTTTTTTTTTAATTTATCAGATTTGGATCTACGGTATTTCTTGCATTATAAAATTTTTATCCATTAAGGGAAGTTGAAGACAAACAGTTGCTGCACATTTTTCTTTTTTCCCCCTTGATGCAAAAAGTTGTTTTGTTTTGTTTTTCTCAATGGTTTTGATTGGTTATTTATTTAGAGGGGTGTTTGTGTGTGTGTGTGGGGGGGGGGGGGGGGGACGGGGACTAAAAGAGGACTTTTAGCACAAAACAATACTATTTTCAGTCCTTAAAATAATGCCCAAAATGCACCAGATTGCACAGATTTTAACCATTATTTTCAAATTTTTCCAGGGCGGCATGCCCCCGGAAATCCCCTAGTACACTCGCCTGCTTCGCAGGCTCGCGCTTGTGGCTACGCCACTTCGCATTAGCTGTGCACACCCCCTCAACAATGGAAAGATCCGCCCCTGAGTGCATGAATATTCATGAGGTAAACAGGAAGTACCTCATAAGCATGTTACAGTGTTGTATACTTTAAAATAAAATAAAAATAGTACTGTACCAGCTTTTATTTGAAATTTATTTGTTTTTGAAATGAAATTACATAAATAAATTATAAATAAGGGTGGCAGTATTATATAGGGTATGTACGTGTAATCTGAATATAAATACTGAACATAATTATGTGACTTAGCCGTTAATTTTTCAAGCTAGCTAACCAAACCATAGCATCACTCTTCTCCCGCAGCTTTACATAGGTTTATCATTATCAGTCTCGTTTAAAACTGAACAAAATAATATTCGGTGAAGAGGTTACCGTTGCTGCTGTTGGTTAGTTATTTTGTGTGAATGTTTTACCCTTATTAATCCCTTCACTGCTTATAACGAGAAAAGTGACGAAAATAGCAAATGTCATCATTGTGACGGGTTTTTTTTCCCTCGGTACATTTAAGCCGTCATCAAAAGAAGTGCCCAGGATTGGAAAGCTCAGAACATTAGCTGTTTAATATTTGTAAGTGATAGGTGTGATAACCATTTTTCGCTCCCTCCTTCCCCTCCCCCTCCCCCCCTACATTCCTCGCCTACCACCCTGTTACGATTGAGACGCGCACGATAAATCCGATCATTTTGTTTTGCAAAGCATACAATGATAGCGTGTATTTACCTTTTATTTGATTTTGCGTTGTTGCTAGAAGAAGTTTTGTATAATGTTGATAATTTTTGTCGGTGGATCGATATTGTTGAAAATTTTCTGGAATTACTTTTTTTTATTATCGACCGAAGCTTCGAGGTAGATCTGGTAATAGATAAGGATTCTTCTACCCTAACGTACGTTCTATGCCGTAAGACAGTGCATAGTTCCGGTGACGAGTTTTATTTTGATTGGGCGTTATTGCGTCATGCTGGAATGTTCGAACTTTTTCTCGATTGTCGAGGCTGTATAAGTAATGCATTCTCTAGCTACCTGTGGTTCTCTTTTTGATATGATGATGATCATCACCATTGTTGTCAAGGTGGCGACGTTGTGATTCGTCCTTTACGCTAACGCAATAGTAACCCCCGTTGGGGTGCCGGGGGTTTCAGTATAAATAGTATCCCCACTTTCTGGAAATTTAGTGCTTTAAATTCCCACTGTCGCTGTCTTTCTCATTTTGTTCTTTCTCATTCCTGCTCTGTTCTATCAATCTGCTATTCTATCTTCTTCACTGGACCAGTCACCTACCTTTTTTCTTGAAAACTCTTCCTGGACAAGACTCCTTATTTGTGTGTGAGGTCTGTTGGATCAGCTTGGGAATATTGGACGCTTTCTGCCAGGTGGTCACTAGGGCTTCCTATGATGTTATTATTTAGCAATGTAGGCATTTTATATGTATGTGTTTTGTTGATAATTTATAATGATGTTTGTATTCTATTTTGTTTTTGTAAACGGGGGTTCGATAAATTAGAGTAAAGCCTCAGCGTCCCCTGCGTGGGATGTCAGTATTGTAAAGTGACTGGCTGGTGGAGAGTATTCAGTTTTACCACTAGGGTTGTTTCAGCAGATCTTTTATACGGATCGGGGGTTGTCCGGTCCTGATTTGGCTCGGAAGAGTCCGTTGGACCTAAAACAATAATCATGTAATGTAATAGGACGTTAAGCTTCGTTATTCCTTCCTTCCTTGTAGGAAAGATTTTATGATGATTTTTGATGATGATCTTTGTAATGATTTTCGGAAAGCGAACTTGTAAGCAGATGTTGATGTTTGCTGAATAAAGTTGGAAAACTTTATACGACGACTACTGCCTTGATGCTAAGTGAACAGGCTCCGTGGATAAACGAATTCGAGTTACACTTATCAAGATTCAAGCATCGGGGCTGAATCGGCTATTGATAAATAATCGTGTAATGCACCCACTTGCCCGCAAAGCTGATCTATGCGCCAAAAATATAATGATAGACGAAAAGGACGCTATACCGCTCACTCCATATATCATAAATACATAAATACCTCTCATTCTCACAATCTCTTATTTGGACTAAAAAAAAACATAAGTAAATTTAAAAAAAAAAAAACTTGTAAAAAATATTTTTCAAAGTTCATTTTTCCAAATAGCACATTTATGTATAAAATTTAGTTATTTTTCATAAATGTATAAGTGTTACACCAATGGCATCAACACGGACATCAAAGTCCAAGGCCAATCCCTCAACACAGTGCATAGCTTCAAATATTTAGGAGCCATTGTATCAGACAATGGGTCCCGACAGGAAGTCCTCTCCAGGATCGCACAAACAACTGCTGCCCTGTCAAGGATGAAGCCCATTTGGAAAGATAGGACCATCAGTCTACATTCCAAAGTAAGACTGCTGCGCTCCCTTGTCATCTCCATCTTTCTATATGCTTGCGAAGCATGGACCCTCACAGCAGATCTACAACGAAGAATACAAAGCATGGAGATGAGGTGCTACAGAAGACTTCTGGGCATTTCCTATACCCAACACATCACCAACGACGTAGTCCGACAGACCATCACACAAGCCATTGGACAACACGATGACCTGCTCACAGTGGTGAAGAAACGGAAACTCCGATGGTATGGCCACGTCACCAGATCATCAGGCCTTGCAAAGACCATTCTGCAAAGCACAGTGCAAGGAGGTAGAAGAAGAGGGAGACCGAAAAAGAGGTGGGGGGACAACATTCGAGAATGGACTGGTTTGACACTGAGCGAAGCCATCAGGGCTGCCGAGGACAGAGAAAGATGGAGTATGCTGGTTAAACGATCATCTGTGGTGCCCCTACGACCTCCGGGTTACGGGACAGGATAGGATAGGATAGGATAAGTGTTACCCATTTATTTTTTGAATACTCTTCACGCTAGAATTTGTTGTAATTTTTTTTACAATCTTGAGCCAGATTTGCCTGGCAATTGATTGAACTCTTTTCAGCGAAAGGGTTAATCATTTTGCATAGCTGTCGGTCCTGTTTATCAGATTTATTGTTTATGTGCTTCAATTGAATCTATTACATTGGAACCTCCAATATGTGAGCATTCAAAATGCAATTCAAATGTGATCTTATAATAGAGAAGTTACATGAAAACGGAAACAGAGACAAGGCACACATGCCACTCATTCAAAAGTAAACTATTTCAATCTTTAATTATGTAAACAAATCAGTAGTCTTTTGTTTTTCTTTTGTTTGTTTGTTTGTTCAATTTATACTCTATAAAACAGTCGGAAAGGATCGCTGATCAGTCATAAAAATAGGTCACATAATAGGCGAGATATTGGAGGTTTTACAGTATGTAAAATGTTTGTGGGAATACAGGATACAGTGTAAGTCAAATTCTGAAAGACAAAGTTGTAATTTACTTTAATGTGTTTGTAATTGTCGTGGTGAATGATAACATGTGTTGATTCCCCACCACCATTACATTACGAACAACAAACAAGCATAACTCAGGGCCGGATCAAGGTAAGTAGAAGGGGGGGGGGGGGTTTTCCAAGTGATGGTATTGGGCCGGACGGAAGGTGGGAAAATTTTGCTATGTTCGTAAATTGCACCATTCATCACACATTCCGGTTGGTTGGTTGGTTTTTGAGTTTAATGTCCCATATTGGCTGGTCATCTAATAAATAAACTAATTAAGAGCTTTAAAAAAACTACATATATATATATTTTTTTTTTTAGGTACATCAGATGGCCAGGGGAGGGGTTCCGGAACCCAGAACCCCCCCCCACCCCCCCCCGATCCGGCCCTGTAACTATTCAGTGCCCGAGTCAGCATGTTAGTGTCTGCAATGTCATACAATTAATCTGGTTTGTGTTGTTTTTTTCTGTATAAACACATCTTCAAACATTTGACATACATTTCCTCTTTTATTCAGAAGAAACAAAATCAACAGGCGACCTAAATTTATAGGTCAAGTAATTTAACTTTGAACAATGAATAAATGCTAGAAGCAACAAGAACAAGATGAAATGATTTCAAAAGTTTTTATTTTTTCAGACACAATAATACATTTGCAAATCTTTAAACTAAATTTGTGTTCACACATGCAAACAAGAGCAAAAAAGGTGTATTATTAATTGTCATATTTTGACTAACATTTGTTAGTTAGTTAGTTATTGACTGTTTACAGGGTCCAGCGGACTGCAAAGATCCGAATCAGGACCACAAAATCAAGACCACAACTTGACTGAAAGAGGACTCACTCCTGATCCGCAAAAAAGATTTGCCGAAACAACCCTAGTGGTAACACTGAAGGCATTCCACCAGCCGGTCACTTTACAATAAAGGCATCCCACGCAGGGGACGTTGAGGCTATACTCTAATGTATCTTTTAGTATTATAGATAACCAAAGGGAGACACGTCACAGGCATAGGCGCTCGCGTGTCCAGATATACAAGCGCCTGTGGGATGGACAGACCGACATTTCTTTGAATATAATTTTTGGACTATTTAAGACTTATTTCGCAAAGATTTGCTGAAATTTTAAACTAGAAGGGCGAAGCACATAGGACTCACATGCGCTTTTTAGAACTCGCAATATTTAACATGAAAATGAGTGCCCAGAAAAAACAAAATGATACGGTGGCATTAAAATGCAAAGTAATAGTCTACTACTTTGATCTTCCTATCCTCTGATCTTTGAGATGACTTGACCTCCGGGTCCAAATACATTCATGTACTATCAAATAAACTACAGCGAAAGTTGTATTATGCACAAATAAACGGTGATCTAGGGATGACCTTGACCTTCACGTGACCTCTCGTGCATGTCTGATCAAATAACCCAAAGTTGTTGCACAAATAAATAGCCATTACACTGTACAATGACCTATTTTTTTATGTTTTTGCAAAGCCTAAATTTACCTTGACCTTCAAGATCAACGCAAAAAACGAACATGTATACAAGATCAATCTATCAACTGGGTATACACCATCTTAGCAAGTTTGGTTGTGATAGTTTAAATAGGCTCTGAGTACTTAGCCGTTTTAAATAATTTTCACAGACAGACAGCGGACAGACAGACGGACGGCCGGACATTTTTTTTTTCGATGTCATTTTTTTGGGTTATTTAGGACTTTCGAAAATTTTCAAAAATCTTGAAATTTGTTGTGGGGGGGGGGGGGGGGTGAGTACATAGACTCACATTGCTATGCATGAGAGTCAAATATCTACCTGCACAGTCAAGTATCGCACTGATCATTACTTTTGAGAAGCTCTCTGAGCTTATAAGTGCGCTATATAAGAGTAATCTCTGTTTTCTTTTACTATCGATAAAAACTTTAAGCAAACAGGAAGTAAACAAGCAATTAAGAAAACGCAATCCGATGACTGAAATGGCATTATGTCATTTATATAATGTGTGTGTGTGGGGGGGGGGTGTGAGAGAGAGTTCGTGCGTGAATATGTGCGTGTGCAAGCAATTATGTATGTTTGAGAATGCGAAGAACAGGCTTTTTAATTTATACTAATTGTTTTGCGGTTTTTTTTTTGTTTGTTTGTTGTTTTTTTTGTTTTTGGGAGGGGGGGGGGGAGGGAGGGTATATTAGTACAGACAAGCCGCTTCAGATCGGTAACTAGCGACAGGTCTATATCCACTGGTATGAGAACTGCACAATGCTCTTTTGGATCTCGATCTTGATCTTGAAGGGTAGACTACTTCGCTGAAGACAGTCTTGGCCTTAATTTGTAAATCGACATTTTGAACCTTCAACCTTGAATCATCGATGTAGACAGAAACTACCCTTTTCACTGTGGAAATTGTACAGACTTTGAAACCTTTCCCTTTGTTATTTGATGTATTCATATAAAACGTATAGACACAAGGTTGCGACGTGGTAATTATATATGACTCGGTGAACAGACATTACAATATACATTCGAAAAAGATGGTCTACATAAACCCCTCCCAACTCGATCATTCCTAAAACAAATCTTATGTTGTTGTTGTGTTGATGTTGTTGCTAATTTTGTATTTTCTTGAGTTTTGTTACACACAAAGTTCATTTTGTTTTATAAGGGACAATAAAAATGTCTTAACTCCGATTTTGGTTCACATGACTTCTGATGTTCATGCATGATCAAACAAACCAATGTTGATGCATACTGTGGGTATAATACAACACCGTTCCACTCTACGAAATCCATTTTTGACGTGTTTGTAAGATCTAAAATAACCTTGGCATTCGAAATCAATGCAAAAACGTCAAATGGATGAAAGATCAAGATATGATCGCAACTTACAACAAGTTTGGGCTGTGTGTCTTTCATTGATTACAGTCAATTTAAGGTCACTGGAAAGTACCCTTATGGACCGATTTTGAACGGCTCCAGTGATCTTGAAGTTAAGTTGACCAAACTTGCATGGTAGGTGTGTCTCGATGATATCTATCATTGGAGTCAAGTTAAACATAAAAAGTCATAAGTCCACTATCAATAGCGTTAGGAAAAAAAAAGTTCAATTTGGTTTTCAAAAAGTGATTTCTTTAACTAACATTTCTTGACATTGTGACCTTGACTCTGGAGTGAGTTCTTTCAACCACCAATAAATTTCGAGTTCTGTGGACATAAATATACCATCCTACCAAGTTTGGTAATGACAAAAAAATACATTCCGAGTAATTAGTCTGAACATAGCCACTTTAAAGTCCAACTTGAAAACATCTCGTCATTAAAAATGTCTGATCTTGCCTCCCATCACCGTCCCTTCTTTTCTGATTCAGACTACCGCCGTCACCGCACGCCACCAGCCCCCTCACACCTTAGCTGCACTCCTCCTCCTCCTTCCTCCGGGCTCCCTCATCTTTTATAGTTTACTTGTAAATATTCGTTTTCATATTTGTATTAAGTCATTGGTGTATCGTTTTTGTTTCACTTCTTTTCGAAGATGTTTCGATGTTAACGTTAAGTATAAATGTGAGAGAACTGCGCTTTGAACTGATGTCATTAAGAAAAAGCGTTATATAAATATTATTATTATTATTATTATTATTATTATTATTATTATTATTATTATTATTATTATTATTACTACTACTACTACTATTATTATTATTATCCAATTTAATGTTTTGCTCTAAGGGACAGATTTCTTTTTTAAAAGATATTAGTTTTGAACTATTTAGGACTCATCTTTCCAAGACGTGCAAAAATCAATTTAAAATATAGATTTATAATATCATTTATGAACAATTTTTTTCCCATAAAAGATACGTGATCTGAAATGTCCCACTCGTCCCACACTACTTAATATTTCATTTTCAGCTATGGTTTTGACTCGCGTGCATGCATTAATGTGGGTCTATGTACTCACTCATATGTATCTGGCTGTGTACATAGGCTCACATGGCGGCAGGCGCGTGAGTCAAAAACGTAGCTTAAAATATAAAATACTGTTGGACGTTTCGAAAATAATGTTGATAAATGCGCCATGATCCAAAGCGTCCTACAACTTTTTCCACTGTGTAGCTAAGGCAAGCCCAGGCTTACTTTAACCTATCCACTAGTGGACGTCAGTCAACCTAGCTAGTCTCTTGCTAGGGAGCTTGTTAGCTCTGTGCTTGTGTGTGTGTGTGTGTGTGTTTGTGTGTGTGTTTGTGTGTAGGTGTGTTTGTGTGTGTGTGTGTTTGTGTGTGTGTGTGTGTTTGTGTGTGTGTGTGTGTGTGTTTCTTTGGTTTTGTTTTGTTTTTTCCCTGTTGCACATAATGCTGTCAATAACTTTAGTGTAGTATAGACTTGAAAGTATATATATCGATAATGTGTTAGTGGTGCAATTCTGATTCTTTAATGTATTTTATCTCATTACGTTTTAATTTAGATACCCATGCGGGTATGCGTGAGTATGCGTGTGCGTGTGGGGGTTGCAAGTGGGCGTGCGCCTGTGCTTTACTCCTTAAAATAACTTTCTCCATTAGAGTATTTTAATGTCCAGTGGAAGGTTGTTTGTTGTTGCAGAGGGACTGAATGTTTTACCGCATCACCAAAACGAAATCCTATGTATTTTGAATTCATTGGGTAATAAAGTGTCTTGACTTGACTTGACTTGACTATATAAAGATGATGAAAACTCCCACAGTCTGATAGCTAGTCATAGAAAATGGAATAAACTATACCATGAGTGACCAATCAAGGGTTCATCAGCAATTCAGTGTCGCCTGGAAGTGTCAAAGCGTGACGATCTAGTCTTAGTAGGACGGAAAACATTAGCAATCATGTGGGATATGGACGAGAACACGCCCTTGATATGCTTCTCCTGACTGCGCTGGCTGGAGCTGGCCATCTTCTCGGGTGCCACACGGCGACTGCCGCCCACGACAAAAAGAGCAGCAGAAGCGACGGGCAGCATCGTCTGTCGCAGCGAAGTAGCCTTTTGAATATGAATGGAAGGAATTGTGAAGATCTGGCTAGCAGGGGGAGTAATGGAAGAGACTCCGCCCGACTTGTCCAGTTGCACACTCAAGGTGTTGCGTGGCGGTCTCTCAGGGCTGCAACATTGATCAAACACACCGTACTGCACCTGCAGTTTCTTGTTTATATTTCTAGTTTAACAAAAACTAAAACCAAAGACAACAACAAACAAAAACAAACATAATTCTTGAAGGATCTTCATATTTCAAGATTTCGTGTGGTTAATTTAAATGTCTCTCTTCCTCCCCCCCCCCCTCCCTCCCAATACAATAAAAATCGGGGAATACGTCACATAAAACCTAAAAAGATTATCTGGGAATACGTTCACTAAAACCGGGTCAGTGGATCGATTCTTCCGTCTAATAGGCCTACACGTGTCCGTGGCAAAATTGATGGCTGCACAATAATGGTGGTAGTAACCATTACCAAGTTTCTTTGAAACTGCCCAGCGTCTCCTGAGATAAGGTGTGCATCGGACGGACCACTGGGCCATTAAACAACAAGAATGGATCCGCGATAGCAAAGAGAACGTGGATCCTCGATAGCACAGCGGTAGCAGTAGTAGCGTACACAGGGGCGGATCTTTCCATTGTTGAGGGGTGTGCACAGCTAATGCGAAGTGGCGTAGCCACAAGCGCAAGCCTGCGAAGCAGGCGAGTGTACTAGGGGGGAAATAATGGTTAAAATCTGTGCAATCTGGTGCATTTTGGGCATTATTTTAGGGACTGAAAATAGTATTGTTTTGTGCTAAAAGTCCTCTTTTAGTCCCCTTCCCCCCCCCCACACACACACAAACACCCCTCTGCAAACTCTGATAATAAAATTTACAATTGCAGAACATCTTGCATAAAGGCTTATACAAAGACAGATAAAGTTACTGCAACTAAAACAAGAAATAGCCACTCACATCAGTTTTATTCGAAACTGACCTGATGCATGTACAAGTTTGGTCACACACACACACACACACAAAATAATTTGGAGGTACATGAAACTGTGTGGTGAGTGAGAATTAGTAATTTTTTTCTCTCTTCTTTCTTCTCCTTTTCTCCCTCCTTTTTTTTATTCAAAACTGACCGATGCATGTACAAGTTTGGTCACACACACACACACACACACACACACACCCACACACACACAAACTAATTTGGAGGTACATAAAACTGTGTGGTGAGTGAGAATTAGTTTTTTTTCTCTTCTTTCTTCTCCTTTTCTCCCTCCTTTTCTTTTCTTTTTTTGACCGCCAGGGGTGTGTGCACGTGCACAAGTGGCACAAGAACAAGATCCGCCCCTGCACAAGAACAAAAAGCATTGTTTTGTGTTTTTTTCAAACCAGGCTGATCCAATTTTCTCAGCCACAACCAGCATTCATCGCCATCAGGATCAAACTTATCTGACATCCATTCCCACCTCCACTTATTCTTCATTCCCTTATCTACCTCTCATGCTTTTTTCTTTCCAGTATCGGTATTTTCCTCTAAAAACGGCATGATTGGAACACAAAGTCACAATATCCATGCTTCAGTCTCAGACCGGCCGGAAGTCATCAACCGGATACGCGGGTTATGCCCCTTTCAGCTGTGCATCTTTACACAAATCTGATACAAATCTTGTTTCGTTTACTTCTATATAATTTTTTTTCAAGATTTTTTTTGGAAAAATCGGATTTCCGATTGTAGGCTTCAGCAAAAATCTGATTTTCCGACCCTAGGCGGAAAAGTGGCACCCATGCAATCGTTTGTTTCATTGCGATGATTTGATATGCTTATTGGATTATGTTTGTAAAGTTTTGCCATGTTTTAAAATTGTGACTATTAGTGAAACTTTGCTTGACCACGTGGCGAACCCGACCGGTTTTGCAACCACGAGGTAGACCCACTGACCAACGATTGTTTTTCCTATTTGTATTATTCGAGACCAGTGGCTGTACCGGAGAATGTGTTTATTATTAATTACTTCTCCCTGTGTTTATTCTAGCCATGATATATGCATATGTGTATAGGAATTATGTTGGAGATTTCCAGTGGATCTCGGACTTAGAAAACTGTTCGTCCCTTAACTATATAAGTCGAGACTATCTCACTGAGGGCTATTTCTGCCAACAGTGAGACGCTCTGCACAACCTTTGTAAACAAGGCGTTGCAGAAAATCGTCTCATCGCCGGCTGGGAACAAACTCCACAGAGAGGCAACCCTGACACGTGGCCTGCAACCTTGAGCAGCGAGAGCAGTGTGCTCCACTGGCTCACTGGTCTACTACCCAGTAGACGAGACCACAACACCGCTCAACGACGATACAGTTAAGTCACTAGAAACCGTGCACCAAAACTGCTCTAGAAGGACTGTGCGACAGTCCACTCTTCCAGAAAACCGAACAATAGGACAGAAAGCACTATTAGCCCAATGATGAGACAGTAGCTGCATAGACCTAACAAGGAGCAAACTACTCGAAGTGAAATTTGGACATTTAAGTTAGTATAGTGATTAGAAGATTTTGTATAGAGTAGAGGAAATAATTGTGTGATATTTACTGTTAACAAGTGGCTGGACTCCCAGGGGCGGATCTTGTTCTTGTGCCACTTGTGCACGTGCACACACCCCTGGCGGTCAAAAAAAGAAAAGAAAAGGAGGGAGAAAAGGAGAAGAAAGAAGAGAAAAAAACTAATTCTCACTCACCACACAGTTTTATGTACCTCCAAATTAGTTTGTGTGTGTGTGGGTGTGTGTGTGTGTGTGTGTGTGTGTGTGTGTGTGACCAAACTTGTACATGCATCGGTCAGTTTTGAATAAAACTGATGTGAGTGGCTATTTCTTGTTTTATTTGCAGTAACTTTGTCTGTGTATAAGCCTTTATGCAAGATGTTCTGCTATTGTAAATTTTATCATCAGAGTTTGCAGAGGGGTGTTTGTGTGTGTGTGTGTGTGGGGGGGGGACTAAACTTAAAGAGGACTTTTAGCACAAAACAATACTATTTTCAGTCCTTAAAATAATGCCCAAAATGCACCAGATTGCACAGATTTTAACCATATTTTCAAATTTTTCCGGGGGGGGGGGGGGCACTTCAAAAAACCCTATTAATTATTCTCAAAACTTCACATAATCGCAAATCACTACACCACTTATCTTTAGTCAATATATCTTACACACCCAAAAATAAATAAAATTTACAAAACATTTCTAAATCTTTATCACACTTTTCTCCCTATCTCTGTAACCTAACCAAATATAACACAAATTATAAATTATTAAATTATATAATACAAAACCATCCATTAACATTTCCCACTAGACCCATACTCCCACACCTTGTGGAAATGAATTGAATAAAAGTTCTCTTTTCTGAATGGCATTCCCAGTTTTTTGTGGCAACATTCGGCAGTTTTTGCTAAGCATTCTGTTTTTCTTTATATCTGACAAGCGATCGAGTTTGAGAATTTTGTCGCGGCCAAAAAGTCTTTTGGTTCGGTCGTCACATTGTGTCGGTATTTCACATTTTGTTCCATAATTAATGTTTATAGGCAGATACTTTAACCACTTCTCAGCCTTTTATGTCATTCATATTTGAACTTTCTCACAGGTCAAGGTCGCTGAGGTTCATCGTTTCAAAAAACCGTTTTGCACTGTATCTCAAAAATCGACTTAACAGATTCTGAAAAATTGTAACTTGCAAACGGTTTAAAAGGTGGCCATTGAATCCATGCTTTCATTTTGATTCTTTAGGATTGAAACATTAACACCACTGATAACAGGACCACGAAATTTAACACCTTTGAAAATGCTTTTTTTTAGCTATGTGTTTTGTGTGTGACGTTTCTATTGTCTACTCTGCACATAATGCTATTACCCACTCGTCGTTCGTCAGCGGGAATCAGCTAGTTAGATCGCCCCATGACTGATCTTACAGGGTAATTATACTAAAAAACATCACTCTATTATGAAATATAAACACCACCACAAAATAACAAAAAAAAAAATTATTAACCTAATTATCATAATAACTCTTATATTAATATTAATACAAACTTAAAAAATACTAACTACAACTATCTAATTCTTTCAAAAGTTTCCACCATATCTTAAACTATTACTTTCAACTGCTGGTCGCCCTGGGCTGTTCTGGTCTAATGTAAGGAAGAGTGGATTCCGCATTTATAATCAGTGATCGTGCAATTCAGGTGCGGGCTATCTTTCTCCTCGTGTCGCACTAAGAGATTGGAGCTGCCCTGCTCAATTGCAGGCCGAGTGAGGGTTGTTTCAGTGGGATAATATAGATAGACCTGTCGGACCAAGCCTGCTCGTCTGCAAAAATAAGACGAGTTTCTGCAACACCTTGCCAAAAGGAGTGCAGTCTCACTGTAAGCAGAGAAGCCCTCAGCGAGATCGTATATATATATAGATATCAATATAGATAGATACCAATTATGGCTAAACACAATACAGGGTATGTCTTAATTTCACACACCTTCTCAGGTACAGCCACTGGTCTGCAATAATAGGGATATGAGAAAATAACAGTGGGTCAGTAGTGGCTACCTCGTGGTCTCGAAAACCGGCCGCATGGGTCAGCCACGTGGTCAAGCAAAGTTTTACTAACATTCACAATTATAAAACATGGCAAGACTTCACAAGCATAATCCAATAATAATATAAATAAATCGCGGTGAAACAAAAGATTGATCAATTACCTTTTCAACAATGTCAGGCTATGGCTATACTGCGGTGAATGGATTTCACCCATCACCTGTGTAGTCTTCTGACAGAGAACTTTCAGCACGTGTGTCTTTCTCGGGTGAGGTTTAAACAAAGACTGTTGTTAACGGTGGGGCAGCTAAAGCCCGCGATATCCCCTAAACCTTTGCGCCCTATCGGGGGCTGATGGATATAGGTCAGCTTGTTTCTGCCACGGCATACCTTAGTGAAGATTTTACCTACACATACTTAGAACAATCCTAACTTGTGTCGTCTGCTAGGCCTCGAATTTAAGTTACAAAGGCCAAAGAAGGATGAACTCTTAGAGGCAGGAAGCCTTACTGCAGTGTCCAAACTAGCCTCTTGTGACAGTGTGAGTGACCGGAAATACATATGAAGGGCATGGCCTCTTGTTTATACTTCTTAATGATGATGATGATGATGATGGTTGTGGTATTGGTGATGTAGGCTAACATCTTGTAAAATATAATACCGTTATCTTATCTTATATGGTGTCGATGATGAAGATGGCTACAGTTAAAGCACACTGTATTCATACAAGCCAATGTAAACAGACCTATGTGACATCACACTGGCACTCTTCAGCATTCCCCCTAGAAGACTTGGTTTATTCTTCGGAGGCTCGATTTCTATGGCTTGATCTAGCTCCGTAGAGTCCTCTCCAACTGCTAGAGTCACGTTTCGGGCGATGGTGTCTTTTTTGTGCATCTCCTCAGGGGTGTAAGGAAGGCTGACGGCCGCCAGGCGCTTGCGCGTTGGTGGTACCTGCTCAAGAGACTTATAGGTTGGACCAGGTGATGTGGACTGCACTGATTTTACAATTTTTGCATAAGGTAGGCTTTCTTTCTCCAACAAAACATCTGAATGACTATCAGTCAGGTAGGTTTGATGGAAGTTCGTATTCTGTGGTAGATCGTAGAAACTCTTTGATTTACGGGATGTATCCTATAATATAGTTTGTAGGAGATGATTGTAAAGCTATACATCGCGCTTAAAAAAAAAAACAAAAAAAAACTAATAGGGCAAGGTCCATACGACTTACATGCTCCTTGTAACGGGCTACTTTTCAAAACGGTCACATAATTGCTTGAACACCGGCACTATTTGTACAATAATTTAATTTTGATTATGTGCATGATTTTTCCCTGCGCTAAAGCATTGTTTCTAATCGTTGATTAACATTAAGTTAGGCACAGTGGTTTAGGTTTATAAGTACTGGATTAATACAGCGACCATTCAGCTGGAGACATAGAACTAGCTAATAAAACATGCATGTTTTATGATTATTAGAAAATATACTTTTTACTTCAACGAACTGATGTACTGGTTGAGTGGGTGCTGTCGTCGTTGTGGCCTCACAAGTAGGCATCCAGCCTTGGGCCAGAAGTGAACATGACGACCTTGAGGGACAAGTCGTTGTGAAGGAGGAGACCTTGGCCGTGGGTCGTTGTCGCCGCACTTGGTGGTGGTTATGAACTAAGTCTGAACTCTCATTCCCTCACTTTTTCTTTCACTCACTGCCTGTCCGGCAGTTGTTGCTGAATCTATTTTATAGCCCCAAGAAACTATTTTATACTTTTTTTTTTAGTGTGTGAATAGAATATGAATGATATGAACCAACAATGATGAACATAAACATGATTTGCACTATATTGAAGAATGAACTTTAGGTAAATGCTGTTATATTTATCCATTACTAGTTCTGTTTGATTATCTATTGTGATGTTCTATTGATGTGAACTTTTTATTCCTCGTCTTGGGCCTGCTTTGTATGAGAAGTCTGTTATGGCTGGTTTGTGATGTGAACGGAGACCTTCTGATAGGCCTAAATATTATATTGCAAGTCCTAAAATGACCTTGACCATCAAGATCAATGCAAAAAGTGAACAAATATGAAAGACCAATCTATCATCTGTTCTCGGGACATGCTAGAATATCTAGCATGTCCCGAGAACAGAGAACAAGAAGAAATCCTCCCAATTCTCCGGGAAGAAGTTGAGGCAGCAGTGCAATCGCTGAAGAAAGGGAAGTCAGCGGGAGTGGACAACATACCCGCGGAACTGCTACAAGCAGGAGGAGAAGCGATGATTGATGCCCTCACCATTATCTGTAACAAGATCTGGCAGAGTGGGGAGTGAGCTACACCATGGACCCAGTCGCTTGTCACCACTCTTCCCAAAAAATGTAACCTTCAGGAGTGTGAAAATTACCGCACCATCAGCCTCATCAGCCATCCCAGCAAGGTCCTCCTGAAAATAATACTCAACAGGTTGAAACCCCAAGCTGAACAAATCATAGCTGAAGAACAAGCAGGATTCAGGGCAGGGCGAAGTACCACTGAACAGATTTTCAACCTCAGAATAATCTGTGAGAAATACCTACAGTACCAACAACATCTATATCATATGTTCATAGACTTCAAGAAGGCGTTTGACCGAGTCTGGCATGCAGCTCTATGGGCAACAATGAAAGTGTACAACGTCAGCCCTAAAATTATTGAAGTCATCAAAAGCCTGTATGATAAGGCTACCAGTGCAGTCCTCCATAACAGCGTCATCGGGAACTGGTTCAGAACAACAATCGGTGTGCGTCAAGGATGCCTACTCTCTCCAACACTCTTCAACATCTTCCTAGAGCGCATCATGTCAGATGCCCTTGCAGATCATGAAGGCACAGTCAGCATAGGGGGAAGAGCAATCTCCAATCTTCGTTTTGCGGATGACATTGATGGATTGGCTGGAGGGGAACAAGAACTTGAACAGCTGGTACAGAGGCTTGACACCACCTCCAGAGCTTATGGAATGGAAATAAGTGCAGAGAAGACCAAAATGATGATTAACAACACCAATTGCATCAACCCGGACATCAAGTCAAAGGCCAATCCCTCAACACAGTGCATAGCTGTATCAGACAATGGGTCCCGACAGGTAGTCCTCTCCAGGATCTCACAAACAACTGCTGCCCTGACAAGGTTGAAGCCCATTTGGAAAGACAGGACCATCAGTCTACATTCCAAAGTAAGACTGCTGCGCTCCCTTGTCATCTCCATCTTCCTATATGCTTGCGAAGCATGAACCCTCACAGCAGATCTACAACGAAGAATACAAAGCATGGAGATGAGATGCTACAGAAGACTTCTGGGCATTTCCTATACCCAAAACATCACCAATGACGAAGTCCGACAGACCATCACACAAGCCATTGGAAAACACGATGACCTGCTCAAAGTGGTGAAGAAACGGAAACTCCGATGGTATGGCCACGTCACCAGATCATCAGGCCTTGCAAATACCATTCTGCAAGGCACATTGCAAGGAGGTAGAAGAAGAGAGAGACAGAAAAAAAGTTGGAGGACAACATTCGAGAATGGACTGGTTTGACACTGAGACAGAGAAAGATGGAGTATGCTGGTTAAACGATCATCTGTGGTGCCCCTACGACCTCCGAGTTACGGGACAGGATAGGATAGGAATCTATCATCTCTAAATACAAGTTTGAACTGTATATCCCTCATAGTTTAGGGTCAAGGTCACTTCAAAGTACATATACTAACCGACTTTGGACAGCTCCAGTGATATTGACCTTGGAGTGACGTTGATCAAATTTGTATAGTGTGTGTCTCACCGATGTGTATTATGCATCAAAGAATCATGTTCAGTATTACCAACATAGAAAGAAAGTGAAATATTGTTGTTTTTTTCATTTTTTGACACTGTGTGTAACGGATGGATATTCAGTGTGGGTGCCCGTTTACAATATCTGAGTGCATGCAAAATATATTTGACTCCTAGAACGAAATAAGCGTGTGTGCAAGTCTCTCTGTTAACTACCGTACGGACTCTTCTCAACACAGGCAAACACCAACACAAAAATATATACGTTCCACGTTCTCAAACTTTATATAAATAATCAAAAATATTCTTTCATCAAACTTTCACACCGACAATCCCAAACTAATCATCCTGTTCCACAAATATTCACAAAAATATCACTTTAAATTCTGACGCCTTACTGAAACGTCTAATCGTCTATAGAGCTCAAACGGCCGGTATTCTCATGTCCTGGGCTCAACGTAAATTACAAAACAAAACTGTACCTCGTGAGGTGAGAGAGTCAGGGTTTCACACGAGCTGGCAACTAGCTTCCAGTGACGTCGCAACAGGTAGGCGAGCAATAATACTGTCGTCAACATGCGGAGGGCGTGCACCTCTGCCCAGTCCGCCCGAACGTAGATAGCGTTGTCTTTGGTCAGGTGAAAATAAGGCCGATCCCTCTCCGATGTCTCACGGATCGTCTTGTCCTGGCTTGGACAGTATGGAGCCACCCCCGCTCCCAGTAGGCCGCTGTAATCTTTACAGCTCAAAGTTTATCCACTTCCAGAGAGAAAGTCCCACTGAATCCACACTTCCAAATAGACTCTCAGTGCCTTCTACCTCTTTACTTTTTATACAAGAGTTCTTTTCTCTTTTCTTTTATAATCTTTTCTCTTTTTCCTGGCCTACACACTGACACAACCACATACGACCACGTCACCTGACATACACAATTCTACTGAGTAACATCGCCCTTACTGCGAACTATTCCTTATCCTATTGGCTGAAGAATTTTAGCCAATCAAAAATACTATTCAATATTTACTGAGTAACATCGCCCTTACTGCGAACTATTCCTTATCCTATTGGCTGAAGAATTTTAGCCAATCAAAAATACTATTCAATATTTAATATTTAAAAACCCGGAAAAATCCCGTTCTCTACACTACCCCCCCCCCCCCCCAACCCCTCTTCGAAAAAAAGAGGCTGACCGATGTTTCTTTTTCAAGAACAGATGTCTTTTCCAAGAACCTAAGTTTTTCCGCAACATCTACGGCACAAACTGATCAACAGCAGATCGCGACAAAAGATCAGCAAGAATGTTGTGAGATCCCGGAAGAGGCTCAATATGAAAATTGTACTCTTGCAAGGACAGAGCCCATCGCATGATTCGTGTATTCTTGAACCTACATGTCTGCATGTATGTGAGTGGTCTGTGATCTGTCTGCAAGATGAACGCAACACCCCACAAGAAACGTGAAAACTTAAAAACATACCAAGCAAAAGAGCAACCAGAAACAAGTCAAATAAACCCAGTATTGCTGTCAAAATAACAGCACAGGCAGAAAAAACAGAAAAGAGATCCTGACGATCTGAAACAGGCAACACCCCATCAAAACCAACTGACGAAATGTCCTCATCAGTCATAAATGATTCCAAAGGCAGAGTTGGCAGCAAAACATCATCGTCCTCATCATCCTGGACAACACCCACAGATGCCAAAATTTGTCTTGTTGTCTCTTCACGCACCACCTCAGAATTCAACACTGCAGAACCCACTGAACAACAACCAACATGTCTATGCTGAGAAACCTTTTCCTTGTCAACATCAAAAAACCTGTCTGAAATCACATCACCCCAATCTACAACCTCACCTTCACAAACAACTGAACCAACGCAGACTTCAACTTCAGCAACGTTTTGGGGATGACGGTAGTTCCGCTTTAGCATATTAGCATGAAAAATCTTTGTCTTCCCCTTGACCACAATCTTGTAGTCAGGATGCATGCATTCTTGTATGGTGTATGGTCCTAACCACTTCATGAGTAATTTATTTGTCTCGGATGGCAACAGAACCAACACTTCATCTTTAACGTCAAAAGTGCGTTTCTTAGCTGACCTATCAAAGTAAACTTTGTTCTTTGCTTATGCTTGTGCAGAGTTTTGCCTAGCCAATTCACAAGTCTCAGCAATGATGTTCTTCCACTCGAAAACATGCAAATGCAATGGCTGTGCATCTACATCCTTTGAAGACGAGGTTGGCGACCAAACATCAAATCAAAGGGACTGAATCCAGTACTCTCCGATGGCAACTCCCGACAAGCAAAAAGCAGCGCAGGCAAGTAACGATGCCACGCCTTTGGATGAGACTGAACAACCTTCCCAAGCATCGCTTTCAACGTCCTGTGAAATCTCTCCACAATTCCATTTGCCTGAGGATGATATGGAGACGTCCGAATCGCCCTAGTGCCACACAGTGCGTAGAACTGCTTGATCAACTCAGAGGTAAACTGGGTACCTTGATCGTACAGTATTACATCGGGAAAACCCAGTCGGGCAAAAATCGACAGCAACGCCTCTGCAACCTCCACTGAAGAAATGTTTTTAAGTGGCACGGCCTCCGGAAAACGAGTAGCCAAGTCGACCAATGTCAGAATGTATCGGTGGCCTTCCTCCGAAGGTGGAGACAAAGGACCAACCAAGTCAATGTGGACCCTTTCAAACGGACTAGATGACTGAGGTACCACAACCAACGGAACTGGCGTAGCCTTCCCTTTGAAGTTGACTTCTGGCACACATCACAAGTACGCACATACCTCGAAGTATCCGCTGACACTCCGGGCCAAAAAAAACTTCGAAAGAACTCGCATCAAAGTACGACGAGTACCACAATGAGCAGCAAGCAACTGATCATGTGCTGTAGCCAAAACAGCAGCACGTAACTTCTCTGGAACAATCTGCTGTAGAATTTGACCTGGCTTTTCGTATGAACGATACAAAACACCTGCATCCTCAAAGACAAAATAAGTAGCAGAGCCAACAGCTTTCTTTTCCCCAGACAGAGCACACGAGAAACATGAAGCAAGACTGGAATCTGATTTCTGCAAATCAATCAACTCCTGACGAGAAACTCCAAAATCTTGGGAAACATCAACTAAAGGAGTATGAGGAAAATCTTTCTGCGCAGTGCGAGCTCGAGTAGTGACAGCAGCCCCACTCGACTCAACTGAAACCTGAACACCAACAATAGAATCTGTCAACCCAGCAATGTTCCCAATGATCAAATCAGCAACTGGGTCAGGAAGCACAGCACAAACCAACTGACCTGATAAATATGGAGTGGACACTGCAAGTTTGGCAAGCGGATAGACAGTAATCTCACCTCCAAATGTCTTACAACGAACTTCTCCTTCGATGTACTCGAGAGACGACACCAATCGCTGACGCACACCACAAATTGTAGCACCTGTGTCACGAAGTACAGAACATGGCGTACCCTTTACTGTACCCAACTCCAAATGTAGATGACCCACTGCCGGACTAACAACTGAGCAGACAACCTCAGGATCAACAGGCAATGCAGCAGAACCAACCTGAGTCTTTTGAGTATCTGTTTTGGGTGCAGACTTTTTTCACATATCCCCCCAACCCACAAATGTAGCATGGATTTGTCGGATTGTTTCTGAGTGGACATTTGAATGAAGAATGGCCACTGCCTTTGCAAAGCTGACATTTAGCAAAATTCACTGACGAGCCACGTCCGAATCCACCACGACTTTGACCTTGATGAGAATCTGCAACAGAGGATGGCGCACTTCGATTAAAGTTCCAGCGGCCACGGTAACCAACCTGACGTCGATAACCACCGTATCCACCGCGAAAATCCGAATGACCCGAAGTCGCATTAGCTTCAGAAACGGTATTGAATTGACCAACCGATGCGAAGGCAGAAGCAGTGGCCTTGCGAGCCAAATACTTACCCGGACGAGCAAGACGGTAGCTTTCGGCACAATTTACCATGTCCTCGAGGCTGACCAATCTTCTTTCACGAATGAAAGTAGCAAGATCTGCAGATACACTCTGTAGAAATTGTTCACCCAGTACCAAATCAACTATAACACCTGAAAGTGCAACCCATCGATCAAACAATCGATTAAGTGCAATGCCAAAAGTTTGAAACGGTTCATTTGAGTCTGGTTTGGTGGCACGAAATTTCTCTCTGAAACCTTCAGCAGTACATTGGAATTTTTTTTTACAAATTGTCTTTCAAAATGTCATAATCACAATGTCCATTGGCATCTAAACTGTGATATAAACTCAAAGCATTTCCTTCAAGCAAAGCTGACAAATAAACAACCCATTGTCCCTTTTCCCAGCCAAGTGCAGTAGCATTTGTTTCAAAACGAAACAAATACGAATCAATATCATCAGTCTTGTCTCTAAACATGGGAAGTTTAGGAAAAATAGGTCGAGCTTTAAACTGATGCTTCGCATAAGTTTGATCATGATCCTGATATTGACCAACAACATGACCCCCCCCCCCCCCCCCTGACTAGCCTGTATTTCGAACTTTTTTGTTTTTTCCCTCTCAAGTTCAATGTCCATTCTTTTGGATTCCATTTCTTTTTGTGTTTCTAGTTTCTTGGATTCCATATCCATATGTAGTCTTTTGGACTCCATTTCTTTTTCTATTTGTTTAGCATCCTGTTCTCTTTGTCTTTCAAGTCGCTGAAAACATTCTTGAACATATTTATGTTTGTCAGCCACTTCCAAAGTCGTAGCTTGCTTAAGAAACTTTTCAAAAAGTTCATCATAGTCATCCATGTTTTAATTTTTTTTTCAAAATATAAATCAAAATCAGCACCTACTACTAAACTATAATATATACACTGCCCCAAATACCCAAGAAAGAATGATACAAATAAAAACTAACAACAGCCCAAGCCAAGCTAAGTCAACAATAAACTCAAAGTGAAACAAATCTAAGTAACAAATAACAGGAAACGAAAGTAATAAACTGAACAAGTACTAAACAATCAAATTCCAACAATTATAATTTCCTTTAAAAAAAATCTTTTTATAATAAACAATAGTCTCAGATAACTCAATACTAAATCAATAACAGCACTGCTCAATCAACCTAAGTCCTCAAATATTTAAACCCTATAAATTGTTTTTAAAAAAAAAAAATTTTAATTACTCAAAGTCAACACTACTTTAATAAATATAATTAAATAGAAACAATTATGACAAATACTAACACCTAATAAGACTAAACAGCAATAATATAAAGAAATCAAATACTACTAAATAAAATAATAATGCAAAGTCAAGTAATAAGATCAAGCACAATAATTATATATATGATATATATACTAAGGAGCAATTCAACAGAAAATTTCAAAAATTATTAATGATCAAGTTAAGGAAAACAGATCATGAATTATACTAACACTAAGCAACAATAAATTCAACAAATACTTTCAAAATTTCTAATAATAAAGTCAAAGACAAAAAATATCAAGAATTAAATTAACACTAAGGGGCTTTGTAACTAACCTACAATAAAATAAGAACGTGGAACCACTAACTCATTCACTGATTCACTCACACACAAAGTTAGGCCTACAGAACAAAGATAACTGTAAGCAATGTAAACAAACCAATACTAATAAAGCAGAGAGAGCAAAAAGATACTAAGCCCTTGAGCAACTCTGAAACTATACAGGAGCGCCCTACCGTGAAACTGGAGACGGTCTAAAACCACTAATTCAGATCATCAAACAATCACAATAAACAAACCACTTCAACAGTCAAACAAGGGAGACAACTAAGCTCTACCCAATGATGTGGAAGAATTGACCTAATACTAACAAACCTTTAAACTACAATATTAACACAGAGAAAAAAAAACAGGATCGCCAGATGTAAGGATGGATATAACTTCTTTTTTTTTTTAACTTTTACTACAGTTTATTATCCCTTTCTATCGGGAAACTCTGGGCCGCCTCCCCCGGGGAAGGCGTAGTCGCAGCCAGTGGCGCGCCCAAACCCACCCTACCTAACATTATTTGTGATTTTTTGAAATTTTGCTGGGGGAGCAAACCGGAGTACCCGGAGAAAACCCCCGAAACGTTGCCCGAGTCGAAAGTAAATAATATTCGGAGAAACATAACGCCCAGATGCCGGATCGAACCCACACCTGTCGGCGCCATTGGTTTCTGGCTTGTGGACAAGGCAAGTTAGTCCCGCCTTAGCCCACTTGGTGTGGGTGCTTACAATATCTGAGTGCATGCAAAATATATTTGACTCCTAGAACGAAATAAGCGTGCGTGCAAGTCTCTCTGTTAACTACCACAGACATACGGACTCTTCTCAAAGAAAAATTAGAAGAAAAAAAAACAACAAACTAGGTCGTCACCGTGATGATGTCACACGATGACGTCACTCCATACACCATTATTTAAGGCTTAGCACACACTCTAATTACACACGAAGTTGTTTTGTTTTTTTTACAAAATTTTTTTTTTTTTAAATGTCTTTTACAAATGACGCCACGATGATTATTCACTCCAGTTGAGTTTGGTTTTAACTTTGAAGGCACAAGTGAAGTCTAAGTACAATAAATTGAATTTTTTGATAGTTTGTCCTTGTTTTACTTTGTAATGAAGCTTTTTTGCTTTAGTTGCCTTTGGAGGACAAAATGTTGTTTTAATTAGTTTTGCCAGTTTCATATGAATTTTGAAGTGAGCACAACTCATCCATGTGTCTCAAATAATTGTTTTGCATGAGCTCTGTCAATTATTTGTTTGCTGATAATTTGATATTTGTTCATCTTAAACCAAGACTGTGAGCTTGTCTTTGCCTTTTGAATACAGTTGTGTTTTGTCCTTTGGCTTGCCAGGACTTGCCTTTTTTTGCCTGCCCATGTGGACTAGGGAATTTGTATTATTTTGTGATTTTGGACGCCGAACTATAGGTAACTACTTTGCATTGTTTTGTTTATTATATTTTGATAATCTTTATGGAAATATGATTCTGAAATTATGGAAGATGTTTTCATTTTGATATCTTATAAAATTTTGTTAGTTTGAACTCCTATTTGTTTTTAGTTGGGGCTCAGAATTTTGCTTGTGTTTCTAGATGAAAGAGTGTTGCTCATTTCGCTAACTGAAACTTGATTGTGAAAGTATTAACATTGGGGTGTTAGTCTTCCTGATTATTGCTACAACCCTCTTATTGTTTGTTATTGCTGTTTGGGAACGTCAATGTAGTTTGTTTTTCTTTTGTTCTTTTACTGTTTTAGTGTAGATTTCTTAAGCCCTAGCTTAACTGGGCGAGACAAACCGAACCTTGTCTCGGCGAACCAAAGGTCAAAAATGCGGTTTTATTCTTAATTGGGTCTTCCCGAGACCAGCCGTGACGAGACAGGAGATCGGGCGTCACGGCGAGCTCTTTCGTTTCTGAACTGGGTCTATTTTTAGCTGCGTCGAAACTGACATACCTGACAAAGTTACGTTAGCAACAATGGCGGCCTTCGATCGTGAATTGAAAACTGCAGAAGATTTTGGCGTTGTTCTAGCGCTGTATGTCCTAAGCGAGAACGAAGGGGCAGCAGAAAGAGAAAGAAAGCAAAAGGCAACACTTCCCTATGTGTTACAAAGGCACCAGCAAAGTGCATTTCATGCACTGGTGCAAGAGTTGGCTGAACAGCTCAGTGGCTATTCAATGATTTATTATTTTTACTGATTCAGTATTTTCACTGTTCTCTAGTCTAAATTAAGTTTGGATTTGGTGCACCTACTTATTTTAAGTGTTGTAGTATTTCTTTAGATCAGTTGTCATTGACATTGATAGATTTTTCAGCAAATCAAAATAGTGTCTCGGGCAGGTTTGCTGCGCACGAACGGCAAGACAAAAGGCCGGCCCGCGACACGGCGAGACACGTCTCGATGTTCTCGCCGATCCTGTCTCGGATTGCTCGCCGAGCCTAGTTAAGGGCAAGGATGGTTCGGGTGTCTCGCCGAGACTGTCTCGGGTGTCTCGCCGAGACAAGGTTCGGGTTTGTCTCGCGCAGTTAAGCTAGGGCTTTACGGTTTGTTTTTGTTTCTTTGCCAGTTGTACCTGACTCGGATAATAAAGTCTTCTTTCATCGAATCACGAGTTCGAGTACTGCTAAGTTTGTTGAATGCTGGAAAGGGTTTCCCAGACTCAGACAATTCCCCGATCATCAAGTCCCTAGAAAACCTGTGGCAGGCACAGTACAACTATACCATCGGGGGGAGAGCATCATGGACCCCATGCTGTCATCTGTGAATGTACCAACAGATCAGTCAAGCGATGTACACCCAAAGACGTCTCAGAAAGAAGAAAACAAAGAATGCCAATCCTCAGTCATTGCAGCGCTCTCTATATCATCAGTCACAACTGCCGATCTCCTTGCAAGCCCTCTAGTCAGCCAAACCACCACAACCATCATGGCATCAAATTTTGACGACTTCCAAGACGCGGACAGATGCGTAAATTCTTCTTCACCGGGTGGTGATCCTGTGCGTCGCTCGTCACGTGACCGTCAGCCTACTCGGAAAGGCAGGGAAAACGATATTGAAGTGAAGAAGAAATTGTACTGGCACACACACAGACAATTAGTCAAGCTGTTGAATGAAGTCCTCGCCCAAATGTGTACTGCTCAGCCCTCATACCTCGCTGACACTCGTACCATGATAATAACGATGGTTGAACAATTGGGCCAGTACGAACAGCGTTTAAGGGAACTCCAAGCCGACGTTCCACAGATTTACACTGCACAACAAGAGATCAACGCCTCCGTTAGAATGTTTCTGGATTCTGTTGAGCCTCATCTGAGAAAGCTACCTGACAGTCACATCATATCAAAGTCTCCAAGCAAGTCAGGGAAGAAATCAAGGTCATCTGCTTACTCATCAACGTCCTCTGCAAGAAATGCCCGAGCTCAGCTTTCAAAGGCACAAGTAAAGGCAGAAAGTGAAGAGAAAATCGAGAACATTCAGAGACAAATTGCTCAGTATGAAGAAGAGAGGCAGAGAGAAGAACAAGAGCTGAAAAGACAAAAACAAAAGAAGAAAAGACAACAAGAGAGAGAGGCAGAGGAGTTGAAACGTCAACAGCAGGAAGAAGAAGAGGAAATGGAGCGACAAGAGGAGGAAAGGAAGAGAGAAACTCAAAAGGCCAAGAACGCTATGCAGGATCTATTAAACAAAGTGAAGAGAGAGTCTGAGATAAAGGAAGCATATGCCGTCGCCATGGTTCTTGCAGAATCTAGAGCTAGTGGGTCAGTCTGCTCCAGTAACCCTCTCGAAGACTTCAAGCCACTTGACTTTCCAGCACTTTCAGTTGATCCTTTCAAACCCCTCCTTCTTCATAAACAAACTCCCTATGACCTTGCTCTCGACTCCCATGCCCCAGACACGCCTGCACCCCCAGGCAATCTTCTCTTTGTAAATCAGTCACATGTCATCCCGTCGTGAACCGACCTCATCAGTATCCTGTCTTGCGCTCCGTTGACCACGACCCAACTAATATGAAGCATCTGGCGACAAGCTATGCAGAATCACCTACTGACGCTGTCTGGACGTCTGTTCCTCCCGTCTTCATCGAACCAAAACAACGTCCTGTTGAATCAAAATCAGAGAAGATTCGGGAGATAAAGCCAGAAAATATTGACAGTCAAACGATCGCGTTTCTCCGTCGCATGCCTCCTGGTGTTACCGTCCAAGCATCAAATGGATTGCTGCTTCCTGCGGGTCCTCATCTCTCGTTCACCACGTCACCTGTTTTCTCATCCCAGTTCAGACAGCCAATAACAAGCTGCAAAATTGACAACAGTGACTTTCAGTCAAGCCTCCAGCCACATGCTCAAACCTTTTACCCCATGGGACAGAAGTCGGAAGGTCATGATCGGACGATTTTGCCAGGTAACCCTGCATCATCAAATGCCGAACTTCCTCAGGATTTCAATACTTTTGGGCCTGTCGGTTCTCCTTGGGCTCTCATAGGACAAACCCTCTCTGACGCTATGCTACTGACACGTCTACCTGTACAAGAACCTATTGTATTCGGCGGTGACCCAATGGAGTATAGACGTTGAAGGTCTGCCTTCCGCCTGCTTATTGAGCGTCAGAACATCTCAACGCAAGAGAAAATGAATTATCTACAGAAGTATTTGAAAGGAGAAGCAATTGAGGCTGTAAACTGTTGCTTTCTACTGAACTCTGATTCGTCGTACCATCGGGCCATGAAGATTCTGGATGAACGCTTCGGCAACGAATACGTTGTAGCGCAGGCTTTCCGTACGAAACTGGACCAGTGGCCACAGGTTAGACCCAAAGATGGTTCTGCTCTTCGTAGGTATTCAGACTTCTTACTGCAATGTGAAGCCGCCTGCGAGGAGTTGGGTGGATTGACAATCCTGAACGACGCACATCAGATCAAGAAGCTCGTCGACAAACTCCCTGAACACCTCTCTCAGAGCTGGTGCAGAGTCGTAGCTAATCACAAACGAGATTATAAAAGTTATCCAAACTTTGAAAGGTTCGTGAACTTCGTCGCCGATGAAGCTGCTGTCACTGGAGATCCTGTCTATGGAATCACCTCAAGTTCAAGGCAAGCCCCTGTTCAGCCTCGTCAAGATCAGCAGTATGCTTCTAAAACCCCCAAGTCTGGAAACTTCAGCCTTGAGGTAAAGGAACTCAATACGCCTGTCCCTGGCGCTGAAGTCGGTGCTGAGAATAAACTTCCGTGTACGTGGTGCAAATCTGATAACCATGAACTGGCTGAATGCAAATCGTTTGCCAAGAAACCAAACGACGTCAAGTGTAAAGTTTTGTTGAGAAAGAGACTATGCTTCGGATGTTTGACGGCTACACATCGTCGTGAGGCCTGTACTAACAAAGCTAAATGCGCAGAATGCGGGAAAGAACATGCAACAGCTCTACATGGATGTGACGAAGATCTAGCCAAGTTGCTTAAGCGATGCTCCATTCCTGGCTCTCGTAATGGGCAGGGCTATGGAAGCAGTTCAGCGCCGCCAGGCCCTCCAAATGCTTCTGCTCAAATGACGAAGACGACTGCTCCCACGATCTCAGGTTCCTTGTCGGCGGTTAACCAGCTTTCGACGACAGTCTCATCAACGTTTGTTCAGTCACCAACGCCTATTCTCAAAACTTCCTCAGGCATGATGCGAAATTCAAAGGCTCCCAAATTAGCCAAAGTTATGCCTGTGTGTCTTTCCAGAGTAGACAATCCTCATAATGAAATCACAGTCTACGCTTTCATTGATGATGGCTCAGATAACTCCTTCCTGACCTCTGACTTGGCGCAGCAGCTGGGAGCCAGACATCACGACGTCTTGTTAGAATTGACCTCCGCTACAGATAGAAACAAACTAGTTCGGTCACAGAGACATTATGATCTTCAAGTGAGACCTCTTCACGGCAATCAACATTTTCTTCTGCCCCCTTTACTTACGAGAGAGGACATTGGGGTGGATAGAGATAACATTCCCACTTCTGAAATTGTTGCTGAATATCCCCATCTCGTCCAACTGGCCAGTGTGATTCCTCCTCTGATGGATATTCCAATTGGAATCCTATTTGGTCGTGACGTACCGGAGATCCTCGAACCTATCGGTACAGTGAAGGGTGTTCCTTTTGCGGTTCAATCTCGTCTGGGCTGGGGAGTTGTCGGAGGTGAGCGATGCTATGAACCATTTGACGCCGTTGGTTCGTCATGCATCTTCTTTACGGAATCCGTCAAATCGTCTGCTTTCAAAATCAACGTCAACGAGGTGTCGCCTGCTGATCTGATCCGCGTGTTTGAGCGAGACTTCCAGGATGACAACGACTCGAAGATGTCACAGGAAGATCTTCAATTCCTGGAAATTCTTCAGACCAATATCAAGCAGAATGAATCGGGGCACTACGAAATGCCACTTCCTTTTAAAACGCAAAGTCCTTCTCTGCTGGACAATCGCCAAGTGGCATACAAACGTGCTATGAATCTCCGAGCCCAGTTCCGCAATCGACCTCAGCACCATGCCCTCTATACTACCTTCATGAATGAAGTCATCGCCAGAGGTGACTGCGAAAAGGTTCCAGAGTCTGAATTGACGAAGGCCCCCAAGTGGTTTATACCTCATCATGGTGTGTATAACCAGAAGAAGCCAGGCAAAATACGAGTGGTCTTTGACTGTAGTGCTCAGTTTAAAGGAACCTCCCTAAATGATCACTTGCTGCAAGGTCCGGATCTGTTGAATCCTCTGGTTGGAGTCCTTTGTCGGTTTCGTGAGGGAAATGTGGCTTTCTCCTGCGACGTGGAAAAAATGTTTCATCAATTCCATGTCTCGCCATCTCATCGTGACTATTTGCGTTTCTTGTGGTGGCCAGAGGGAAAAATCGATGCTCCTTTGGTGGAATATCGCATGAAAGTGCACTTGTTTGGCGCTACCTCATCTCCTGGCTGTGCCAACTTTGGCCTCCGACAGCTCGCCAAAGACCACAGCTCTGTGTCGTCTCCAGGCTCCGACTTCCTCCAGAGAGACTTCTACGTCGACGATGGATTGAAGAGCACTGAGACTGTGAATGAGGCAGTGGATGTTCTTTCTGGAGCCATACAAATATGCCAGAAGGGAAATTTACGTCTTCATAAGATATCCTCAAACAGCTCTGAGTTGCTCCAACAGTTTCCGGAATCCGAAAGGTCTGCGTCCCCTTCCGAGCACATGGATGCTGAAAATCCGGTGAGTGAACGCATACTGGGATTACAGTGGGACACGGCGGAAGACAACTTCAGGTTTCATCTCAACTTGACAACGAAACCCTTCACTCGACGCGGGATTCTCTCAGCCGTCGCTTCAGTGTACGACCCTCTTGGCTTTGCGTCACCCTTCGTTTTGCGGGGTCGACAGATTCTACAGGAAATGTGCAAAGGTCAACTGCAGTGGGATGATCCAGTTCCTGACTCCCTATTTAAGTGATGGACTGAGTGGCTGCAAGACCTGAACATTTTAGCGGAGTTGAAGATTCCTCGTTGCTATAGGCCTCGGACTCTAGATTTTGTCAAATCAGTCCAATTGCATCACTTTTCTGATGGTTCACTCGTGGGATATGGTCAATGTTCATACTTACGGTTTGTCACTAGTCGGGACACTGTGCACTGTTCTTTGGTGATGTCCAAAAGTCGTGTAGCACCACTGCGAAAGCCTACTGTCCCTCGTCTGGAACTGCAAGCCGCAGTCCTGTCTGTGAAAACTGCGCAGGTTTTATCAAAAGAGCTTAACCTGAAGGTTGCTACCCAATGTTTTTGGACAGACTCGCAGGTTGTCCTGGGATATCTGAGAAACAATACCAGGAGATTCGACGTCTTCGTGGCAAACAGAGTGCGCAAGATACTGTCACAGTCTGAGACGACACAGTGGAAGTATGTGCCGACTGAGCAAAACCCAGCGGATATTGCTTCCCGAGGCCTCAGGGCTGGTGAGCTCTCAAGTGGGGTCTGGTTCGAAGGACCGGAATTTCTGAAATCTGAACCACTGCCAACGTTCCAGAGTGAAGAAGTTGAATGTCTTTCATCTGAGTGTTTCTCGACTGCTACTGCTGAAGTTTCAACCACCTTCGAGAAGCGATTTCAACGTTTCTCAAGCATGAACATTCTGTTGAGAGCCTTGTCGGTTATCATTAGAGCCATTTCGAAAAGAAAGAAATCCAAAGTAACAGAATTTGAATCACGTGAGATTGCCTACAAGGATGTGATACGCCTCACCCAACAAGAATTTTTCTCTCGCCCTACTGCAGACACGCGCAACATGTTGAAGCAGCTAGACTGTTATGATGATGAAGAAGGCTTCAAGCGTGTGGGCGGTCGGTTGGGCAGAATTGCTGACAAGGAGGTTGCACGACATCCGATTGTGATCCCAAAGCAAAGTCACTTGTCGCTTCTCCTTATCAGAAAACATCACGAAGATTGCGCACATCAAGGTCGCCCCACTACGATGTCTAAGATTCGTCAGGCAGGGTTGTGGATACCAAATTTGAGGTCAGCCGTCTACCCAGTGATTCAGTCTTGCAGACGTTGCATTCAGTTGCGGGGAAGGCCTGAGACACAGAAAATGTCTGACCTGCCAGATGAAAGAGTTCATCCCTCGCCACCCTTTTCGTATTGTGGCATGGATTGTTTTGGACCCTTTCTGGTCAAAGATGGACGAAAGCATGACAAACGATATGGGTTGATAATAACATGCTTGGCTTCTCGAGGGATTCACCTGGAAGTTCTCAAGGATCTCTCCACTGACTCCTTACTGATGGGGCTACGCAATCTCATAGCCTTGCGCGGAAACGTTCGTCTGATTCGTAGTGACAGGGGAACAAACTTCATTGGGGCATCACGTGAACTTAAGGAAGCCCTGAAGGAACTAGACCTTGACAGTGTTAAAAGACAGTTGTTGAGTCAGCAATGCGACTTCCAATTCAACCCGCCATCAGCGTCTCATATGGGTGGCGTTTGGGAGAGAATGATAGGCACTGTTCGCAGCGTGCTGAAGAGTGTGCTCTTTAAGCGTTCTGAGCGATTGTCATCTGAAGCCCTCCGCACGCTCTTCTACGAGGTCGCAGCCATCATTAATAGCCGACCTCTTTCTGTTGAGCTGGTGGACTCGCCAGACGGTCCTGAGCCTCTCACTCCAAATCATCTACTAACGATGAAAACGTCGCCCATCTTGCCTCCACCGGGTGAATTTGCTCCTGAAGATGTCTACTTGAAACGCCAGTGGCGAGTTGTACAGAGACTAGCTGATGAATTCTGGACGCGCTGGAAGGTGGAGTACCTTTCCTCACTTCGGAAACGCAGCAAATGGCTAGATGCAAGAAGAAACCTTTTAGTTGATGATATAGTCATCCTCAACGACGAAGACGTCTGCCGTGCTGACTGGAAGTTGGGTCGAGTGGTGCAGGTTTACCCTGGTGATGATGGACTCGTGCGAAGTGCTTCTGTTCGCGTGGCCTCTTCTTCGCTGAATGCCGCAGGTCGTCCAATGTCGCCATCCTCTGTTTTTATGCGACCCGTAACCAAATTGACTTTGCTCATTAAACAAGAAGATTATGAACATTAACTTCTAGTGATAGCTTCTAGTTGCTAAAACTTGCTGATGGCAACTTCTGTGGCTCTGTGTTTTGGAAAGATTTGCTTAAAGGATATCGAGTTAGCTTCCAAACCAACATTAACCTTGAGTCTAATAAGCCTTCAGAACGTTGCTTAAACTTGAATAAAACCTTCCTTTAAAAAAATTATTTTCTTTTTCTGTGGCATTTGCAGCATTGAAGTTAATTTTTTTTTTGTATGGAAAATGTTCACATCATTTTGGATAATTTGCACGGTGTGGAACTGATTGAAATATTTTAATTCTTCACCATTGTTGCAATCTTTGTAAATCAGCATTTTGAATAATCATGTAATTTTGAAGATTAAGGTTATTTTGTTTTGTCATACTAAATTTTTTCATCTGCGATTGGTTATTATTATAAGAAAGATATGGACTTTTTGTCTTTGGCTGACACTTCATGATTAGTGTTGATGTCATTGGTTCTGGTCTTTGGTGCAGCGATTGTTTGTTAAATGATACTAAATTTATAACGACGTAGACCTTTGGGACTTTTCAACTTTTGCTTTGCTTTGCGATCGCCCATCCATAGACCTTTACTTGTTGACATTGGCCTTTTTTCATTTTGTCACTTAACTTTGAATTTCCTTTGTGTTTTAGGTGTACGTTGTTCCCTTTTGTGGTTTCAGCATTTGCATCATGTGTTTGTAATGTATAGTCTAGATTCACCCTACATTTTTGCCTTTAGTATCGAATTGACTCTTTGTGTCATTATTTTGTAAGATTGGACGACACTAGAAGCAGCGATACAATCTCGTTTGCCTTGAGGTGGGAGTGTGCGAGCTAGCTGCTCGCAATAAATTGAATTTTTTGATAGTTTGTCCTTGTTTTACTTTGTAATGAAGCTTTTTTGCTTTAGTTGCCTTTGGAGGACAAAATGTTGTTTTAATTAGTTTTGCCAGTTTCATATGAATTTTGAAGTGAGCACAACTCATCCATGTGTCTCAAATAATTGTTTTGCATGAGCTCTGTCAATTATTTGTTTGCTGATAATTTGATATTTGTTCATCTTAAACCAAGACTGTGAGCTTGTCTTTGCCTTTTGAATACAGTTGTGTTTTGTCCTTTGGCTTGCCAGGACTTGCCTTTTTTTGCCTGCCCATGTGGACTAGGGAATTTGTATTATTTTGTGATTTTGGACGCCGAACTATAGGTAACTACTTTGCATTGTTTTGTTTATTATATTTTGATAATCTTTATGGAAATATGATTCTGAAATTATGGAAGATGTTTTCATTTTGATATCTTATAAAATTTTGTTAGTTTGAACTCCTATTTGTTTTTAGTTGGGGCTCAGAATTTTGCTTGTGTTTCTAGATGAAAGAGTGTTGCTCATTTCGCTAACTGAAACTTGATTGTGAAAGTATTAACATTGGGGTGTTAGTCTTCCTGATTATTGCTACAACCCTCTTATTGTTTGTTATTGCTGTTTGGGAACGTCAATGTAGTTTGTTTTTCTTTTGTTCTTTTACTGTTTTAGTGTAGATTTCTTACGGTTTGTTTTTGTTTCTTTGCCAGTTGTACCTGACTCGGATAATAAAGTCTTCTTTCATCGAATCACGAGTTCGAGTACTGCTAAGTTTATTGAATGCTGGAAAGGGTTTCCCAGACTCAGACAATTCCCCGATCATCAAGTCCCTAGAAAACCTGTGGCAGGCACACTAAACTTGAACCAAATCCCTCCAATAGTTAAGAAAAAAACGCAACAAATTTTCACGTCACCATGATGACGTCATCCGATATGCATCCTTTTTTTTTGTCATCCAGGGCTCACTATTTCCTAATTAAATACTTAGTTTCAAAGAAATCCGTCCTTTAGTTTCCGAGAAAAGTGCACAAATGTCTATCCTGGACGGACGGACGCCGGACGGATGGACAACGCCGAATTCAATAGCTCATTGAGCTTACAGCTCAGGAACTATAAACACCCAGATTTCACCAAAGTCCACTTTTTCGTTCCTGTTATTGGCCTGTCTTAATTGGAAAGTTCAGGGAGGTTAAAAAAACCTCTTTCGAGGTTCTCAGATCCCGAACCTAGGTTGATCAACCTTTTGGGCAAAAAATGTTAGGAACCTAAGTTCGGGATCTGAGATCCTCGAAAAAAGGTTTTTGAACCTCCCCGAATCTTCCACGAACCTTCCAATTATGACATAAGGCAGCGGGCACTTTGGTGTCATACCAGACTAGGTTGCAAAACTGAGCCAGTTAGTGGTCCTATTGTACTGCACTACGGACCAAATCAATAGTAACAGCGCAATACAAGTAGCCTAGTGCTCTGCTACAAATGTCTCTACAGGCACCGTTCCTTCCAATATCTTCCGGCCGATGTCCATCTGCACACATTCATCCGACCAATGCAGAACGTTCCAGTTCTGACAGATTTGAGCATTGTATCCCGCGTTTCAAACTGTCTTGAGCTGGCGCACGCGCATTTCTTAAGCATGTGGTCTCTCCCACATGGAGTTCTTTGCCCCTGTCACTTCGCTGCCAGCCGGTATTGACACTCATTCAAAATCAACTTCCCCGCTCTTTTCTTCCACGACACCCTGCGATTGTTTAGACCACCATTCGAACATGCTATCCTATCCTATCCTGTAACTCGAAAGTCGATGGGGCACCTCAGATGACCGTTTAACCAGCGTACTCCACCTTTCTCTGTCCTCAGCAACCCTCATGGCTTCGCTCAGTATCAAGCCAGTCCATTCTCGAATGTTGTCCTCCAACCTCTTTTTCTGGCTCCCTCTTCTTCTGCCTTCTTGCACTGTGCCTTGCAGGAGGTCTTACAAGGCCATACCATCGGAGCTTCCGTTTCTTCACCACTATGAGCATGTCATCGTGTTGCCCAATGGCTTGTGTGATGGTCTGTCGGATTTCGTCGTTGGTGATGTGCTGGGTATAGGAAATGCCCATAAGTAGCACCTCATCTCCATGCTTTGTATTCTTCGTTGTAGGTCTGCTGTGAAGGTCCATGTTTTGCAAGCGTATAGGAAGATGGAGATGACAAGGGAGCGCAGCAGCCTTACGTTGGAATGTAGAATGATGGTCCTTCGAATTCTCCCATTCGGGCATAGTACATGTTACCACTGCATCAAATGTGCGAACTACTGCGTGTGACGAACGCTTTGAACTATAGATCATCGTTATTACAATGTATTATTATTATTATTATTATTATTATTATTATTATTATTATTATTATTATTATTTTCATCATCATAGATTATCGTTATTCTTATTCTTATTATTCTTATTACTAGGTAGAAAGAGTAATGCAGCGCAATTATGATGCTACTCTTGGGTAGGTCTCCTACATGACATAAAAAGTTGAAGGGGGCCGGAAGCAGATGGTCACGCAGCAAGCACCAGTCAACGTTGTGGAAGAAACTGACATTGGTGACGTCAAACTCCTCTTGCCGGCCGGAACCCAGGCGGCGAGTGCGGTCTCGGCGTAAAAACTGCACACATAATTATACGAACGATCATCCTTAACGCGTGGATCATTCGACAACATCTGAAATAACCTACGCACGCTGTAAAAAGAGATCTTCAACATCATCATTATCATCATATCATCATCATCTTCATTTATTCATTCATATGAAATCCGCAGGAGAGTGAGCGTAAAGAAAAATGACCTTAGGCATGAGGCTCATCAGTCACTAACTGATATAGGTGAAAGTATACAACGAGTTATAGTCTGTGAACATAATATGAATTCCATCTCACGGACTTAAAAGATCCTGACGCCCATTTCCTAGACGGGTGAGTAGGCCTACCAGTTACACGAAACACAGCCCAGCAAGCACTGTGTAAAACGTTTTACAGGATTGTCTCCAGTACCGTTTAAATCTTACTCAGGACTGGCCGACTAATACAAGGGCAATGTGTGACTTACCGTACCGCTGCACTATCGAGGTTCCGCCCAACTTGCAATGCCCCTGTGGCACCAGTTAGTAAGCCTAATATGTGAACTCAAAGGAAACCCCGCAGTTCATCGCGGATTCTCTATCGATGTATATCATACTTAACTATGTAATGAACTTTTACCGCATGCTTAAAAACTGCAAACTCGACTGTCTTCCAAAATTAATTATATTTTAGTTAAGTGTGTTACACTCAGATCGATGATGGTGTTTTTCTTTATCAGTATCTGATTCAGCCCCAATGCTGAATTCCTGATAAGGTGTAACTCAGATTCGTTTTTCCACGCATCCTGCTCACTCAGCAACAAGACACGGAGTCGACGTATGAAGTTTTCCACTTTTATTCAGCACACATCAACAACTGCATACAATCGCCTTTTCACTCTCAACTTTTTACTTTCCAACTCACTATCAACAACAATTACTCAAAACAATGCGGCGCATAAAATATATAGCCTCTCTCTCTCTTCCCGAACAATTTAGAACACGGTAGACTAGAATGACGCACTACAGCCAATCAAATAAAAGATCGTCATCACTAACTTACGTCATACATCTCTCTACACATTCCCGGAACGTTCTCTTAGTTGGACATTTATCGGGAAATTTCTATCGAGAGTAAACACGCAGATCTAGAGAATTCTCCAATAATATCGACTAACGAAAATTATCAACGTTATACAAAGCCTCTCCTAACAACAATGCAAACTCAAATCAAAGGTAAGTAAACTCCATTATTGAATACTTTGCAAAACGAAACGATTAGATCTATCGTGCGCTTTTCAGACATACTACCATTCGCGTTTCAACGTAACAAAGTGCATTAATTAGAAGTTAGCGTGTGTACTGGTTGTATAACTATAAAAATTTGTTTTGAGATACTCACCTTCGCCATGAGTTGCGCAGCAATGGGCGAGACGAAGTTTGGGTAGTTTTCGGGAATGAAGATTCGCTCTAGCTCGCCGTCTGTGTTCATCCGGGACTTCTTGGTCAGGCGAGGCGAAAAGGGAAACTGCATCATTCAAATGCCGGAGACATTAATTTAATAAAACACTTCATAGTTTAAATTAATAGTGTGCTTTTAACTATGGCTACGCTTATGTCAAAGACATTGTAAGACATGTGCTCAATAGCGTTTAGTATGTAATATCTTCTGTCTCAGACGTTAGGATAATTCTTTTTTTTAAGATATATTGACTGTAGCACAAATATGTTTTTTCAAAACAAACTGGTATATACACAGGCGGCGGAAGCTGCTCAGGATTGGGGGGGCACACACACATTTTATTAACTGACATCAGGGCCGGACCTGGGAAAAGTCGAGGGGGGGGGGGGGGGGCGTGTGGGGGTTATAGATTCAGCGAAGGCGCGAAGCACCGAGCCTTCTAGGGAGGTCCGGGGGCATGCCCCCCCGGAATTTTTTTTTCAAGGATGCAAAATGGTGCAATCTGGTGCAATCTGAACCTTGAAAAAGCCATTTGTGATGGTCCGGGACTTTGAGCTTTTTGAACAATTGAACTAACAAGCTCTGGGGTACAAAAATTATCCTCTGCCCCTCCCTTAAAAAAACACACACAAAAAATCAAACACACAAACATTTATTTATCAGCAGAGATGTTTTGTATACTATTATTATTCACTACTTTTTGTTGTTTACCTTGTAGTTTATGAACATCAACGCCCTGCTTTCACTTAATTCAGTCTTGCTGCACTAAGTTCCTCGGCATTAGTACCATTTGTGAATTGTATCTTCTGGCAAAACAGTTCGCTGCCTCTTTGAAGTCAATATCAACATCCCTGTACACTTTCAGAAAAGCAAGTCCATTGAGTCTCTGTTGCCCCATTGTAGAGCGCAGGTAGTTTTTCAGGTTGCGCAACTGACTGTTTGAACGCTCACACTCGGCAGTAGTGACAGGCAGGGTGCAAAGGTTCTTGAGCATGATGAACAGGTTGGGATAAAAATCCCTGTCACAATGTTTCAGTGCTTCTGATGCCGTGGATGGGATGATAGCTGTCGCATTCTCAGCAGCACTTCGCCATTTGCAAACACACCGTTGGTATTCTGCATCAAGGGTAGCGTTGTCTGGTAGGTCAGACTCCCACAACATTGCCAGTGTCTTCACCCCTTCTGGAACCTGCATGAAACCATCCTGGTTGTCTATTAAAGTGCTTGGCACCAGACAGAGACCATCAACTGCTAGGCCAGCATTTTTGAACCTCGAGTCCAATTCGGTTGACAGGTGTTCCAAGAAAGGAATGGCAATGCTAATCTTGAAATATTCTTCTGGAGTGGCCGCAGGTTGGTTGTCACGGAGAGTTTGTTGGGATGCTTGACGAGGAACAATAACACCAGCTGTCAAAGCATTTGCCATTTTGCTGACTTCACCAAACCAGGCAACGAACGCTGTGTCGACATCTCTTCTACTAGAAGACATGCAGTTACTGACCTCTTTGATTTCCCTGTAGGCATCGACAACATCTTTTGTCCTTTTCTGCAGCTTCACTGTCAAGGCTTTCCATTTCAACGATGTTTTTGGACGATTCAGCGATGGTCGTTTCAGTGGGTGTTCGTTACAACGAATTGTCATTATTATCAACGTAGCATCTTAATTAATATTTCTAAAAAGTCGTTTTTGGTGGATTAGGGCAGTATCAAGGTGAAGGTGCTGGAAGAGGCTTGCGGTCAGAACAAGAAATTATGTCTGCATTTACTAATTTAGGCTTAGGGGTTGGGTTACTTGGTCGTTTCAACGGGGAAACGCTTTGGACGTTTCAACGGATCCCTTGAAAAGGATTTCCGTTGAATTGACTATAAAAAACTCTGTACTTTGGACCAAAAGTGTCTAAAACCTGCAATGCTTTAAAAACAATTTTTTAAAAATGGAAACTTTTTGCATAAAAAAAAAATTCAATTTTTTTTAAAATTTGGAGGGGGGGTTCTGGAACTTAGGTAACCCCCCTCCCCTCGCCCTCCCCCCGGGTCCGGCCTTGGACATTTACTCCAAATAATTGGAACTATTTTCATAGACACTATGTGAGAGAGAAAAAAGATATATCATATATTTCTACAACTGTGCATATAAGAGAGAGAGAGAGAGGGGGAGGGAGGTAGGGGGTGGGGGGAGGGTAGAGAGAAAGGAAGAGAAACTGACCTGACAATGTTGATCCATCACAGTAACAAAAACAGCAATCATGCATGTCATTTGGCATGGGAAATTACACCGTTAATTTTCCAAAGTATGCCTGACGGCGTTCATTTCTATTGGTAAATTCGTAAGCAGTTTGCGCTAGGTCTAGTTGATCTACTTTGTCTTTGAACACATGCATTATAAGACAATTATTTAGACGCTCCTGCGTCATCGTTGCCCAAAGGGTATGTTTTTACCCGCTTTTGGGCTGAAAAACTGCGTTCAGCCGTTGCAGTTGTGGTTGGGATGGTGAAGTACAGTTTGAGAAGTTTATCCACTTCACCCCGCGTCCGTCGCACAGTGTCAGAAGCTTTCAGTTCATCCGGCAGTGCTTGGAAGATGGTGATCCTATAGTTAGCCGCCTTCCTGATGTCACCCAGTGCATGTGGGAGGAGTTCTTGCTGAGTTTTGAGTCTGTCCAAGTCGATGTCAGCGGAATATGTATCTTTGATTTCTTGAGGAATTTCTGGTCTCTTCCCTGCTGCTCCATCACTTAAAAGAACTTCAATTTTCCTTGGTAAGTCGAGAGCTATTTGATCAAACCGGCTCTTTAAATGTTCCTTGATGTTGTCAATGGCCTCACAGTATTGCTGTCTGTAGTAAGCAGATGGACAAGAGTAGCTGTGACCCTGTGAGCCATCGTCCAGTCTTCGTGGAGCCTGCTTCTGTCTAGGAACGCAGGGCTCATCACTGAAATTTGCAGCTTTCGTTTGTGATGTCAGCAAAAAATGTCTCATAACAATCTTCATTCCGCATGCTTTCCAGTGTTCTCAGACAAATGTCAGCAGCGTTTACTGCGTCATCAAAATTCGTTTGTTTTCTTTGAAGAACTGTCGCCAGCTCTTCAGTCACAGCAAGGATATCATCTCTGAATCTTTTTGCAACTCCTGACACATGACCCTCAAAAATTACTCGCCCCGTCGTAGGCCTGGCGCAGTTTTGCACAGGCAAGTCAAGTCTGATCAAGCAGTCCTTCAGTGCTTTGAAAATGGTCTCAGCACAGTTATTGTTAACTTGCATCAGTCCAGAGAAAGGGGGAAAATATATTGGTTTGAACCTCCAAATAATGTTTTTTGAGGGGCTGAATATTGGGGGGGCAAATGTATAGGTTTGCCCCCCCAATATTTTTCTGGGAGGGGCCAGTGCCCCCCTTGCCCCCCCGCTTCCGCCGCCTGTGATATAAAGCCAGAAACAGAGTTACGTAAATACTGAAACACAGTTAAATAAACACTAAATTAAAACTTCGTATAGATCTATGCGGTACCGACTTGTCATTCTAATGGCCTAGACTTTAGAGATCTACACCTTACTAAATGTGTTCAGTAAATTACACTCACTTCCCCGCATATCATTCTGTACAAGATGACACCAAAAGCCCACCAGTCTACGGTTTTGTCGTACGGCTCACCCATCAACAGCTGTGGAGAGTTCATGTTCATTCAGTTTGTCATTATGGCTATTATCATCATCGTCGTCTTACCACCACCAACACCACTAGCCTACTACCGCCATCATCGCAGCCATCACTACCCCCACCAACATCATTATCATAATCATTATCATCATCATCATCATCATCAACATCATCAACATCATCATCATCATCATCATCATCAACATCACCACCCAAAAAAAAGGCCCATGTTTTAATATTTACTCCTTCAGATGTGCGTATAAACCGATTGACATCGAGGTTTAGTCTGTGCACGCATGCATTTCATCGCACAGGCTTTAAAGATCCTCACGCTCATGTCCTAGACGGGTATGTGCCAGAATTACGAATACACCCAACATGCATTATAGGTCCTGTATGTGTCCTGAGTGGTGATGCTTTCGCAGCTGCGCTGCAACGCTTTCGCTCAGGCCGTGCGAAATTCACTCGCACGCGTAACGAATACATTCCTAAAACTACTGCTTTCAATGTCGTTGTCATCATCGTCATCATCATCATAATCGTCATTATCATCGCCGTCGTCGTCATTATCTTCATCAGCATCGTCGTCATTATCATCATCAGCATCGTCATCATGATCATCGATCATACCACCACCTCCACCATCATTAAAACCACCTAACCTCAGGAGCTGGGAACTGTGGCGTCGTCCCGCCTTCTGGCCAAGGGTCACACAGCATGATGTCCGAGTCTGGATCCGCTGTAACACTGTGGCCGAAGTCGGACACAACGATGTGACCATTCTCACACACCAGCACGTTGTCCAGGTTCAGAGACCTGAATGAACAGGCAACGCAACACCTTAGATAGGACATCTAACAGACAAGACGTTCATATAAATATTACTTCATTGGTTTAAACAAATATTTTATTCAAAGAAAACACATAATAATAAACAAACAATACCTTGCAGGGTAGGCAACAAGAAAGCTTATATAAGCCTACCCTGTATAAATATAATTCAACATAATAATTAAGTGACAGGTAACATAATAAAGGAAATTTTTTTTTTAGTGTTGTGCATAATTAAATGGAAAATGCAGAATAACAGGTAAATCTAGAAAAGGAAGAGCGCGTAGGCCTATTTCTATTTTCATGAGAGAGGGAGGAAGAGAGAGAGAGAGAGAGAGAGAGAGAGAGAGAGAGAGAGAGAGAGAGAGAGAGAGAGAGAGAGAGAGAGAGAGAGAGAGAGAGAGAGAGAGAGAGAGAGAGAGAGAGAGAGAGAGAGAGAAAAGCGCTTGTTGTTGCTTTTTCTCCACAAAAAAAGGCTACAAACCCAATAAAAGGAAACCTACCTGTGAATGATACCCTTATAGTGAAGCCCGAATAGAGCTTCCGCTATCTCTGCTGCATAAAACCTGTCTCAAGCAGTCAACCAAATAAAAGATTAATTCTACTAACACAAGAAAAAGCAGGCGGAGAGAACAGATTGTGTCCACTCAACATTCGCAACAGTTTCTTTCTTTCTTTTCTATTTTTTTTAACCTTCGTTTGGACAAAAATATAATACATCCAGTTAACATCATAAAGTCATTTTGCAATAGGGCTTCTTGAAAATGATACTATTAAAGTTGTTCAGCATGTCTGTCAGAATCTGTTAAGTTTGAAAGTCAGTCTTCAAAAAGTTTATAGTGTAGATCGATACAGACCTTGCGACCATTTCAGAGAAGGCACGAACAATTCTGACTCGATCATGCAAGGTTCCTCTAGTGGCGTACTTCATCACAATCACGTAGTGACCCTGAAAACGGTAGTACACCTTTCCTCAAACATAATTGCAAAGCCAACTTACTGGCAACGTGTAAATTTATCGAAATTTGAGATAATATAGTATTAATATCTTAACTTATCTAACATAAGGTGTTTATGTGATTGTTGATTACACAATTCAATTCCATTCAGTAAATCTTGATTACCATAAAAAGAATTATGCACAGCACCGCCATTTGTGTGGCATTCGTATACATAAAAGCATGCAAAATAAACGACAGTTCTTCAAATCAATTCAATTCAATATTTTAATTTCACGTCTGTTCATAACAGTGTGATTTTAGACAACAAAGAAGTATGAAAATAAAGTGAAATAATTAAATAAGTTTTAAAAAAATTATTATAATAATAAAAATAATAATAAGATAAAATAAAATAATATAAACAAAAAATGAAGTGAACTAAAAAAAATTAATAAAATAAAATTAATAATAATAATAATAATAATAATAATAATAATAATAATAATAATAATAATAATAATAATAATAATAATAACAATATAAGGAAAAAATTAATTTAATTTAATCAAAATGAACAATAACATATCAATTTTCTTCAAAATTATAATATCTTATATCGCGGGTCTAGAGGAAAACTATTCTAAGTGACTTTTTTGAAATTTTACAGGAGAAGCAAAAAATCTTCCTATTTCAATAAAAAGTAATGTTATGATCTGAAACCCATATATGTAGGAGATAAATGGATCGTGGTCTGTTTTTGACAATGCTTTTCTCAAAACATTTTTCCTATCTTGTTAAAATAAACAAAATGCCACTTAGAATATTTTCCTTCTGTAAAATAGTATGAGTAAAACTACTCTATCTGCCACATAGAATAGTTTTCCATTGAAAATGTTGAAAATTCAATGGAAAACTATTTTATGTGTCAGAAAGAATAGTTTTCCTCCATTGCTGAGAAAAGTAAAGAAAAGAAAATTATTGTAAGAGTCAAATAGCATACTTTTCCTCTCGAAAAATTATGAAAACTGAGGGGAAAAAAACACAAAAAACAACTTACACATGATACACTTACAATAGTTTTCTGTAACAAACAAAAGAACGAGAAAGCAACACTGTATATTCATCCTTAAAAACGAGTTCCCAATTTTATTCAAACCAAATACAAAACCGTAACCTTATCTTCATTTTCCAAAGTACCATTAACATAAAATAACTAAAATCATATTAGACATAAGTCGTTATGTACTACTCTTGTACCACTACTACTCATGTATTTTATTGGTGCACTAATAAAATAATGACAACGTGTTATGCAGCTACCAAAATGAAACAGCATTGATAAAGTGAACAAGACTGGTCAAATTACACTGCATTAATACACAAACAGACTTTTATTTCGATCTAATACAAATGGAGCATTGCCTGTTGCGCTCTCTTAGTATGATGCACTTCGAGAATAAAACTTTCAACGGTCATCAACGAACTGGCTTTGGGGAGAGAGAGAGAGAGAGAATGTGTGAGCATTCTTCATCACCCTAGCCTCCATCACTTTATCATCTTCTCTCCAACATCCAACACCACTACAAAAATTTTGGCACTGCGAGCAGGATCAAGAAAGATGACAAACCCAAGGAAGGCATATAAGAAGGCAAGGCAGCTGAGGAACCGACCAGTGGAAAGCGAGAGCGAAGAGACTGCCCTCATCCAGGGAGGGGCCCACAGAGGCGACACCACACTTCATCGCCCATCCAGTCACGAGAGGACATCAGAGGCGGCGCAAGATGACATTTCTTCCACCCACGCACCCTCTTCGACCATGCAGAAGTTGTGGATGATGCCACCCCCCAAACTTCCAACCTTCACGGGGGATGGCGATGAGGTCGAGGACTTCACACAGGGGGCACGGCGAATCCTGGGCCACTGCCAGCTGGATGGGGGTACAGCTATGGAGTGGCTGCTTCAATCGCTCCGCGGCTGTGCCCGACAGGAGATCATCCAGCGGGCAGACGTGAAAACGGCAGAGGAGGCCCTGGGTGTCCTGGAGGAGACGTTCGCTGAACAGAGGGGAGTCACCAGCACTTTAAGCAGGTTCCACAGCCGGCAGCAGGGAGCAGGAGAGACCGTGCTGCAGTACGGCCAACAACTTCAGCAGCTGGCCCTGCGGTCCAATACAAGAAAGGTTGGCAGCATCCCTGACAAAATGCTGCGTGATAAATTCGTTGAGTGGCTCAAATCACAAGACCTTCGACGGGAGCTCCGCCGCATTATTAGGGGAGAGGATGTCTCCTACCTGCGGACCAGAGCGGAAGCCCAGTGTTGGCTGAAGGAGGAGGACCGTGACGGCGACAGCGTGACAACCCAACAACAGACAGCAACGCCGGTGCCCGACCCCCAAGGAATGGCGGCTCTACAGAGTCAACTAGCGGAGCTGAAGGAGCAGCTGCAGCAGCTAAAGCAACGTCCACAGTCGGCTCCTCAACGTGACACCAGAACTGCCGTCTGCTGGGTTTGCGGCCAAAGGGGCCACCTCCAGAGGAGCTGTCCTCAAAGACAACCCCACGTCCAACCACCACGAGGACAACAATCACCACGAGGGCAGCAGAGAAACTGCTAGCCCCGTTGTCGAAACACAGGCAACGGGAGGAGGGGGGGGGGGCAAGGGCAGTAAAAGGCTGATTGGCGAATGCCCCACGACAACCGCACGCATCAATGGCCGAGCTGTGCAAGCTCTCCTCGACACGGGCAGCGAGGTAACGACTGTGACGCAGACCTGGGTCACCGAGAATCTTGGTGACGCTTTCCTTCAGTCGTCCCACCTCAAGCAGCGGGCAGTAAACGGCGCAGAGGTACCCTACTTCGGTATCCTGGTCGCTGAGCTGCAGTTGGACGGGACCACGTTTTCTGGTAGTCCCATCCTGGTCGTCAGGGAGCCCACGGAACCGGTCATGAGGGAACGCAAGAAGCGCCTGCCGTTGTTGGTCGGGATGAACGTCCTGGTAGAGTGGATGACAGCCAGTCCGACCAGCTTACCTCAAGGCCTGTTTGCGTCCATCCAAGAAGTGCGACATGACAACACCTTGGTCCAAGGCATCGCCAAGACAGCAGTACAAACAGTGGTCCCACCCTTCGCCATGGCCACTGTGCGAGTGACCTCAACGCAGCGGCCTACGCCACAGCTACTGGCGTCACCTTTAACACAACCCCTGCCTGGAGGTCTGCTAATCGTTCCGACCCTCGTCAGCGATGACGCTTCACAGCGATACGTGTGAGTGGCCAATCTCTCAGAGGTGGACGTCATCCTTCCAGCCCGGACTCCACTGGCGTCACTGCAGACAGTAGAGGATGTCCAAGGAAAGGACGAGGTGGCATTCACCGCCACTGTAAATGAACTGGTGGTCACCATCGGAACACCATCAGAACAGACCACCAAGAACACCATTCCCTGCCCCACGTTCGATGGCACAACCAGACAGTGAGAACTTCAACAAGTCCTGGACAAGAACAGAGAAGCCTTTGTACAAAACGAGTTGGATTTGGGCTACACGGACATCGTCCAACATCAACTGCGGACGAGAGACGAAGTGCCCGTCGCCCAACCCTACAGGCGCATCCCACCTCACCAGCTGAAGGAAATCCAAGACCACATCAGAAGACTCCTGGAGAAGACCAAAATCGTCGAGAGCCACAGTCCATACGCGGCACTAATTGTCGTTGTGCGAAAGAAAGATGGGACCGTGCGGCTATGTGTCGACTATCGCCGCCTAAACGCCAAGAAGGTTGGTGATGCGTATCCGCTTCCTCGCATTCAGGAGTCCTTTGACGCGCTGGTTGGGGCCCAATACTTCTCCACGTTGGACCTGGCAAGTGAATATCACCAAATCGCCATGGACCCACGAGATCAACACAAAACAGCCTTCGTCACTCCTATGGGCCTCTATGAGTACACCCGGATGCCAATGGGTCTCATCTCGGCCCCCGCCACTTTCCAACGGCTGATGCAGACTTGTTTCTTTCTTTCTTGCTTGCTTGTTGTTTTTGTCTGATGATGATGACATCAGACAACATCAGACAAAAACAACAAGCAAGCAAGAAAGAAAGAAACAATGATGACATCAGACAAAAACAACAAGCAAGCAAGAAAGAAAGAAACAAGCAAGCGAACAAACATCTGAAAATAAAGCAGCATAGATCTAGGTTATTTGCAAACAGCAACACACTGCTAGTACTATTCTTTAGCATTACGGCATAGGCTAGCCTAATGACATTTTGGTGGCATACTAAATAGTGTGTCGTCTCTGTCATTTCTTTCTCACCATCCCCATGCATATAAAGATACACATACCCAAACCGACACACGTCTGTGTAAAATGTAAACTCACCTTATCAATATTGTCTTGGGCTAGAATCGCCACAACATTGTTAGAAACACACACACCAGCTCTGCTACAGAGCAGAAAGTACACCCTGTGAGTGTTCATACTAAAATTGCTGAAAATATTGAGCACACTTCTCACGCAGGACTCCTAATGGAAAAATCCACTCAGATGTAAAGTATTCTAACTGCCACTTTCCTTGTTCTCATAGCAAAGACGTTTGGGAGGAAAATTATTCTAAGCGGTACTTAAAATATATTTTTGGGGTTTGGGAAGAAATGTTTGAGAGGAAAAGTATATTAACTGACTCTTAGAATAGTTTCTTCATTTTTGAAGAAACCATTTTGAGAGGAAAGGTATTCTAAGAGGTAGTTAGAATAGTTTACTTCGTTTTCAAAGACACATTTCGAGAGGAAATCTATTCTAACTTACACAGTTAGAATAGTCTTCCTCCCTTTCTAATAATATTAGAAAATATTTGAGAGGAAAACTACTCTAACTGCCATATATAATACTTTTCCTCCAAACATTTTCTGACGACAAAGATAGAATATTTTTTTCAAGGGCTATAACTCTATCATTTTTTAAGCTACAGTTCTGATATTTTGACAGAAGTTGCCCCCCTCTATGGCTATTTAAACCATGGGAAAAACTCAATTTCGGTCAAAATGTCACTTAGAATAGTTTTCCTCTACACCCGCGATATAAGTCTGTTTTCATAATGACACCGGCAACGTCAAATATTTCTGTACCATATAAAATGGTTTTAATGTCATCTTGTGCTGATAATATAATTCCCGGTTTGTATGATGGTGTTAAAACAATACATTCAAACAGTAAATGATTTAAAGAGACGATCCCTTTACATATACAATTAATATTTTTCAATTACTTTGTATTCCACGAATTCAATCGTAGTTTGTATATCAATCTAGAAACTGCTCTTGAACAACATATAATATTTACTTTAGGAATTGTCATGTAAAAGTGCCGTTCAATTAAATAATAGTATTCAAACCGACCTATTTTCAAATCACAATTCAAAATCGTAGTGCCACTTTTCATTGCTCCTTTTTTAGCTAATATGTCTGACATTTCATTACCATATACACCAAAATGTGATGGAACCCAACAAAATGTAATTCCAATACCCCTAGTCCGTATACAATGTATTAAAAACCTGATGTCAAATATTACGTCAGTTCTCTTTTTACATTTCCAATTTCGTAAAGCATACAGCACCAATTTGGAGCACCGACAGTTCTTAAAAACTAACATGGGCATACCAAAAAAAAAAAAAATTAAATGTAGAGATTCATTCATTTTTCTTACACGCACACACCTTATACATCCCTATCACGCATTTATGCCATAGGGCCTAACAAAAGCATTAAAAAAAACACGTTATTAATAAATTCATTAACAAAATAATTTTTTAAAACAACAATATCAGAAATACAATAATTATTGCACAACAAAATACTAAAACGATATCAGTTACAACCACAGTGTAACGAAAAGGGGTATTTCGAGAATTGCGTGTATGCGTGCGTGGATAAGAATCTGCGTGTTTTCTCGTCTCACAACCTTCGCTAACTCGTAACAATAAACTCCGCTGTCACGCCAAAGAGCTTATTACGGAAAGAGAGGGAACTTCCATTATGTCCTATACAAAAATGCGAGACGCTCTCACGGGAATTATTTAGAAGGGTTAGTGTATCAAGGATGTTTTTTACTCTGTGTGTGTGTGTGTGTATGTGTGTGTGTGTATGCGTGTGTGTGACAATGATTTTACTCGGGCATTGCATTGTTGTCATAATATGAACAAATAATGTAATGGACAATCGTTGCTCAACCCGACTGCTACATGTAAGCTTTGTTTTTGTGTGTCTGTGTTTTTTTTATTTGTTGTCTCTCCCTTTTATGTAAACAAACAACTGTGCCCACCATAGCCTATAGTCTACACACTTTCCCTGCAATGCTATTTGTAGAATCAACTTTGATAGTGTTAATAAGCACATGAGGAAAATAACGAATGTATATCGATTTATAATTATGAAAATGTGCACTTTTCAAAACAATTATAGGGTCTATTTTGGTTTAATCTTTATTTTTTTCGGTGGGGCAACACTCATTGTGATTTCGAAAGGATCTGCGACGCTGACAGTATATGATTTGGGGGGGGGAGGGTGGTAGAGGGGGGTGGTGGCTCTTTGAAATGAGTGCTTCCTTGGAAAGGAAAAAAAAAAAAAAAAAATGAAGAAGCGGGTTTGTCCGAATGTTATGAAATGAACGACAGCGACATGCAATGGTACCTTAAAAAAAGAGGTTGGTATGTGGTAAAACGGTCTGCTAAAATTAGTAAAACCTGGCCTTCAGAGAAAACACCTACAGCGACACAGAGACCTGGTTTTGCTTCATTTTCTATGCCCAGCTGCTTTTGCCCAATGGCTTACTTAGCTTTAAATGATGTAGCCTAAGTCTTGGGCCTACCGGCGTCTGGAAAAAGCTGATCATTTGCGCAGTGAAGGCGACGCTGTTGACGGACTTCATGACATCCAGCTCCTGGGCTATTACTTCCTTGTCACACTTGCGCTTGGACATTAGCCTGATGACTACCGACTCCCGCGTCTTCTTCCTCCCCTGGCGCTGACGTCCCACCCACAGCTGTGACACATCCGTACAATGACGTCAACCTTGTCAGCCCGCACAACAGCGTTGAAGAAAAACCAAGCTGGACGTCTTGCCAAATTAAGGCAGCTACCCTGTACTGTAAGCAGGGATGTTGCTAGGAAATTTTTTCTTCGGCGATTTGGCCGAAACAGCCGTGAAACTTTCGGCTTAAAACAGAAAGTGTCGGCTCTCTCTTCAAAAGCAGTCTCACAAGTTTTTTTGACTAGATTCACTACGTTAACGTGCACCCTCCACCTCCATATATTAAAGGTGTTCTGTGGATGCATATCTTTGTAATAAAACATGATTTTAAGAGTAGAATAAGAACATTGAAAAGAAATTTTATTTTCTTAAATTTTAGACACACAAAAACAATAAAAAGTTTAGACTGTCCCTTGATAGAATACAATACTGTCAGAGTTTCTGGGTTTAACCTTAGTAATTATCGAATCCTCACCTAAACGGCAAGCGTACAGCACAGGAATATCGCAAAAATGGACAAAATTGAGCCGATTCACCCGTAAAAACTTCAGATCGGCGAGCCGACATGACGGACAGTTTATCAGCTTTTTAATAAAACTTTCGGCTAAAAGCCGAAGATCCGACCCAAACGACATCCCTGACTTAAATCAAATATAGTAATAGTGGTAAGAGTAATCAACATTCAGGAGAGAGAGAGAGAGAGAGAGAGAGAGAGAGAGAGAGAGAGAGAGAGAGAGAGAGAGAGAGAGAGAGAGAGAGAGAGAGAGAGAGAGAGAGAGAGAGAGAGAGAGAGAGAGAGAGAGAGAGAGAGAGAGAGAATAAAAATTCAAGTTGCAAATATTATAATTGGTTTTTTTATGAAAAGCGCTTTACCAGCCCAAGACATGAACCAGCATCTAATTCAAACTGCCCGAGGAACCAACTTGCTGCCTTAGGTGCTTCTTCTAGCAGCCCAGACAACTGCGCGATCCTAGAGAGTGAAGGGGTGGAGGGTGTTTTAGTGTTTCCTGGATGTTTTTATGTAACTGGCACTGATTAACATCATATCCCGTTGTTTGCATAAATATTCTTTACAAATATACTATCCTCACAATAGTTTAAAGGTCTAATAATTATAATAATCGACAAAAGCAAACAACCGGCTACAAATTAAGCTAGGACAAAACAACTTAGAACAGAAGGGGGGATAGCTTTTTTTTTTTTTTTTTTTTTTAATTGTAAGGGGATTGAACGCACCTCGCCAACACCGTCCATGGTGATGATCTTCTCCAGGTAGAAATGGGCAACCACGGAAGCCAACGTTTTGCCTTTGCAGAGTTTTCTTTTTGACTAAGACACAAAGTGCGTCATTATTAAAATGCAGTAGATTTGCTATGCGTATTACACGTTGTCTTTACAATTATTGTAAGCGACTGGCATACATGCAAAGACCTTGTCACACACAGCGTAACACAGCCTGCTGAGCATGCGCCCAATACAGTGCATTGAGCGTGGACCTCGGCATGGTCAGTTGGTCACGCTCTAACAGGCGCTGTGTTTGCGACGAAAATGCACATTTAAATCAAAGAACAAGTGTGCAAGGTTTATATACTGAAAATGAGAGGAAGATGATGAACAGGTAGGCATATTACAGGGGTGGATTTTGCCATTGTTGAGGGGGTGTGCTCTCTTCCCTGAAACCATTAATGCGAAGTGGCGAAGCCACAAGCGCGAGCCTGCGAAACGAAGCAGGCGAGTGAACTAGGAGGGACCCGGGCATGCCCCCCCCCCTCCCCCCTCCCCCCCTCCCACCCCCACCGGAAAAAATTGAAAATAATGGTTAAAATCCGTGCAAGCTGGTGCATTCTGGACATTATTTTGAGAACTAAAAACAGTATCGTTTTGTGCTAAAAGTCCTCTTTTAGCCCCACCCCATCCCACCCCACCCACACTCCTCTGCAAACTCTGATGATAAAATTTACAATTGCAGAACATCTTGCATAAAGGTTTATAAAAAGACAGGTAAGGTTACTGCAAATAAAACAAGAAATAGCCACTCCCATCAGTTTTATTCAAAACGGACTTGATGCATGTACGAGAAATACCTGTAGATCTAGATCTGATGAATAAAAAAAATTAAAATAATTTTAACAAAACTAATTTGGAGGTACATGAAACTGTGTGGTGAGTGAGAATTAATATAGTGTTTTTTTTATCCTTTTTCTTCTTTCTTCTCCTTTTTTCCCTCCGTTTTATTTATTTATTTATTTATTTATTTATTTATTTATTTATTTATTTTCGATCGCTTTGGGGTGTGTGCACGTGCACAAGTGCACACCCCCAAAATCCGCCCCTGTATTACTAATCAGTTTGGATTGTTATCAGGCACGGCCTATATGAATTCAAAGTAATAAAATCTATTCCATAAAAAGATTTCAGTGTCAGCGTTATCGTGCAGAAGCCTAGTACGTTAATCATCTATCTTAAAAGACAAGAGAGATGATCTAATTTTTAGAATTTGTTTTAAGTTGACCTATAATTAAATACATAATAAAAAGATGAAACCGAGAGAGAGAGAGAGAGAGAGAGAGAGAGAGAGAGAGAGAGAGAGAGAGAGAGAGAGAGAGACCTTCGATTTAAGGCGCGGGAATGCAGCATCCACAAGCGTATTTCTGGCATTTTCTGGGCCTGATGCTGTGGCTGCCTCTCGCCTTTCCTGTTATAATCAACCATACCCACGCACGCACAACCACACACACACACGACGTCAACAAGAAAATAACAATAACATTTTTATCTGGTCCTTAACTAACGGTCTGGAACTGGAAGGAGATTTGAAGTGAGGGTCTGCTTGGTGAATGAGAGTTCCAGGATTCAGGGGCTATAAATTGGACTACTATAGTAAAAAGAAAGAAAGAGATTTCTCTTATATAGCGCACTTACAAGCTCAGAGAGCTTCTCAAGGCGCTGGCCCGTAATATCCAGCAATCGCACAATAGTTTGTTGTAGTCAGGATTCGAACCCACGTCGCCCAAGACGCACACACACAAGTCGTGCGCTCTGACCACTGAGCTATCCCTGCCGCCTACATATAATAATATTATTCATTATATTGTATAGACTTTCGTAACTTTCGCTTGGGTTGCTGGAAACAAAAACGACGACGAAGGGCTGATGACTGAATGTCAGATCACGTCCATTCACGCCAGTAATTAATTATAGCTGCCTTTCGTAAGAGTCCGAGTACTCATCGGATCAGCAGGCTCACCTTGTGCCTGCGTATACGCGCCAGGCAACCGGCGAGAAATCCGTGTTCTCCAAGGTCGAGGGAAGATCCTCCATGTTCCTGAATGTTTGTTTTGCCCGGTGTTCTGTGCAGCATGACATCATCGTCGGGGATTTCTGTGTTGTCCGAGCTACTTGAAGTGTCTATCTGTAGTTGTTTCCGCTTTGTTGATTCCCTGTGTTTGTTTAACAAATGGAATGGAATTGGATTACACTCGTCACTGGGTAGCTTGTGTTCTCTAAAGCGGTGAGTTATTATGGTATTTTGTAAAGACTCCAATATTTCGCTGGTAAGCATTTTGACGATAAAGCACGTAGCATACAACGTCAACGTTCACGAAAAGTCAAAAGTAGTGTTACTGAATCTGTTTGCAATAGATATTATTTATATTCAGTAACATACAATTTGTTTTTTGTTGTTTTTCGTTGCTATTTTTTTTTAACATTTTTTTTTAAAGAAAAGTTTTAGCAGACTTCGCCATTTTAGTTTTTACGCACTTTCACAATAGTACGTCACTCGATGTGGCTATACTTGCGTCATCGTGTTCGGATTGTGGAAGAACCTATGTTTACAAAGAAATAGTACATACATAAAATATAAGAATGAATGAATAAATTACAGAATAAATATATAAACAATAAATTTATTTTTTTTTTAAATAAATAAACAACGAGAATACATTTAATTTGCGGAACATCTCTCTCTCTCTCTCTCTCTCTCTCTCTCTCTCTCTCTCTCTCTCTCTCTCTAATCCCCCAGTCTGTCGGGCAGTTGGGGAGGCACGAGGGATGCGGTCGCGGAGTTTTCGCTACATCGGTCTGTCTGTTGCTGTGTGTCCGGCGCCGCCCAAGTTTTGACATAATCTACCCAGAACGAACAGTTAGCCAGAGCAATGTTTGTGGTAGATTTTAAAAAAAAAATGCAACTCCAACGTAAAACAACGACTACTCACTTTACTGATCGGGTGTCTACTGAAAGAAGAAGAAGAAGAAGAAGAAGAAGAAGAAGAAGAAGAAGAAGAAGAAGAAGAAGAAGAAGAAGAAGATCGAACAACAACAACAATAACAACAATAACAACAACAACAAGAGGTTCTTTGCCTTCTTAAGATCTTCTGCGCCTGCCTCCTTTCACCGTTCTTTGAAAAGTGGTGTCGTGCCGCGTGACGTGACCAGAAACCTAAATAATAAACGATTGAAGAAAAAAAAAAGATTCTTGATCAAGTTTCCACACTGCTTCAAAATAGCACAAAATCGAAAGGACATGCAGCGGAAGTGTGTAATTCAAGGTCTACTGATTGTTTACTGAAGCGGCTGACAAAAAGCAAGTATGGCATGTGCCTTACAGAAGAACAAGAAGAAGAAATCCTACCAATTCTCCGAGAAGAAGTTGAGGCAGCAGTGCAATCCCTGAAGAAAGGGAAGTCAGCGGGAGTGGACAACATACCCGCGGAACTGCTTCAAACGGGAGGAGAAGCGATGATTGACGCCCTCACTATTAATTTATCTGTAGCAAGATCTGGCAGAGTGGGGAGTCACCATGAACCCATGCAGTCGCTTGTCATCACTCTTCCCAAAAAAGGTAACCTTCAGGAGTGTGAAAATTACCGCACCATGAGCCTCATCAGCCATCCCAGCAAGGTCCTCTCGTATATATATTACTCAACAGGTTGGTTCCCCAAGCTGAACAAATCATAGCTGAAGAACAAGCACGATTCAGTGCGGGGCGAAGTACCACTGAACAGATTTTTTACCTCAGAATAATCTGCGAAAAATACCTACAGCATCAACGACATCTATATCGTGTGTTCGTGGACTTCAAGAAGGTGTTGACCGAGTCTGGCATGCACTCGATCTGTGGACAACCATGAGTGTACAACATCAGCCATAAAATTATTGAAGTCATCAAAAGCCTGTATGACAAGGCTACCAGTGCAGTCCTCCATAACATGCAGCGCCATCGGAAACTGGTTCAGAATAACAATCGGTGTGCGTCACTCAGGGATGCCTACTCTCTCCAACACTCTTCAACATCTTCATAGAGCGCATCGTGTCAGATGCCCTTGCAGATCACGAAGGCACAGTCAGCATAGGGGGTAGAGCAATCTCCAGCCTTCGTTTTGCGGATGACATTGATGGATTGGCTGGAGAGGAACAAGAACTTGAACAGCTGGTACAAAGGCTTGCCAACACCTCCAGAGCCTATGGAATGGAAATCAGTGCAGAGAAGACCCAAATGATGACCAACAACACCAATGGCATCAACACGGACATCAAAGTCCAAGGTCAATCCCTCAACACAGTGCATATCTTCAAATATTTAGGAGCCATTGTATCAGACAATGGGTCCCGACAGGAAGTCCTCTCCAGGATCGCACAAACAACTGCGCTGCCCAGGTTGAAGCCCATTTGGAAAGACAGGATCCATCAGTCTAATTTCCAAGGTAAGACTGCTGCGCTCCCTTGTAATCTCCATCTTCTTATACGCTTGCGGAACATGGACCCTCACAGCAGATCTACAACGAAGAATACAAAGCATATGGTGCCCCTACGACCTCCGAGTTACGGGATAGGATAGGACTGATTGTTATGATGATGTCAAAACATAATTGTATTACATGTTTGTGTACATGAGTGAGAATGACTGTATGGTCTAAAATCACATAATTATGTGAAAAGACGTTAAAAAAGTCTGAGGACAGAGAAAGATGGAGTATGCTGGTTAAACGATCATCTGTGGTGCCCCTACGACCTTCGGGTTATGGGACAGGATAGGATAGGATAGGACGTTAAAAAAAATATTGAATTGAATTAAAAAGGTCTACTGATTTCCAAGGGAGATCATATTAGACTTAGAAGATCGTGTCCATTCAAAGATTGTATCAGTACAACATAATTATGTTAATCTGATGAATAAAAATTGATGCAATAAGAACCAAGGGAGCATACTCTCATGAACAATAAGCCAACCAATCATCTAGCAAGTCGACTGTAGCGGATTTTTCGTACGTCTTTGGGAAGCGTTTTTGAGTAAGTAACCTATTATTTTTATCTGAAAACAATACACCAGGCAGCTCATTTACTTGGATCATTCGTATATAAAATTCGCTGAGAGCCAAAACATTACCCGATCACAATTTTTCAAATTATAGAATGTTTCATACGTTTTCATGCGTTGCTGTTGTAACTTACATTGAATGTTCGACTGTTGCCTTGATTTGACAGATCTGCGCTAACTGCTATCCTTTCAGTGCAATAATTTTAGTTTTTACAAATGTTACTTTTTCTTTCCAGCTCAGAATGGTGTCTACAGATGCTTTGGTGGCCATGAAAGCAATGGCAGCAGATTCCAGGAAAAGGCAGCTGCTTATTAATGTAAGTATGCGCTAGCAGTAGCAGAAAGTTTGTATTATGTATACTATTACTAATTATATTAGGCCTACTAACAGTAACATAATGATAGTATTGATGGCATCGTAGGCTATGAACCTATGCCCTCAAGATAGATAGACGTGCATTTAAGAGCATACATGTTCCTTGTCACACTGGCAGGCTTTCAATTGTCTGATTATTTATGCCTATCAAACATTCAAAGGGATGTGGGGTAAGGGAATCTCATTCCAAGTCAGTTGAGCACACTATCCCAGTATCTATCCTATCCTATCCTACACCATAACTCGAAAATCGTTGGGACACCACAGATGATCGTTTAACCAGCATATTACATCTTTCTCTGTCAGTCCTCAGGAACCCTCATGTCATGGCTTCGCTCAGTGTCAAGCCAGTCCATTCTCGAATGTTGTCCTCCCACCTCTTTTTCTGTCTCCCTCTTCTTCTGCCTCCTTGTACCGTGCATTGCAGGATGGTCTTTGCAAGACCGGATGCTCTGGTGACGTGGCCAAACCATCTGAGTTTCCATTTCTTCACCACTGTGAGCATGCCATCATGTTGTCCAATGGCTTGTTTGATTGTCTGTCGGACTTCGTCGTTGGTGATGTGCTTGGTATATATATAGGAAATGCACACTATGTTAGACAATTTCTTATATAGGCTATTTTTTTTATACATTTGTTGAGTAACACATCTTTATATGTATGGATAGGTAATGATCTATAAATAAATCCAGTATATTATTGGAAATTGAAAAAGATGATCTGAACTGTTTTACATCATTTTAACACTAAGGTTATGATTGGCCCTATCTTTCTGTGACACAAACTTGAAAAAGACAACATGACCTGTCCGACGTCTGTCAGAGAATCCTCTTTGATTTGCTCTTTTGAGTGTGAACGAAACCGGTTGAACAGATGCTTTGTGTCTGTGCACTAAGTCCTATTTTGCAAAAAAGTGGTTATCAAATATGAATATGTTTTTATCTCAACAGAGAAATCCCATATCCATGATTGGTTTGACTGGTTTCAGTCTTTTACCAGTGGATTATTTATTCACTTATTGTGACAGTATCATACTCATTCATTGAGTCATAGATGCATGATCGACCAGAAATCATTCATGCTACTTGCTAGTAATGAATTCTCATCTGCTGCCTCAGATGTTTGTGAATAAATTTAACTTTGATATTTAGATTTGGCTTTGGAAGTAAGAAATAATTTCAGGCATTATGATAGAGGTTATTATGCCATATGTTTATTTGTTCCATGTGCATTTGAGTTTAGCAGACCTTAACAACTCAGTATATTTTCACAATGTAAAGTAATACGGATATCTTTTAAAAAAATTTTTTAATGTAATCCACTTTCAGAAAATATATATATACTTTCTTATACCTGTAAAATTCATGTTCCAGCTCCGGTGTGTCAAACAAAATAAGATAAAGATAGCCCTGCTACTTTCTTCCAGCTCTAGAAGTACACATGACATCATCTTTAGTGCTAGTTCTTTGTAAAAAGACATCCTTCAGTAAACTGCAAGAAATGCAAAACAAAGTAACGCAAAACAAACCAAGATTATATAAACCAGAATTATTTAGATGTTAACTTTTTACTCACTATTAAACACCTGAATAGAGTTAGGCGTTAGAACCCTGACCCATACGGGTACACCCATATCTGAATTTAAAATGCTGGTGAAGCCCATGCCATAGAACGAAGAAAAATAAATAGCTTTTCCAGTCCAGACAACATATGCAGCAAGGATGGAGTTGAGGATGATTGTAGTGGTGTTGGACTTCAGATGCGTGTTCATTTGCATCATTGATTTTATTTTATTTTGGCTGAGTGATCTTAGCATTATTTTATCACCATCATCATCTCTTTATTTTCAGGATTCAACTTGTATGGGGGGCCTTGTGTTGGTGTTGTCAAATCCTGATTCATCCATTGTCACTTTGGCATTAGAGGTTTGTGGTATTTATTCTCAAATTTAACATTTGTTTCACTCAACAGCGGTAATAATTATAAAGGAAATTGACAGTTTCTTCGTCCATAGTCTATACAGGTACTTTGTTACTTTAATAGTAGCCTGGTGACATTGTTGAATTATATATAAAGTTTTGTGGGAAAAGAGATTTAAAAAATGATCGTTTAGCTGGTTGATTGATGGGCAGTAGTGACAATCGCTGAAACTAACCATTTCTTGTACTACTACTACTACTACTAATAATAATAAAATGAACATTTGTATCCTGCCAAATCTAGACAAAAATAGTCTACTCTAGGCGCATACCAACACTTTCTCAACATGCACACACACAAAGACACACCCTTGGCATGTAAGAACATAAAATACAAAGGAAGAGAAGAAGCAAATCAAAATAAACAGTCAGAATGGGTGGTTGTTTTCACCTGAAATGTATTCCCTTGATGTTGTGTGTGATCATGTCAGTTTTGAAATTTGAAATGCATTGCAAACTATTTTTAGACTCTTCTGATGCTGGCTGAAGACAAAGAGTTGAGACCCATTGTTGGAAATCATTTGGGAATTCTGGATCAACTTGAAACTGTGCTGCATCGGTACGTTTTTGTTACGATTCTAAGTTTTGAGTTTTTGCTCATCAAAAGGTTGGGTGGTGGTTGTGATATAAGGTTATTATCACTACTTGGCCTCTCCATACTTCATTTGACCTACGAAATATTCTTTGGGACAAGCCAAATGCATGACAGTTACATCACCATGGAGCTACCCGCTGCTGTGATTAAGGTGCTATGTTTTAGCATTTTGCTATGCCATTTTGATTTCTGTTAACACTAGCTACAATTTGTATTCACTGCTTCGGTGCACAGTAGTGAATGAATGGCTGTGCAATTCTTTCAGTCATCATGCTGGCCAGTCTATAAACAGTGTTCCCTCAACAAACAAAAAATGAGAGTCCTTGGGACTCCCAGGTATAAAATTTTAAGAGTCCTTGTGCAAATTTTGAGAGTCCCCAAATCGGAAAAAGAAATGTAAAAACAAGTCCAAGCCTCACTTTTTTTCTTTTTTTTTAAAACTCTGTTAAAGCGTCACATTAGTTATCATAAACATATAAAACCAACAAATTAAAACATGTATTAAATGTTTATTTAAGCCTAGATAGAATCAAAGAATGGATTCACGAAGATTTCTTCTGTTCAGTGAATGGATTGCTTGGAGGAAGTTTACAATGCGCGCGCATGTGATTTTTAAGGACAACTCCCGACACAATCTTTAATCGTCTGCAATGTTAATGGCAGTCTCAGTTGGGTTCTGATTCTGATTATGCCGTGAATTAGTTCGCCACTCGTTGGTCGTATTTTTGACTTCAGCGATTCGAAAAAAAAATGTGTGCGTCCACAGGACGCACACATGCTTATTTTTCTGCGTCATTTTTCATATTGTGTGCGTAATTGATGCACTACTGTGCGTAATCGGGAACACTGATAAATAACTCTGACCTCATCTGAATTTCTAACCAATTACTGAGTAAGAAAAAGCAAAATGTTATAAAACTAAAATCAGTACATGTTAATCTGATGAATAAAAATTGATTCAACAAGTTATAAAAACCCCATTGTGTTGCACTTTATTTTCACTGCATCGCATTGCATTGTTCAAGAATGCTTGGTTTTTTATCATGTCAATGATCAGAGGACAATGAGATTTGGAAGTGATGAGCAACTCTTTGACCTGGAAAAGCGGAATTCATAATAATATTAATAGAAATAATAATAATAATAATTCCACTTGTGAATTCAAATATACCATTGTAATTACTCATGTTGACATAAATGTGGTTTAAAATTTATTTTGGTCATATATTAGGTGCTTGTTTATGGATGCTACTGTTTCTTTGAAATTACTGCTCCATTTGAATATTTGAGTTGAAGGTGGTGGTCATGGTGTTGACATCTACTTCACCAGCTCCCAAAATGAGCAGTGGTGCAAATTTCCCTCCAATTGTGGCTTGAAATATTTCTGCCGCCTCCGGATCTGCAGTTTGTCCAGGTCGAACTTCAGTCTGGTGCACTTTGCTGTGTTTACTTTCTTCAAGTGGAGCCGGAAGGACATCATCATGAGATCGTGGTCACTTCCGATGTCTGCTTCTAGAAAAGTGCGTGTCCTGCCAATGCTTGATCTGAAGCGTGACTTGACCATGATGTAGTCAATATGGTTGTGATGCTCCCTGCTGGGACTGTGCCATGTCCATCGTCTGTTTTTTTTTTGGAGACCAAGCGTGTTTGCCAGTATCAGACTGTTGTTTCTGGCAGACTCCAAGAATCTCAGACCTCTGTCATTTTTCTCGTTGTTGCAGTGAAGTCCACAGGTGTTTCCCAAGTTCTGTGCGCATCTTGACCAACCTTGGCATTCCTATGTCCTTCTTCGGCATTTGGTGAAGGACAGCCTGTAGATGTTCATATAAATCCTTGACTTCGCTGTCGTTATAGTCTGATGTTGGGGCATAGGCCTGGATGATGGTGATGTTGAAAGGGGCTTCTCTCAGATAGATGTTAATGAGTCTACTGGAGGCTGGGCGGCACCCCGTGACAGTGGCTAGAATTCCTTTGTAGACCAAGCATCAAACGTCGTGTTCATGCCTGTCATCTCTCCCACTGAAACAAAGCTTGTGGCCTTTTTTGGTTGTTGTTTCACCTTGGCCTTTCCAGCACAGTTCGCTGATACCTAAAATATTCCATCGATAGTGGGCCAGTTCTTCTAATTTCTCCCCCCCCCCCCCTCTCCTCCCTTCCCCTCTTCCCGCAGTTATGCTCCTGACATTCCAGGTTTCTATGATGATGCTGTCTCTCGTGCGGATCATCATTCTAAGTTGTCCAACAGTAGCACATTTATCACCTCCGTCCTGGGGGATTAGGGTTAGGGTTAAAAATGCAAAAATATATATTTTTTAATGATCATCATACAGTGTGATGGCTCTGTTTAACCCATAGTATGCAACAACATTGGGTTATTTGATCAGACATGACCACGAGAGATCACGTGAAAGTCAAGATCATCCAAAGGTCAAGGTCACTCAAGGTCAAGGTCATTGTTTTGTTGGAATAATGAATGCAGCTTTTGCTGTAGCTTATTTGATATTACATGAATGTATTTGGAGCCAGTGGTCAAGGTCATCTCTAGGTCAAGAGCATAGAAAGATCAAAGTCAGTATTACTTTGCATTTTAATGGCACGGTTTTATTTTTTATCTTCTGGGCAGTCATTTTCATGTTAAATATTGCAAGTTCCATAAGGAGCATGTTAGTCATATGGGCTTTGCCCTTCTAGTTTTATGTTTTACTTTCAGTATGCAATATGACGAAGAAGTGAAACGGTTGGCTGACCAGTTGTACAGCCTGCTTACTGATGTTCCTGACCTTCCGGTGGAGAAGACGCCGCTGAAAGACACTAGCAATACACAGCCTTCAAGCTCACGGTATGACTTTGCTTGTTTTGACTCTGGGTTGTACAAAGCAGACAAATGAGGGCATACCATGTAAAGGAATTCAAAATCATAGCATGAAAATCAGCTGAAAAGATGTTAACTTGGAATGAAAGCAGTACGAAAAAAAAAAAAAAGTTTTCATAGTCATCATATAAAAATGTGGTTTAAAAGGGTATGTAGCTAACCGCTTAATGCTGTGTTAATGGTCTTTTGGAGGTCAAAGGTCATCTCAAGATTAAGGCCAATATTGCTTTATACCTTAGTTCAATCTTTTCATTTAATTTATTTAAAACTCCTTCCATATTTGACAATTTCATTTTATTTCATAGAATAGTGTGAGGAAGTCATATAAGGTTTGCCCTTCTTCATAAAGTCTTTTAAAATTTATTTTCAACATTGGTTTGTTTGTTGTAGGGCACATGGGGTGGGCAAAAGCAAAGGGGCATCTAAATCCACCAAATCTGTGATTCTACAAGTGCGAGGGGTCTGTGATCAGGTTAGTACATTGTCTGGATATTTAGAAGGCAATTATGACTGCCTAGTATATACAGAGATCATTGATATGAATGTTGTTTGTTTGCCACAGGAAAAAATTTACTAAATATTCAGACAGAGAGATTAAAAAAAATTCTGGTCTTTGCTTGTTATGTACAGGCAGACCGAGATCTCTGCATGCGATTGCTGTTGAAAGTAAAGGGTGTGGTTAGCATCACGTTTGATATCACCAAGAAGCAATGTCTGTTGCGCACAAAACCAGATGTCAAACCTGAGGTGAGATATATTTCTTCTTCTCATTTAAAAAAAAAAATTAATACACTGAATAATTTTTACACAACGTTTTTTCCAAGTATGTTACTTGATTTGTTCTGTCCTTCATACAACAATATTATGAACTTTATATACATCGTTATTGAGCATTTTTACAAACATCACTATCACATTCTTCAGGAGTTATATGCCGACAGTGTTACATTTTATTTTTTTTTTAGACGTTGGTGCGAGCCATTGAAAAGTCCATGACCATGACAGCCCAGCAAGTCATCAAGAATGAGAAAGGAGATGAGGCAAGTATTCTCTTAAAACATTTAAATTAACAATCAAATACAGTGGAACCTCCGGTATACGACCGTCCAAAATCTGAGAAAAAACGGTCATATAATAGAGGTGGTCTTATACCGGAAACAAGGGGGGGGAGGGGGGTCAGGCTCGAAGGGGTATGTAGTCATAATTTTCACACTCACCAGCATGTATTCTCTGACCAAGGAAACTGTAAAACATGTTTCATTTTTAGCTTTGTCTTTTATTCTCAACTTCAAAAATAGAAAACAGTCGAACCACTGCCAGACGCGTTCATCTAACTTCAAGTCTGTCAGTGCAGAAGCTCTCAGTTTCGATGTTTCCCTTTTCGCCACTTTCTCCACTCTCCCATCGTAGTTTCACAGATTCCTTATCCTTTATGATGAGCTGAATTTGGGTCTTCCCAACGTCTAAACTTCTTGCAACAGACAAACAACTCTCCCCATTTTTACTTCTTTCAATCACTTTCATTCTCTTTGCCAAACTCAAAACGTTCCTCTTGCGCGACGCCATTTTGACAGCCAGTGTAGGCGAGTAATGTCCCTTATTTGCGAACCGGAAAAAAAAGACAACAGCAGGCGTACACTAACATGAGAGAAAAAACGAAAGGTACAGACAGCAAATTAACTGATATCTCTTTTAAATTGCCCTAAGACGGTCGAATAAAGGGCTTAAGACACGGTCGCTGGTCGCATAAACGAGGTTGTCGCATACCAGGTCATTTATTATTAGAAGTGAATCCGTCAGAAGTTTTCAGGTCACATAACGGAGGGAGTCGTATACCAGAGAGCCGGATACCAGAGGTTCCACTGTAGTATTTATCTGTAATTTTAAAAAAAAAATAACTATGTGCCATTCTTTTTAACCTTCACAATATTCTGAAACATGAGATTATTTTTGTGTTCATTGCTTTTGTCTCAAGAATTTTAACTTTACTTTTACATTTCATTTGCGCACAGTCACTGGTCTCATTCAATTTGAGCGGGCCTGCAGACAACAAGGAAAACGAAAACCATATGCCTCCATACCTGTCCGATGATGAAGAGGAACATCACAAGAACAAGAACCATGAAGAAGACAAGAGCGCTCTGGCTAGGAACGAAGACAAGGATGAGAGCACTGCCTCAAAGATCTTCACTGCTGCGGCCAGCTTTCTCTCCAACTCTTTCTTTTGGTAAAAGGAGAAACCCTTACCAAAACTTCCAGTCAGTTTTTCTCTTAAGTCTTCGCACTATTCTTCCAATGTTGACTACTTTTCTCTCTTTCACACACATCTCTATTTCCTTCTTCCTTAGATGCCATGATTCATTTTGTAAAAAAATGGTTTTGTTATAATGTTTCTAAAGTATTTTGAAAGATAATACCAATTTTTTTTTCTTTGTTTGATTCTTTTCTTCTTAATTGCTTTATTTGATAAAACTAAGAGGTTAAAAGGTCATACAAATTCATAAATTTTTCTACTGAAATTCAAAAAGATAGAAATATTTTAAAAGCTCATGAAAACCTTTTGCTACATTGAATTGCAACATATATCTGCCATATGACTGTGATTTTATGCTCTTTATGATAGAGTTTTAACTGCCTGTGGATCAGTCACTCACGTTCAATTGTTAAACATTACGCAAGGCGAGTTATTGGGCACAGCATTGTCATCTCATGTTAATCTGCAGTTTGAAACATTAGCAGCATCTCATCTGCTTTCACAGATGAAGCTTGACATACAAAATGTCTGTATTTGAATAAAGCTTTTTTAATCTGTGGTGTTTAGACATAAAGAATGCCTACTGAGTATAAGCAAAATTGAAGTTTTATTAACTCTTTTTGGAATGCATTTTAGCATTTGTTTTATCTAGAGTCAATCCACTATGCTCTCCATAGTTTTATTAAAATTTTTTTAATGTTACAACAATAACTTTTGGTGCAAAATCTGTCTCTTAGTGGTACGGATAGTTATAATAGGGTAAATGAACTGTGTGTTTGTACAGTTTAAATGTGATTAAGTTGAGTAATTTTAATTGATGCTCATTGTCATAAGGAAAACTGATTTGGCTGATGAAACATATTTGCTTCTCAGATTTACCTTTAAAAAAAAATCATACGCAATTACCACATTGTAATTTTTATGGTCGTAGGGTGAAAAACACATCTCAGATAAAGTGGGTAATAGATTTGCTATTTTTCTGATTTGAGCATTTTCATTTCACATTGTAAACTGCAGATAATCTTGCTTGACAAGTTTGGCAGTATTAAGTCATTTGCAATAACATATACATGTATATTTGTCATTTAATTGTGCACATTTTGTTTATGTGATACTTTAAAGATGTATGCTTGTTGCATTAAGTTGTAACAGAATGGACAGTAGGTTTTTACAGTTGGAAGTTGGCTATTTCTCTGTATTTAGTAATCTGCATCCATAGGTCTTCACCAGGCACCTTAGTTGGCTATTTTGCATTTTACTTCATTAATCCATTCGACCACCATCCCGTTTAGAAGCAAAAAGGCAAATTAATGTTTAAATGTGTGCATGATATGTTTATGAAAGCATGCCATGTAAGGTTTGTAGTTTGTGCGTATGAAATTGTACATTTTATGCAATGCAGTTGTTTTTTTAAAAAAAAATTCTTGTTTACAGTTGCGTTATTTACGCTTGTTTTTATTAAAAGAATAAAAGCTGTGAATGTTTGTACCCGTCTCCTTTGTTTTGTCTTGAAATTGGCTTAATTAAATGTACAGTTTAGTAAAAAATGTCAACATATACACATTTTGAGTCACACTAACAAAATAAAAATTATTTATGAAAAAATACTTAAAGGCTACACTTGATTTGTTACAAAAAAAGAAAGAAAAAAAAAACTTTGACATACACGCACATACAAACACATGAAAAGTAAGGGGTATATTATATCTATTTGAAGTGTGTTTAGGGTAATTTTTTCAAACTTGTATGCTGATCATAGAAGAGTTTATTAATCTACATTATTGAGGTAAAAGCTCATAAATAAGCGTTTAAATATGAGGCACCCACTTGATGCTTTGGGGTGAATCATTTGATGCCCAGACAACTGAGCACTAACCTGGGTGACTGAGTATGGGGATAAGGGGCTCATATTTGTGTAGCCTGCACTCGACTGCCTAGGACATGAATGTTAGGTTCTTTAAAATCCGTGCATTGGGATGCATACCTGTATAGCCTAGATCTTGGTTTATGCTCTTATCCAAAGGAATTGAGGTGAAATGGCTGTTTATCAGGTTCATGTTACATTTTGTTTCGGCACTCCAGACCATCAACAGGCTTTGAAGCACTGGCTGTACGGGCTGCCATATTATCACTTGACTTTCAGTGCTTCAATCATTAGCTTAAAAACACACACACATTCGCTTCTTTGATAACGTCTAGTATCTACTGGAACACAGCAGAACATAAACAAAATTAATTACATGATGAGCAAATAAGAAAATGAGCATCATAGATTAACAATTGTGTGCAGTTGTATTTAGCAACAAAATTATAGGTTTAAGTTAAATATTTCGACATGTTCGTTAAATGATATCACTGACTATTAAACAAGAAACATATTTTGGTAATAATTTATTTGATAAATATCGCGTGTTTTTTGTTGTTTTTTTTTAACCATATCCCGGTACAGTGGGAACTGTGTACCAATTTCAAATCCAAATCAGTAGCCTCTTTTGATTAGGTAATGTGGAAAAGATTAGTCAGAATCGGTATACCGTTTTGGTTAATGGCTGTATGCCGGTTACTTTCTTCAGAGGACCTAGAACACGTAGGATTGTGTTAACTAAAGAATATTGAGATGTGCATTAGTTTGAACGCAAGTTCAAAAACTGGGTCATCGAAGTAGGCTAAAGGGGGCAGAGGACGTTTGCGAGTGTCTGCTCTGCTACAGCTGATTTTTATGGTGCCAAGGTTGCCTGAAACAACGATGATTTCCAAGATTCCAGCCAAGTTCTTGCGAGCCATCATTATGGGCCCTCCGGGCTCTGGAAAAGGGACGATTGCATCAAGAATCAGCAAGGACTTTGGAATGATCCATTTGTCTAGTGGAGATTTGCTTCGCCAACAGATCTACGACATGACAGGCAAGGACGCACGTTTTCCTAGCTCCTTATGTTTTCGTTTTCATTTAGTAATATCCAGGGCCACTCACTCAGTAATAAAAAAGCACATTTATCATTTTATGATAAAATTAAATTAAATACAAAGAATGTAATATGCTATCGATAAGCATGTGCTTTTAACTGTTGACATGACAATTAAGTGTTGTTGATTTTAGGCCTATTAATTGTCGTTTTTCTTTCCGCAACAACTTGTGTGTGTACAGGTGTGTGTGTTAACACACATGTACAACTACAAGATATATTTGCCCTTTTGTACAGTTCATCTGTTTTAATATGATTTTAATCTTATTTTTCATTGTGATTTCCTGTCAACTTGTTCACTGTGTGCTTTTGTGTGTGGTCTGCAGCGTTGACCAAATGCATTCCTTGCGTATCCAGAGGTGCCAACCATTTGGACTGACCGTATTTAATTCTGGCGAAGTGAATTAAAAACGGAAATACGGTAGCTTTTATAAAAATACGGAGGAGAAGTTGCCGATCGTATATCTTTGCGAGCGGTGCTTCTGTACCGGATTCTGGTCTCATAATAGTACTCGTGCACTGACTGAACCTCGCTGTGTTCAACAAGCTGATTTTCATGGTGATTTTAGAGTAAAACACGTGTGGTGTTCAACAAGCTGGTTTTCATGGTGATTTTAGAGGACTGAAAATAGCCTGCTGTTTCAGAGGGAAGCCTGTCGTTACTTTATAGTGTCATAGGCTGGGTTTTGCGAGAAAAAAACAACTGACAAGTGTAAAAAAATACTGACAAACGGGTCCGGAAATACTGACAAGAAGATTAAGGGATTGGCACCTCTGCGTATCATTATTCACTTGGCAATAAATTATCTTTATAATATATATATAGTTGCTACACAACACACACACCGATACTGCTAAATTCTAACCATCCAATTATACATGTTTTAGTTGCAGTAATGTGTTTAGTATTAATAGTAGATAGACTGAGAGGCTCTTTGTAGACTGAGAGGCAATTTTTTATAGGCCTCATTGCCTATTCTATGCCTCTTCTTTCAACACTTTTGTGCATGGGTCACTCAGTGCAATTGTGACAAAACATTAACTCTAATGATCATATTCTTTAATATTAACTCATTGGAGGTTTAATGCTTTTGCCATGTTTATTTCCTGAAAATGCACAATTTAAGGATATTTGTGAAAATTCAACCACCTAATAATATAGAAAAACTATACTTTTTTTTAACGATCATGGCATGTACTTTAAATAAATAAACAATAGAAAATATGCTTTTTCACTTTTTGTAAGAAAATAGCACTGAATATCCGCACTGTACTCATAATCCAAAAAGTTGTTGACATCCAGAATATATTGTGCACACAGTCAACACAAAACATGTCAGTTTTGCACTAATGATAAAAAATAAATTCAGAATATGTATCAAAATGTAGATCAGTACACATAAAATTGTCATATAATTATTGGCTGCCATTTTGGAATTGAGGTAAAACACGTGCATTGCATGTACCCATGAAAATTACTTTCACAACAGAAATACTGTTTTACAGTTAAATGTTCCGTTTTACAGTTAAAGGGAGATTACAGACTAATTAGGAATTATTAGTCTTGCTCCCAATTGTACTCTCCCTTAGGAGGTTTGCTTATAGTGGACACTACCGATCTTCTTAAGAAGTGCTCCGCTGGCAACCATACAAACGAATCGGGCATCCTATGGTGTGCATAGCCAACAATGAGCTAAAAGACCCTAAATCAAAGGCTTTGTTTACTTTTGATGAAAACGAGTTTACCCTACATTTCGTGTTCATATTACATTAAATAGTGGAATTGATAAACTCAAAAAGTGGACTTTCGTTGCTCAAAGTCAAATCAACCACTAAAGTTTGAATTTGCCATTTCTGTTCTGGCAGGGAGTGATTTCTCCTGTTTTAACAGTACATCAGTACCATAGGCATAGCAGAGTGACCTTTAAACTCTTATTTCTAAGTGAACCACATGGCTTGAAGAGTGCTTGTTTGGGGTGGGGTATAATCTATTTTATCAACCTAAAACGAAAAACTTTACCGAGCAATTTTGTATTGGGTTCTGTCTCATACTGGCTTTGGTGGATGCTATTTTTTAGCTCAAGAATATTGTCTAGCAGTTGCTGTTAACAGGCACAAAAACTATGGAATTAATTGAATAAAAACATATCAAATGATATCTATACTTTCAAAAGAGCTTTTTTTGGTATGCATATCTTTTTCCAATGGGGCAACACTCACTGTGAATGTTGAAATGATCTGTGGAGGGAGCATGGTCAAAGTGCGTCCTGTTAAACTTACCTATAATTTTTGGGTTGCTATCCAAAAGGTTCTGGTGTGTGTGCATTGAGCTTGTGTGCCTGAAAGTACATGCATACATGAATTGGTCAAGTTCAACACAAAACAAAACTTGCTGACAATATAACTGTCCATTTACTATTTTGACACTGGGGCCTAAAAACATGGAATTAGGTAAGTTTATGATTTCTGAAAGAAAAAAAACAAACAAACAAATTTTATCATAACACACAAAATAAGACAATGCCAAAGGTTAAAGTACTTTTTTTTTTCTTTTTCTTTTAGGGAAGCACAACATATTTTTGTTACTGTATAAGCATTGCTTAACAAATTGTGGCTTTCATAGAAAAAAAAATGTAGAAAAGTCTCAGTTGTGACATTTTTGTAGAGTTCAGCACAATTTTAAGTTTCTCTGCAAAAACGTTGCTATCTTTTTTTTTATTTTTTTTTTTAACCCAGTTGCAATCTAGCTCAATTAAGATAGTCACCCTAGATTAGATATGATTTTTGCGTCATTGTAACTTGCTTCTTTTTTTCTTTTCATCTTTTTTATTGTTCCACTGACAGTGACCTAATAGTAGTATTACCCCTTTGTGGTATTTTTTAGTTTTTCTAAAAGTGGATCTCACCTATATATTTGTATCACAACTATATATTTTTGAAGCAAATTTAACTATTGTTATGTGGTACCTTTCAGTAAAAGTATCTTTACTGTTATGACCACCGACAATTGTCTCTATAATGCCACGAGTAAGATCCAAAGGTAAGCGCCTGTGTTGAAACTGTAAATTGGTAGTCAAATGGCCAAACGGGCTTTCCCCTTTGTGATGTAGAGGAGTACAAGATATCTCTGGGTGTGGAATTTCATCCCACTGACAGCTATTACCAAAGGCATTGGATCTATTTCTATCAAGACCTCCAGTGATTTTCAGGGTTTGTGACGTTGGACTCGGAGTGGAAATTATGTTTTTTTTTTGTGGCGTTTTCAATACACTCGGCAATGTCCAGAGACATGAATTTTGCTTGCAGTATACATGCTGACCCGGGTGCGGTTGTAAAGAAAAGGGGTACGCATATAGACTGTAGTTTAGGTTACATGCTTAAACCCACAAAAGGTGTTTCTGATGAGTTAGAGCCCCTTTAATCTAATAAGCAGTGATCCTTGCGGTGTTAAATCAATTCCTGTCCTGTCCTGTCCTGTCCCGTAACTCGGAGGTCGTAGGGGCACCACAGATTATCGTTTAACCAGCATACTCCATCTTTCTCTGTCCTCAGCAGCCCTGATGGCTTCGCTCAGTGTCAAACCAGTCCATTCTCGAATGCTGTCATCCCACCTCTTTTTCGGTCTCCCTCTTCTTCTACCTCCTTGCACTGTGCCTTGCAGAATGGTCTTTGCAAGGCCTGATGATCTGGTGACGTGGCCATACCATCGGAGTTTCCGTTTCTTCACCACTGTGAGCAGGTCATCATGTTGTCCAATGGCTTGTGTGATGGTCTGTCGCCGTTGTCGTACTTCGTCGTTAGTGATGTGTTGGGTATAGAAAATGCCCAGAAGTCTTCTGTACACCTCATCTCCATGCTTTGTATTCTTCATTGTAGATCTGCTGTGAGGGTCCATACTTCGCAAGCATATAGGAAGATGGAGATGACAAGGGAGCGCAGCAGTCTTACTTTGGAATGTAGACTGATGGTCCTGTCTTTCCAAATGGGCTTCAACCTTGTCAGGGCAGCAGTTGTTTGTGCGATCCTGGAGAGGACTTCCTGTTGGGACCCATTGTCTGATACAATGGCTCCTAAATATTTGAAGCTATGCACTGTGTTGAGGGATTGGCCTTGGACTTTGATGTCCGTGTTGATGCCATTGGTGTTGTTGGTCATCATTTTGGTCTTCTCTGCACTTATTTCCATTCCATAAGATCTGGAGGTGGTGTCAAGCCTCTGTACCAGCTGTTCAAGTTCTTGTTCCTCTCCAGCCAATCCCTCAATGTCATCCGCAAAACGAAGATTGGAAATTGCTCTACCCCCTATGCTGACTGTGCCTTTGTGATCTGCAAGGGCATCTGACATGATGCGCTCTAGGAAGATGGTGAAATCAATTAGCATTACTATTTATACACGTAACAGACCAGCCAAGGTTCAACTATTAAAAGTATGCATTTCATAGAATGCTTTTCATTACACCTCCCCAAAATGTAGATAATTGTGACCCCATTTGAAACTCTTGAAATGGAATACATTTGTCCCTAATAGTAATAGGCAGATAAATAATTTTAAAAAAAGAGTATATAATACAAATGTATAGACCTATCATAGTTCTCAACAGTGACTGAATGATTGTACGTATGTGTACAAGATTTTGTTTGGGTCCCTTATAACCAACATATTTAAATTTTGGAAGGGTTTGATTTTGAGGGTGAGTGAGCGGGAACTCTTGAATGTTTCATTTTCAATACTTACAACTTTCATTAACTTGACTTGTGTACACAGAGTTTGGCATGATTGCTAAAGGCTACATGGATGATGGCAAGCTAGTTCCGGATAACATCATCACCAACATCATGGTTGACGAACTGAAGAAATATGAAACAGAAAGCTGGCTTCTGGATGGTAAGTGACTAAGACTTCTGTCTCTGAAAGTCTTATAGAGTGTAGGATATTAGCGTGATCCACTTCACAATGTTCTTGAAAAATTTTGCATCTGTGGTGTGTTACTTGTATTGATGCTGCTATTTGTTATATGTATATCTATGTAACAATCCTGATATTAAACCATAGTGCGAGTTATACACTCAACGAGTCAAAGCTGAAAGACCTGCATATATATTGATTGATTGTCATGCTATTTGCTGATTTATTTACATTGCCTAAAATGATGAACAGTTGTCTTTAAGCATCATCGACATCACTTGAACGAACTTTGGTCTATGATTATATATATATACGATCATCCTCAACTATGCAGGGATCATGTTAATGCAAATTTTCTGCATATTTCATGCATGTTAATGTCCACGCTTGTATATTCTTGCATGCATAGCATTGTGAGTCTGTGTATTCTGTATTCACCACCCTCACCCCACCCCAAAAAATGTCCAGACTTTTACAAATCTGTGCGAGGTGAGTCTTAAATAGTCCAAAAATGTCATTTTTCAGAGATGAGAATCTTCCGCCTTTTAGCGGAAATCCGCTCTTTCGGAAGGTCCCAGGGTCATTTTTGAGATCGGTTTAAATCCGGTGAGAAAATTTTAGTGTATATGATTAGGGTGAGTTGTTGATTTTCGATCTCGCAGCTTATTCCCACTCGTTATTCCCATGCGGAATGTTGTCATTTGGTTCGCTCTCACTTCGTTTTCGTCGATCCACCAAGCTGCCGTAAAAAGCCGAGATAACTCGATTTCTCTTTCTTCTGTAAACGTGCAGTTTAGCCCTCCTGTTTTTCTGCGCATAAGATTCCGGCTGTTCCCAGACACTCCCGCTGACAGTGACGTCACTCAAATAGGCGCTTGAAGCCCTTTCTCATGCGCTGAGTTGTAGTGCGAACGATGGAACAGCCAAAACATCACGTGGTTGATCAGCCATTGTCTAGAACAAAGCGCGACTTGTAAAATGCTTCGAAAACTAAATCCTGGAGAAAAGGCTCTTGCTACCCACTTCTGCAGTGGTGTAAAAAACAAGTGAAACTTTTTTAAGTGGTTAGAAGAAAAGTTGAACACAACAGTCTTAATTCGTTTGAAGGACAAAAAGATCGAAAGAAATGTGGAGTTGAATGCAGAGGCAGAGAAACAAGCCAGACTGGCTCATAAGAAAGCTCTGACTGCCCGACTTCAGGTGTTGGTGAGGAAGAGAAGTGAGATTAGAAGTCAAAAGCCACCAGCCAAGAAAGCAAGAACTGGATAGTTGCCTGGCTTCAGTTATAAAATACATGCGTACATAGTTCATTCAATAATTGTGTGTGTGCAGACTGTATAGCATGTTGGTACCTGCCAGTTTTAACAATTCTTCAAAAAAACATAAGAATGTTGTATACACAAAGAACTGTAATCCTAGTGCATGACTTAATTGTAAACTTCAGCCTGACTTCAGTGCCTGACTACGACTTCAAGGCTGAAGTTGTTCATAATGTATATATGATTATAGCATCAGAACTGTTTTAGGAACTACTGCCTGAAACCATCCGTATTTCTGCTTTCCTTGTTGTGGTTTTTCCAAGACATTATCTTGAAATTGTAAACCTTGTTTGAAAAGTCAATCGAGGTATTTATGATTTTATTGTTTGGTGTGACCGTAAGAGTGTCATGTCAGTGAGGCTTCATACTGATTCTATGTATAAATGTACAACTCTGTTTTGGACAGTAATTATGTGCATTGGTAAAGCCTTGTCTTGTCATTGGTATTTAAACCATTCTTGTCTGCAGTCAAAAGGAATGTTTGTTTAATACAAGGCTTAACTGATGTTTGAAATAAATTCATTAGGCCTATGTGTTGAACTGTGGAGAGCTAACAACAGCATTTTAGTACCACAAAAGCAACTGATCTGACCCCATAAAATAAGCCTCAGAATGCATAGATTTTAACCATCTTTTCAAAAATTTTCCAGGGGAGCATGCCCCCGGATCCCCCTAGCATCGCGTATCTGCTTTGCAGGTACGCACACTCGTGGCTTCGCCACTTGACAGACTTTGGAATTTTTCCTCCTTTTTGTCATTTTAGAATTCTCATCTCTGCATTTTTAAAAAAGTGTTCATTCATCTTGTCTGCCCATCTGTCTGCAAAACTTGCAAGTAGATTAATATCTCAGAACATATTTCAACTATCACAACCAAACTTGGTAAGATGGAGTATATCTATGAGACCTCACAACTGATCAGTAAACGAATGACTTCACTTCAAGGTCAAGGTCACAGGGTCAACAAATGGTAGTAAAAAAAAAAAAAAAATTGTCACAAAATTTCATTTTTTTGTCCAAGTTATTAATATTGAACTTATGATTCTTTGAACTTATGATTCTTTGATGCATGATAGATTTCAAGGAGATACAAACACTTTGCAAATTTGTTCAGCCTCACTCCAAGGTCAATGTCACTGGAGCTGTCAAAAGTCAGTTAATATAGGTACTTTGAAGTGACCTTGATCCTATACTACGAGAAATATAAAGTCCAAACTAGTTGTATTTAGAGATGGTAGATTGATCTTTCATATATGTTCAGTTTTTGTATGTGTGTTGATCTTGAATGTCAGTCATTTTAGGCCTTGCAAAAACATACAAAAATAAATCATTGTACAGTTGAATGGCTGTATATTTAACCCATAGTATGCAACAAAATTGGTTATTTGATCATAAATGCATGAGAGGACACATGAAGGTCAAGGTAATCCCAAGGTCAAAGTTACTGAAGGTCAAAGTCATCCCAAGATTATTGTTTTTTTGGTGGCATAATACAACTTTTATTTGATAGTACATGAGTGTATTTAGAGCTGGGGTTCTATGTCACCTCAACAGGGTTCCTTGAACCTCCTTGAATTTTCTATGTCTTGTTCAAGGGCCCTTGAATCTCCTTGAAAAATGCCAAATTGCCTCAGCTCCTTGAAATTTCAACCAGTGTTATCTATCCATTGCTTGACCTAGAGATTTTATTGTCAAGTTTTCAAAAAAGGCCATTGAAAAATAAAAATTTATAAAACAAAAATTATAATATTATTGGTGTTGCCAACTTTTCGACGATCGTAACTTTTGTCATCTTCTAATGATAAGGGAAGTAACCTCCGCTGGAAATTGTTAATTCCCTTGCTGTCGCGAACGCGCAGTTGTCGGTTTCCGTACATTTTTTGTTCTTACGCACGGTGTACAGACAGTACGAAAACAGCGAAAAGGAGAGCGAAACCGCGCATTTGTTTACTGAATGGGTAAAAATGCCTGGAGGCGATTGTGTGTTGAATCCTTTGTGATTATCGAAATCTGAATATGCAGGGTGGCTGCTTGAAAAGAAAGGGAACAAGCATGCGTGTTTCTGCCACCTCTGCCAGAAAATTATCAACGTGAAAGTGATGTGTTGGACCAGCTGTTCAGCACACACATGAAAGCAAAAAAGGACTATCAAGATCTTTGGGCTGTTATTCAATTCAATTCAATTCAAACAACTTTATTTATCCAGATTTGGCAATTACAATGGGGGTATGAGTGCTCTCTAATTATTTTTAAAAAAAATCACAACAATATTTGATATACATGAGGATGTCTTCAAACAATAACAACTTGCACAAAACAACGCACAAAACACAGCGGCAGCCCCCCGACACCATCCGCACATACACACTGCCCATGCACACACATACATCCAGTTCATATAGACATTTACCCAACACAGGCGTACATCACCAGCAGCACTCACCACAGACACAGGCATAAAAATAACAAGGTAGAAGATTCATTAAAGGAAAAAGCAGCTAAGATTAGTTATTATCAGGCTAATTGTTTTTACATTTAGTTTTATGCATTAATTGTTCTTACTCTTGTTCATCAACTGTATTGCATGAGGCACAAACGATTTTAAATACCGATTGGTCTTGCTTTGTGGCATTTTAACCTCCTCCCAGATTGCATCAAAACAAGTTCCTCAGCTAGCGCATGATGTGGCATAGAAATAATCGAAACAGCCCTCCTAAGTGTTTGTTGATCACAAAAAGTACACAGGTCTCTTTGCCTGTCTGCTGTCACCTATTATTTTGGAACATATATTTACTATTGAGTGCAGACTGTTCTTATCATGTACAGAAATTAAAAAAATGTACAAAGTGTTATGAGGCAGTTGTTACTTTTGTCCAATGGGCAAGCAACTGTCGAGAGAGGATTCTCAATCAACTAAGAGACCAGCACTGAAAATCTCTCCTAGCAGTCCTTGGTTGCTCGCCGGTATCAGGAAAGTTGGTAGAATCGACAAGGTGGACATCACCAAGGAGCTGCTATTAATTATCAGCATCTTCTGCAAGGAGAAAGTACCACGACTACCTTGATCAACAAAAGAAAGACCGGGAACAGCACAAGCAGCAAAGAAGAGGAAGGCAAAGGAAGACTCTGTTGCTGATTTAAGAGAAAAAAAGAAGAATGGAGAAGGATGCTCAGCACCTGACTCAAGAGGCAGACAAGCTTGCTGAACAAGAGGGTGCGCTGAGACTCTTGACTCAGTCAAATGCGCTGAGGAGCAAATCCAAGGAAATAAAGATCCAGCTGGAGAAGATTTCCCGTCAGATTGATGAAGAGGTGGAAAAACTGAAATAACTGAAAACTCATTCATCTGTATAAAGTTTATTATATATTACTATATTAGCCGGTGGTGGTACCTCTTTCTGACTTTTTCCTATCCTATCCTATCCTGTCCCGTAACTCGGAGGTCGTAGGGGTACCACAGATGAGCGTTTAACCAGCGTACTCCATCTTTCCCTGTTCTCAGCAACCCTGATTGTTTCGCTCAGTGTCAAACCAGTCCATTCTCGAATGTTGTCCTCCCACCTCTTTTTCGGTCTCCCTCTTCTTCTACCTCCTTGCACTGTGCCTTGCAGGATGGTCTTTGCAAGACCTGATGATCTGGTGACGTGGCCGTACCATCGGAGTTTCCGTTTTTCACCACTGTGAGCAGGTCATCGTGTTGTCCAATGGCTTGTGTGATGGTCTGTCGGACTTCGTCGTTGGTGATGTGCTGGGTATAGGAAATGCCCAGAAGTCTTCTGTAGCACCTCATCTCCATGCTTTGTATTCTTTGTTGGAGATCTGCTGTGAGGGTCCATGTTTCGCAAGCATATAGGAAGATGGAGATGACAAGGGAGCACAGCAGCCTTACCTTGGAATGTAGACTGATGGTCTTGTCTTTCCAAATTGCCTTCAACCTCACCAGTTCTCTAACTTGTGTCTAAGGACAACATGCTTCACAATTATTGTTTAAATGGGTATAGACTCCGTAATCTGCATCATCATTATAACTGCAACTTCATCGACATGCAATATTTATATCATATATGTGTAGATTTCATAACCAATATCAACATCAGTATCACCATCAGATTCCTGAGTGCAAACAATTTATGGATATCACTGGGTAAGAGATTTTATCCTTTATTTTGACTACTTATCAATTCTTATGTGCGTTTACAATTTTTTAAAAACTTCTTGAATTTTTGGAAAAACTCCTTGAAATCTCCTTGAAAACTCACTTGAATTTTTTACAACAATTTGAGTATGAACCATGCCTCAAGGTCAAGAGCATAGAAACATCAAGGTCTGCATTACTTTGCATTTTAATGCCACCATTTCCTTTCTTTTTTTTCTTTTTTGTTTGTTTTTTGTGCACTCATTTTCTTTTGAAATATTTCCAGTTCCATGGGGAGAATGTGAGTCATATGGGATTTGCCCTTCTAGTAATTGGAATCATTTATTAAAATAAGTTTTATGCAAAACTGCTTTGCTTCAAATCAGGATTGGTCCTTCATCAAAAGGCAAAAAGCACTGGAAAGCCGCTAAGTATGGTCTGATCCCCAACAAAATACACAAAATTAATATATAACAAAATCTTTCATAAATCAGTGTCATCACACATCTGCATTGTACTCCATTGTCAAAATTTCGTAATTAAAACAAACAATAGGCTACTGACCCACTGTGCTGACATCAAAAGTGCCATTTTGTATATAGTCAAATGCAGATGCACATTCTTTTTGAAGATAAGATAAGATAGATAAGATAACTTTATTATCTTTTACAAGAAATTACATTGTGGTGTACATTTACAATCAACAAGGAATAAACAGCACAATAATAATAACAACAATCATAATGACAATGAGGATAAAAATGCACAGTCACATATGAATATAATTACACTTGTGCATGCTAACATTAAACGACAGCAAGTGTTAAATGAAATTATTTTGGGCAAACAAACACACTCACACACGTGTCATTTATTAAGTAATGAGACAGCCTTTGGAAGGGAAGGGAGTCCGAATGTATTCAAAATGACGCAGAGAACTGGCAATATTTTTTAGGCCACAGGTTAGGCTGAAAAGCTTATGCTGGCCCGGTCAACTGAAAGAGAAACAGAGAAAAAGAGGGGAATAGATCTAAACATGCTGAGCCAGTGGCCAAAAGTTGTCCGATGTGGCAAAAAATATTCAAAGCAAATTGAAAGACTTCACATGAAACTCTCTGGACAGTTTATCAGTTATACGTTTGCAATGTTTGTATTAATTTATATGGAAACATTTTTAAAATTGTTATTCTGTGTTATGCTGAATTACAGGTGCTTCACACATTTTTAGCAGTCTTTTGCAACAAGTCATACAGTTTTTAAGATGCTAGCATGAACCTTGAACTATGTACTGATTTGTAGGGTATTTTTATGACTGTTGAAGTCAATACAGCCTGCAACAATGGTTACACTATGTTAAAAAAAACAAAAACAAAGATAGCAACGTTTTTGCAGAGAAATGTGTGTGTGCGCGCAGGGTTTCCAAGAACAGTAGGACAGGCCAGATCACTAGAGCATGATGAACCAGTGGATGTTGTGATGAACCTGCGTGTCCCTTTTGAGGTCATCATTGACAGGATAAAGGGACGATGGACCCATCCCAAGAGTGGGCGTATTTATCACAATGAATTCAACCCTCCAAAGCAGCCTGTAAGATAAATATAACATCTTAAATTATTTATTTATTCTGCACTGCAATTATGCTCTCAGGAAAGATATTTTAGCACACGTATTACATGTCCTACGTTCATTGCAGTAAGAATTAAGTTTACATAAAGCATCAATAGGTGACAGGTCTGAAGGTTTTGGATTTGTGTGGTTGTCTCATGCAATACATACTTTCTAAATCTAGAGTGAGTGATAGAATGCTGGGCTGGTGTGGTCGGTGGGGTTCACTTTTGGATAAGAGAGTTCTCTCACTCACAAGATTAGACTTTCTGTAAGGACTGTAGTCGGTGGTTCAAAGTCCCCTGTTTTGCCACAGCGACACATTAAAAAAGCTAAGTAGCTCAATCAAATGGGCATGTGATAAGCTCGAATAAACATGCATAGTTTTATTTTGACCATGGTGGATCCAGGGTGGATCAGTTGTTGGGGTATTGGACTGTGCGCTGGATGCTGTATGTTGGTGCACATTGAGCAGCTCTAGGCTGGTTTATGAGAACAATGCCTTTCCTTTTTTGACCTGTGAATAAATTGTGAGAGTTTATTACATATATTTTAAGTAAGTGTGTATTAAATATGTATAGTGTGTTGCATAATGTGTTTTGCGTGCCTTTGTAGGGCATTGACGATGTGACTGGTGAACCTTTGATCCAACGTGATGATGATAAGGAAGAGACTGTCCGCAATCGCCTAGAACACTACCGTCGACTTACTCATCCTGTTCTTCAGTTTTACATGTAATCTTTTTTTTTTTAAATTTTAAATTTTATTGCACAAACCTATCCCATACCATACCTAAATGGAAGCTTTTCATCCAGATTTTTTTTTTTTTTACAATGCTAATAATTGCTCTGTTTTTCTTGTTCGTGTAATCTTTGCGGTTTTTAAAAGAAAGAGATTTTTGTTGTTGTAATGAACTTTACCTACAACAGGCAATTTTATAAGAATAATGGCATGCTCATTGCTGCAATAGTCGCATATTTCATAACATGGATAGAAGAAAATTTCATTCAGTTATGTACTCTGTTGTTTCAGTGCTTGAAGGTGATGAGTGGGTGTGCTTGCTTGTGTGTGTGTGTGTGTGTATGATGCTTTAATGCTTAATTGATTTTTCTTGATCTATTGTGTACAGGAATAGGGGACAGGTGGAGGAATTCTCTGGCAGTTACTCCAATGAGATCTGGCCCAAGGTCCACCGATTTCTTGCAACTATCAAGGAACCTCTACAGTACACACATTATGAATAGTGGCTTAGAACAGGTTGCAGAAATCAAATCAAACCCTGCTCTCAGCAGTTGCGTTTCAACAAACTTACAAAATTTGATATTGATGATTTGAAAGTGCCATAATTTTTCAAAGGGATTTTTGAACTTGAGTTTATGATTGATTTGGTTTGATTTTGTAATAATTATGGAGAACAGTTGTGAAATTTGAGTGCACATTTTAAATATTATTTTATGTTATTTTATTTATTTTTGTTTGTTGGAACGGGTCGTGTTTTATAAACAATTTATACCACTGAAAATGATGTGTTTGTTCATTTTGGTAACCATGATGCTTTAAAACCAAAGCGAAGTGCGTGATACATGCACAACGCTACACATACACTTCAATGTTTTTGTATGTATATTTTTTCTTCAGTTGTTTGCTTAATAAGCAGAAGGATTTTGCATTTAATTATGAACATCGATATATAAAGGGGGTTTTGCAGTCATGTAATCATTATATAGTAATATTTCCTTTTTTTTTAAAGTTTGGTTAGTTGACTTTTTGGGGGATCACTCTTTTGTGTAGTTTCCCTCAAGATTGTCTAACTCTAATACCACAGATATGAAGAGATGTTATGTTAAATTATGAAGAGATGTTATGTTAAATTATGAAGAGATGTTATGTTAAATTAAATTCCAAAGAATCATCTACTATCAGTAGTTGTGTTCTTATCTTTATGACAACTGTTGCATGGTGCTCCTTTTGCTTTCTTATAGAGCTGTGGAAAATAATATTGTAGTAATCATTCCATAAAACCAATCGAGAAGACTTTCTGTTTGCACTGTGTACATTTACTAAGTATAATTATGTATGTACGTGCTGTTCGAAATTCCCAAGATAATCTATATTTTGTAATGCAAGTAAACAAGTTTTAAATGTTATTTTAAATTTTTAATGTTGTGACGTTTGTTATTGAATGAAGGTAAACAGTTTTTAATTCAAAAATATTTATTTAACTTGTAATTTAGCTTGACAATGTTAAACATGATTGTTATTCAGTATATGTGGGGGTGAAAAAAAAATGACCAAGAATAATGTGTAATGCTTGTAGGCAGCTGATGTGGTCCTACATTACACAATTAAGTGCTTATTATACAGTATATAACAAAGATGGCAAAGTCTAGCGTTTGCTTTTCTTTGAACATATCAGTTTTTTTTTAATAATGTCATGACCTTGGCATTGTGACATTGTAAACTGACAATACAATGATTCTTGTATCAAGAAGACTTTTTAAGTTTGGACTTGCCCTTTACAAAATAAATTATTATTATCATGAACTTATTAAAGAAGACGAGACAAGATGGCTGAAGATTGAAAGAGATGTGTAACACACCACAGATTAAAGGGTTCTTTATAGGTATACCATGCACATGATCCGAAATAAACGGGCGAGTCCGAGTATTGCATACCAGTGGTGGACTTTGCTGATCGCTACAATAGGATGGAGCTGATATGATTATTTCTTTCCCCCCCCCCCCCCCCCCCCCCCCTTTTCCTCCCCCTCCTCTTCCGTGAAATGAACACAGAATACAGAATTTATTCAGCCAAATGTCAACATACATTTTATATGTAAATTGCTTCAATGTTGGTAGACAGTCACACGACATACAGACTCCACACATCTTTTAAAACTTAAATTTAAAGATCTTTGATTGATTGATTTATTGTTGCTTTAGGTCCAGCGGACTCCTCCGAGCCAAATCAGGACCGGACAAACCCCAATCCGCATAAAAGATCTGCTGAAACAACCCTAGTGGGAAAATTGAACGCCCTCCACCGGCCAGTCACTTTACAATAAAGACATCCCACGCGGGGGACGGCTGAGGGTTTACCTCAACTACGCGAACCCCCGGTTACAAAAACAAAATAGAATACAACCATCATTACAAATCATCAACGAAACATATACATATAAAATGCCTATATTGCTAAATACTAACATCATAGGAAGCCCTAGTGACCACCCAGCAGAAAGCGTCCAACACTCCCAAGCTGATCCAACAGACCTCATACACAAACAAGGAGTCTTGTCCAGGAAGAGTTTTCAAGAAAAAAGGTAGGTCATTGATCTAGCGAAGAAGAAGATAGTATAGCAGAGTGATAGGACAGAGCAGGAATGGGAAAGAGTATATGAGGAAGATAGCAACAGTGGGAATTTAAAGCACTAAATTTCCATAAAGTGGGGATACTATTTATACTGAAACCCCCGGCACTCCAACGGGGGTACTGTTGCCGCAGTGAATCTGTCATGCCTACAAAGGCAAGACAGGTTTTCAACTGGGGCTTTCACTGTTCCCTTTATAGGTTAGAACAATCTACAGTGGCAAGATTGCTCATGACCCCAAGGGGTATTTAAAGATCTTCCTTACACAATTTCAACATTAAGCGCAATCACAATGGACATACCAAGTATCAAAAATGGACATGGGCATATATCACAGAGGAGCTTTAATAAAAAAAATCTCATGCTCACCCATACACAAATGTCACTCAATATTGGTGGACTCTGCTGTAATTGTGTACCTTGGTCCTTGTCCACATCCCGGATCCCATATTAGCTATATTAGGGTCAAACTTGTTGACAGGATTATGTCCTGTCCAAATGTCGCTCATTATACACAATGCCTATCGAAATTTATAACAAAAGCTGCTCTGTGAGTATGCAGTTTTGGCTTACTTGTTTACTCTAATGAGGATTATTATTATTATCATTGTTGTTATTATTTGTACCAAATGTTGGTATATAATATATATGTTTTCAGTTTTAATGTAATAAAAATACACTGTATCTGTTAGTACAATATTGTACTATGCTGTCTGTTAGTTTGATTGAAAGAAAATGAACCTGCTCAGATTGGCTGTTTCGTCATGCCATTCTTGGGCATATTGTTTTTATTTAAAATGTTTTGTTTGTTATATGCATGCACTTAAAAGTATTATAGTTATTCAATCTTGACAAGTGCCTTTTCCACACAATTCATGAAGATTCATTTTTTATTTGCGTCCATGTTTATGTCTAATTTATGTTCTGATTGTGTTTCCTGACATTATTAAATGGAATGGAGGCTGTACAGTTCGGATTTACCACTTTAATTTACAAACTAGGATATCAACTGTGATTAAAATTTTAAAAAGGAGGAAAGGTTTGCATCCTTTTTATCTCTATGGATGCGTGTGTGTGTGAGAGAGCGAGAGATAGAGACATGGAAGAAACTGCATACTGGTTTGCATACAAAACAGCCAATCAGTACCTGATACGTCAAGAAATCATTAACGGTGAGGAATGAAAAATCAACCAGCTTTAATTTATTTTCTAAACAATAATAAATCTAAGAAACAATGCTGAAAGGGCTTGATAATGCAAAAAATTACAGGCCTTTGTATCTGGACACGTGAGCGCCTATGCCTGTGACGCGTCTCCATTTGGTTATCTGTGCAGAAAATGCTGATATCAATGTCAGCTTTTGAGAGTAGTTTGTGCAAATAAACTGACAAACTGACATTGTAAGTCATAAATCAAATTTCGCATTTCAAATTATTTATTCATTTACAATTTACACTTGATATAAATTATGTATTGTATATACACACTTTATAGTATGTGGGTTCGGGCATTAAATAGAATAGACCCAACGTTTCCCGGCGTGTCGTAAGAGGCGACTAACAGGGGTGATGTTAGCACGGCATCACTGGGCGAAAGTCTTCTACACAGAAGTCACCGGCCAGGGCGGAGGAACCTCACGTTACTACAGGTTCAACGACCATGTGCTCAGGGCCAAGGCGAGCCACACTGTATTCGTAGATTTCGGCTGTGGCCAACAGCCTGGAGAGGATTGGGCACCACCAGGTCTTTTTTGCCCAAGACACACTACATGATGACAAAATCCACTAATTCCATGCCGGATCGGTCGTCGCCCGGCTACACAAGGACCGCGCCTTCCGTTGGCCACCAGGACGGAGGTGTTAAGTATGCTACTGATGGACAATTTAGCAAGATCCGCACGAGAAACAACATCGTCATAGGAACCTGGAATGTCAGGACCCTAACCGCGGAAGGAAAATTAGAAGAACTGGCCCACGAGTTGGACCAGTATCGATGGAATGTTCTAGGCATCAGCGAACTGCGCTGGAAAGGCCTAGGTGAAACAACGACCGACAAAGGCCACAAGCTCTATTTCAGCGGTAGAGATGACAGGCACGAACACGGCGTTGGATTCTTGGTCCACAAGAACATTCTAGCCACTGTCATGGGTTGCCGCCCAGTCTCCAGTAGACTCATTACCATCCGCCTGAGAGCAGCCCCTTTCAACATCACCATCATCCAGGCCTATGCCCCAACATCAGACTATGACGACAGCGAAGTGGAGGATTTTTATGAAAAGCTACAGGCGGTCCTTGACCAAGTGCCGAAGAAGGACATAGTCATAGTGCAAGGCGACTGGAATGCCAAGGTTGGCCAAGATGCGCACCACAACTGGGGAGACACATGTGGACCCCACTGCAACAACGAGACAAATGACAGGGGTCTGAGACTCTTGGAGTTTGCCAGATACAACAATCTGGTACTGGCAAACACGCTTGGTCTCCACAAAAACTCCAGACGATGGACATGGCACAGTCCTGGCGGGGAGCATCACAACCAAATAGACTACATAATGGTCAAGAAACGCTTCAGATCAAGCATCAACATTGGCAGGACACGCACTTTTCCAGGAGCAGACATCGGAAGTGACCACGATCTCGTGATGATGTCTTTCCGGCTCCACTTGAAGAGAGTAAATACAGCAAAGTGCACTAGACTGAAGTTCGACCTGGACAAACTGCAAGACCCGGAGGTGGCAGAACTATTTCAGGCCACAATTGGAGGGAAATTTGCACCACTGCTCATTTTGGGGGCTGGTGAAGTAGATGTCAACACCATGACCACCACCTTCAACTCAGCTGTGACAGATGCCGCCACTGAGATCCTTGGCAAGCACCGACCAAAGAAGAAGCCGTGGATCACACCTGAACTTTTGGATCTGTGTGATAAACGAAGAGAGATGAAAAAGAAAAAGAACACCTCACAGGGAGCTGATGTCTACCGAAAAATCAACAATGACATCCGAAAAGGCATGCGCACAGCAAAGGAGAACTGGATAGAAGATCAATGCCAGGAAATAGAGAACAGTCTGAACAAGAACAACAGCAAGAAGGCCTACCAGACTGTGAAGCGGCTGACAAGTGTCAAACAGCCCAAAATCTCCACGATCCAAACCAAGTCTGGCATATGCCTTACAGAAGAACAAGAAGTCTTGGACAGATGGACAGAGTACTGCTCTGACCTTTACAACCATACACCAAATGGAGACCCATCAGTTCTAACATGTCCCGAGAACAGAGAAGAAGAAGAAATCCTCCCAATTCTCCGGGAAGAAGTTGAGGCAGCAGTGCAAGCGCTAAAGAAAGGGAAGTCAGCGGGAGTGGACAACATACCCGCAGAACTGCTACAAGCAGGAGGAGAAGCGATGATTGATGCCCTCACCATTATCTGTAACAAGATCTGGCAGAGTGGGGAGTGGCCTATACCATAATCCCAGTCGCTTGTCATCACTCTTCCCAAAAAAGGTAACCTTCAGGAGTGTGAAAACTACCGGACCATCAGCCTCATCAGCCATCCCAGCAAGGTCCTCCTGAAAATAATACTCAACAGGTTGAAACCCCAAGCTGAACAAATCATAGCTGAAGAACAAGCAGGATTCAGGGCAGGGCGAAGTACCACTGAGCAGATTTTCAACCTCAGAATAATCTGTGAGAAATACCTACAGCACCAACAACATCTATATCATGTGTTCATAGACTTCAAGAAGGCGTTTGACCGAGTCTGGCATGCAGCTCTATGGGCAACAATGAAAGTGTACAACATCAGCCCTAAAATTATTGAAGTCATCAAAAGCCTGTATGACAAGGCTACCAGTGCAGTCCTCCACAACAGCACCATCGGGAACTGGTTCAGAACAACAATCGGTGTGCGTCAAGAATGCCTACTCTCTCCAACACTCTTCAACATCTTCCTAGAGCGCATCATGTCAGATGCTCTTGCAGACCATGAAGGCACAGTCAGCATAGGGGGTAGAGCAATCTCCAATCTTCGTTTTGCAGATGACATCGATGGATTGGCTGGAGAGGAGCAAGAACTTGAACAGCTGGTACAGAGGCTTGACACCACCTCCAGAGCCTATGGAATGGAAATAAGTGCAGAGAAGACCAAAATGATAACCAACAACACCAATGGCATCAATACGGACATCAAAGTCCAAGGCCAATCCCTCAACACAGTGCATAGCTTCAAATATTTAGGAGCCATTGTATCAGACAATGGGTCCCGACAGGAAGTCCTCTCCAGGATCGCACAAACAACTGCTGCCTTGACAAGGTTGAAGCCCATTTGGAAAGACAGGACCATCAGTCTACATTCCAAAGTAAGACTGCTGCGCTCCCTTGTCATCTCCATCTTCCTATACGCTTGCGAAACATGGACCCTCACAGCAGATCTCCAACGAAGAATACAAAGCATGGAGATGAGGTGCTACAGAAGACTTCTGGGCATTTCCTATACCCAACACATCACCAACGACGAAGTCCGACAGACCATCAAACAAGCCATTGGACAACACGATGACCTGCTAACAGTGGTGAAGAAACGGAAACTCCGATGGTATGGCCACGTCACCAGATCATCAGGCCTTGCAAAGACTATTCTGCAAGGCACAGTGCAAGGAGGTAGAAGAAGAGGGAGACCGAAAAAGAGGTGGGAGGACAACATTCGAGAATGGACTGGTTTGACACTGAGCGAAGCCATCAGGGCTGCTGAGGACAGAGAAAGATGGAGTATGCTGGTTAAACGATCATCTGTGGTGCCCCTACGACCTTCGGGTTACGGGATAGGATAGGATAGGATAGGATATAGTATTTGCAAAATTAATATTACAATGACAAGCCCATGCAATCAGTGTGAAAATAATAAAAGAAAATCCCCTCATGGGGGTGCCGGGGGTCTCTGTATAAATAGTATCCCCACTTTGTGGGAATTTAGGGCTTTAAATTCCCACTGTTGCTGTCTTTCTCCTTTGTTCTTTCTCATTCCTACTCTGTTTTATCAATCTATTATCTTCTTTGCTAGACCAGTCACCTATTTTTTTCCTTGAAACTTTCCCAAAACTCATTTGTGTACGAGGTCTGTTGGGTCAGCTTGGGGATATTGGATGCTTTCTACCAAATGGTCACTGGGGCTTTCTATGGTATTATTTAACAATGTAGGCATTTTATATGTATGTGTTCTGTTAATATTTTATAATGATTTTTATATTCTATTTTGTTTTTTTAAATGGGGGTTCATTACATTACATGATTATTGCTTTAGGTCCAGCGGACTCTTCCGAGCCAAATCAGGACCGGACAATTCCTGATCCTCATAAAAGATCTGTTGAAACAACCCTAGTGGCAAAACTGAAGGCTCTCCACCAGCCAGTCACTTTACAATAAAGACATCCCACGAAGGGGACGCTGAGGCTATACTCTAATTTATCGAACCCCCATTTACAAAAACAAAATAGAATACAAACATCATTATAAATTATCAACAAAACACATACATATAAAATGCCTACATTGCTAAATAATAACATCATAGGAAGCCCTAGTGACCACCTGGCAGAAAGTGTCCAATATTCCCAAGTTGATCCAACAGACCTCACACACAAATAAGGAGTCTTGTCCCGGAAGAGTTTTCAAGAAAAAGGGTAGGTGACTGGTCTAGCGAAGATGAAGATAATATAACAGATTGATAGAACACAGCAAGAATGAGAAATAACAAATGAAAAAGACAGCGACAGTGGGAATTTAAAGCACTAAATTTCCAGAAAGTGGGGATACTATTTATACTGAAACCCCTGGCACCCCAACGGGGGGAAATGGGGGTTCAATAAATTAGAGTACAGCTTCAGCGTCCCTTGCATTGGATGCCTTTATTGTAAAGTGACAGGCTGGAGGAATGCCTTCAGTGTTACCATTAAGGTTGTTTCAGCAGATCTTTTACAGTTATACTGACCAGAGGTGAGTCCTCTTTCAACCAAGTTGTAGTCCTGCTTCAGCTTTTTGCAGTTCGCTGGACCCTATACACAATGACTAAAGAACTAAGAAAAGAAAAAGAATTTTGAAAAGCTTTAGTTCTTATTCACAAACTTACCATCAGCTATAAACTATTTGACGACAGTTCCAAACAAATTTTAATATAATATTTTTAATTATTTTGTTCGCTCTGCTTGCTGCCATTGGGTGCATCAACAAAATAAGCTGTAACTGGAAAATAACATAACTTCAATATGAATACTCACAAATAACGCACAACTTCATTATAATAAGTCTCAAATATACAAATATCTTAAATATCTATTTATTCACAAGCATCAAAATACTGTCATCAATGACACACTTGATAAGTATATGAATTGTCACAAAAAACACAAGCAACTTCGAAAATTATAATTGATCACAAATGTAATTGGTTCTGTTCACTTTTTTCACAATCAAAATACAGCCATCAGCAACACTCTTGAATATGACTAGTCACAAATAACACACCTAGACAGCTTCATTAATTGTGATTAGTTCTAAAATATTTGTCACAATCAACAAAATACAGTCATCACCAACACACTTCAATATAATTAATCCCAAATAACATAACTTTTTAAATCACAAAATTACCGGGTTATATTTTGTTTCACATGCTTTTTTGTTTGTTTGTTAAAACCAAACATCATCAACATATTAACTCTGAATCAATCATGAGACAATAACTAACTGAATATCAGCACAAGACTAAATATCACATTAATCTCATTAACTCCATTTACATCTAGTTTCTGTGACTCGGAACAATATGTTGGGACAATCCTCGGCAGAACGATAAGTATGAATAAAATCAATTCTTTATTCGTATATTATATCTATGCAGCACTTTTCCTGATTTCATAGACTATATAATGCTTGGAGATTTTAAAGTAGGCACAAATAAAGAGGCAAATAGAAATTATAACATCTATTCTAAGAAAACATAACAACTAACTGTCACAAACAATAAAATATCTAATTGTTATGCAAAATGTTCCAATCAACAAAAATTGTCAATACGAAAATTGATGTACTACGATTTAAAGCAGAAAAAGAAATCCTCAATCATCATATTATATATTCAAAAATTAAAATAACACATACACACTGTTAAGAAATAATGCATTCATGTCATCCTATCCTATCCTGTCCCGTAACTCGGAGGTCGTAGGGGCACCACAGATGATCGTTTAACCAGCATACTCCATCTATCTCTGTCCTCAGCAGCCCTGATGGCTTCGCTCAGTGTCAAACCAGTCCATTCTCGAATGTTGTCCTCCCACCTCTTTTTCGGTCTCCCTCTTCTTCTACCTCCTTGCACTGTGCCTTGCCGAATGGTCTTTGCAAGGCCTGATGATCTGGTGACGTGACCATACCATTGGAGTTTCCGTTTCTTCACCACTGTGGGCAGGTCATCGTGTTGTCCAATGGCTTGTGTGATGGTCTGTCGGACTTCGTCGTTGGTGATGTGTTGGGTATAGGAAATGCCCAGAAGTCTTCTGTAGCACCTCATCTCCATGCTTTGTATTCTTCATTTTAGATCTGCTGTGAGGGTCCATGCTTCGCAAGCATATAGGAAGATGGAGATGACAAGGGAGAGCAGCATTCTTACTTTGGATGTAGACTGATGGTCCCGTCTTTCCAAATGGGCTTGAACCTTGTCAGGGCAGCAGTTGTTTGTGCGATCCTGGAGAGGACTTCCTGTCGGGACGCATTGTCTGATACAATGGCTCCTAAATATTTGAAGATATGCACTGTGTTGAGGGATTGGCCTTGGACTTTGATGTAAGTGTTGATGCCATTGGTGTTGTTTGTCATCATTTTGGTCTTCTCTGCACTTATTTCCATTCCATAAGCTCTGGAGGTGGTGTCAAGCCTCTGTACCAGCTGTTCAAGTTCTTGTTCCTCTCCAGCCAATCCATCAATGTCATCCGCAAAACGAAGATTGGAGATTGCTCTACCCCCTATGCTGACTGTGCCTTCGTGATCTGCAAGGGCATCTGACATGATGCGCTTTAGGAAGATGTTGAAGAGTGTTGGAGAGAGTAGGCATCCTTGACGCACACCGATTGTTGTTCTGAACCAGTTCCCGATGACGCTGTTATGGAGGACTGCACTGGTAGCCTTGTCATATAGGCTTTTGATGACTTCAATAATTTTAGGGCTGATGCTGTACACTTTCATTGTTGCCCATAGAGCTGCATGCCAGACTCGGTCAAACGCCTTCTTGAAGTCTATGAACACATGATATAGATGTTGTTGGTGCTGTAGGTATTTCTCACAGATTATTCTGAGATTGAAAATCTGTTCAGTGGTACTTTGCCCTGCCCTGAATCGTGCTTGTTCTTCAGCTATGATTTGTTCAGCTTGGGGAACCAACCTGTTGAGTATTATTTTCAGGAGGACCTTGCTGGGATGGCTGATGAGGCTGATGGTGCGGTAATTTTCACACTCCTGAAGGTTACCTTTTTTGGGAAGAGTGATGACAAGCGACTGGGTCCATGGTGTAGGCCACTCCCCACTCTGCCAGATCTTGTTACAGATAATGGTGAGGGCATCAATCATCGCTTCTCCTCCTGCTTGTAGCAGTTCAGTGGGTATATTGTCCACTCCCGCTGACTTCCCTTTCTTCAGGAGTGATAAAATGACCAAAGAACTTTTAACAGACTGATAAACATGACAAAACATTTTTAAGCAATGGACAGACTGTGTGGACTATTTACTCAGTTCATAGTGAGCTGGCTTCCTATGTTGAAGGTGGCCGGCTCAAACTTACCTGACTTAGTTACGAGACTTTTAAGGACATTGAGGGTTTTTTCCAGGTAGTTAGTTGGGTTCCTCCCTCCCTTCAAAAATGGTATTGGATGCAATCTAAAATTTCAAAAATAAAAATTGTTTTTGTAATAGTGATCTCTTTGATTGAAGAAAAAGCGCGTGACAGAATCCTGTATTATTAATTTAATATGATTTTAAAAAATTAAATTGATTAAAAAAAGCATGTTTACAGCATCTGAAAAAATATAGCTGCAGGAGTTGCGAAAGCACACTGCATGAAATACTGACACTTTCAAGGAGAAAGACTGGACATATTTCATCCAGAAGAGTGGAAGCACTTCAAAATTTTGCTCTGGCAAGACATTTCCCACACTTAGCACCAGCAAAATGTAGTCCAAAATATTGTGTGGCAAAGATTATAATGGTCAGGGGAACAACAATGAAGTTTTAGCTTAGAAAACATCAATTATGCATGCACCAATCAGTAACTAGACAGCATTTGTAGAACAAAAATTGTACCCTACTACTTTATACTCTAGCGCACTTTCACACTTTCTCTTGACACAACCACTTTACAATATTACATATATATGCTCAATACTAACTGTAACATATGTTCAACTTATGTCTAGATCTATAGATGTTCCACACAAAACTACAAACTTCAGACCTAACTTGTAAACTTGTCCTATATATATATATATATATATATATATATATATATATATATATATATATATATATATATATATATATATATATATATTTATATATTTAATGAAAATCAGCTAAAACTGAGAGTGCCAAAGCAATTATACAGAATTAAGAGGTATGATAACGGAAATCTTCACAAAGAGTGTCGTTGCTGGAGATGGTACTAAAGTCATGCTTCATTCACCTTTAAATTGAGTTGTGTTGCTCAACAAAATAACTACTAACAAACAATCGTGTAATGATACATTCAATTGTATTAAATACACACTGTCGCCGTCTTTCTCCTTTGTTCTTTCTCATTCCTACTCTGTTCTATCAATCTACTATCTAAGTATCTTCTTCGCTAGACCAGTCACCTACCTACCTTTTTCTTGAAAACTCTCCCAAAACTCCTTTTGTGTTGGGTCAGCTTGGGATATTGGACGCTTTCTGCCAAATTGTCACTAGGGCTTTCTGTGATATTATTATTTAGCAATGTAGGCTTATGTGTTTCGTTAATATTAATTTTTTATTATATAATGAATTTTATGTTTTATTTTGATTTTGTAAATGGGAGTTCAATAAATTAGAGTAAAGCCTGAACGTCCCCTGCATGGGATGCCTTTACTGTAAAGTGACCGGCTGTGTTACCATTAGGGTCCTTTTAGCAGATCTTTTGTATGGATTAGGGGTGAGCCCTCTTTCAACCAAGTTGTGGTCCTGATTCGGCTCTTTGTAGTCTGCTGGACCCTATAAACAATGACTAACTAGCGAACTAACTAAATTGCAACTCAGAACATGTACATTCTTGCAAACATGTAGTAAAATGTCATTACCTTCTGCTACAGCTTACAGATCACACAATATCTTGGCCCTAAAAAACTATATTGGGTGTATGAATACTCTTAAAAGCTCTGGATTGTACGGGAGCACGAAAATCCCTATTAAGACATGAATACTCCTTGCCTTTAGAAATAGTGAAATACAACCTGAAACATGAATTGAATGTGTCAAACATTTTCCATCAAAAAGCACACATGAGAGGACTAAAATTTTCTTATGAGCAAGATAATCTGTAAATCAGAATTACAAATAAATTGAAATAAATGAGAACTTTTAAAATATTACCACCGACAAAATTTCTTGTGGAAAGCAGTAAATCTTCTTTACAAAATCATGAAAATGTGATTGGTCTATGACTCAAGATGCTTCAGCAAAATATAATCCTTTATATTCTGCGGTAACGGCAAAACCTCAACGTCATCACACAATGTGTAACTACAAACGCTACGAATCTTAAAACAGCATAACTGCTTCAAAGAGCGAGGGTTTGTGGCTAGATAACTAATTTGCTCTCCAAGATCCTGTGAACAATTAACAGCTGGAGCTGTTGCTTGATGTTCGACTCTACACCCTGCTCCAAGCATCAAGTGCAAAAACTTCTCCTCTCCACGCAGTACTGCCAGTTGAAATGGAGTTTGGCCTGCACTATTTACTGTGTTGATGTCAGCATTGACAGAAACCAAAAAGCGTGCTACGTTGAACTTATTGTAGTATACAGCCAGATGAAAAGGTGTGAACCCGTTGATATTGACATCATTGACATGGGATCCACGATGGTACAGTGCTTGTACAATGTCCATATGCCCGCTACTGCAAGCTACGTGGAACGGAGTTTCTAGGTCATTGGTCCTCTGGTGCAGCTGGCAGCCAGCCTCAAGCAGCGTCATCACCACATCCTGGTAGCCATAACAAGCTGCAGTGTGAAGGGCGGTCCAGTTATCTCGGTCAGCTCTATTCACATCTGCACCATGTGCAATCAGGATCTGACATACAGCATTGTGACCCAGACAGCTGGCAGCATGAAGGGGTGTGAAGCCATCAGTCTGTGCCATGTTGACTGAAGCTCCTTTTGCAATCAGTTCTTCAGCTGCTAAAGTACGGCCGTAGGTACAGGCCCAATGAAGAGGAGTACGGTTGTCACTGTCACGGCTGTTCACATCCACTCCTTTGTCCAACAAAACAGTAATGCATTCCACGTGTCCATGAGATGCTGCAATGTGGACAGGTTTTCTAAACCACATAAAGTCCGTGTGGTCAGGTTCATCTGCGTACCAGCCATTGTCTAAGAGCAGGGCCAAGATTCTATCCCTTCCATCAGCAGCTGCCATGGTTACAGGGTTGGCTGCTCGGCTAATGGACGGACGCAACCCTTGCTCCACCACCAAATGATATGCAGCATTATAGTCATTGAGGAACACAGCATTAGCCAGTTTCACTTGATCATCAGTAGCGGTTTCTAAACCAGATCGGAGAGATCTTCGAGTGGTAGGTGAGCCTGTTGAACTGCCTGCCATGTCATCTGCTATAGACTCTTCGATCTCGCGACAGATTTCATCAAAATAATTGTTCATCCGTAATGAGTAGGCACTTCTGCCAAAAATATTTATCCTCCTGTAAACTGCCCGCCGATTCATTGAGCAGACAAATCACAAATGATACACAATCGTCAAATCATGTCAAATCGAGTCCATCAAGCTAAGTTTGCTGAGTTTTCAGCTTTGCAAGTTCATTATTTACAGGTCTTATGCATACAATACTATATGGTCGCATAAATGTACACCTTTGTGTCAACGAATTGCAAAGGAACAAGGTACAGATATTTGTACAGACTGCCTGAATAAACTGCTTCGCAACTGTTTCTTAGTGTTTACATGGCTGTGAAGCCAAGGGCTGTAACTCTAATTGTATTTTTAGGCCTATGGTCCACTTCCGGAATCTCTTGCAGAGTTTGAGGGACGTAGTGGCCAGGCCCAGAACACTTACTCGTAGGCCTCAATATAGTACTTATACTCTATTATAAGTAGTAGTGGTATTGACGATAAAGACAAGCGAAGAGACTTCCGAGCCTGTGAGACGACAAAATACAATATTTACGATGGAAGAAATAGCAGTTGAACCTTTGGGAATGAAAACCTTGGTGTATGCCGTGATCAACAACATTCCAAATATTTATCGATCAGCAGACTTGAGAAAGTTTTTCTCTTCCTTCATTGAAACGGGAGGATTTCATTGCTTTCACTTTCGTCATCGTCCAGAACTTCAGTCGGTAAAAAAGAGTGTGCAGCAGGGATCCGGTCAAATGGATAAATCTACTCTATTGACGGACATCAAAACATTTTGCTGCATTGTCAGGCTAACAGAGCAGAAGTTTATTGAGTTTAGTAGAACATACCATCAGAGAAACTGGCAGGATAACAAAATAAATTCAGTTGCCAGCAAATGCCTGATTTCAAGGTTTGTCCAGTTTTTGAAGTTACTTAGATGAACATTTTTACTGCTAATGCTATACGTACCATTACCTTGATGCAACTATTTGCCAAGACGGCAAGAGTATTTTGATCACGGAGGGTAATAATTCAGAAGAAACAAAAAAATCTACTCAAAGTCAAACTGTAGACTATCCTATCCTATCCTGTCACGTAAGGTAGTAGGGGCACCACAGATGATCGTTTAACCAGCATACTCCACCTTTCTCTGTCCTCAGCAGCCCTGATGGCTTCGCTCAGTTCGTTCTCGAATGTTCTCCTCCCACCTCTTTTTCGGTCTCCCTCTTCTTCTACCTCCTTGCACTGTGCCTTGCAGAATGGTCTTTGCAATGTATATTGTGTCTGGGACACTCTCTTCACGGACTTGTGAGACAAAATCTTCTACCCCTCCCTATTATAGTATTAATATAAGTGTAAAGTAGACCACAATATATTTTGTTTTATGCCATTGCAGTACTATTTACAAAACATATTTTATAAACAATTTTCAATACGACAATAGTGAGATCATTTTCAACCATCCTGTACAATTAATACACATACACACAATATATACATTTAATTCTAGCTTACCTGTAAACAGTAAAGGCTGTATAGTGTATTAGACCCATTCGGTGTATGTTTTTGCACGACACATAAATTGGGATCTAGAGCTAAATTTAGCTTAGCTTAATGAATACTTGACATATAATACATTTTAATTGCTAAAAATATGTTTCATTCTGGATGTCACATAGACTATGATGCTGATGGATTTATCCGACTTAAGGAGATGACATCATTTTCTAAAGTACTAGTGTAAAACTAAAAAGATAATGCCATTTTTAGATCTGGCAGAAAGTAGACTGTGAAACGCCAATACACTCGGCATGCCCTGTAGCCAGTTTAGGCTCATTTCCTTCCCCAACCCCCACCTGTTTGGCACTGCTCTCAAGGCTGCTGAGCTTTAGCAGAGAAGTTAGCCTGATTTTATGCCCGCATGGGTGAAGAATAAAATCCCTCCTCCCAGCCACAATCATTTTTTTAAAAATCACAAATCTCAGATACAGTGAATGATTTCTGGTCGATCATCTTTCACGCTGTCCAAATAGAAAAATAGATCAAATAGATTTTGTTCCATGTGTATTTTATGAATTTACCTTTCATAGCAGAATTTACCTTTCCGTTTACATTTGTGTTTCAGGCTGAAGATCTCACCACCAGTTGATGGTTCAAGTAGCAGTAGAGAAAGCAGCATTCAGCAGCAGAGCTCCGCAGTTGCAAAGTACCAGACACGAGGAGACAAGCAGCGCATCCCACAAAACCGAGAAGAGTTCAAAGAAGATGACTTACTCAAACTTCCGGAGTTGCGGCCCCCTAGCTTGATGCCCAACGGCAACGTAGGCACTCCCACCCTGTTCTTCATGAAGCTGATCCAGGAGTGTAGGCTTCCACCATCCATTATTAAAAAGCTGCAGCTAGACTTTCCCAAGTCAAGAGGCAAGGGGAAGTATGGCAGCGTACCTTTTGACTATCAGACTAAAACTTCAGTGAAGCATGGTGACAGTACACTAAGCACAGCTCATTCTGCACCCGGAACTTTAAAAAAGAGTAAGGCAGCCAATGGCACACACAATTCACAGATAATTCCTGAAACTGTGACAGTGAGTGACAGCGATTCATCACCTCAGGATGATTTAGTGAGCAGTTCTGCAGACAGAGAAACCCCTGCACTAGCAGTGGTGTTAAGTGACACAGAAAATGAAGCCCAGGCAGGTGGATGTTCTTTCAGGACTAGTGAGCCAACAGGGGTCCGCCAAACTGAAACATCACAAACAGACAGTGGGAGGGAGCCAGCAGTGGATTTCAGGGAGAGGCGACGACTCAGAAAGCTAGAAAAACAAGAGAGGCGGAAGCTGATGGCAGAGAGAATCGAAGAAAATATGATAGAGTTTGAGAAAGCCGGGTCTGAATCAGAGGATGACAATGATACGTGTGAGGAGTGGGAGCGCCATGAAGCCATGTACGATGATGTGACAAACCAGGGAAGAAACAACGACAGACTGTTTGAAGAGGAGATGGAGGTGGTGTGGGAGAAGGGTGGTAGTGGGTTAGTCTTCTACACAGATGCTCAGTACTGGGAAGAAAAGGAAGGGGACTTTGATGAACAAACAGCAGATGACCTGGATGTCGATATGAGTGCCTATTACGAGCAAGGTGCTGGTGACCCAGACATTCGGGACTTTCTTACCATTCGACGAGAACAGCGGCGACGACGTGGTGTTGAAAAGACAGACAGGTATTCAGCTGGCATTGGCAAGTTTGAGCGTCACACCAAAGGGTTTGGTAGAAAAATCATGGAGCAACAGGGCTGGATGGAAGGGACTGGACTGGGGTCTTCAGTGAAGGGCATATCGGATGCTCTGGACACTGAAGGTCAACACCCAAGAAACAGAACAGGGCTTGGTTATCGTGGAGAGAAACTAGTGAAGAACGCATATATATCAGCTGCAAAGAAACAAAGAGCTGAAGGAGATGTGATAATTTCCACAATTTATGACAATCCATCAGAAACAGACTCTGTGGAAACTTTGCACAGGCGTAATGACCCATCATACATAAAACACAGAAATAGAATAAACTAAAACAGTAGAACTAGACTTAAACTTAAAGTGCAGCTTTATGCTTTTTGAAATTGATGGTAGCGTTTTTTTTTTTCAGGAAATAAGGGTGAAGTAGAAGGGAGGAATGCAACCAGATGTGTAACAAGTTGCATATAATTGTGATACAGTATGATGATTCATGGTTACACATTTTTGTGGCTCTAGCAAAGAGAATTCATTGCCATGAAATGAAAGCACTTACCCTTGTCATCAATTGTTGAGTAAAATCCTCTTGGGAACTGAAATCTTGTTACTGACTTGTCTGGCTAGTGACCTTTTCTTGGTGTTGACCAGTCCCATTCTGTGTTCAGTCAATGAATTATGATTCTTTCCAATTTATTTTTAGACTTGTGATAAACGCTGCAGGCAAGTAACTTGCTTCTCTGGTCACTGAAATGAAATATCCTAATGATAATTATTAGGGGTTTCATCCTGCATTGAAAATGATTAATGAAATTCCTTCCTTCTTAAATATATTGTTCATTTGTTGAGAGGGTACAGTTGTTTTTTTCAGTCGAGATATAATATTATGGTCTGTAAATGAGTAATGAAACATTTCACTGCAGCGTTTCAATAAAATGTAATTTATTATTAAGTATTCTATTTCTCAGTCGTTATTTTGTTTTAATGAGCAGCTCTTTGAGCAGGTAAAGTAATGTGTAAGAACAATCCATGTTCAAAAGAACACCACTGTAGCTGAGTAACGGAAGTGTGACTTGTGCATCCACTCCAGTTATATACAACTATGTTTTAACATATATATACTAGTCTGATTTACCGTCTACAAAGTGTGACACAGACAGAGCAAAGTGAAACAAGACATGAAAACAACACAAAGGTATAATTTACTCTCAAATCATTCTAAAAATCTATGTGGTCGATTTTCGGCCACCCTTGAGCAGTTTATTTAACGAGTATTAGTGTACATGTATAACTTCACACAATGTCACAAATAATAGTTGAACAAATCTTGAATGTTTGCATGCTTTTAAGCACTGAATATAAGGCAATCAAAATAATACATGTAGACTCATACACAGCACAACCAAAACATAAGTAAATGAAACTGTGGGGATATTCTTATAAAAATCAGCTGTACATAACCCTCACATCAAAAGGCCTAAACACAGAATTTGCAAACCCTACAATAAGCAGTAATAATGGAATTATAAAGGCCTTTTTAATTACTAATTTTAAAATAAAATTTAAAATGTAAAAAAATGAATTTTTATTTATTTAAAATTGTTTTTTATAATAGAAATGCTCTTGAAGACACTAAAACAAATGTTTGATAATTACCAGTAAAATGGAATTATATAACTGGTATGATAAATAGACTGAGGATGAAGCCTTCAGAAATGTCATATCAAATATATAAGAAAATTATATAAATGTACACAAATAAAATGTACACCGGGAACTAATACAAAAAATGTACATAACTTCACAGCATCACGAATTAAAAAAAAAATTAAACATTTAGACATAAACAAGTAGCATTTACCATTGAAAATGGCATCCCTTATGTCAGACATGAAAGTAAATAAAAAAATTAAAAAAATTATTGAAGTACAACCCTAAAAAAAATCTCAAAGTACATGAAATCACAACACTTTTCCAATTTTTTTTAAATGAATAAGTAAAAATACTGGGTTCTTACTTGTACAGTAATGAAAAAAGTACAAACTAAAACTAAATAAAGTTAAACAAAACATTTAACACCTTTTGTTTGATTTAGCTTAAAGATATATATAAAACATAATCTCAAAAACTGTATGCACTATCATTTTCCAAATTAAAGATAAACTGGACCAATTCAATAGCCAATAGGACCTAAACAGTCCTGGTATTCCTGTAAAAACTTACGTTATTAAAGCTGCAGTGAGCTACTACTTCTGCTGGAAATATATGATGCATTATACAAGAAAAATAAATGTAGTACATAACTTCACAACAGAAAATAAGCATAAACACTTTAAAACACATAAACTGCTTTACCGATAGCTTCATACACAAACACTTATGCTTATGCACACAAAATACTCCCCCCAAAAATCCAAATTACCAACTTACACAATTTTAAAAAAAAACACCTTTGATGCACTAAAATACTGAAGTAAATACTAAACAATAGCTTTTCTTGCATTCTATATTACATGAAGTAAAAAAACCTGCATTACATGTTATTGAATTTGTAAACAATTGACCTCTTTTCCTGAATCATGCAATAATCCTTGAACACTTTTATTATGTCCCCAATTTCCACTTCCCACGGCCAACTTCTTAGAGGTGCATGCCCCAGGTGCCTTCAGGAGTGAGCTGTGATTCTTACAACAAAAGAGTTTTGAAAAAATCACTTAGATTCAAGGGAGTTTAAACCAAGCCAAGAAATGTATCGTGTTCATTATAAAAGTGAAATGCTAGAGATGCAGACAAAACAACTTACCTGTGCAACATGGCTGAACACTTTCTTGTTCTTTGGCAAACCTACCAGAACAAAATCTCCTTCGGGTATTGCCTGATCTTAAAAACATTAAGGAAAATCGTGCATCTTAAAACTCTAGAAACAGTGTACAATGATAAAGCAATCATTGAAGCTATAACATTTATTTCACATTGGCAAAGGGTTGTTTTTTTTCTTTAAAAAAACAAACTGTATACAGGCAATCCTATCCTATCCTATTCATAACTCGAAGGTCATTGGGGCACCACAGATGATTGTTTAATCAGCGTACTTCATCTTTCTCTGTCCTCAGCAACCCTCATCCCGACAGGAAGTCCTACTCAGTGTCAAGCCAGTTCATTCTCGAAAATGTCATCCTCCCACCTCTTTTTCTGTCTCCCTCTTCTTCTGCCTCATTGCACCGTGACTTGCAGGATGGTCTTTTGCAAAGCCTGATGCTCTGGTGATGTGGCCCTACCGTCAGAGTTTCTGTTTGTTCACCACTGTGAGCCCAATGGCTTGTATGATGGTCTATCGGACTTTATCATTGATGATGTGCCGAGGATAGGAAATGCCCAGAAGTCTTCTGTAGCACCCCATTTCCATGCTTTGTATTCTTCGTTGTACCCCATCTCCATGCTTTGTATTCTTTGTTGTAGATCTGCTGTGATGGTCCATGTTTCGCAAGCATATAGGAAGATGGAGATGACAAGGGAGCGCAGCAGCCTTACCTAGGAATGTAGACTGATGGTCCTGTCTTTTTAAATGGTTTTCAACCTTGTCAGGGCAGCAGTTGTTTGTGAGATCCTGGAGAGGACTTCCTGTCGGGACGCATTGTCTGATACAATGGCTCCTAAATATTTGAAACTATGCACTGAATCAGAAATTTTGTCTTTATGAAAGTGAGCCAGTAAGCTAACTGGTGAATTTTCACATAGAAGCCAAACCAAGAATAGAAAATCACCTGACGAATCGTTTAAGCTGTGGCAGTTTTATCCAGATGTATATAAATAAATATGAAACGAACAACTATAAACATCACACAAGAAACATACATAAACCATTAAGTTTCAGAAAAAATAAATAAACAGAAAAAAATAAATAAAATAAGGGAGGTGAGGAGTGGAGATCAGGAATAAGAAATGTTGTCTTCATGAAAGTGAGCAAGTAAGCTAACCGGTGAATTTTCACATAGAAGCCAAACCAAGAATAGAAAATCACCTGACGAATCGTTTAAGCTGTGGCAGTTTCATCCAAATATATATATAAATATATATATATATATATATATAAATCTGAAACGAACAACTATAAACATCACACAAGAAACATGCACCTGACGAATCGTTTAAGCTGTGGCAGTTTCATCCATATATATATATATATATATATATATATATATATATATATATATATATATATATATATATATATATATATATATATATATATATAGATATATATAGATATATAGATATAGATATAGATATATATATATATATATATATATATATATATATATATATATATATATATATATATATATATATATATATATATATATATATATATAATTCTGAATTGAACAACTATAAACATCACACAAGAAACATGCATACACCTTTAAGTTTCAGAAGAAAGAAATAAAAGGAGGGAGGTGAGGAGCGGAGATCAGATTTTCACATTTAAAATAAAATACCATACTTTTTGTAATTCATCTCCTTTCATTTCAGGCTGCCGTTTCCGCCAATCACGCATGCTCCTTGAGCCTGTTTTTGTTTCTGCAGAGTCTTCAGACCTTTTCTTTTCTAGTGCCTGCCTCGTGATGTTTATATCCTCTTTTGCAGCCTTTCTTGATCGATAAGCTGTCTTGACACTTTCCCTGCCGCTCTCTTTTATTAACAATGCAACAAACACATGATTTTAATAATAACAATGCAATAAGAATATAAGAGTAAGTAAAATGTATCACTTTATTTTAAGTTATGTAATCAAAGAGTCTTTGTGAAAAATATTAATGAAAATGAAACAAACAATAAACCTAGGTACCTGTTTTTTTTTATTTTGATCCTCTGTACTCTTTTAGCGTAGATCATGTAAACGCTGATGTTCTTTAGCCCTGAAATCTTTGAATGCTGTCTCCCCCTCACCCCTCTCCTGCACCCCATATTCCTTAAACTTAGCAATTATTATCAAAAGTGTATTTGTATTCCCGCTTTACCCACAGCATATACCCAAATGTACGTGCAAAATGGAACAATATATTTAACATAGTAAAGCTTTGAATAAAATATATAATTATGGTAAGATAATTGTAATGTAAACATGAATAAATGAATGACCACACAATCATGTGTTGTTCTTTTATTTGAATACACACTTACAGTGACAAATAAACGATGTAAACTATAAGGTTCGCAAATATTAAAAATAAGCTTTAAAATGTACACATATCCTGTCCCGTAACTCGTAGGGGCACCACAGATGATCGTTTAACCAGCGTACTCTATCTTTCCCTGTCCTCAGCAACCTTGATGGTTTCGCTCAGTGTCAAACCGGTCCATTCTCGAATGTTGTCCTCCCACCTCTTTTTCGGTCTCCCTCTTCTTCTACCTCCTTGCACTGTGCCTTGCAGGATGGTCTTTGCAAGACCTGATGATCTGTGGGTTCAAGCACTGAATAGAATAGACCCAACGTTTCCCGGCGTGTCGTATGAGGCGACTAACAGGGGTGATTCCAGCACGGCATCACTGGGCGAAAGTCTTCTACCCAGAAGTCACCAGACGCTTTCTGCCAGGTAGTCACTGGGGCTTCCTATGATGTTATTATTTGGCAATGTAGGCATTTTATATGTATGTGTTTTGTTTATATTTTATAATGATGTTTGTATTCTATTTTGTTTTTGTAAACGGGGGCTTCGATAAATTAGATTATAGCCTCAGCATCCCCTGCGTGGGATGTCTTTATTGTAAAGTGACCAGCTGGTGAAGTGACTTCAGTGTTCCCACTAGGGTTGTTTTGGCGGATCTTTTATGCGAATCAGAGGTGAGTCCTCTGTCAGCGAAGTTGTGGTCTTGATTTTGTGGTCCTGATTTGGCTCTTAGCAGTCCGCTGGACCCTGTAAGCAATGAATAACTAACTAACCCTTTAAAATGCCACACAAAGTGTGCATGTGATCCTTTAGGCTTCAAAATATTAAATTTTAAAAATATATTTTAATATAATAGACTTGGTTCAAAAGATAAGAAGTTCTTACCATTAAAAAGCTCATTCATTTTTCCATCAATCGATGTGAACATTTTCATATTCACAAAATTCTAAGATATTTCAAAATTGTTCCAAAGAGAGTCAGTCACCCCCAAATTGACGTCGAAGGCAAATCAGATTCATGGCCGTATATATCCCTTTCTTTGCTTTGCATGTCTTATGTATTGAGACCCTTGCAGATTTTGTTCATTACCCAGTTGGAGTTTCTTTACATGATATGTCCCTCATTTGTACATCTTGTGCAATCCTGCTCTGTGCCCTGTCGGCTGTTGGATAACTTGTTATTTTCAAAACTTCAAATCAAATTATACATTTTCTTTATCATGTTACTTTGATTTTTTAAATAAAACTGTTAATAATGTCAAACTAGTAGGGATGAAGATGGCAAATGAATTTCTAATCTAATATGGGTGCTCTGATTTCAATTTATATAGTGATTGAATAAAGGCAAAGCATATTCTTGATACTGGCATGTCTAATGCATGTTAGCTATTCGTGTTATTGTGGAGTTGGTTTAAATTATAATGTTGAAAGAATATCTGCTTTTCCAGTGCATCATTTTCCTTGCGTATTAGCATGGAGTAGTGCAATAGCCAAATGGACATTAAAATAGATTGGTTTGAAATGTTGGTAGATTTCTTAATGCACATGCAGACTCATTTTTACTGTTACTTCATGATGCTCGTTTTAATAAACTTTGGAATATTTTATTGGCAAATGTGCAGAATGACACTGCACTTCATAATTATGGAATAGTTCTATTGAAATTGCAATATCAAAGTTTGAAATTGGAAGTATGAAGAGTGTATAAATAAGTAACAACACAACTGAAATCTGCTAGGACTCTGTTGTGTGTTTTGTACTAAATAGCCCTTTGTAGTGTCTTCTTGTGCATGCCTGCTTGTCACCTTTTAAGTAGCTCTATTGCCTACCTAAAACAGTGTCAATGTCACGAGTGTGTTAGGAACTTATGTCATTTGAAAGCTAATGGAAACAGTTAGATACAAGAAGCACATGCAATATGTACTGATGCCTTTGACCATTTATAATTTGCTGTGTCTGATGATGTACATTAAAATCATGCACCTGTTTTGTTATCTGTAATTCGGTTGTGTCTGTTGATGTCTGTATTTCTATGTACTACCTGAGTGTTCTAGTCAGGTGTGGGTCTGCTGTCTAGTCTGTATATATATATATATATATATATATATATATATATATATATATATATATATATATATATATATATATATATATATATATATATATATATATATATATATATATATGTTCTGCGCTTTTTTGGAATTAGTAATATTATAGAAGGGGCTGCCCATTTTTTTAATACCAACATTCGCCACCCTTTCCATAATCCTAACCCAAACCCTAACCAATGTTGGAATTCCAAAAATGGGCAGGCCAATTCTAGAATTGCCCAGATTCCAAAAAAGCGCAGAACATATATATATGTGTATATATATGTATAATATGTATATGTGTGTATATATATGTATGTATATAAAATAATGATAGTAATAATAATTAATAATAGTAAATAATAAATATTTTTAATATTATTGTTCAGCTTTGAATTATTATTCATGAGCAGTGTTCTTGAGCTTTAATCTTTTGGTTTTTAACCTTTTAGACATGTATTGATTATTGTGCTAGGTCCTGTTATTTGAACTGCTCTCATCAGGGAACTGTAGTTTAACTGAATAGGTATATAAAGACTTGATGTGATTTTTTTAAATACATGGCTTGATAAAGATTTGAATAAAAATCGAAATATTGCCTCAGACCTCAACTTGGGTGTTGCTGTTTGTTTTGTTCACCTCATAGTCTATACTGATGGTTAGGTCGCACTAGGACTATGCTTTATTTGTTTGTTATGTATCTTGTGCATGCGTGCCGCTGATCTAAAGCATTCTTTGTGTCATGTATACTGTAACTGTATGTATGTCACTTGGCGAATAAATCTTGAATTGAATTTAATTCACACACAAACACACACATTGTATGTTGTATGTATTGTTGTTAAAACATTGACTAGTATAGTATGAACAAAAGTTATGAAATGGCATAAGAGTCAGCAGCAAAAATTTATTATTTTCATAAAAATTTCTACATTTTTGTACTGTTTGAACAAAATGATGTTCAAAAGATGACAAGCTTCATGATGCTGGGTAGATTCAACATTTTTCAATCGTATAGGAAAAAGCTGGTGGATGGTGAGGTCTCTTTATTTTCTGCCATCCCAAAGTTCAATGAAAAAAAAAGTGCAATATCATTGCCATGATCCATACTTCTAAATGTTATTAAATAATCATAATTTTTCATCAGTGAGATAAGTATAGGAGATGGGGGTGATCACCACGAAATAACTTTTACTGAAGTATAAAGAGATATAATATACTACTTCTGTTCAATATAATGCTTTAAAATTACTTTATTTCTGTTCAAATTTATTTTAACTTTCAGTCAAATTATTTATTAATTTATTTGTTTTTATGTAGCAACTTTCCAGATGATGCTGGCAAATAGGGGATCTAATTGAAGCTGCCTGAGGCACTTACTTGACCTTTACACTACTATATCTAGGTGTGCAACTTGAGCATTATTCTTAATTCTGAATAATCATCACACAACTGGTGAGCTCTAAGATTAAAAAGTCAGTTCATCATGGGTAAGGTCAATCATGCTTTAGCACCTTCAGCTGCACCATTTGTGACTTTCTCCAAAGTGTCTGCATACTGGAATTGTCCACTGTGTTCATGCTCACTCATGTCCAGCGCAATGATGCAGCTTTCTCGCACCACGCGCTCAGAATCTCGGAGATAGTTCTGCAGTACCAACATGGCTGCCTCTGAGGCGATGGAGCCAAGTGCTTCTGCACACTCGTGTCGCACCATGGGGTTTTCCTTCGAGTCCATCAAGTTGTCCGTCAACTGTGAAACACACGCGTCGCTCTGGATCTGCCCTAGCACATAGGCTATCTCGTGACGGAACAATGCACTTGTGCACTTCAGACCTGTCAACAACAAACAAAAACAACAGAAGAGTTCACAGAATATGGTCATTATGGAAGACACAATACAATACATCAGTATTGTCTCAAAATGAATTACAAAGAAGAGTATGATGCAAATAGTTAATATAATTTATTCTTCAAAATTACGATTGTTTTCTATGCATTTTCAAATTGCACGAACAATTTTAAATAATAATTGGGCTCAACATGTTTAACTTCAGTTCAAACCAGGTGCATGTGCCCTAGCCACTACCTGATGCAACATCCTAAAAGGACCTGCTGCTATGAGTATTACATGAATTCAAATTTCACGGTTAGATGTGTGCTTCAAAACATTTCTAGCTCTTACCATCAGCTAAAGCCAGCACAGCTTCTTTGGAGCCAATATTACGAAGCGTGAACATGGCTCTATAACGCTGAAACAACGGCAAGTCTTCATCCAAAAGGTTCTTCCTCAGTGCATCCACATCAACGGACAAGGCAGGTGGGGCAGGGTCCACAGAGCTGTAGGGGTTTGGAAGCAGTCTGCTCTCTTCTTGCTTCTGTTTTGTCTTCTGCCACTCTAATCGCTCCACCGCCAACTGGCAGGTTTCTGCAACCTAATAATTCATCACACAATTACTTAACTGACAAAACAGTAGAAATATTGGAAAACAAACATAAATTGCTGTGGGTTTTTTTAAACCTATAGGCTATTACATGAGAGCTAGAGATTTTCTTCTTCTTCTTCTTCTTATTATTATTATTATAGAGGTTTTGCTTTTATTTCCTTTTTTTTAAAAAGAAACATTTAAAGTATTCAACACTTGTTTTGTACTGTTTAGTGTTTATACAAATAACTGAACAAGAAACTATTTCTTTCTTTATGTATTTTACATAATGATGCCAGAGTAAGGGGTACTACCATAAAACCGCATTCATAAAAAATATGCTGGTAAAAGAGACAGAGATACAGAGAGAGAGAGAGAGAGAGAGAGAGAGAGAGAGAGAGAGAGAGAGAGAGAGAGAGAGAGAGAGAGAGAGAGAGAGAGAGAGAGAGAGAGAGAGAGAGAGAGAGAGAGAGAGAGAGAGAGAGAGAGAGAGAGAGAGAGAGAGAGAGAGAGAGAGAGAGAGAGAGAGAGAGAGAGAGAGAGAGAGAGAGAGAGAGAGAGAGAGAGAGAGAGAGAGAGAGAGAGAGAGAGAGAGAGAGAGAGAGAGAGAGAGAGAGAGAGAGAGAGAGAGAGAGAGAGAGAGAGAGAGAGAGAGGAGAGAGAGAGAGAGAGAGAGAGAGAGAGAGAGAGAGAGAGAGAGAGAGAGAGAGAGAGAGAGAGAGAGAGAGAGAGAGAGAGAGAGAGAGAGAGAGAGAGAGAGAGAGAGAGAGAGAGAGAGAGAGAGAGAGAGAGAGAGAGAGAGAGAGAGAGAGAGAGAGAGAGAGAGAGAGAGAGAGAGAGAGAGAGAGAGAGAGAGAGAGAGAGAGAGAGAGAGAGAGAGAGAGAGAGAGAGAGAGAGAGAGAGAGAGAGAGAGAGAGAGAGAGAGAGAGAGAGAGAGAGAGAGAGAGAGAGAGAGAATCACTGAATCAATTCAGAGAATGTAATTTTGATATATAATTAAAATAACGTTGTACCTCAATAACAGAATCTTGTGAATATGTCTTCAGTATGTCAAGTACATAATCGCATCCAATAGCTCCGAGTGCTTCACCTGCAAATTAAAAGCAATATTTAATCTGCTCATCAAATTCATTCTGCACACTTGAGTATCACTATCAGTAACTGGGTTGCCAAACACATAAGATTAGTTCTTCTTCTTCTTCCTGATGAGTAACCACATAACACAGTAAGCCTCATAACACTCAATATGGTTAAAGAATTTACTTTGATCAATAAACTGTTCAATCATCATGGAAAAATGTCTCGATAAAGTAATATACAGTTTTAGTTTGTATTATCAGGTAACATTTTACAGGTAATGGTAGGCCTATGCCTTGTGCTTTGAAAGTTGAGCACGGCATATGGTGTAAACTAACTCAAGTCTCAAGTGACTCAATCGAAATTAAATTTAATATATGTTTTCGAATATCTTACCAGCTTCATGTCGAACCATTGCTTCCTGAGATGTGTCTTTTAGGACAGAAATAAGAGTTGGAATGGCGTATTCATTCTGCATCTGTCCCAGACAGTATGCCAACTCATGCTTCAAGAGAGCTGATTCGTCATCAAAGCAAGCTGCAATCTGATCAACGGCATCTTTACCACCAAGATTTTTCAAGGTAAAAAGAGCACGAAAACGATCTATCAATGGTTTTCCTTTATCTCGCAACACCTGACCAATTTCAATGATTGTTTCAGGCCGTGGTGCAGTCGTCATGTTTATGCAACTTTGCTCTTTGACTCGACCACCATGTGCTTCCGGGGATCTCTCAGTTTTCAATACTCTTACAAAACTTTGGTGTGTGTGTGTGTGTTTGTTTTCTTCTTCCTTTCGATTGAGCTATTATTCAAAATGTATTTCCATAATGGAATATAATTTTAAGTGTGTCAATTAAAAGTATACAGAAAGTCGAATAAATACTATAAACTTGCATTTATTATCCAAGGGAAACGAATCCTCCCATTGTTGCAGTTTGTAGATTCTGTCAGCAGAAGAGTGATCAAGGAACTGATGGGTGTCATTTACACATAGAGAAATGTTAAAGTAATCTCAGGTATGGAAATATAATAATTGCAACTTTGGTGTGTCCTACGGGAGTATGCAAACGATATATTTTCTTTTGAGCTTAAAAGTGCATGGTATACGTATCGATCTTTAATTTCAAGTCCACTTAATGTGTATCCCGCTGCCATTCTCTCATCTTTTGCCTATGTCTGATCCGTAAGTGTATACACGGCTGTAAATAAATATTTATACTGTTTTTCTTCCTGGGCCTAACCGGGCATATAAATAGCTTTTAATAGGTTTTTGCTATTCTACCTTCTGTCTTTTTGTCATTTGTGTACATAGTTGTAAATAGTCTATTTTTGTCTTTTTTGTAATTTATGTACATAGTTGTAAATAGTCTGTACCTTTACTGTCCCGTCTGTTGGTGTATTGTAGCAAAAGTGATGTTTCATCGAGTGCATGTATTTATATGTAATGACTATGTAAAGCGTGGTGAGTCTGGTCATAGGCTGGAGTACCCGCTATATAAAAATCCGTTATTATTATTATTATTAATGTGCTGTTTCCATTACAGAGTACACTCCACTACTGCACTAGTCTATTTTATATTCGGTATTTATCAGCTACTTAGCTAGGCTTAGTATAAATCGTTTACTTAGCCAACTGTTTCACACAGCTGATGTTATGAAATATGTTTGTTTTTAAATACATGGCTAGCATCAAAGAAGAATTTTAAGATTAGGGCTAGCTAACTCTTAATTTTAGAAGTAGATTATTTCTGTATGTTTTCTGTGGGCTACAGGACGGTTGAATATGAGATGTTCATCTTAATGTTCGCAGTGCTATCAAACAAACTGCATGTTAGTTGGCAGGGGCAAAAATAATAACTGTATTTTCAAATTGTATAGAAAGTCAGATAATTTGATTTTAAGGAAAATGTGTTAACACATTTAGTAATATGTTATTCTGTATGTGTGTGTGTTTCAGGTTATTTACACTGATGTTTGGTACAGTGGCTGCCGAGAAGTTGTACTTTGTGTCTGTGTTCCGCAGCTTGCCAGTCAGATCAATGAGGGGTGACTGGGGATCACAGGTAATTACAAAAGCAACGTGAATCAACTTCAGAATATAGCAAATCAGAATAGGTCTATTCCTTAAACAGTGGTGTTGCTAGAAATTTCAGCATAGGCCATTTGACCGATTCAGTCACAAACCTTTAGGACATTTTGAAAATCTTTCGGCCATCATTTTGACTTCTTTACAACACCAAACTATGTTTCAACTTGGCCACTGATAAGTTTCGTTTTTGTTTTTTTTCGGCGGCATTTCGAAAACAAAAGGTTTTATTGCTGTAAGCACGCCGTTCGCAACAAGGGACGTTACTCTAACTCTCTCTGCTGATGCATGTGTCGTCTGCTTGGCGCTTCCGATACTTGATGTTACAATAACTCATAACACCTTTATTTATCCGATAGGAAATTAAAATGGCCAGAAGCAATAACAACGAAACAGACATGAGACAAGCAAACAAAAAAAGGACAAAGGGTGGCCAATTGAGGCGTAAAACCTTAGGACAGCGGATCGATCAGAACGTGACTCTTTCGGACATTTTAGAATTTTATCAGTGAATGGCCGATTTGCCGACGAAAACGACATCACTGCTTAAATAGACCTAGTCCTTACTTATTAGAGTTACCTCACTTTGTTTATAGAGCAAACTTGGCGACTCAGTTATATTCTGTCTTATGCAGAAGATGCAGACAGTAAAGCGTTTTGCATGGGGAACATGCAAAACTGTCTCCAGGTATTCTGAAAGATGTACAGGGATAAAGTTTATTCCGTTAGTCAAGCCTGGAACGTATAATTATCAAATAGATCAATGCCTGAATCAAGGCATGCGGACAACCAGCCAAACAACTGAGTGTTTTTTTGTTTGTTTTGTTTTGTAACTGATCATGAAAGCCATCAAATGCTGGATGTACATTTGCAGCAGGGTTGGTGTAGTGAAGTACTTATGTAAGCAGGACACCCCTTGGGGTCATGAGCAATCTTGCCACTGTAGATTGTTCAAACCTATAAAGGGAACAGTGAAAGCCACAGTTGAAAACCTGTCTTTCCTTTATAGGCAAGACGCTTCACTGCGGCAACAGTACCCCCGTTGGAGTGCCGGGGGTTTTCAGTATAAATAGTATCCCCACTTTATGGAAATTTAGTGCTTTAAATTCCCACTGTCGCTGTCTTCCTCATTTACTCTTTCCTATTCTTGCTCTGTCCTTCACTCTGCTATACTATCTTCTTCTTCGCTAGATCAATGACCTACCTTTTTTCTTGAAAACTCTTCCTGGACAAGACTCCTTGTTTGTGTATGAGGTCTGTTGGATCAGCTTGGGAGTGTTGGACGCTTTCTGCCGGGTGGTCACTAGGGCTTCCTATGAATGTACTATTTAGCACTATAGGCATTTTATATGTATGTGTTTGGTTGATGATTTATAATGATGTTTGTATTCTATTTTGTTTTTGTAACCGGGGTGTTCGCGTAGTTGAGGTCAACCCTCAGCCGTCCCCCGCGTGGGATGTCTTTATTGTAAAGTGACTGGCCGGTGGAGGGCATTCAATTTTCCCACTGGGGTTGTTTCAGCAGATCTTTTATGCGGATCGGGGGTTGTCCGGTCCTGATTTGGCTCGGAAGAGTCCGCTGGACCTAAAGCAACAATAAATCAATCAATCATGTAAGCAGGAGAGTAGATGGAAATAATACTTGATGTGGTTTTAAAAAATATATATATATTTATATTTTAAGGCTTTTTATTTGTATTCGATTCTTCTTTGATGCACACACTATTATCAGTTACACAGCTCACTTCAAGTTACACTTTCAGTTTTGAGTTTATTTTGGATTTAATCCAATTAATTTGATTTAATCAAAATAAAATCAGAATAAAGTACACAATTCAGTTCTGAACTATGACCATGATTATTGGCTGCATGTCAAAATGTGGGATAGCTCAGTTGGTTGAGCAGTGAGCTTGTGTTACAAAGGTTACAGGTTTGATTCCCGGTGGCCCGGACATAAACATTGGCTGTGAGCACGGGCCATCTTACTGTTGCTATTATTGTGATGTTTGTTTTTCCTTCTCCTTCATCCCCAGTCACCTAATATTGTGCTCAGTCGTCTGAGCATCAGACTCGGCTTGAGCAGCTCTTGAGCTTAAAAAATACTAGATAAGAATGATAAATAAATTTTTAAAATATTAATAAAATACATCCCCACTAAACGATTGCCAATAAACATCATATTTGCAACATGGGAAGCTTGTTCATAGATAAAAACTTCTGATTAACCGGATTCATTGTTTGAAAGTCAATCCGAGATGATTCTTGTCGGGGGAAGAGGGATTTGTCTCGAAGAGGGTTCTTGAGAGGATTATGCATTTTCATACCAGCCTATGAAATCGCTCATGAGTTCAAACTGCTTGCTCTCACAGACAAGGGAAATAACTTGCTTGTTTATGGTTTAAGCCATTTAAGATATCATAACATTTAGGACTCTCTGAACTAGAGTATACAGTTGTGTGCTAGTGATTTACTTACTTAAACTCAGTGGTTATGGTTTTCAAGACATTAGATTTGCCTTGTATGACCAGTTGGGTGAATATCCCTTAGAAATAGATTTATGGTATCATATTCATAGGGCAGGCTGATTTGATTGGATTTTGATGTGAAAGTAACACAAGTGCTGCATCAGTACATGCTTTCTAGACTGATGTCTTGCTGGTGTGATTGTGATGATTTATGTGTTGCAGGTCTTGAACCGCGAGGCATTGGTGTTCCTGTGCATTAACTATGCCTTCTTCTCTGTGGTGGTGCTCTCCTTCATCCTCTTCATGATCATCCTCACGCACACCTCCTCCTCTCAGGAAGATCTCCTCACCTCTATGGCCATTATGGCCACATGCTTCATCCTGGTGGACCTCATCGTGGCCAACTTCCTTGTCCACACCATCCACATGAACATGGAAGTCAAGCTCATTTTGTGATGGTTCCTACTCCTTAGCCTTATGAAAACGGCATACCATTGGAGTTACTTTAAGGGAAACTTACAGTGAAAATCGACTGAGGCGAATACGGCTCACACGTGTAAGACAGTGCATTTCTCAGTGGAATGATGCCACAACCTGATTGAATTTTGAACCTGTACTGTTGTGTAGCTATTGGTGTTGACTTAATTGTACTGTGTGTATTGTGTGTTGTGAAGTGTCAAACGAAAAGACCTAATCAGACTGTAGGAAAATATAACGCTGCGGGTTGTCATCAGTACTCTTTAAGCTTCTAAAAACATGAATCCAGACAAGAACATTCGCCAGCTGGACCTGCCATCGGGCAGGTCAAATACAGGGGTGATGGAGTGTCCAAGTAAGGAGCCTGGCAGCTCCACCCCCATGAGCCCTAGCTCCGTGTTTGCCCAGAAACTGTTGTGCGGTATTCCCCACAGCTTCTTGGACGCCATCACCCTTAGCCACTGGGACAACATTTTGGGCCCACGCCTGGAGCATGTTTGGTACGTGGAAGAACGGCCCCAGCCTCGCCTCAATATCTTGCGCTTCATCACAAGCCAGGTCATCAGCGGGGAGATCTGCCGCCCGCTCAACAACAGTCACATCGACTTCAAGTTCTTTGACATTCCAGACAAAGGCATTGTGATTCCCTCCTTTGTTTTTTCAGCACAGAGGGCTGGGGACTTGTCTCTCCATGCCATGGCCTTGGTGATTCCCAACTCAGAGCTGGCCGTCTTCCTGCAGGTCAGCATGGTCTTGCAGGCTTGGTTCACCAGGTTTCTCTCCCGCCTCAGAGTTCTTCTGGAGAAGGTCAGCTTCATTAGGGTTTTGCATCTCCCTTCCTCACTCTTTTCCTGCATATTTATGTGTTATATTGCCTTTTAAATGTTGGACAAGACCAACTTTTTTTTGTTTAAGTATATAGTTTTTGTATTGTAACTTGCATGCCATGCAATAACAGAGTGTATTTACCTTTGATTTGATTTTGCGTTGTTGGTAGAAGAAGTTTGAATAATGTTGATAATTATCGTCGGTGGATATTGTTGAGAATTTTCTAGAATTGTTTACTATTGACCGAAGCTTCGCGATAAATCTAGTAATAGCTATGAGATTCTTCTATCCTAAATAATGTTATATGATGTAAGACAGTGCATAGTTCCGGTGACGAGTTTGTTTGTTTTTTGATTGGGTGTTATTGCGTCATGCTGGAATGTTCGAACTTTTTCTCTATTGCAGAGAGGCTTTATAAGTGATGCACCGTGTCTGCTTGAGTAGTGAAAAAGTGATTGAGAGAGATTTGTGATGATCTTTGAAATGGTTTTCAGAAAGCGATCTTGTATACAGTTGTTGATGTTTGCTGAATAAAGTCGGAAAACTTTATATGACGACTCCTGCCTTGTTGCTGAGTGAACAGGCTGCGTGGATAAACGAATCTGAGTTACACTTTAAAAGGTTCATGCAACGGAGTTGAATCAACAATTGATAAAAATAACAACCATGTAACACTTGACTTGTTGTAGTTCTTGCTCTTTAATTTAATTGTTGCTGTATGGTACTAGCCAGTGTGAGACAATTTAAAAGGTTAACAAACGTTTTAGGGAGATCTTCTGATCTTGAAACATAGTTTGAAATAAATGTCTTATTTCAGTGTAAGTTATGCTAGTACTCAAATAAGATTTTAACATCACACGTGTGTCACATTAAAGACAATTTTGTGCCAGTAATGTTTGTTTTCCTTCAGAGGTTGTTTGCTGAAATAATTCTCTTTGACTGTTTCAGAAAAGTTTTTGTGAAGAAGACATGCTACAAGTCTCCGAATGGCTCTCTGTGTGCCTTCAGATGTTGTCGTCTTTGAAAGAAGCTGGGCTTCCTCCTACCATCCGTGTAAGTCATTTGTCAAGAAATTGAATAATTCATTATAATGACAAATTCAGTCCTGATCGTAGAAAAGAAAGTATGTTTTTACGAATGTGCTTTTTTTTTCGATTGTACATTTATTTTTTTTATGTTCTTGTTAGTCATGCATTTTGATTAAAGGACATTGGTCCAATAACATTTATTTGGCTCCAAAGATGTCTTGCTTATTGGCATCCGCAGGTAAGAAAAATATGGAAAAGATTCATGGGCAGCCTTATTAAATCTATTGTCGAAAAGTAATACTAAATGCTATTTTGTTGGTTGATGTTTTAAATGTAGAACTGTCTATGTTGGACTAATTGCAGTTGACCTATACGGCCTTGTGTCCATCGTGTAACCTGGAGCAAGATTTTCTGCAGAAGGCCATCGCTTCCCATCTCATGACCTTTGGTCGCAGTATTGTGGTTGGCGGGGCCTCTGACAGAATCAACATGGTCAGAATGTTGTTTGTGATTGTTCGTTGTTGTGCATTCTAATGAAAGAATAGTATGTTCTTGTAGAGAGAGAGAGAGAGAGAGAGAGAGAGAGAGAGAGAGAGAGAGAGATCATATCAGTCTATTCCACTGATTTGGAACCATTGTTTGATTAGCTGGAGGTAGAATGCTGTTTTGTTTGTACCACAGGTGGTGCACACGCTGGCTTTATTCAGTTGGGAAACAGAGAGAGCTTGCACACGACTGGTGGTGGAAAGCAAGCAGTGGCCATATGCGCATGATCTATGCATACAGGGAATCCTCAAGGTACAATACATTTACACTTCCTTTCAAATAGCTATTTATTTCCTTTCTAATTTTATGCTGGTGCGCTTCCTTTTTGATTTGCATGCATAGCAGTGTGAGTCTTTGTACTCACCTCCCCCAAAAACATTTTGAAAATCTGCAAATCTTTTTTGCAAATTTTGCAAATCTGTGGAAAATGAGTCCTAAATAGTCCAAAAATGAAATCGGGAAAACAAGTCCGTCTGCCATCTGTCTGTGCAAAAACTTTAAAGTGGCTAAGTATTCAGGACCTATTTCAACTGTCACAACCAAACTTGGTACGATGATGAATACCCATGAGACCTCATAAATGATCAGTGAAAGAATTACATCACTTCAGAGTCAAGGTCACAAGATCAACAAATGTTAGTCAAAAAATGACAATTTTTCAAAAAAATTCAATTTTTTAAAGGTTATTAATATTGAACTTGTGATTTTTTGTTGCATGATAGGTATCAATGAGATATACATACTATACAAATTTGGTCTACCTCACTCCAAGGCCAAGGTCATTGGAGCTGTTTAACGTCGGTCAGTATAGGTATTTTGAAGTGACCTTGGCCCTAAACTATGAGAGATATAAAGTCCAATCTTGTTTTATTTAGAGATGATGGATTGATCTTTCATATTTGTTCCATTTTTTGCGTTGAAGGTCAAGGTCATTTTAGGCCTTGCAAAAACATACACAAAATAGGTCATTGTATAGTGGAATGGCTGTTTATTTAACCCATAGTATGCAACAACATTGGGTTATTTGATCAAAAATGCATTAGAGATCAAGTGAGGGTCGAGGTCATACCAAGGTCAAACTCGTTGGACATCCCAAGGTCACAATGTTTTTGGTATTAAACAACTTTTGCTGTACTTTATTTGATAGTACATGAGTGTACTTGAAGGCGGAAGTCAAGGTCATCTCAAGGTCAATAGCATAGAAAGATCAAAGTTGGTATTACTTTGCATTTTAATGCCACCATTTGATTTTGTTTTTTTCTGGGCTTTCATTTTCAAGTTAAATATTGCGAGTTTCATAAGGTGCATGTGAGTCATAAATGGGCTTGGCCCTTCTAGTTATTATATTTAGGTTGTGATTTATTCAGAGAAAAAAAATCTGAAAAAGATAGATACTCAAACCAGAGTCACAATGATTTTATTATTTTTGCGTACAAATTATATATATATTTACGCAAATCTTTCAGATAATTTTATGTGTGTGTGTGTTACCAGCAATGTGTGAAATCCCGGTATTGTATAAATGCCTAGGTAAGGTATAGAATGCCTGATGATGCATTCTATACTTTATCTAGGCATTCTATAGAATGCCGGATCTCACACATTGCCGGTACCATATTATATATATATATATTCACATTCTTTTAACTATGGGTGCAAGTATTTTTAGGGACAGTGAACACAATATTCTTGCATACTGGTGTACATGGGTGCAAAACTGAAAGTGCTAGTGTCGCCTTTTTCACCCACTTCGACTTCTTTCGTTAAATCTTACATGTATGATTTATGGAAAAAAAGCTTTCTTAATCTTAGTCTTCTGTTTGTTGTATTGGGAATAAACCTGCCTGTGCTTGTTGTTGTCACAGAACAAGGACGGGTCCTACGACCTGCCCATTCGAGACATCCTGTATAGCAAATATCCCAGCACCATCATCGACGTACAGAAGCGCGATGTTAAGCAGTCCAGCTCTATCGTTGATCATCCCCAGCTCAGCCAGGCTGCTGCTGTGGAAGAACTCAGTCAGCTGTACACTGGGAGAAGCTCAGAGTCAAGGCAAGCAGTTCAAGCACTCTGCAGTGTTAGATATTCCCCCTGACTTCCTCCCATCCCATACTGTGCACACACACACACACACACACACACACACACACACCCACCCACCCACACCCACATCAAAGGTAAGGCAGTAGACAATGAATCTTTCTGAATGTATATGTATACTGACTGGCATCATATCGTTTTGTGCATATACAGCAGCTGGTATATTCCAGTCAGTAATACTGTGCCACTGAGTTTCTTTATTTTTCTTCTGTTTTTCTAATGTTTGGATCTTTTTAATGGATTTATGTGCAAGACACTCACAACAAGTCATGCACCCCTTGAAAGAAAATTTCATCTTTGAATTTAATAAAACTGGTTTCAGCTCATTATTTGTTGTTTTAGATTGTAAACATATTTGTGTGTGTGTGGGGGGGTGGGGGTGGTGATGTATTCTGCAGAGTTGCTTCTCTTGAGCTGCATTTTTCTCATAAGGCAATGTCTGAGCGTTCTGCCCGAAAAAGGGTTAATCTTCAGGTAGCACATTTTTTACATATTATTTAGTGAAGTGAATTTATGTTGCCATGCTAGTTCCATTGCCATTGTATCTCTGCTCACTTGATTGAAATCAGGAAAGGCATTGCTAACTCAAGGCATTGCTAACTCAAAATGTTGCCATTTTATCAAGCATTAGATGAACGGTGCATTTAGTGTTTGCTTCTGTGTTTCAGTTTCACAGGGATGTTTCAGTCAGCGGATGTCCCTGAGACACTGGTCAAGACACTGCTAGATGAGGCAAGTAATGATCTACCAGTGATTACAACATGTATTACTTCTTGATAAGATTCTGTTGTAAAGATCTTGCTGTAACGGTGAAAGCAAACTACATCATGGTTAATAAACTACAAAATTGTCATCATTAAGTTAACAGATTCAGTATTGCTTGTACTCTTGTTTAGGTGTGGATATTTTGTCATTCAACAGTTGTCTTTGACTGTGAAGCCTTACACGTTGTATTGTTACATGTAGCTCCACAAGCTGCCAGTGCAGAACGGCATCCGGGAGGCCTTTGTGGCCCATTTCATGCATCTACTGCAGCGCAGGGCACTCACACTCATCAAGCATGTGGAAGTAGAAACGTGAGATTTTTTTTCTTCTTTCTCTCTCTCTCAGGTCAAAATAATGCTAACTAAGCAAGCTTACACATATTGTGTTCAAGATGAAGATTACTGTAATTACTTAACCATTTGATAAGTGTATACATGTTCGGTGTGTGTGTGTCTGTGTGTGTGTGATTGCATGTGTGTTGTCAAGCGCGGCGATCTCGCTTTCCTTACCGTTGGCGAGGTACCGCGCGATACAAATGTACTGTATTATTATTATACAGATCCATGTGGTGTGTGAGAGTGAATCTGAGTATGCTTTGAGCACAACTCTAAGAAGTGTTTTTTATATGAATTGAAATTTATTATTTTATTTTTTTTGCAATTTTTAGGAAGCGACGTCCAGTTTGTGTATACCTTTGCATTTGTCTTGTTTACCAGGCAACAAGGCAGCCAATCTTTTAGAGGAGGGTTGAAGAAACTACGTTCTGACCTCAACCTTGCACTAGAAGGCGACCTCCGAATCGTGATGGCAGCAGCAGAAAAGCTGAAGCCTGGAATTTGCAACGTTGTGCTGGGTGAGCGGCGCTACGATTCTGAATACCTTCCCAATGTGCCCGATCTCTTTTGATCATGTTTGACTCTACGCTCTCTGTCCAGCTAGGTGGATTACTGGACTGTGATGCGTTTCCAACTGTCACTTTGTTCTGTTTTTTTGTAAAGAAATCCTTGAACTGTTGGAAGATGCAATGTGATATACCTTTTTGTTTTCTTGTTATGGTGATAGTCAAAGCTGCCAGTGATGTAGAATTCGACCATATTTTGTACGATTTGTGCCGTCTGTAGTGCCTTTGTATGGATTTGATGTGACTTTTTTTTTTTTTTTTTTGCGTGAACCAAGTCACGACCTGAGAAGGCTAGTAAACAAGTATAGTAATAAACCAGAACCTAGGTGAAGTTCGTGCAGTGCAAATTATAGGTTTAAAGCGTATTTATTGGTTAAAGCTCTACATCTGAGTAAAAGTCAAAATATTTTATATTTCCAGGATTTAAGGTGACGGCTGTTAATTATTTATTATTGTTTTTTTTTAAATCAAACTTTTTCCTATTTTGGCATCAAAAAAAAAAAAGAAAAAAGTCAAGAGCATTTTCTAATCATTTGCCACTTGAGAATGTGTAGTTTGCAAGATTGTAAATAAATGAATGGATACTTAAATACTTGATCAGTGTGAAGATATTGTTTGTCTACGTGCATGCATTGTAATTGAGAAGGATGCACTGTGGGTTTAAAATGGCCATTTTATATTATTCATTTGACAGCTTTCTTTATGCTTAATGCCTTGGTCGATTTCTTGCTGCGATACTTCCACAGAGGTAGATGGTTATCGACCATGTTTATCTGGTTTATTTTGCATTGCTGTTGTTGGGCTGGTGAGTTTTGTGTTAAACGGTTGTGATTTGCTTTTTTAATCTAAAACAAAGGATGGTTTGCTAATTAGTGTGAATGAAATGAAGAATTCACATGTGTGTGTTTGTTTAGCATTGCTGCAAATTATTTATGTTTGAACAAGATATAAAACAATTAATTGTTACAGGGGCATGGATCTACTCCATTAAAACGATGGAAGGGTAAATATCCCCACTGCCTGGAAAAACAAAAATGCTACTGTAAGCATTCATAAATATGACTGTTTTTCCAGGCACTTATAATATGTGATCAAATAGCCATTTGGAAAAGTTATAAAAATTAGATTTTAAAATATTTTTCAAACTGTAATTTGTAGAACATTTAAAGATTTTTTTTTTTAATAGTTATTCTTTTTTGTTTCTCTCTGATGAAACGAATATGATGAATAAAATTATATGTAAAATATATATCTGTACAAAGATTTCTTGTTGAATGTTTGACTGTGTCTGATATTGCATCTAATATTCTAATGACTGTTATAAATACATCTCTGTTGCATGCAGTTACATATGCAATTTCATTTTACCTCAAGTTGTTTTTGCTATTATTATTAACAATAAATCAATTTTATAAATTATTATTAAACAAATGATTGTCTGATTTGTTTTGCAATTTATTTTAAACCATTGCTATATACTAACAAAGAACAACATTTTACTGTTGCGTTTCTATATGTTTATTTGATAAATTATCTAGCATAAATAAATCCTGTATAGTATAGAATACTCCTTTTTATACACAACAGAAATGAAGCCAAGAGTAAAATAGTAATTAATAACAATCAAGAAAAATCATCGGAACAAAAACGACAATCAAAACCAAAAAAAGGGATTGTCTAACTAAACTCTGAAACGAAAATTGCTGAACAAAAATGTATAAACTAGAATCATGAACAAATTTGAAAAGAATCAAAAAGACTTTACATTATTCTTTTTACGTGCAAATAAAGCAATGCATTAAACCGCAAAATAAAAACAATCAAAATAAAAACAATGAAGGAAAAAACATGAGAAAAAAATAACAACAAAAATTAAAACACTTGCTGATCAATAATGCAGTACCTGGAATCATACCAATAAATTCGACTAGAATTAGGAAGACATTAGCAGTACATAAAAATGTGGAAACCACAATCTTTAATTATAACTAGCAAGGTATAGGTGGTATATATAAAAACATGATACTTGGAATCATTGAACAAATCACAAAAAATAGTCTTTAATCACATTAGCACCATTCGATAAAAAGTCAAATGCACTTTCAGTATTCTACATTCCTGTACACACATTTGTAACAAGAAAAAAAGCACCACCATTTCATTTGTTGTATGTTGCTGAATCCTTTTACAAGCACAATTTTTTGCTGGAAGCATGCTCACTGCGCCAGTCTTTAAATCATAGAAGTGTCTTGTAACGGTCTTAGTTCATTTGATCAATCACTGTAGAAGTTTTAAAATTTAAAAAAAGTAAACCCAAAAATACATTCAACTGTGGACTTCCTGTTACAAATGGGGCCACTGCATACAGCGATAAGCTTAAGTTGTCCTTTTCTTCAATTCTATTTCCTATTGAATGGAAAGAGCAGTCAGTTAGTTAGTCACTGTTTACAGAGTCCAGCGGACTTCAAAGAGCCGAATCAGGACCACAACATGGTTGAAAGAGCAGTACAAAGAGCTGCTCAAGGGGCTGGCCAGAAACAGGATCTAACTCCAGCCGCAAGTTGCTGCTTGGTGCGCACCCTCTAAAACCCCAGGCAACAACAGAGCAGTCCTAAACAACTAATAGGGAATAGAAACTAGAGCTGGCCGTGGTACTGGGTTTGTTCGCTCACTGTATTCAAAATGCATCGCTCTTACATTTTTTTTTAAAGTGGCATTCCACTGCAAGTGGTACACAGTTTAATGAATGACTGAACAGGAATGACAGATTTTCAAGTTAACCAAACACAATATCTTTGATTTATTTTGTTACTTTAAAAAAAAAAAGTTATCTGAATTATGTTAAAGAACATTTGCTAATTTATTAAATATACTGCCATTTTCAGTACATTGCCATTCAAAGTATGTTTTTATTTCAAATCTGAAATGTATCCCTGAGATATCTATTTATACTGCTCATTGTAAAACTGGGAAGAAAACCTTGCTGAAATAAAAAGTCGCATTGAAATAGATTAAATAGATGAAATTAAAAAAAAAAAACGTTGTCAAACAATGGGCAATACCACATCAGCAATATCATTACAACATGCTGCAAAATTAATTTATTTACAACAAATATACATTGAAAATCAAATATCATTGGTGTAGTTAAAAAATCACATGGGTTGACTTTTGATATGAAGAAGCACTCGAGTCACAATTATTTTGATAATAATTGAGCTTGAAAAATTTGCTTTGATTAGAATCTTTTTTTTTTTTTTGGTGGGAAAAAATACAAATGAAATAAATGCAGACAATACATTTTGATTGTGATTATGAATGTTATAGTCAATTTGCATAGTCGTAAATATAAACACACAGTTGTATAAATTGTCAAAAATCACATCAGTTGGTCCAATTATCAGATCAATTTTCAAGGGGAAAAAAAGCAAAGGATATACATACATATGCATTGTTTTTTATCATCAACTTATGAGAGTTCGGAAAATTGTTAGTACCAAACGCAAGTAGCCAAACTTAACTAAACCCAATCAACCAAAACATGCATAAAACCTAACAAATGCATAATACACAAAACCATTTGATCCATCTTAATACTACTACGTAGCAAATGGGAAAAAAGCAGGTGAAAATATAACACTGCATTCTTATATCAAAATAAGTCAAACTTATAATAATCAATCTTATCAGCTCAAGGGCTGTTCAAGGCGCTGGCTGATACAGGATTTAACTCATGCCGCCATCCTGCAACCTTTTGGCACATAGTCTAGACTCCTGGATGACTAAGCACAATCCTGAGCAACCGGGGATGGGGAGAATGGGCCTTATGCATGATAGTCAGGGTCTTTAAAGTCCTTGTGATGGAATGCATGCGTGCACAGATTACACTGAACAAACACACTTCTGTGGTTATACAACGTTGAATCATTATCTAAAGAAGCAAGAAATGTAGTCACAGGGCACAGCAACAAAATATTATTGTTTTTATGAATATTTATGCTCCTAATCTAGATTTAGCTCAAGGTGCTTACATAAATACAGAGTGACTTTAACTTTCAAACGAAATACAAATACACTAATATATCTGTACATTTTGGACACCTGTAGTAATACACAATCCTGTATAATCTATATATATATATAAATATATCTATCTATCTATATAGATAGATAGATAGATAGATAGATAGATAGATAGACAGACAGACAGACAGATAGATAGATAGATAGATAGATAGATAGATAGATAGATAGATAGATAGATAGATAGATAGATAGATAGATAGATAGATAGATAGATAGATAGATAGATAGATAGATAGATATAATACCACAAAAATATAGCAATCTTGATACACTTGCATCCATCTAAATTCTAAGACATGCACTCAAAAAGGCATTTCCATGAAACAAAAAAACAACAGTTACATCAACTATCGAGAACTACCGTTTTACATCTTTTCACTCCCATTTACATCTTTTCACATCCGGGATTTGGTGCGTAAGGCTAAAGCTAACATTTGCTATAATGTACAAGGTGTATGACGTCCCACTTTTGGTGCAAGCTGCCATATTCAGCTGGTGGATTGAGTAAGAAGTAAGGTCTTGGACAAGTTCATAAAAAGTCATTATCACCAGACAAATAGAAATATAATAAGCACGTCTGTTTCTGTCATAAAGTTACCAGAAAAACAACATTTCCGACAATCACGTTCTAATGTAATCATTTTGACAGAATCTTTGCAACAACAATAACCACAACATTTCATTTTTGTCTCCAACATTATCACACGCAAAAAATATAATCTAAGTTTGCAACAAAGAATAGTACGTCAATGTTCAGCATACATTTTCAAGCTTAAAAAATCAGACAATTTATTCCAGCCTAATCTTTCCATTTTATCCTGCTTTAATTCACCCTTTTCTTGTGTTTCATGTAGTCACAGTCTGCAAATACGAACAGTTCAGTTCTTATTTTCCAACCATAACAAGTTGCAATCAATTTTAGAATAATTATCATTTAATTACGTTAAGTTACCACTTCTCTGAAAATGGGCACATTGAGGTATGGAACATTTTATTTATTTATAGGGACAGTGATTATAGTTCTTAATGTAATGCCACCATCTATTCACCAGCAAAGGATTCAAGCAGTAGTTGTTGTACTTTGCTGATGCTTAGTTAGTGTGCATGACAACCGCAGGGGCAGGAGCTTGGGACGACAGAGGAATGCCACGCTTGGGAATGTAGGGAGTGGGCCTCTTTATCATGGTGATGCAGTCATTGATGGGGCACACGGACAGGCATAGGGTGCAACCTGCAACAATAAGCTCACGAGCATATAGCACAATCCACTATAATATGCTACCTCAGGTACCATCCATTTTCTCACATCATAATTACAAGCCAAAGTATACAGTTTTTTAATCTCTACTTCATTCTGGATGTATAGGTATCTTATGAACAACTTGTTCATGCCTATTTTATCCCTTTATCAGTCATGTGGGAATTTGTAACAGCTATGGACTGTGAGCAAAAGGCAAATTTCTGATTTGTTTTGTTTTTGTCAAACAATAACATTGTATTGTATTGTATGTACTATACTGTATTGTAAAACGTAAAAATAATGCTCATAGCGTTGATTGTAATTTTCTAATAACAACCAGAGCTGCCAACTGCTATTGTTGGTCGGGAGTAACAAAAAGGCAACTTGGGAGTAGCAAAATGGCGTTTGGGAGTAGCATTTCAACAAAATGTTAACCCTGAACAAGGTCATCCGCTTATTTACTTTTGCACTTTAATACAATAACACACACACAGTGACACACCAACCACCCAACTGGCAAAATAGTGTTTGGATGCACACAAGTCATTCAGTCAGACATGGCTGCCTTCTTGCACTTCCGCAAGATAGCACTGTCCAATTGAGTATCATAACAGCCTTGTCTTCGTGTGTTTTGGATGTGACGTGCTTTTCTACAGCATGCATTCCACCATGGCTTATTTTAATGTCCATGTAGCAAATGCTACAAAACACGTGCTGGGCACTGACTTTTGAAGAAGTGATGCACGGATGTGTTTCACTGTATTTCGTTTGGTATTTCTGACAAGCATGACGCATTTTGGACTTGGGCGGTTCATTCGTTGTACTCGCTCCAGCAGGTCGCTTCGACATGTTGAAATGAAAATGGTAAAAATCTACACACTCTGACACGGTCTAAAACCACGAAGAACTAAGATGGCGGTTAAGCGTTTCCGGTAATTTTGTACTGCGCTTTCCGATTGGTTAACGCAGTGTGCGTGCGTGCGGCAGATACAAAACGGTCACACGGCGACTTGCTGTTGCTGTACGAGTTTTACACAGCCACTTTCTTGTCAAAAAGTGGTACGCTAGACAAAATTTGACCGGGCGTAGCAAATCGAGACCGGGCGTAACAGCGTAGCCAAGTCAACTCTAGCGTTGCAAACTACGCCCAAAGCGTAGCACTTGGCAGCTCTGAACAACCTAAGCTAAACAATATAAACGGACCATGTTGGTGTTGATCCAATTAGGAGAAAACTTTGTTGCTCAGCATTCTTTTACGGTTAGTATATGTGCTAATGCAGCTCTTTGCCCCCTCCATGCCCCTTCCTCACCTACCCTCCATAAAAAGGACTGGTATTGTTAACTGTATTTCTAATTACCTAATAACAAAAACAATTTTATTCACAACCTACCTGTGCACTCATCTGTCACATGGGTCAGGTGAGTCTCAGGGTCAAACGTAATCGCCTGGTATCCCGAGTCGTTGCAGGTCATGTAGCATTTGCCACAGTTGATGCACATGTCCTGTTCACAAAACACAAATAAGCGTACAAATGAGAAAATTAAATTACTGGAAGACAGAAGATTAGATTACATAATCAATGTTTATAGGGCCCAGCAGACTGCTAAGAGCCGAATCAGGAAGACAGAAGAAGTAAATTCTTCAAATTACTAAAATATTTGCCTGCCACCATTTGATGTGCAAGCCCTGTTAACAAAATGAATATGATGAGCAGAAAATGTTATTAGAAATGTGTGCTTGGCGATCAGAGGGATTGTTCTACTTTTGCTATACATGGTTTTCCTACCACAATGCCCCTGTGTTCCATTTTTTGCGTTAACACAATCCCTCTGTTGCTATCGCTAGCAGACCACATCTTTGGAAGATTGAATTCTCAGCAACATTTGCTTTTGTTCCCGCAGCAAGTTTACTTCAGCAGGTAAGTCTAAAATTGTTTATTTTCAGTGCTTTTTGTTAGTACAGAAGTACGCTATTACAATTGCACAACGTATGCACAAACTTTTCATGCTAATTTCCAAGACAGCTCCATGATGATAAGTATGTTATTAGCATATGAAACCGATACTAAAAAGCAAGAAGATCATCAGGACATAATAACTGTTGAAAGCCACTTGGTCATTAAGAAGAGAGATGTTTGGGACCTTCCTTTTCTCTGGGCAAGCTTCATGAGGGTGCCATTACAGAAGCTAAAGCCTCCTTGCGTACAAACCTCATTGATGAGGGCCACCACTTGCTGAGAGTTGTCCAGTTCTCCGTATGAGGTGATCATCGGCAGTGCTTGGCCTATCACATCCTGCAACGTCCACCATTTATAATGGTTAACTTATTATGCAATAACATTTTGTTGTCATAACTATTCCCTCTTTTTGAAGCATGACACCCTATCAAGCATACAATGTGGTGTGGACATACCCCAAATATAAACACTATATTATTCTTGCCCTTCATATGGCTGTGTGTGATTTGATGCAGCCTAATGAAGCATACAGCAAGTTTCTTCCCTTGAGGCTCTTTCTTTTTAGAATTGTACAAGCTTTCATTGATTCACTGTGCCCTGCGCTTTTCTACGAGTTTTCAGCAGGGGTTTTTAAGTTATGAATTTGGCCGCTATTGTTTTGGGTGGGTGGGTGGGGGAGAAGGTGAATTTCCGAAGAAACTGTTGAATAAAGGTACCTGCAATTTAGAGACGTCTTTCTTGGCAGCTCTGGGTGGGCGTGAGGTGTCCAGCGGCCCAGCAAGCAGGTCAGCCTTCACCTTCACTTCAGCAATGATGTCCTGACGCATCTGCTTGTATGGGCCAAAGGATGGAAGATGCTGCAATACACCACACAAATCAAGCTAATCAAGTTAATAAATCACGATTAATTCACCAACAGTCTAGTCCATCATACAAATAAACTTTTTCTAGTCCATTATGTTACATGTAAAAAACAAAGATAAATTTAAAAAAATTAAATCTTAAATCCATTCATGAATAATACTTTGCTTCATATCATACAGCACGTTTGCAAGTAAACCTATACCCATTGATTCCTGCATGCCTGGAGGAAGAAATGCCACTGAAACATTGACCGTTATTTAAGGAAAAACTTCATGTTTGAAGTTGCATTTTCATCTTGTCACAAAAACAAACAGAAACTCTTAACACAAAACTTATTCATCGAACTCAGCTAAACCGAACAGACACAAAAATCCTACTTTGGCAATGAGACTGTCCACTCTGGGTACTGGCTTGCCACACTGGTGGACAGGGGTGGGGGGACTCTGACCCTCCCAGCCTTGCAAGCCCTCCAGGCTGTCCAGGTACAGCAGCGTCTTCAGGCCCAGGATGTAGTCCTGAACCACCGTGAAGTCCTGGTTCTGCACTGCACTACACACCTAAACCGCACACACAGAAACAACAGTCGACAATAGATTTATTTATTTTTTTGTGTTCTTATACAGTGCTTTTCCAGCTCAAGAGCTGCTCAAGGCGCTGGCTGATATAGGATCTAACTCCAGCCGCCAGAAGCGCTCATGTGCAGACATGGGGGAGAAGGGACTTGTAGTGCTCGTTGAATGAATCTGTGTAGCTGCGTGCGCCGTCTAGGACATGAGTGTCAGGATCTTTAAAGTCCACACGATGGTATATATCCTATCCTACCCAATCCCATAACTGGAAAGTCATTTGGGCACTACATATGATTGTTTAACCAGCGTACTCCATCTTTCTCTGTTCTCAGCAGCGCGCTCATGGCTTTGTTGAGCGAAGACTATATATACCTTGGTTTAAACTCTCATCCAAAGGAGTTTCTATCATGTTTCTAATTAAATTTAATGTAATTTTTTATTTTAAACATTTGGTTCGCACTCCAGTCAAAGACAGAAGTTCCCAACCTGCAGTACAGAGGCTCCAGCATGCAGGTACTGCAGTCCAACATCCGCTGAATCAATACCACCAGTAGCCAGGATAGGGAACCCAGGCAGGGCGTTGGCAATGGCTGACACAGCACGCAAGGCGATGGGACGAATGGCATTGCCTGACACTCCGCCGTACGTGGTGCGTTTTTCACGCCCAACACTAGGCCAGGCTGAGGCATCCTGCCGTAGTCCCATCAGTCCCGATACTGTGTTGGTGGCTGTCACCCCGTCAGCATTGCCTCAAAGCATTGATCATGTATATTGCATTGCCACAGAGAAGAAATTCAAGTACCAATCTGAATCTCATAACTAATTTATGTAATAGGGTAACTCCCCGACATAGAACATCTCCCCATACAAATGTTACCAACTATAGAATGAAAATTAATTTTAAACTCAACATATTTTTTAATGCAAAATCAGACAAAAATGATTGCTATTTTAAATTTATTTTGTTTATTCTGTTTAACTGATTATATTTCATTTAACCATGTTTAGACACAAGTTTCAATCATTGCAAGTCTTTCTTTAATTTTCTATCAAATAATTCACATCCATTTATTTAATTTTGAATTAATTAATCATTCACTCAGGTACATATTTTTTTATCAATTATTTATGAATTCAAAACTACTGGCTCTGAGAGGTCTGCAGCTTTTGAAATCTTGGTAAATAATTCAAAATAACTGTCCAATCAGTACAGCAGGAGCTACCTTCCTGGGCAGCCTGAGCGATGGCAACAACACTGGTGACATTGGGCGTCAGTTTGGCAAAGAAAGGAATCTTCACCGCTGCCCTCACCCAACGACAAATATTACGCACTAGTTCTGGATCCTGCAATATCAAGCAGAAGAATTCAAAGTTCAGAATAAGACATTTATCTTGTCTTTTTAGATCCTTTCAAACTGGGTGTCAGAGATCTTTTAAGAATAGGCTGTTAGTATGTGTATATATCAACAAGTCTCAGATTGAAATCAGCATCATGTCTGAGGTAATCTATGTAAGATAAGAAAAGAAAAGATAACAATTTTATTTAACAAGGGTAAAAGAGTAAGCAATGGGTGTGCTTTTTTACATCTTGCCCTTGGGGCTTGTAACAATAACAATTAGCATAACAAAATAACTTCATAACAATAACATCATAATGTAACAAAATAATCAAGATATGTGCGCGCACACGCGCACACACACACATGCACACACACAAATTATGGAAAACAATCTAATGACAGTTATGAATGTTGAATTCTTGCTGAGTAGCCAATTAACTAAATTTTAATGTGCTTTAAAAGATGGTTTCTAAAGTATGTGTATTTAGTGATTGCACTGCAGAGAACTTCTGGAAAGTTATTCCATACAGTGGAACCTGAATATGACAGACTGGTTTTAAATAGATCAATGCTTGGAAATGGGATATTTAGTTTGGTAGAAAATCTGGCAGTTTTCCTAGAAAAAAGAGAAGAAAGATAGGAAGGTGTATTACCAGAAGGGATCTTGTGCATGAAAATTCCTTTATTAAATTTTAATCTGTTGGCAAGAGGTAGTATGTTGATCTGTTTGTAATCATTTAGAGATTTTGTTTTTAAGAACAACCATTTTAATTGCACGTTTATGAATTCAAAATAAAGGCTTTATTGCATTGCTACTAGCAGAGTCCCAAATAGTTGAAAAATAATCAATAAATGGTTGAATATGTCCCAAATAGAATAGTTTATAAGAATGCAGATTTAAATAATATTTCATCCTTGATAATTGATAAGTCCTTCTGGAAATAGTTCTACTAACATTTAAAATATGTTGCAACCAAGACAAATTATTGTCTGATGTCACGTCAAGAAGTTTATGGCATTTGTACTTCTTCAAATGTTTTGTTGCAAAGCTTTAAGGGGCGAGTTTCATAGAAGAACTTAAAACTAAATCTGGATTAAGTGTCATGTGATTAAACTCAGCCCATTCATGTAGTTCATTTGCCTGCATTTGTAAAAAGAAAGCTAAATTACGCATAAGTCAATGAATAATATAATATGTATAATAATATAAAATTTAATAATAATAATAATATGTACATGTACAGGTTAACAGCATTTTATCTTTGCCAGAGCCTGCAGTACACAGTCTATAAATTATCTGGTCTGGTCAAGTATCCTACACTATATCCAGAGGTGCCAACACCCTAATCTTCTTGTCAGTATTTCCGGACCCGTTTGTCAGTAGTTTTTAACACTTGTCAGTATTTTTTTCTCTCGCAAAACCCAGCCTATGACACTATAAAGTAACGACAGGCTTCCCTCTGAAACAGCAGGCTATTTTCAGTCCTCTAAAATCACGATGAAAATCAGCTTGTTGAACACCACACTTGTTTTACTCTAAAATCACCATTAAAATCAGCTTGTTGAACACGTACAGCGACGTTTGGTGAGTGCAGGAGTACTATTATGAGACCAGAAACCAGTACAGAAGCACCGCTGGCAAAGATAAACGATCGGCAACTTCTCCTCCGTATTTTTATAAAAGCTACCGTATTTCCGTATTTAATTCACTTCGCCAGAATTAAATACGGTCAATCCGTACTGGTTGGCACCTCTGTATATCTGGTCAGAATGGGCAAGCTACATAGGCTCAGGCTGTCTCTGTGGCATTCCATCTTTGCCAGAGCTTGTGGCAAACGGTCTACATCTCTGCAGAATATAATTATACTAACCTGTCCACAAGCCAGTCCCATGCCTCTCTCACCCATTCCATGAGGACAGGACAGATTCAGTTCCAGAGCATGTGCCCCTGCAGCCTGTGACAAAGTGGTGTGAATCAGAACTTTCTCTCCAGAATATGACATTATTTCACATTATATTTGCTACTACTAGCACTCTGACTATGCTATCACATGCAAAAGGAATAACAAAACAAAAGACAACAAAAATGCAAATGTTCATTGGTTAGGGTTGGGTGCAAAGGTGAAAGAGATATAAATATATAAAAGTGTGGATAGTCTAAACTTGACCCTAACACTAAATAACATTGCTGGATTCTTACACATTTTTTTAAATTTTTTATTTGTTTATTGCAAGCATGCAGATTTTAGTAAATTTATTTAATGAAATGAAAACTGTAACAACATTTATAAAGCATATCACACAATTACTTATACTGGAGAGCAGGTGTACAACTACATACAACTAACCTCTGCCATTTGTGCAAGCTCGGTCCAGTCGTCTTTACTGTAGCCGCACATTATACTGGCAATCAGCACCTGTACATAAACACAATCACAACCATGCAGTTACATCTGACGTTTGCAGCTCAAAACTACCTTGCTAAAAAACAACTGTCAGGTTTCACTGTTCTGAATGAAAATTTTCCACATACTGATTTGCATGGGAAATTTGAACCGACATTTAAACACCCCAGCTAACCACAATTTCGGGGCCCGATGGGGCCCGGATCGGGCTACCGATCGGGGCCCGATCGGGCAAATGGAAATTGGAACCGACTCGGTCCCGATTCGAGCAAAGATCGGGCGATCGTCGGGCTACCCGAAACTTACCCGATCGTAACCCCACGTTCGCCAAACAGTAGCCCGACTTTCGATAAAGATTGGGCGATCGTCGGGGTACCCAAAACTTACCCGACCGTAACCCAACCTTTGCCGAACGGTAGCCCGATTCCGGCAAAGATCGGGCATACATCAGGATACCCAACACCAACCCTATTGTAACCCAACTTAAACCAGAAACAACCCCGATAATGCCCCATCCCTGGCCAATGCTGATTTACCCTAAAATCATATCCCACATATTGTTTATGATATGTGATTGCATGAAAAAAGAATTGAGATGTCTGGTGTTAATAGGGACTGTCGGCACAGGCGTTTTTGTTTTCGGAAGTCCTTGGTGTGTCCCCACTTAAGTATTTACACACCATTTCGATAACGGTATAGCCTATATTAACGTGATCTTCGTCGCTATCGAAATCGTGTGTAAATACATAAACGAAAGGCAAAGCACCCAAAAAACAACCACAGTGAAATAGGTTTTCGCAGGCAAACACAATATCCGAGCACATGCAACTGTAGAAGAAAACTGTAGAAAATTGGCGCCTAAGTACAACCGGGAAAGACCAGCAGTAATGGGCACGGAAATTTACCCTTGGCTTATAATGTATAAATAAATACAATAGTTAAAAGAAACACTTTAACAATATTTTACAAATTGTATGATAAAAATTAAGAATTATAAGCACAATTAAATAATGATATCTTGCTGAATTGATTTTGTATAAATATTTTTCACATATGTACGCCGCAGCATATGTGAAGCAGACGAAACATTCCAGACAGTTTAGCCAATTAGAAGCGAGAGTAGGCCTATGTTAGTGTGTGCGCAGCGTGGCTTTGTGGTGGGGCAGAATCGGGCGGCAGACGGGAGGGCGAATCGTTACGCATCCACATTTCTCGACTCCGCTACGCATCGGGTTTTTGTAGGGCTATGTGGGTCCCTACTAAAACCCGACAAAAGTCGGGATGCCCTATGCGGCCCGAGTGGGGCCCCGATCGGGCTGGTTGGCTGGGACCACTCCTGTAGAATGACACTCAAAATAACTGTTCTTATATAATGCACTTACCAGCTGAAAGAGCTGCTCAAAATGCTAAACAAAGTCAGGGCTGAATCCAAGAAGCCAATTTTGCTGTGAGCTATATATCGTTTAATCGAATACCTTAGGGAAACATTCTTTCTCTGTGTTTGGGCCTACAACTTGGAATTCTCTACCTATATCTCTCCTTAAGCTCAGTGTCTCACAACTTTTAAAAAATAACCTCCTCAAAACTCCTCTGTTCAATAAGTACCTTTCATGAGCTCTTTCTGCCATCTGTCATCAAGGTTAACTAACATTTATTCCTGTGGTTGGCGTGTCCCACAATATGCGACATGTGCACATGTGTTCGATTGATCTCGAAAGGAGTGTGTATGGGTGTGTGTGTGTGTGCGTGTTTTTTTAATCTTTGTGTGTGCGCGTTTGTTTATGTGTGTGTGTGTGTGTTGGTGTGTGTGTGTGTGTGAGGTGAGATGTATTTTAGTCACCTACTGAGTGTGTGGTGAGGGGTTGTTGGGGCTGTATGAAGTGTTCTACGTCTTGTATCTCGTTCATTATTACTGTTCTTAGGTGTTCTTATTGGTATTATGTAGGTAATGTTTTGAGGTTTTGTGCATTATGTGTTTTGATGTTTAAAGCGCATTGAGCACATATGTTGTCTGATAGGTGCGCTTTACAAAATAAATTATTATTATTATTAATTTTTTGTCCTATGTACCACCCTACTCAATTAAAAACCTTCCACCGAGTCATCCCAGTCAACCAATCACAATATCATAATACTGTCCTACACCAATCATAATCTATTATCATAATAATAATTTGTCATTTAAAAAAAAAAGGGACAACTGTCTGACCCTATCTGGGAAGTCAGTGGTGAGCTCTGTGACAGACTTGCACCAGTAAGCAGCCGTCTTCTCGCTGATGAGTTCGATGTTGAGGAATGAACCTTGCCCTGGCCCGAACTGGTGACCGCTGGTTGTCCCACGGACAATACGTGGTGAGACATTGGTCACAATGTCCTGCAGACACACAATGAACATAAAACAACAAACATTTATTTTAAAAATAAAACTGTATGCGCATCTGTGCTTTCATGGCTGACAGACAAACAGGATAGACTGTTTTGAGATTAAGCTGAGGTTCGCCTGGATAGCAATTGCTTGGGCCATATGCCCCGTAAAACTCTCCTCTGCAGGCTGTCAATCCTTCTCAGTGCTTGTTCCTTCAACTTGAAACTCTCTTCCTCTTCACAACTCTCCCTTAAAAATGTCTGATCTCATCTTCCATCACCAGCCTCATTCCTTCTTTTCTGATTCAGACCACTGCCATCAAACCCCCCCCCCCTTCCCCCCCCCCAGTCATTAGCTGCTCTTCTCCTCCCCCTCCCTCCCTCTCTTGTCTTTTATATTATACTTGTAAATATTATTTTTTATGTTTGTATTATGTCTTTGCATAATTTATTAGTGTCTTGTGTTTGTTTCACTTCTTTTTATATGTATTTCAATGTAAAACGTTAAGTATACATGCGTGAGAACGGTGCTATTGAACTGATGTCATTAGGAAAAAGTGCTATATAAATACCCTTATTATTAGTATTAGTATTATTATTAATGTATTAATATTCAAATGAACCAAACAAAACATTGCACAACAATCATCCCAGTATACCCTGTGGGCGTGTACCTGGCTCTCTTAATAACCATAGAAGATAAGGAGGGGTAGGGGGTGAATGGTGGGGGGTAAAGGATAGGGGGTGGGGGTGAGCCTGTGTATGGTGGTGGTGGTGGTGGTGGTGTGGTGTAAATAACCCAAATCCTCAAACAAAGCTGGCTCTAGAAAATGGAGATCCCTCATACATCTCTCCCTTCAAACCAAAATTACCGAAAACCACAAACGTTTTTGGATTTGTTTTTTTTACATTAAAACAATAAAGTAAAATAATAAAAACAATGCAAATACTTTATCATTATAATTATGTACTATTTACATAACATTGTCAGCTCACCTTGTCAAGGGAGAATGTCTTGGTAAGAGCAAAACCCCAGCCAGCCTCAAAGGCGCGGCGGATCATAGCACTAGTTGTGGTGGGGGGAGCACTGGCCAGGCCGAAGGGGTTTGGGAACTTGAGAGGGCCGATGTCCACGCTGATGTCCACGTTGTCGATCGGTGTGAAGAAGTTGGGCAGACTGGGCTCCGCTGGAATGCTCTCACCACCCAGACTCTGATAAATCAAGTCAGGACTAAACAGCGTTATACAAAAGGTAGATATGGTGCTGCACACTGACAGGTACAAGTATGTGATACCATAAACGTGCACAACAGACTCATGGAAAACACACACACATACAACCACATTCGTGCAATCAAATTAAGAAAGAGACAAAACTAAAGGATACCTGCAAGTAGCGGTGCATGCCCCAAGAAGCCACTTTGCCATCGTTCACTGACTCCACAGTAGTCTGGGCAACACCAGCCACATCACCGCCACAGAACACCCACGCTTCGCTGCTCTGCTGAGTCAGGCTGTCAACTTCCGGCAAGCCCCAGCGGTTAAACTTCAGAGGCTCCAGTGCATTCCTCACTGAAAAAAGATTCAGCATAAGATGTTTGTCACAAGTCAGAAATCCGTGTTCATTACTAATATGTTGTTTTGTTTTCGATTCATATGAAGCTTTATTTTTTTCAAGTAGCGGGCCGTAACCAGTTGGATTTAGAAATTGTATTACCCTCGTTTTTCTCGTGCGTTATATTAGTGCACTAGGCGGTAGCAAGAAATTGTAGCTGAGTTGTTGTTTTGTGTGTTTGTGTTTATGCTTGGGTGGCTTTTCCGATCACGTAGGGTGTGTTTTTTTTCTGCGGATAGCATTGAAAGTGGACAGAACGGAACCCTGAAGCTCTTGCTGTTAGTGTAACTCTTGAGAGGGAAACTTGCTGCCATTTGGAGGCTCTTGTTTGATTATCACGTCGTCGTGGTTAGTCGCCGTTGGTCACTGGTCGGGTGGTAGGAATGGTGTTTTCTTCTTCTCCTAGCTTGGCCCACTTGGCTGCATAATTAGTTTAGCCATTGTTGTTCTTGTAAACTGTCTTTGGTATATTGAGCTGTAGCATGTTGTAATATTGTATTGTGTTGTGTTGATATAAAATGTTATTCTTCATCTCATTTTTGCGCGTGTTGCGCTGTGTCTAAGGTCAGGGTCCTATTACAATCATAAATTTTCTGTTTTGGCTGCATAATATTTTGTGCAACTTTTCAGCTATGTGGACTTGTTGCGGAATCGTGTGTTGTCTGTTTAGATGACTACAATTTTTACTATTGTAACCTTGGTCTAATAGTAGACAAGTTTTCTTACAGGACTACTATTACTTTCGCTATCGCTTCTGCTATCGCAACCGCTACATCTTCTTCTACGGCGGTTATCACCGTCATCCCAACCATCCTCACTTTCATCTGTGCTGTTGAGAGGAGACTGTCGGTGGGACTGCACCTTGTTATGACTGCGACCTACTTTTCCCCTCTCGTCATTCGAGCGAATGCATGGCGTTGATCATCGGCGTGACGTCCGAATACTGCAACTTCAACCTTGAGGGATCACCTGCTTCCATCGGCACACTTCACTTCATGCCAGAGCAGCATCGTAAAAGGGAAGTTGCTTTCTTATTCGATATTGCATCGCGCCATTGTAGTTCGTCTCTTCACATTAAAATGGCATTTTCACAGTTCTACACACAGTGATACATTTTATTACTCCAGTTGAGTAAAAATCTGGAACCGTCCTTCTAGCGATTTTGACATTGGAACAATCAATTGCATTACTAGTCTACAGTTTTCTACTCTGACAATCTTCAGTGAACATTTTTGTGTTGTTGCTTGTTTGTCCTGACATTCATATAATTATTGGATATCGTCCCGTTGTTGTTGTGACTGTATTGTGTATGTAATTTTGTCTTGTAACCGGGGAGGGAATTTATGTGGGGAATAAATGGGTGTGAAAGTGTAACTTGATTTGAGTTTTGGTTCTTAGTGAGTGTGGGAGGTTTCATGCACGCACCCTTCTGGACGTGACAATGTTAAACAGTAGAAAGTTTCTACTATATAAATATATTCTACAATTCTAATGCAATATGATTTTAATTTTATCAAGGTTTTTTCCCATTCTGATTAATGTTACTTCAACAAGCAACATTTTTGGGGCCCCAATATAACATGTGGAATGCACTTGAGTTATTGATGAAACTTTATTCCAAAGAATGAACTGAATTACTGTTAGGGAACGGAATAACTGTTGCAGATTATAATGCGCTCGATCATCCTTTCGTAGTGTTTTGAAGAAATATTTGTATAGCTTAGCTTCTCAATCTTTTCAAAGAAGACTAGCAAGATCACAGCAGCAAGTATTATACTATTCAAAACAGTTTTATTTCATGATTCTCCACACCACCGGTCTAAAATTCTACAAGGATAGAAGGTTAGTAATTTACTCAACATGAAAGGGAAATTCCAAACAGCAAGAATAATGTTTACGAGTGTGATGTGGATGAAAGCGGATTATTGTGTAGTCTTAATCAATATGAATTTAAATGTGATTCTGCGCCTGCTGCAATCCCTTTTTTGGGTAGTAAAGCTGTGTTGTATTGTAGCGTATAAATGTTTGGTAAAACAACTTGCAATAACGCACTCACCAGACTCAGTAAGTCAGAAAGGTCAAGACATGTCAACAAAGCTGTGTTATGGAGAATTTAGTACAGCACTGTATCTTGGCAAAATAATTGGTCCAAGCGTCACAAAACAAAACGAGGGTCTTTCTTACCAGACTCATCTCCCAAGCAGGAACCAAAGGCAGAGATGATGAAGTCGACCTTTTGGCGCAAGGTTTGGTCGCTGTCCTCGATCCAGCTCCCCTGTTCATCCTGCTCCGTACGCACAAACTCCATAGCTGCCACTCGTCCATTCTTTACAATAACCTTGGTCGGTGCCATGAACGGCAGGAACTCGCATTTCTCCACTTTGGCAAGCTCCATCTGCAAGCACATACATACACACAAAAAAGAGAGAAAGTTGCTTTAATGATCACAGGAAGCTATTACAATTCGATGCATATGGGTCTTACTTGTATAATTTTAGTTTTGCCTCCCTTAATGCAGACATATAGGAACATTTCACTCCCCATAATTAAAATTCTCATACACGGCACATATCGCATATCCTTGCAATAAGCATGACCTCTGCGATACAATGTAATATCCCAAAAATGCAGCATAGCGAAAAAAATTTTTTAATTAAAACAAAAATACGCTATAGATTTTCTTGAAAATGGCATTGAAAACTTCTCTGTAAAATGATTGATGATAGAAAGCTAGCTAACAAGGAATACAGTTACACAGCCTGCTCCATAGTTTTTGCTATTCTTTTACATTTTATCCTAAGGTTAATGAATACAATAAACGTTAAGTTGATGTGCTAGCCCCTGTCTTCTTCACATAAACAAAAACCGTTATCTTTCCTGACAAATCTGTTGTCTTACCGGTTGTTATAGCCTTGGCTCTATAGCTACAATACTATAAGTCCCTACGTCACAACTTAGCTCTGCACTAACCTCTTCAGGAACAGCCCTGATGTTGGTGAACCCCTTGCGGAAGACGACAAAGACTTTCTTGGCCCCGCAGCGCAGAGCGGAAGTGGCACAGTCGAAGGCCGTGTCTCCAGCACCCAGAACCACAACGTTGCCATGCAGCGACGGCAACTGAGACTTGCAGGAACACATCCCTTTCAGAAACACAAGAATGTTTTAGTATTTAACTCTGGCGGTACATCTTATTCTTAATCATCATCATCATCACCATTTTTCAAGTAAACTAGGTACATACTGTCATAGTCCCTTGTCTATCAGCAATCCTGGAAGCTGTTCAATTTTGAAGTACTAAAACGTTACTGTCACGTAATATAAGAAGAATATGTGAGAGGAAATTGAGATTTTGTTTTATACGTGTAGGCCAAATTGGAGCTCATTCAACATCCCTTAGGCTTAAATTGGTGTATACTGTGCACAATCAAAATAATCAGAAGGAAGCATTCTGTAGAATACTTATTATCCACCAAGAAGTTACAGATGGAATGGAGGGGTACAACAATGGAAAGGTCCATTACTAACCTGCCTTGGAGGCTTGAGTGACCAAAGGCAGAAAGTCTTTGGACGTGTAGAAGCCCATGTCCTGAGTCAGCTCCTGAAAGATTGGGATCTTCTTAGGGTCCGGCAGGCCAATGCCCACGAACACAGCTTTGTAACCATCCCCTTGCAGCTTCTTCAGGGTGATATCGTCTTCTGCTAAAACACGCCCCCTTTCAATCTGAAACGAACAGGCATAAAAGTTAATATATTCAAGAAGAGTGATATGAATGAGTATGACTTATTTTTCAGTATATTAGAAATAAACAGGCATCAAGAAAGAATGGAAATATACTGAATAGCACTGTGAATGGTTTAGTAGCATGAATATGGCATATGCGTTGAATTATTGACAGGGATTACCTTGACACCCAGATCCTTCATTTGCTCTATTTCGAAGTCCACCACGCCAAACGGAAGACGGAACTGTGGAATTTCTGACGAGCTGGAAAGAGTAACAAAGGGTGTAGTTTAAACAATAATAACAAAATACGTGATTCATAAATAATTAAATGTACTTACAGTTACAACCACCCTAGCTCTTTTTCTTATGTCAAATGAAATTATAAAGTCATGTAAACCCTTTGGTTTAAACAAAAAATGTATTTACCCTCTGTTGACCACCCTTAGACCCACCTTCACCCATAACCTCCATTCCATCACAACTCTTAATTTCTGTATTTTATTTTTCTAGAGAGGACAGACTACATGCTTAAACATTTCTTCAAAGGTGTCCTCTCTTTCTTCTTCTTCTGTTCTTTCTTTTTTCTGTCGTTCCTATTCTTCTTCCTCATCCTTCTTCTCTGCTTCTTCCTCATTCTTTTGCTTTTCAACCAACCTCAGTCCACCGCAGTAGTCCTTCTTTTCAAAGATGGTGATATCGGAGTACCCCAGCCTGGCCAGGAAGGTGGCACAACTGATGCTGGCGGGGCCACAGCCCAACATGGCAATCTTGGCCTTGTACGTATCGGGCAGCTGGTCCAGGGGAGGCAAGCTGGGATCACGTACTTGAGGGATCTTCATCGCTTTGAACACCTAAAGCAAATAGATTGTATACTATACATAGCCAATGCACCTTCAAATTCATCCACCATGTAACAGTGAGGTTTTGATCATTCATATTTTCCATGTTTTGTTCATTATTACCTTGATGTATACTCGCATGATAAAAAATAATTAATTGGCGAACATCTGTGCAAGAGGTAGCCAACTGATGAACTTCTATTGTGTATGTAAATATCTGGCAAACAGTCTGGCAAATCATCCTTTCTCCAAATCCAATGAATGCAGACAAAAGGTCCATGAAATTATTGTTAGGAATATCAATTAAGTACTCGTAAACGACTGTATGTAAAATAACTGGCAAATCAACCTTTCTCTAAATCCAATCAATGTGGAAAGGGTCCAAGAAATTATTGTTGAGAATATCAGTGACGTAATTGTAAAAGACTTGTCAGAATTTCATGACAAAAATGAATCAGCAATCAGATGTATTTTGTACTAGAATATGCTTTATCTAGTTTCTAAACAAAGCTACAGAGGAAATCAGAGTGTGGAGGGTGGTGGATCAATAGATCCGGGTATTGTTGCATAGGTGTACAAATGTTTCTGGTGAAAGAAAACATGTAGTGCCTGAGAGAATCAAAGATAAAACTTGGGAGTGAAAAATCACCTCAGTTGCAAAGTGCTGAAGTCCTCCGATGTTGATAGGTCCTTCCTCTGAAGCGTAGAGGTTGCAGCCTCCAACACACAGGTCGGAGGTCGGGCAAACCATGCCACATGTAAGACCCAGTGGGTTGTCTGAGAAAATGGCCTTGGCCGCTCCATAGTAGTTCTAGTTTCGAAATGACATAAATTAAATTTAACAGTTTGCACTTGTCCTCCACTGTTTTTCCTTTATTTACACACAATTATCTACTTATTTTTAATTTTGTGATCTAAAAGAGTTTTGTTGTCATTTTCTTTCCGTATCGTTGTACAAATTACCATGAAGTACAACTGGGGACAACACATTTGTGATGGTCATTATGACAACAATAATGAAAGTTAACACAAATCTGGATTGCCCAACCTGAATAAGTTAAAGATCCTAACCCTTTCCCCAACCTTACATCCATAACTATGTCTATATGGCATTCCATTATTTATTTATTTATTTATTTATTTGATTCACAGAGCACAAGCCAATAAACGCTGTCAAAGAAACGCTTGACACAGAAAGGGTATGGATAAGTTTGACAAGAACATGGCAGAACAATCAACAAATGATGAAAGCACACATGCAAAACTGTCGACCCCTTTTCCATTCACAACACTAACTCTCCCAACTGCCCACCCATCCATACATAAGCACATGCAAGACAAGTTAGTTTATACTTTAATACAAAAATACACACAACACACACACATGGACACCAACTCACGCAACCCAACACCAACAGACACTCACCCACATACGAATAATACACACACCATCCCCTTCTACAAGACCGGTGCATGGATAACTGTCGCGATACAAGCTCCATTGAGATACGTTGATAAGCTGTATATTATAACGCTGTTTAAAAATGATATTGTTGAGGGTAAAAGTTTTCAATAATTATTCTGTTTCGTAAAGTACCGAGACGAATACCAAAATATTGAATGACGTAGCAGATGCGTCATTTTGGAGCTTTCGTCATTTGTTTTTATTTTTGTATTGTGTCAATTCGAGGACCAATGATTTGCAGAGAAAAGCCTTGTCGCGTAGGAACGCAAATTTTTCACGGTTGAAAATCAGTCTGCAGGAAACTCTGGAAGGAGGAGGACTCACGTGCAATAGGCGCTGGCCTAACAAACGGTTTTTCGACTTTTTTACCACTAAAAAAGCGTTGTGTTGTAAATGGATCACAGCCTATGTTGATGTGGAAACATGTTGGTTTCAAATAGGACAACTGTGAAGAGCATTTAGGCACGAACATTGGAAGATTTGGTATGCTGAGGTAGCTACACTTCCATTTTGGCAAATTCTGTCAGCAGCGATAAGATGGTTGGCGATGTAAGCAACGATTCAATGCTACAGATTATTTGTGTGAAAGGCGTACTGCAGCCGTAATAGCAGGAGTATCATAGCCAGTTTATTCAGACACCGTTTGGGTATGTAAATCGTCGGTTGCGTGCAATTCGTGGCTGGAAACGTCCGTGAAGTCATAGATTATCTATAGGACGAGGAATCGAAATGCGGTTTCGTCGGTATTTGTGTCGGCAATGATCGCGCGAGCGGAGCATTGGTTTCCAGTTGCGAATGAGTGAATGAATGATTTGTACGGTTCGTAAATCCGATCGTTTCGTGCATGTTTGCATGCTTATTAATTCGGTTTTTCAGCAACGAGAAAAATGTATTCTTTCGTTAGCGGTTAGGGGATTGCGTAGGCGGAAGTGATGGTGAGACTGATTGACGTCATCGCGCGAAAATGGCGGCGTCTCACTATCATTTCCGTATGTATCATATGTTTCAGGTGTTTTTAGCGTTTTACTACTTTCCAAGTATTTTTGGTTTTTACTACTTTTTACTACTTTTCAAGTGTTTTTATAAGGGTTCGAGTTTTAGTTTAAGATTTAGTTCTATTTATCGAGGACGATATGGACATTTGCAATTTTATGAATTCTACGATCCTCGATCATTTGAAATGAACATTATTCAAAGACATCATTCCAAATGCTGAACTTTGTGAATCTACATGTGTGAATACAGTGACATGACTATTCGTATGAAGATTCTGTAACGACAAAACGATATCATCGGTGGTATCTAAAGACTATCTATTACTACGGATATCAACAAATAACCTGTCGTGTGAATAACATTGAACTATAAAGATCTACGACTTTGAGGTTCAACATATAATAACTTTTATAAACGAGTGGAAGCTGGGCTCTAAAAGGAGTTTGCATATTGACAATACGGAGAAGTCATATCCACTGAAGAGCTACGACAAGGAGCTATTCTACGTGTGAAAGAAAATGCAAAGACCTGACTGTCTGACCGAAAACACTCATTCTTTTATTATTACGTGTTGAAGCTGGAGCTGACAAACTGTGAGTAGATTCATAATGCTAATTATGTCTTGAATGGATCGTCGAGGAAAATGATCAAGTATTAGTTCATATTAAGATAAAAAAGTAATAAGTAATACATTGTAGCATCAATATATATATGTGCATGCATTATACCATTTGACATCATTCACTCCACCTCATTGATGTGCATGTTGTATATATGTGTATGAAAGAACAGAAATAGTGAAACATCAACAAAAAACTCAGCAAAACGGTGTGGTCTTGTAAAATTTATGAGTAGTTGTACTTGAGGTCTGTGTGTTTATGTTTTCCATGTAAATCGCACGGGTCACGTGACATAATTTGGGGGCTCGTCCGGGATAAGAACACGTAAAAATTTACGTAATTCTATGTTAAGTAGCAGTACTTACCTTACACATAAACTAGTCTAAAGACAGTGCATGAGTCACGTCTAGGGATTCGAAGTTGGAGTAGTCCAATTCTTTCCAACTAGTTGTGTAACATCAAGGTCACGTATTTCAACTTGACCATCGTTTTGCTGATATTGTGGGCGGTTGGCGGGCGCTTATAAGATCTGGGCGGAATAATAACCTCGCTGCGCTTTGCGCGAACGTTAGCCGACCACAGTCATCTGACCCATTGTTGTTTTCAGATTGACACCGTCGTCCGTAATTCTTTTGAGTTCCGGAACGTTTCCAGCTATAGTTGTATAGCAAAACGCGATTATTAGTATTCGCGTATCATATTGATGTTGATCAATAACATCGGTTAGTAACGCCGATTTGCGAACACTAGCGTGTACACGTGGAGTGGCGACACGTAGTAAGTGATTCGCGCTATTAACTTCAAACTGAAATTGACTGAAAGTTTATAAGACAACTCCGATTTCTGTTCTGTAGAAGCAGAAATTATCACAAGAAGGGATTGTGATAAGAAAAATCGGTTGTTTTATAATCAGTAGGGTTCTCAGTGAAGTTCATGTTTTGAGAGCGGCATAAAGACACGTGTCGGTGTTTACGGAACGTATGACGTCAACTAGTAGTGACGTCGATTTTTTCTTTGCGTAAATAATTTACAGCGTGACGTATAGTTCGTTTCCAAAATAAGAATGGCACCACCTAGCAAAAAGAAAAATGGTAACGCTCAGCAAAATCAAGATTCTAATAATTCTGCTGTAGAAAATACAACTCAGAAAAACAAATCAAACATGCAAGTATGGAAAGAGGATGGCGAACTCCTCGGTTTCACAGGGAAAGACCTGGCCCATTATGTTGAAGAGAGGAGGAAGGAAGAAAGAGAAAGAGAAGACAAAAGACTAGAAGTAGAAGTAGAAAGAGAAAGAGAGCAAAGAAGAGAAGAAGCAGAATTAGCCTTGAAAATGCGTGAATTAGAATTGTACGCTCAAAGAGAACAAAATGCGACAGCTACTTCATCGAGATCATCCATGAATGGAGGCGGAAATAAAGGAGCAAAAATCAAATTGCCATACTACGAAGATGGAGATGATTTAGAAGCATACCTGTGGCAGTTTGAAAAGATCATGGCAGCAGAAGGATATTCTGAAGATCAGTGGGGCATACGCCTACTTTCATTATTGAAGGGCAAAGCTCGAGAAGCCACGGCACAAATGAAGCAGATCGATTTGGCGAATTATGAAGATTTAAAGCATGAACTGATGAAAACGTTCCAACTTACGTCAGAAGAGTACAGACGTAAATTCAAGTCAGCAAAGAAGAAACCAGAAGAAACAGCAAAAGATTGGTTCGGCAGATTGTCGTTGTGGGTGGAGAGATGGTTTGCTTTGACCGGGAGAAGAAAATCATTCGACGAATTATTTGACCAATTGGTGACAGAAATTTTTCTTGATGGTCTACCTCAAGATGAAGCCCGATTCGTAAGGGAAAAGAGACCTACTACATCAGAGACAGCAGTTGACGCAGCGGAAGCTTATGAACAAGCGAGAGCTGGAGAAAGACATCAAGACAAGTTCCGAGTGCGACACCAAGACAAGTTAAGAACGAGACATCAAGATCACCACCAGCGCAGAGATGACAAATATAACCATAAGGAACAATCTACATCAGTGGATGCTGAAAAAACGGAGCATAGATCGACCGACAAACCGGAAAGATCGCGTTCGCACACTAGACTAGAATGTTTCAATTGTGGAGGACCTCACAGAATAGCACACTGTCCGAAAAGGAAACACAGAGCATTTTGCGTTTACGTACCGCGTAACGGCAGTGAATCCGGTAGTGGAGATGAGGAAAGTGATTCGGACCACATTGATTACCATGCACTTCGAGTCAGTGTACCAACCAGCGAAGAACCCATCGTAGCTGTAGTGAACAAGCCACTATGCGATGAGTGTAGCAAGATCACTTATGAACCGCTATGCCAAGTGAAAGTCGAGGGAGTCGAAACACAAGGACTGCGCGACACAGGAGCAACAATCAGCGTTGTGGATACTAAACTTGTACCCAAAGAAAAGTACACAGGAGATATACGAAATGTAAAGTTTGCATCTAGTGATACTCAAGATGTACCAGTAGCCAGAGTTGAACTAGACACACCATTCTTTAAAGGTGAAGCTGACGTGATTGTGATGCCAAGACCCGTAATACCAGTTCTGGTGGGAAACCAAAGGTATATAACGTCAACAAACAAGGGGCACATCTCAGTATATCCAACAAGAGATATATGTGCAGAAGTGAAAACAAGGGCTGCAGCGAAGACTAAGGAAATGAAAGAATTAAAAACAACTAAAGCAGACATCATCAACGTGTCAAAAGACGATTTGAGGAAGGCGCAACTTGCAGACGAAACTTTAGAAAAGGTGCGTCAAGAAGCAAATGATGTTGGACATGGGAAATCCAAGCAGCCGAGAAAAGCACACTATTTGTGGAAAAATGGAATTCTGCGACGCGAGTTTGAAGAAAATGGGAACAAATTCAGCCAAGTTGTAGTACCCAAGCAATACCGTGATGAAGTATTGAAACTTGCACATGACACACCTATGGGCGGACACTTAGGCGCAAGAAAAACCAGAGGGAGAGTATGGGCAGATTTTTATTGGCCTGGAGTATGTGGAGATATCAGACGATATTGCACTTCGTGCGACACATGCCAGCGAACATCCAACAAAGGAAACAACAGGAAAATACCATTAGGGAGAGTACCAGTGGTAGAAACACCGTTTCAAAAAGTAGCGGTAGACTTGATTGGACCTATTATTCCTGCATCAACCAGAGGATACAAATACATCCTAACAATGGTAGATTATGCCACGAGATATCCAGAAGCAGTTGCGTTGAAAACGTGTCAAACGTCTGAAGTGGCAGAGGCATTATGGAACATGTGGACGAGACTTGGAATACCAGAAGAAGTTGTATCTGATCAAGGAGCTCAATTCACAGGCGAGATGATGCAGCAGGTAAACAAATTGTTAAACATCAAGGGAATCAAAACAACACCCTATCATGCACAAGCTAATGGACTTGTGGAGAAATTCAACGGCACACTGAAACACATGCTAAAGAAAATGTGTTTAGAACAACCCAATGAGTGGGACAGGATGATTGCAGCTTTACTGTTTGCATACAGAGAAGTACCACAAGAGTCAACAATGTTCTCACCATTTGAGATGTTGTTTGGGAGAACAGTGCGAGGGCCTATGCAAGTGCTGAAACAACTATGGACACAAGATGAAGTTGAGCAAGAAGTACGAACGACTGCAGAGTACGTCATCGACTTGAGAAGCAGAATAGAAAAGACTTGTGAACTAGCCAGAGAACGGTTGGAAAAGGCAAGCAAGAGATACGCGCGTGCGTACAACAAGAAAGCAAAATCCAAAAACATCCAGGAAGGATCAAAAGTGTTGTTACTTTTGCCCGAAAAACACAACAAACTACAGTTGATCTGGAAAGGACCATTCGTTGTGCAAAAGAAACTCAACGATTTTGACTACCGAATTGCAATAAAGGGGAAGGAGAGAGTATATCACGCTAACCTACTAAAGCCCTATTTTGAGCGTGAAACAGATACTGTACGCGTGGCAGTAGTAATTCAAGAAGACAATGAAGAACAAGGGGATGAATTCAACCCAGTGCTGACAAGCTTACCAACATTGTCCTTGAAACCCAAGGAATCTGCGAAAGATGTACAAATCTGCGATAAGCTAACTGGAAAACAGAGAGACCAAGTTAACAAAATATGCAAGAAAAGATCAGCAGTACTCACTGAACTACCTGGAAAGACGAGATTAGAGGAGTGTGAACTGCGCGTAACGAAAAAGGAACCAGTTTTCGTGCGTCAGTATCCATTGCCGCATGCAGCAGTTGAAACGGTAAAAGAGGAAGTTCAAGACATGCTAAAGTTAGGAGTGATTGAACCCTGCGTATCAGCATACAGTGCTCCTATTGTATTAGTGAAAAAGAAGGACGATTCTGTCAGATTCTGCATAGACTACCGCAAGCTGAACGATGTAGTTGAGTTTGACGCAGAACCCATTCCTGACATTGAACAACTATTTTCCAAACTTGGGAAAGCAAAATATTTCTCAAAACTAGACCTTTCAAAAGGATATTGGCAAATACCTGTCAAGGTAGAGGACAGACCCAAAACAGCGTTTCATACACCCTCAGGACAATTCCAATGGGTGACAATGCCATTTGGATTGAAAACTGCAGGAGCAGTGTTTTCAAGGATGATGAGAAAACTGCTAGGACCCCTGAACAGAGAAGATGTTGATAATTTCATGGATGACATCCTGATTGCAACAGAGACATGGGAACAACATCTGGAAGCATTGGAAACAGTGCTAAAGCGCTTAGAGGAAGTAAACTTGACAGCAAAACCTTCCAAGTGTTTCATCGGGTTTGATGAACTTGAATATCTAGGACATCAAATTGGAAAAGGGAAAATCAAACCGGAAGATGAGAAAATCAAGAAATTGCAACAAGCAACAAGACCAAGAACAAAAAAAGAAGTCAGAGCATTTTTGGGATTGGCTGGCTATTACAGAAAGTTTGTACCACACTTTGCTAAGATAGCAACACCACTGACCGACATGACCAAAGCAAAGCAACCTGACAAGGTAGTGTGGACGGAAGAGGCAGAAAATAGCTTTTCCACGCTGAAGGAACATCTGACTGCGAAACCAGTTATGTTATTGCCAGACAACTCACTCCCATACACTTTGAGAACAGATGCATCAGATAGAGCTGTTGGAGCAGTATTAATGCAAGACCACGGTGAAGGACTTCAACCGGTGGCATATGCAAGCAGAAAACTGAGTCAGGCAGAAGGAAACTACTCGACAATTGAACGGGAATGCCTTGGTGCAGTGTGGGGAATCAAGAAATTCGAACCTTATCTGTTTGGTCGAAAATTCACTCTCGAAACTGATCACCAACCGTTGCATTACCTCAAGAAGTCAAGAACGGAAAACGGCAGATTGATGAGGTGGGCGCTACAATTGCAACAGCATGACTTCGTGGTGAAAGTCATCAAAGGAAATGATAATGTGGGTGCGGACTATCTCAGTCGCATGTACCACGATGAGGTCAACTAAAACTGATAGTTTTAGCTTCAAAAGGGGGGGCTTGATGTCGCGATACAAGCTCCATTGAGATACGTTGATAAGCTGTATATTATAACGCTGTTTAAAAATGATATTGTTGAGGGTAAAAGTTTTCAATAATTATTCTGTTTCGTAAAGTACCGAGACGAATAACAAAATATTGAATGACGTAGCAGATGCGTCATTTTGGAGCTTTCGTCATTTGTTTTTATTTTTGTATTGTGTCAATTCGAGGACCAATGATTTGCAGAGAAAAGCCTTGTCGCGTAGGAACGCAAATTTTTCACGGTTGAAAATCAGTCTGCAGGAAACTCTGGAAGGAGGAGGACTCACGTGCAATAGGCGCTGGCCTAACAAACGGTTTTTCGACTTTTTTACCACTAAAAAAGCGTTGTGTTGTAAATGGATCACAGCCTATGTTGATGTGGAAACATGTTGGTTTCAAATAGGACAACTGTGAAGAGCATTTAGGCACGAACATTGGAAGATTTGGTATGCTGAGGTAGCTACACTTCCATTTTGGCAAATTCTGTCAGCAGCGATAAGATGGTTGGCGATGTAAGCAACGATTCAATGCTACAGATTATTTGTGTGAAAGGCGTACTGCAGCCGTAATAGCAGGAGTATCATAGCCAGTTTATTCAGACACCGTTTGGGTATGTAAATCGTCGGTTGCGTGCAATTCATGGCTGGAAACGTCCGTGAAGTCATAGATTATCTATAGGACGAGGAATCGAAATGCGGTTTCGTCGGTATTTGTGTCGGCAATGATCGCGCGAGCGGAGCATTGGTTTCCAGTTGCGAATGAGTGAATGAATGATTTGTACGGTTCGTAAATCCGATCGTTTCGTGCATGTTTGCATGCTTATTAATTCGGTTTTTCAGCAACGAGAAAAATGTATTCTTTCGTTAGCGGTTAGGGGATTGCGTAGGCGGAAGTGATGGTGAGACTGATTGACGTCATCGCGCGAAAATGGCGGCGTCTCACTATCATTTCCGTATGTATCATATGTTTCAGGTGTTTTTAGCGTTTTACTACTTTCCAAGTATTTTTGGTTTTTACTACTTTTTACTACTTTTCAAGTGTTTTTATAAGGGTTCGAGTTTTAGTTTAAGATTTAGTTCTATTTATCGAGGACGATATGGACATTTGCAATTTTATGAATTCTACGATCCTCGATCATTTGAAATGAACATTATTCAAAGACATCATTCCAAATGCTGAACTTTGTGAATCTACATGTGTGAATACAGTGACATGACTATTCGTATGAAGATTCTGTAACGACAAAACGATATCATCGGTGGTATCTAAAGACTATCTATTACTACGGATATCAACAAATAACCTGTCGTGTGAATAACATTGAACTATAAAGATCTACGACTTTGAGGTTCAACATATAATAACTTTTATAAACGAGTGGAAGCTGGGCTCTAAAAGGAGTTTGCATATTGACAATACGGAGAAGTCATATCCACTGAAGAGCTACGACAAGGAGCTATTCTACGTGTGAAAGAAAATGCAAAGACCTGACTGTCTGACCGAAAACACTCATTCTTTTATTATTACGTGTTGAAGCTGGAGCTGACAAACTGTGAGTAGATTCATAATGCTAATTATGTCTTGAATGGATCGTCGAGGAAAATGATCAAGTATTAGTTCATATTAAGATAAAAAAGTAATAAGTAATACATTGTAGCATCAATATATATATGTGCATGCATTATACCATTTGACATCATTCACTCCACCTCATTGATGTGCATGTTGTATATATGTGTATGAAAGAACAGAAATAGTGAAACATCAACAAAAAACTCAGCAAAACGGTGTGGTCTTGTAAAATTTATGAGTAGTTGTACTTGAGGTCTGTGTGTTTATGTTTTCCACGTAAATCGCACGGGTCACGTGACATAATTACACACACACCCTCCACATTCCCACCCTCACACACCTTATTAGCAATGCAGCTAATGAAAAACTTGACGTCCAGTTGGGTGGGACAGCTTTTCTGGCAGGGGGCGTCCGCACACTTCAGACATCTTGCGGCTTCCTTCAACGCTGCTCTCTCACTCAACGTTGTGTGCTTGATGTCGTCAAAGTTCTTGTAAAGCGGAGTGCAGTCCTGTATGGGGACAAAGATTGGCATTATTTTGTGATAACCGTTTGTCCACCTTCTATGTACATAGTGCAGCTGGCTAAATCCTAGTGTAAGCAGACGAAATGGCATACACTTTTTAACTAAACATTTCTGATATTTTTAAACCAAACAACTTTTTGTTTTAAAAACAAACAACAGTTTCATTTTATTTGTCCCAAGACAAAGATGTTGATTCTGACAGATATACTGACTTTTTGCTAACACAGTAGAAAACCCCTTACTAGTTCCAGCTGATTGGAAACAATTTAAAACAGGTTCACAGCACAGTTTTGTGCAAACAATAGTGAATTTCAGCCTGGACAGTACTTATGCAGGAGTTTGCTAGCCATTACAAGTTCTAGTTATAAAATTCCTATGCTTATACAACATTGCAAAATGGTACTGTAAAGACAGCAAAGACGGTCACCAAATTCCTACTTAAAAAATGTGTTCAGTATTTATGGAATGTTGTTTTAATTATACCTATCAGCCCTTTTCAGTTAAGTTGTCTGCTCGAGGTACTAGCCATTATGTATAATGAGCCTGGGTTAATAAATTGCTAAAGCGAAGAATGAACAGCTTCACAGATAGACACATTGTTAAAAATACTAATAGTAATAATACAAATAAACAAGAAATATAAACTGAATGAATATGTTCACAACCAAAGCAAACTATCAGACGTAAGTATATAGACTTCAAACTGATCCTAAAATCAAGGCCATCTAAATCATTTCCCCTATCACTCGGTTAATGTTCTTCTGTTGATTCCCCAAAATTATTGACATACAGCTGAGGTAATTCTTTGGTCTGCCATGGGAGATCAGGAGTGAATACATTCAGGCATGGGAATTGGCTGTGGAAAAATCAGCTGAAATGGGGTCCAGGGGCAACGCCCTGGTAGGGGGTCCGGGGGCGAAGCCCCCTGGCAGAAAATGAATTTCAGCAATTTTGACAGGGATTTAGTGGCCTCTCCTGAGATCTAAATCTTGAGAAGAGCACACTTTTAGACACACACCCCCCCCCCCCCCCCACCACACACACACAAATAATCATGAAAACACCATAATTTACACATTTTGTACTAGTTAACATGTGTTTAATCCATGTTTTGCTTCTTTTTTTTTTAATTCAGCAAGGGCATACCAAGTGATTTGTAAACTGGCATGTTCACTGTCTGTTTATAAATTATAGTGCCTAAACATTCTCAATAGCTGGCAGTCAATCTTGGAAACATCACAAGCAAATAAAGCAGACAAATTCTGACATTGTTCTCTGTCTGAATGTCAATTTAATATAAAAAAAAAAAAAAAAAACACCATGTATAAACACAAATATCCTGAGCTGAGAAGTGGATAACATTGCATGCCAAATGAGTACTTTTATTGTGAACAACGGTTTAACAAAAACTGAAATCACTTCTTAAAATAGGATGCCATGGTCTTCTGGAAGTCGGTGAACGCTATGCTGAGGGAAACCGGTGTTCAGAATTTTGGTTACCCTCAAACTGTTTGATTACCCGGACATCTTTTTCCGCGGAAAACATTTATTTTTCGGCGGACAAATATTAATTTTCAGCGGAAAATCGCGGAGCGGCGGTCAATTCCCATGCCTGTACATTGTATAAAACGTAAAATAACAGTAACACCTAATACCCATCCTAAATCCTTTTTACTCATCCCCTTTCCAAAGGCAAAGCTACTTAAATAGAGTTGTTATGTGTTTTCAAAGTAAGAAAACAGTTTTCAACGCCATACACCATACACAGTACAGTTCACAAAGAAAATGAATGAATTCAAGGAATATTTGCAACCATGGCTGCACTTGATGGTTTACGTTACATACAATGCATTGTTTCAAAACAACCTCCAATGGTAGAAAGGATGTAGGGTGAATTGGGATGGAGAAAGTACAGGGTAATTAATATACTACATTGACTTTAATTACATTAGTGCATTTACACTTACAGTATGTTGACTGCATATATAATACATAGCAGTAAAAGAAAAACAAGTAATTCTTATAACTGGCAAGCAACATTATCCTGTAACCAAGGCACTTTAAAGTGCTATCTTTATACAAAATGATTTAGATTAGGATTGCAAAAAGGCCTGACATGCCAATATTTTGGACTGAAGACGTGATGTTCCCTGTGTAAGGAACAAAAAACTAAAAGTGCCTGCATTTCCATTGTACAAACACTACCAAAGTCAAGACACAAATCAACTGTCAACACGTGCTTTTTAAAAAAAAATCTTTTTTTTTTTTTTTTTACAACACTGGTAGTTTATCAGGTGACACATTTTTTCTTATCTTTGATAACATTTCTCTGAAATGGCCGTGGGTTGATTGACCTCAGCTCAGAAGGTTGGCAAAAAGTTTTTTTTTTTTTTGGCAATACATGTAAAACAAGGGCCACCTCGCTTACTACAAAATCATGCGTATATAATTCACATTCTTTATGGTTGTGGATGCTAATTTTCATGACAGCATTCTTCCGTATTCCTATGTGTGAGGATGTAGAAGTAAAAGTCCTAACGCAACCCTTGGTTTACAATAAATTATGAGTGAATGTTCTCATTTGTGACTGGTGCAATATATTACAAACCAGATCATGGATGCAGTATTCATATGCTGCTAAAAAAAAAAATTAAAAAAAAAAAATAAGAGAAGAAACACGTTTTTTTCTGTTAATGTCACTTGTATTTTAGTATGAGTTATACTGGCTACAGAAGGCAAGAACTGTGTGTACTTTTAAAAAACAGATGACAAGGTCAAGGCTAACATGATATTCCTTAATACATTCTCAACTTGCCTACAGGCTACACACACAGAGACAGATGAACCACTCTACAACTACAACTACTATACTACTAGAAAATAAGCAATACTGACATTACACTCTCTTTCCTGGTTGCGTTTCCAGTGTTTCTTCGCTGCCTTGGTCACAGAACTGGGTACCAAATTGGCATGAGGCTTCAGTCTTGGATTCAGTGAAAGAATATTCTGGAAGATAAAAAAAATCAATTATTCATATAGGCAACAGTTTCATTCATAACTGTATCATTTCAATTCTATAATTCATAAATACAGCAATTTAATGCATGAATGTAAAACCATCAAAATCAATAAGGATAACAAATAGTATATGAAAAGCAAAAAGGGCATTGAAAGAAACACGAAAAAGAAGGAAACAGATTAAAACAATGAAAAAATGTAAAATTGCTAAAGCAGCCAAATTTATTAGTTATGGTTGTTGCGTTTAGAGTTTTGTTGGAGGGGAAAGTGGGGTGTAGGGAGTTGAGTGGGGAGGGAGGGTTGGAGGGGCTATGGGTTGTAAGGGGAGTGGGGTGTTTGGAGGGTTTATGGGAGTGGGGAAGGGCTACACACAATTGTCTTCAAGGCTCTGATTAACGCCTCTTTTATACAAGGACATGTGTTTGCTTACCATGCTGTGGAGAAAGTGAGTGCATGCTGCAGCTAGAACTACATAGTAATGCTAAGATCCAGAATAAAGTTATAAGCTTTTGCCCCTTCTAATGTTTTCTGTTTATAAGTGAAATCTATTTTACATTCATCATCATCATCATCATCATCATCATCATCATCATCATCATCATCATCATCACAACAACAACAACAATAATAATAATAATAATAATAATAATAATAATAATAATAATAATAATAATACAAGATGCTATAATGCGCTTTTTGTTCAATTGAACTCAAAGCTCAGCAGTCCAAAGAGATCGTTATTACAGAAGTCGGAATAGAAATCAATTGTTAGTTTTGAAATTTTAGATTGACTGCATCTTTTACCATTACTAACAAATCAAGGGAGAAAACCGGAGTACCCAGAGAAAACCCTTATTTATTATTTGGTTGTATGAGTACTGTTCCTTACAGTATCAATTGGCAATTAGGCTATCAGTTGTTATCCCTCATGTTATGTCTTAATGTTCTTGCATCACTGTTCATTTTTTTTTTAAACTATATTTTTCCATTCAATAAATCTAATTCCAGCTGAAAAGAAAATTGCAAAACGCATAATTTCCAAGCTGAGATCAAGACCTCTAAAGGTACATCAACTGGCATAATTAAAGCATGAAGACCCAATTAAATGTTTGACCTAACCAGTGACCCCTGAAAATCAACCCTTAATTATAGCTTTGCTTGAAGTCACTCACTATAAGGTCATGACCTAAAACCTAAGGGGACTTCACAGAAAGGTGACAACATTAACATGTGCAGATAATCTCTATTATAATAGAAAATGGATAAAATTGCCATTATAGCTAAAATGTTCAGTTGTCATAGTTTCTCCGTATTCTGGGTGGCTGGATAGGCGGTTATAGCTGCTGTGCTTTCCTCTGAGAAGGCAGTCTGAATTTCATCTCCCGCTTGGGTGGCTAACATGGTCCAAAATCAAAATAAAACAATAACATATATGTCCCACTTGGAAGGCTAACATGGTCCAAAATCAAACTAAAACAACAATGCATATATACCTGCAATTATCTTAACAATAAAGGTTGATAACATATATAGTACATGTTTCCTTGGTCTTTTTTGAATTTAGTCGTTAAAAGAAAGCACTGTTTATTTCAAGATTGATTTGTCGTTTTTATCTCCTTACATTCATTCACTCACCTTTTGTAGGGTTGCAGTTAGATTGTGTAAACGTTTAATTTTAAATGTGTAAGTACCAAAGCGTTTGACCAAGTCTGGCATGCAGCTCTGTGGGCAACCACGAGTGTACAACATCAACCCTAACATTATTGAAGTCATCAAAAGCCTGTCTGACAAGGCAACCAGTGCAGTCCTCCACAACAGCACCATCGAGAACTGGTTCAGAACAACAATCGGTGTGCGTCAAAGATGCCTACTCTCTCCAACACACTTCTACATCTTCCTAGAGCTCATCATGTCAGATGCCCTTGCAGATCACCAACTTACCAAGACACAGTCAGCATAGGTCATAGAGCAATCTCCAACCTCCGTTTTGCGGATGACATTGATGGATTGGCTGGAGAGGAACAAGAACTTGAACAGCTGGTGCAGAGGCTTGACACAACCACCAGAGTCTTTGAAATGGAAATAAGTGCAGAGAAGATCAAAATGATGACCAACAACACCAATGACATCAACATGGACATCAAAGTCCAAGGTCAATCCCTCAAAAAACGGTGCATAGCTTCAAATATTTAGGAACCATTTTATCACACAATGGGTCCCGACAAGAAGTCCTCTCCAGGATCGCACAAACAACTGCTGCCCTGACAAAGATGAAGTCCATTTGGAAAGATAGGAACATCAGTCTACACTCCAAGGCAAGGCTGCTGCGCTCCCTTGTCATCTCCATCTTCCTATACCCTTGCAAAACATGGACCCTCACAGCAAACCTACAACGAAGAATACAAAGCTTGGAGATGAGGTACTATAGAAGACTTCTGGGCATTGCTATACCCAGCACATCACCAATGACAAAATCCGACAGACCATCTCACAAGCCATTGGAGAAAACGATGATATGCTCACAGTAGTGAAGAAACAAAAACTCTGACGGTATGGCCACGTCACCAGAGCATAAGGCCTTGCAAAGACCATCCTGCAAGGCACGGTGCAAGGAAGACAGAAGAAGAGGGAGACAAAAAAATAGGTGGGAGGACAACATTCCAGAATGTACTGGTGTGACACTGAGCGAAGCCAGGAGGGATGCTGAGGACAGAGAGAGATGGAGTACGCTGGTTAAACGACCAACGAGTTGCGGGATAGGATAGGATAGGATAGGATAGGACAGAATCACCACCCACAAAATTAGCCTAAAAGTCGCAATGCAAAATTTACTTCACAATAGAGCCACCTTCTATAGTGCTGTCGGGCTGTTCCTCAACTTATAGAGGCAGTCCGCCCGAAAGTGATGCTGACCCTTACTTCAATATCACGAGGCTGTAGAGGACAAAGGCCTTACACACTTGCCTATGCTTGGCAGATCTCTGACACTCAGCTAGCATCGAAGTTGCCTGTTTAGTGTAAACTGACCTATTTGTGATGCAAAGTTTACTGTACATTTGCATATAGATCTAACCTGCAGAACAGCTGAGCCCAAAGTACCTCCCACTGCATGATAACCCAGAACAACCTGTCAACCCTCTCCATCAATGTAAAGTGTCAGCAAAAGTTCAACGTCTTGGTAAATACAGAATAAAGTATACTTGTTCACTGGCACTATAACCGCTGCGAGATCTAATAAGACTCGGCTAATAAATGATACAGTCAAAGCCAGTAACAGAACAACTGCAGACCATCAAACTACTACCAAACTACAACCATTTTTACAAAACAGGGTCAAATCAAAGGTATAGGGGCTATATATAGGGTAAAGCATACATAATCACAAGTGAACTACGCATTTGGTCAAAAAAGTTAAACGTTTTGCATTGGCACTGTAACTGCTGTGAGACGACAAACCATTGACCGGCTTGGTGCAGACAAAGGTAATATTTCAAAAGAACTACTCATCTTTAGCGTGGCGCAGTAGTAAAGTGATTTGGGCACACACTAGAAATATTTCAGGTTAAGCAGAAATTGATCAATTTAGTGCTTGGAGAGGTGACCATACTTTGGAAGGCATTTCATTACCACCAAACGACACAAAAGAATAACACAAGCGCATGACAAACTCCTAGTCCATGAGACCCAATGCTCCACCCAGCTGTCAATGACCAGCACCTGGATCTTAAAACCAGTGGAAGATAAAGCAGCGAGGGAGAGGCGGTGGGCACTGGCCCTCATTAAGCTGGCCTACAGAAAAGGGATGTCCAAAAGGCCTCTCGCCACAATGACCAAAAGGTTAGATAACACCTTTAGCACCCAAGTCATCATTGGTACAATATAGTGTCAAATGTTAACATCTGTAAACAGCAAGGTTTGCATTGGCAGCCCAAAATGTCAATGTTCTATAATCCGAAAGGTGCATGTTCCAGTATGTGTGACATTATTCAACGTCATGTTTTATGTCTCTCTCTGTCCTTTTCCTGACTTTACAACCAACTTGACAGTCAAGCAAAGCAGCACCTGACCCATTTTATACTTCTAGATACTCACCGAAGAATAAAATTGTTATTGATAATATCTGCCACAGACACATGCTCTGAAATATTATTTATTTACAGGCAATTGAAAAAAAAAGGCGATTATGTCCAACAGCTCTATGAGCTTATAAAACTGCATTCTTGTATGACATTTTGCTTTTCTATTCATTAGTGTTGTATGTGCATTTATGTGTGTGCGTCTGTGTGTGTGTGCATGTATGTTTCTGTGTTTGTGCACGTGCAATTGTTTCTTTTTTAGGAAAATGTTATAATCAAAAATACAGAATACAGAGTTATCATTGAATTTTTTTAATAATTAACTCCATTCATGATTTAGTGTTATCTTGAACCACTATCAGTTCTACAGGTTATAAAACATAAAAAATAACTTTATTGCACCGATAAATAATCAAAAGATCGCAAGCGCCTTACAATAACAGCATCAAGATGTATAACACTGATAAATAATATCTCCAAATTTGGTTATCGTTGTTTTTTTTAGCGCAATATATCCTATCCTATCCTATCCTGTCCCGTAACCCGGAGGTTGTAGGGGCACCACAGATGATCGTTTAACCAGCACACTCCATATAACCAGGGCCTAATTATTGTGATCAATAAATCAGGGGTTTCTATACTCCAAAGCGGCAAGGCCCAATGATAATCACAGACACTGATACATATACCTCTCTCACTTCTACTGCCCACCTCCATCTCCCTATTCCCACACCGGACTTTATCTTTCCTGTCGTTTTTATTATTTTTTATTTCTCCTTATCGCGCACAGAGCATCTTGTAGTATATTAGTGTTGTGCTGTGAGCATGGACAAACACTACACATCTGACAACGGATGGGGACACCCGCATTATAAATGGACACCATCAATCATGATGATCATCATATATGTCTTAGAATGGCAACTAGCTGTAAGTGTAAGCAATCTTTCAATGAGTAACATGTGGAAAGGAGGGCATCCTGTGAAAGATGAAACCCTCATGTAGTTGTAGCCATGATGTAAACAATCTTGTTGGGTTTTTTTGGTGATACAATGTCGCTTTTGAAAATTGTTTCCATATATATATGACCCTAACTTTCAAATATCCCTTAAATCTAGACGTGCAAGTCTATCAAAACATCTCTCAAATATGTGTTAATATGTGCCTCTAAAGTCTGTAAATAACCTAGATGTACATCCCTAAAAGTTTAGTATGTTTCTCCAAGGATAAATGTCACACAGCCGTTTACTGCATAGTCCACACAATTTATGTCTCAAGTACGTTCGTTATCAGCTTTAAACTTTTAGATACCATTCACAGCCATAAGTGAGGTGCCGATCAAGTTATCAGTGCGACCATTACAACTACCAATAAATTGCTATCAAATCCTTCAAAGGTCTTTCAAAGGTAACCTGATTTATTAGTACAAAAGCAGTATATATCTATTTTCACTATCGTAGTATCGAATAGTACAAAATGCTTGCATTCAGAAACTTAAAATACCTGTAAGGATATGAAGATTTCAATTATATCTCATAGATCTATATATTTTAAGGCGTTTCTGAGGTCAAGATCAAAATAGAGCAAAAAATGTACAAACATCTCATTCATGCGAAGAGTTGACTATCTGCTTATAAGTTATATATAATCAAAGTTTTTAAAACAGACGTCAGTATCACCTTAATTTCTCTTTTATTGTACTTGACTGAAACAGTATATTAATTATTATATGATTATTCTATATCTGATTCACTGTTTACTTGTAGCGAAAACAGGAATACCCTTAAATTCACCTTGTTATAACATTAAACAATGACAAAGTGAACTTTTGTTGCTCAAACCAACCGCTACAGTTTGAATTTTCCATTTCCGTTCTAACAGGAAGTGATTTCCCACATTTTAACGGCACAGCGATACCATAGTTGCGTGACCTTTGACCCTATTTTTTGAGTGAGCCGTGTGTCTTGAAAGTGTCTTTGGTGTCTGGGGTAAAATAGGGTCTATTGTATCAACCTAAAATGAACAACCTTACAAGCAAATCTTTTTAAGGTTCTTTCTCTTACTGGCTTTGATAACTGCTATTTTTAGCTCCACAATGTTGGCTGGCTAACCAACGACTGTTACCATTAATAGGCACACAAACTACGGGATTTATTCATTTAAAAAAATATATTCTTTCAAAAGAGTTATTTTTTGGTAAGCTTATTTTTTCAGTGGGGCAACACTCACTGTGAATGTTAAAAGGATCTGTCGAAGGCTCGTGGTCACAGTGAGTCCCTATATAAAAGTACCTAATAATGGCAAAGAGGGGTTCGGTTGAGAAAAAGACATGCACCCTTGTACGTGGTATTCCTTTGCAGAACATGCAGTTTATGAAGTAATGAAAACAAATGAAAAGATAAGCAAAATCAAACTACCACTTTTCTAGTATGACCAATTTGTGCATGCTGCAGACTATTACCTACATGTTTCTTCTAAGATGCATCAAGACTGTGAAACTAATATATTACTTTCTGCCTCAAAACTTTCATAAAGTAAGCCAAGCCCTGTCAGCTAGCAATAGCATCTATTCTAAGTTCGGCCATGCAGCCATGGGTATGTAGGTCTATAACACAGTCCTTCACGTCATTTACTGAAATTATACGACCGAATTTCCAACTAGTCAACTATGCAAGTACCAAGTAGCCAAAAGTACGACATGTGTCATACAGATGTTTCCTACGCCCGTACCGCTAAAGTTCAACACTAACCAAACAAAGGCATATTTTCCTTCTGCACATGCTATTTTATTAAACTCAAGAAGGTCACAGAAAAACGAAGTATACCACAACCATAAATCTTAATTGGCTCTGCACTATTGTATCAACTATGAAAAACCTAGAAAAGTGCAAGTACAATTTTTTTTTTAAATAGGCCTATCTAGCTGAATATAAGCATAATTATATTGCACCATTGGTGATACACTAATTCGTGAACGAATACTGTATAATAGCATCAACTCTTCGAGCTAAAAGTCTTTGCATAAAAGTCAATAAAATAGTAATCTATATGGGGGAATGTCCTCACCTCAATATCTGGCAGGTCTTTGCTGATTTTGGCCATAGTTTTGCTGAACAACTTGCTGGTAATCCACTGACAGCCCCAGGCAAGACGAAACACACTACTGCTGTTTAGTGGGCTTGTACTTGCGGCGGTGACAACGCTCATAGGCTGACGCCTCTCAACTTTTTACCCGCTGACCTTTGAACCACACACTCCTCCAAAATCTGATTGGCCCATTGTTTTTACCTCCTCCGTCCAGCACGTAAATAACCCGAGTATCAGGGACTGTTTAAAGCTACACTCTTTCTTTTGTCTTGACAGCCTCTATGTCAATCCAGAGATTCTGGTCAATCTTTTTTGGTCCGGGGGAGAAGGGGGGGAAGGGTTGGGGGGGAAGGGTTGGTGGGGGAGGAGTTGGGGGATCAAAGTATAGTTGCAGTCATTTTGCGAAGTATCAAAATGCTGAACTAGCCTGTTATGATGTACACACCAGAAAGACAGAAAGAAAGAAATAAAAAAGAAATTTAAAAGAACGCACATACATACCCACACACACACCCACACACACTTTGCAAATGTATTCAGGTTCTCTGACACATCACCCGATTTAGAGAAAATAATGAAAACAATCAGAATCAAAGCCTTCGTCTGTTCGAACACGGGAAGTAATTCTAACCGCTAATCATTTCATACAGCCAACAGTTCCTCACTCCTTACAGTTCTCACTCCGCGTTCAAACATAACGTAATACTGTATAATGTTGTGCACTAACCAACTGGACAAATGTGTGGGAACAAGTAACGTTATAACAGGAATAAAGAAGAATCTCTCTGAGCTTGTAAGTGCGCTATATAAGAGAAATCTCTTTATTTATTCTTTTATAAATAAATAAATTAAAAATACAATTGAAAGAGATTATTTGATTTTAATCATACACCATTGTTCCAACCCTCTCCCCTACCCCCCCCCCCCCCCCACCACCACCACCACCACTCCCATTCACACCACATTAACTGCATGTTGATTAAAAAGTTGCGCTGATGTATAAAATTGTTCCTAGCCCTGCATGATAGTGGCGATACCTTCGATCGGCATCCTCTAAGTGTAACGACGGCAGGAAGGAAGACCAAACAGCTTAGCTGGCACTATATTATACTCGAGGCTGGAAGGTTACGTCCCTTATATGCCGACATTACCAAGGGACTCACAGGCGCTTGTATCTGGACACGCGAGCGCCTATGCCTTTGACGCGTCTCCCTATAATAATACATAACCAAAGGGAGACGCGTCACAGGCGCTCGCTATAGATAACCAAAGGGAGACGCGTCAATGGCATAGGCGCTCTCGTGTCCATGTACAAGCGCCTGTGCATAATCTATGAAACGAATGAACCCAGGAAAGGCCTCGACTACCCTAGCTCGGCCACGCTGAGTAGGGCTAAGATAATAATGAGTCGAGTCTCTTGCAATCACGCTCGCTTTTATTCTGGCAATATCTGCTTTTATGCCCAAGCCAAACTGGTACACAAACTAAACTATTACCAATTACTGTTTGCTCTATTTCCCTACAAATTGGGCATAAAACAAGATATACACAGACGAAAGGATCCTGCATGTTCTTACAACACACACAAGCTCTCCAGCCCCTTGTTGCCTACAATAAATGTTAAAGGGCTTGGGGTAAGAAGGGAACCCCTCGTGGGTTTTGGATGCGTAGTAGAGTGGCAGGTGAGATAAGGAAGGAGGAGTGGAAGATGGAAATAAACAAAGCTACACGGGACAAGCAGTGTCGGTATGTTGCAATGGTTCGCTATTGAAGTAAATCTTCCAAATAAGGGAAAATAGAAGAAACAACCTCTCCTCAGTGAGATGAGAGGTTTACAAAAGAATTTCCCCAAAACACAAAACGGTTGCACAAACTATGAGCCTAACAAGAAATGCGTATATGCACAAAACACGACTCTGCCACAGGTGGTTTACATAAATATACAGAACGGGTCCTATAAGTATAGTGTTCAAACAACTGTTGACAGCACAGCTATCAACACAGATTACATTACATTGACACACACTTGCAAACATACATACATATGCACAAAACACGACTCTGCCACATTCACCCCTGCCCACAAAATGACGTCCTCGTCATTACACAACAAAGGTAATGCGATCGCAAAATAAACGATTGTCATGTTGGCAAATCGCAAAACAAAAGGTGTTGTGACTAAAATGCAATATCAAAATTTACACAAGGCTTTCAACTGACACATTAGCAACTTGCAGCAAATAGACGTAAGCAAACTTCCAAAATACAAGTGTAAAAACATAGAGAAGGATTTCAGTTACGCCTCACATAGGTTAATATGTGTACAATAATCCCAAAAAATCACTAAGTTGGCATTTGCAAGATAAGTATGCAAATTTTTAATGTGATACATAGCATCCTTTATTAAAATAATCCAGACTGAAATGAGGATTCCAATAACTGTTTGTTAAAGCGTATTCTAAAACATTAGCTTTAAGCAAGAAGTGACATTTTTAAAAAAAAACGTGTTTAAAAAAGGCTATCAATGATTACTTAATACTGAAAAAAACCACATATTACTACCGGGTGGAACATGTGTTTTAAAAAAAACACGAATGGACACAAAAATATTGACTTGCCTCAAAACTATGACATTTTTCTCAAATAAAAAAAAGGCTAGTTTACATAGCAGTATGCTATGCAATAACTAAACGATGACGGAGTCAAATAGTGATGTAATTATTTCCTAGGAAAAAAACTGACTCTACGATTCTAACTAAATCACCAGAGCTGACATTCTGTACTGGTTCTAGTAATTTCGTCAGATACGTCATCTTAATCTTCCACTCTGGCTGGTCAGCTTGACCAACGAATGTTCCAGCTTGGTAGCGATCAGGGGGTCTCCTTTCACGTCTACTGCGGCTTTGCGGCTGTTGTTCTTCTGACTCTGACCCTGACTCTGGCTCTGGTTCAGACACTGCATGTGTCGTAGCTTCGTCAGCGTCAGTCTCTGGACCGCTCTCTGCCTCTTCTTCTTCTTCATCAGCTTCCTCCGTGGGCTGGTCCGGTTGACCTACCTCGGGTCGATGGTCGTCACCATCATGGCCGGATGCCCCGTCACCAACCGGCACCTCGTGGCCGTCACCACGGGGGTTGGGTGGTGGCACACTGATGTCAATGTCAGCTCGTAACTCAGCTCTCTCCGTCCTGTCTGTAGCGGGTGTGGCTGCAACCGAAGCTGGCTGTATCACGATGGCTGTCACATCTTCTTCCTCTGAGCTGGAACTGGTAGTGGTCTCTTCCTGTGGCTCTGAGGATGCACTCTTCACGGGGGCCTGGCCTCGTGAACGCGTGCGACTGGTCTTGTCCTCAGTAGCGTCTGTCGTATGATCTCTGGTACCCAGGAACGCACCGACCGGTAACAGATGGTTCCGGTGCAGCGTATGACGTCGGGTGGGCTCGTCTTCTCTGTGGACCACGTAGACAGGAACGTCGGGGTTAGGCTGGGACGCCACGAAGTAGACGCCATCCTCCCAACGGTTGGCCAACTTGTGCTTGCCTTCAAAGGCCAACACCCTCACAAGCACACGGTCTCCTGTCTCAAGCGTTGCTCCCCTCATCCTACTGTCATAGGCTGACTTCTGGCGGCCTTGCGCTTTCTCTGACGCTTCTGTCGCCTTTTTGTACGCCTCTTGGAGACGCTCCTTCAACTCTGCTGCGTAATCAGTGCGGGACTTGCTGTCTGGGTTGTGCTCGATCCCGAACACCACGTCTACAGGCAGTCTCGGATGGCGGCCAAACTTCAAAAAGTAGGGGGAAAATCCGGTACTGTCGTGACTCGTGCAGTTGTAGGCGTGAGCCATGGATTCGACGTACTTGTGCCAGGACTTCTTCTTCTCGGTGTCCAGAGTGCCGAGCATACCGAGAAGGGTTCTATTGAAGCGCTCGGTCATTCCGTTGCCCATTGGATGGTACGGCGACGTCCTCGACTTCTCGATGCCGGTGATTTGGCACAACTCCCTGACAACACGGCTCTCAAAGTTGGCACCCTGGTCAGAGTGGAGCCGCTTGGGAAAACCGTAGTGGGAGATGAAAGTGGTGAACAGGGCCTCTGCCGTTGTCCTAGCCGTCTGGTTGCGTGTGGGAATGGCTTGGGCGTACCTGGTGAAGTGGTCGGTGATCACCAAAACGTGCTGATACCCGCCAGACGACATCTCCAACGACAGAAAGTCCATGCACACCAACTCCAACGGCTGGCTCGTGACGATGTTGACCAAAGGGGCTGTGTTGCCAGTAGCCTTCCTTCGCAAACATCTGGGACAGTTGCGGACCCAATCTTCAACGTCCTTGGTCATTCCAGGCCACCAAAAACGTTCTTTGGCCAGTGCCAGTGTTCTGTCTCGTCCCAGGTGACCGATGTCATCGTGGATGCCTGTCAGCGCCTTTTTTAGCATGGACTGGGGTAGAACTAACTGGGAAACAGTCTCACCGTCACTCGCAACTTCACGGTACATGGTCCCTCTCTTCAGCTTGAAATTGTCAAAGCTGCGTAACATGGCGGCATCTTCTGGCTTGTTGCAGACGCGATGGTCCGGCCTCTTTCCACTTCGTAGGTAAGTCATCCAGGCGCCGATGAGAGGATCGGAGTTCTGAGCCCGTCTGACGTCCTGCACGCGGTACCGGGTCAGATCCTGGTTATCCACATGAAGCAGCTCTTCAACTGACAGATAGTGCGTCTCCACAACAGGGCTGTATATATTGCTGCAGATGGTGTGTACTGCTTCAGCCGTAATCTCCTGCTCCTGTTCACGGGTCAGCTCTGTATTGTGGGTCAGTCTTGATAACGTGTCTGCATCCATATTCTTCACGCCGGGCTTGTACTTCAGCGTGAAGTCGTAGGCCGAAAGCGCAGCAAGCCAACGGTGACCAGTGGCGTCGAGCTTGGCGGTAGTCAGCACGTACGTCAGAGGGTTGTTGTCCGTGTGAACTATGAACTTCCCGCCGTACAGGTAGTCCCGGAACTTGTCGGTCACGGCCCACTTGAGTGCCAGGAACTCTAGCTTGTGAGCCGGATAGTTCCTCTCTGCTTTCTCGAGAGACCTGCTGGCGTACGCGATGACTCGCTTGGCTCCTTCCTGTACTTGGTACAGTATCGCGCCAAGGCCCAGTGCTGAAGCGTCCGTGTGAAGCTCGAACGGCTTGGTGAAGTCCGCGTAACCCAGGACAGGCGGCGACGACAAGGCGGTCTTCAAAGCGTCGAACGCCGTCTGCTCTGCAGTGCCCCAAGTCCACGGCTTCGGCTTCACGTCAGTCTTCTTGCGGCCTCCTTTCTTCTTGGCGGGTGTAGGCATCAGGACTGACAACGGCGCTGCAGTCTTGGCGAAGTCCTTCACAAATTTGCGGTAGTATCCCGCAAACCCAAGGAACCGCCGCACGTCCTCAGGGGTCTTCGGTGCCGGCCAGTTGCGAATGCAAGCAAGCTTCTCCGGATCGGGTGAAACGCCGTCGTGTGAAACTTGATGGCCAACGTACACCACTCGCTCATAGAAGAACTTGCACTTCTTAGGTGCGAGCTTCAGTCCAGCGTCTCTTATCCTCTTGAAGACTTGCTGCAAGCGCTCTATATGCTCTTCGTAGGTACGAGCAAAAATAATAATGTCATCAAGTTAGATCAGACATATCTTCATGTGCAAGTCTCCGAGAATGTCTTCCATCAGTCTCTGATAGGTCGCTGGACTGTTGGTAAGGCCAAATGGTAGGCGGTTGTATTATAAAACCCCAAAGGACCAACCGTAAACGCCGTCCTTTCCTTGTGCTGTTCTTCGATCTCGACCTGGTAGTAGCCCGATTTCATGTCCAAGACACTGAAGTACTCAGAGCCGGCTAAACAGTCCAGGATCTCTTCGACTCGAGGCAACGCATATGAGTCCTTTACCGTGCGCTCGTTCAGCTGTCGGAAGTCCGTGCACAGCCGTAAACGTCCATCTTTTCTGCGCGCCAGAACTATGTTAGAAGACCAGGGGCTGTGGGAGCGACGGATGACACCTGTGGTCAAGAGCTGCTGGATATGCGAACGAACCTCGTCAAGCATGGACGGTGGGATCATCCGATGTTTCTGCTTGAATGGCATCGGGTTGCGAAGATCAATGCGGTGCTTGACTCTGGAGTACAGTCCAACATCAGCCTCTGACCTGGCGAACAAGTCTTCGTGTTCCAAGATGAGCTGGATACCTCGTTTTCTCTGGTCAGGAGTCAGTCTGCTGGTCTCGATGTTAAGTTCGCTTAACAGACTGTCCTTTTCTGGCTGCGACAAATCTTCCAGGCACGTTATGTCAACAGGCTGAATCTCACACAGCAATGCTCTAGGGTTCAATGTCACGGTGTGGGTGGACAGGTTCGCGAAAGTCACGTCGATCAGGCCTGCAGTCCTCCCGCTGTATGACACGAGGGTAGGAGTCAGGTCTAAGTCGGGGTTCACGTTGTCAAGTGGTTGCAGCAAAGCGCATGTAGTGTGGTACGGCTGACACTTGTCGATAACTCCCTTGAGTGTGACCGTCTCGTTCGGTTGCACAGTCTTGCGCACCGTCTCAGCAGACCGTATCACGGCGATGTGGCAGTGGTTCTTGGTTAACTGTCTTTCTCTCAAAGCAACGCAGCGAAGGGCTAGGTACCAGGCTGTCTGGTGGGAAATTCGCTGTAGGTACTGCGTGCCGAGGTGTTCCTGACAGTCACCAGCCACTCGGGTAAAAAAGTTAGTGCCAAGTAGTACCGGGGTCAGACTGTTGTATTTGGTGTCGCGCACCACTAGCAGTAGACAGGGGAAGGACTTGCCGGGGTGGAGTCCAGACACAGTCACTTCGGCCTTCACGTAACCACTGTAGAGAAGTGGGTTGCCGTCTGCACACTCCACTTGCAGGAGTCCACTGACGTCGTGGAGCGACAAGTGGGCCAAGTGGGATTTATAAAAGTTCTCGCTCACCGTGGAGACGGAGGAACCAGTGTCTAATAGAGCTGGTGTGGTGGTGCCTTCAACCGCCACCAAGGTTTCGTTGGCAGTGCCGACCAACTCGTTGGCGTCAAAGCCTTCATGGACCTCGCTGCATTGGGGCTGCTGGGAATGGTCTAGTGATCGCCCCGCACCACTGACCCGAACTGAAAATCCTGTGGTCGGCGCAGGTGGTCGATTTTCACTCTGCATCCGAGTTTGATGTGGCCTTTTTCCCCACAACGGTAGCAGACAACTTCGTTCTGGTCAGTGTTGCCACTACGTCGTCCACCTCGGGCTGAGCTATGTCCTTGGTAACGAGGTGGAGCTCTCGTGGCTCTTGGGTCACTGTTGGGCGTTGACCGTTGTCCAACTGGCTGCTCTGCTGTTTCTGTCCTCTCGCTACGCAGTGTTGTCATCTCTTCTCTCATGGTCTTGATGTCGGACGACAGCTGTTTGACCATGGCCTCCAAGCTTTCTTGAGGGTTTTTCGTTGGTTGTTTCTGAGCCACGCTGCATGTCTTCTTTTCTTTCGTCTTGGTGGTTTCGAGTGAACGCCGTTTCTCTACTCGTCGAATCGCAATTCGCAACTTATCAAAAGACTTGATGGTTTCGAAAAGAAATGAGGTAATGTCTTTTAGCTCAGTTCGTAATCCTGTCCAGAACATTTGTCGCAACGCCTCTTCTGTGCCACCAGCCACGTTGGTCAGTCGACGCACGCGTCCGAAAAGGCCCTCGATCCTGCAACTCCAATCAGCTACAGATTCAGATTGTCCTTGACGTGCGCTGTAAAAGTCAGCTAACCCCTCTGCGCCGATGTCCACCTGCCCGTAGACGCTGTCTAGCTTCGTGAGGATGTCATCGACGGTAGCCTCAGTGTCAAGACTGGCTAGCAGAGTCCCAGCCTTGCCATGCAAGGAAGCACGTATGGCGTCGGCGATGTCCTGTGATGTGTGGTGCTCACGTTGAAGGCTGGTGAGCTGGTAACGCCACAGATCGAAGCCGTCATCACCGCCGAACTTGACGAACCATGGCTTGCGACCAGTAACGATGACGGGCGTAGCAGTGGACTGGGTCGTGGTAGTAATAGCACTGCCACTGCTGGTAGTCAAAGCGCTGGCGGCGCCATTGGCGATAGGCGCCTGTGACACCTGTTCATGGCTGCTGGCGGCGGTAACTGCTGCATCATTCGACGAATGATCTTGACTAGGCAAAGAAGTGAGGCTGGCCATCCACTGTCTTAAACCTTCTTTTGATTTAATCTTTGGCTTTGCACCGGCTAAAGTGCTGAACAGCTTTTCGAGTGTCTTTGTTTCTTCTTCTGTGAAGGTCACTTCCTCAACATCTTCCCCACCAGTGGCCATGACGTATCCGGAAATAATTACCGTGTAGTCAAAGATCAACTAAAATTACTGTCACTGGGCGTCAAAGTTAAACAAGATAACTCCTCACTCCGAAATCTGAACAATAAAGTCAGTCACTGCAGAGAATTAAAATAAAAGTCCACCACACTATCGATGAAACTGAAATTGTTTTCGAAGATGGCACAAAACGATTAAGTCACTATCGTTTCTAACATTGGAGGTTCAAAGAATGCACCGCTAAAATTCAAAGTTCTTTCAATGCACAAAGATGATAAAATGTTCTGCAAAGTCACTAGAAAGGCTCTAAAGTTATGCACTATAAGCACAAAGTTCTCTTTCTATAGTAGGTGATGGATGCAGATCACCGACGACGTTGATGCAGATATTTACAAAGTCCTACTGTAGACTAACGTTGCTGTAGCTGTTGACGTAAATGTCGCTGTTGATGCTGCATAGATACTGTCGCTGCAGTTGTTAAAGCTGTCGTCGCTGTCGACGATGTAGATGGCGTTGCTGACGCAGCTGTTGTCGTAGTCGCCGATGTTGATGGCGGAGCTTGCTCAGCTGTTGTCGCTGTCGCTGGCGTAGTTGTCGTTGCTGCAGTCCTCATCCACCGCCGACGCAAACCACGTTGGGCGCCATTGTTGAAGGGCTTGGGGTAAGAAGGGAACCCCTCGTGGGTTTTGGATGCGTAGTAGAGTGGCAGGTGAGATAAGGAAGGAGGAGTGGAAGATGGAAATAAACAAAGCTACACGGGACAAGCAGTGTCGGTATGTTGCAATGGTTCGCTATTGAAGTAAATCTTCCAAATAAGGGAAAATAGAAGAAACAACCTCTCGTCAGTGAGATGAGAGGTTTACAAAAGAATTTCCCCAAAACACAAAACGGTTGCACAAACTATGAGCCTAACAAGAAATGCGTATATGCACAAAACACGACTCTGCCACAGGTGGTTTACATAAATATACAGAACGGGTCCTATAAGTATAGTGTTAAAACAAATGTTGACAGCACAGCTATCAACACAGATTACATTACATTGACACACACTTGCAAACATACATACATATGCACAAAACACGACTCTGCCACATAAAAGCGCCACAAAACATTTGCGGTTGCTCCGCACGAACTATTTTTGCTACTGGGTAATCTTTTGGTACAGAGGCTTGGCACCACCTCCAGAGCCTATGGAATGGAAATAAGTGCATAGAAGACCAAAATGATGACCAACAACACCAATGGAATCAACACGGACATCAAAGTCCAAGGCCAATCCCTCAACACAGTGCATTAGGAGCCATTGTAGCAGACAATGGGTCCCGACAGGAAATCCTCTTCAGAATCGCACAACTGCTGCCCTGACAAGGTTGAAGCCCATTTGCAAAGACAGGACCATCAGTCTACATTCCAATGTAAGGCTGCTGCGCTCCCTTGTCATCTCCATCTTCCAATACGCTTGCGAAACATGGACTCTCACAACAGATCTACAACAAAGAATACAAAGCATGGAGATGAGGTGCTGCAGAACACTTCAGCACATCACCAACAACAAAGTCCGACAGATCATCACACAAGCCATTGGACAACACGATGACATGTGGTGAAGAAACGGAAACTCCGTAGCATCAGGCCTTTCAAAGACCATTCTGCAAGGCAGTAAGGAGGCAGAAGAAGAGGGAGACATAAAAGAGATGGGAGGCAAACATTCGAGAATAGACTGGCTTGACACTGAGCGAAGTAATAAGGGTTGCTGAGGACAGAGAAAGATGGAGTACGCTAGTTAAACGAACTGAGTTACGGCATAGGATTGGATAGGAATCTTTTTCCATAAGCGAAGGTTTTTAAAATGGCGCAGTGAAGTCGGCTGAAAAATGAAGTTACTTTCAATCACACTGACGACACAACGATACTATACCGGTCTTATTAGTTAGCAAGTGTCTGTTTTTATTTTGTATGAAGCCGGATGTTTAGAATGAATGCGTGAGTACTGCGCTTTGAACTGATATTGTTCCTGTTTATTATTATATTATTATTATTATTGTTTTTATTATTGTTGTTGTTATTATTATTATTATTATTATTATTATTATTATTATTATTATTATAAAGACTAATTCACACTGGTTGCATATAAACATAAAGGTTGGTAAAAAAAAAGGTAGGTAGTCCCATGGCCTGTGGCCGTAGGGGAGCGTGATGTTGGAGATCACACTTATCTAGGGCCAGCGTAATGAGGGTGATGCCCATTTCTCTCACTCGCTGCTTTACTTTCCCCACCCTTAAGAGAGTAGGTACTCAGTCACAGTTCAGTCAACTGGGGGCGTTGTTATTTGTCGCTTCACGTTTTGCGGTCACCCATCCAAGTGCTAACCGCAATGGACAATGCTTAACTTGCGACACAGTAGCTAGTGCTCCAACCACTGCGCTATCAGACACACCAATAAATAAACATAAAAAAGCATAATTATTCCATGGAATAACAAGTACACAAAACTTACCAGACTATACTTCCTGGCTATTTCACCGTTGATACCAACTTCATTCAAAAATCGAAAGCCTACCACTCTGGCCGCCATCTTTTTCTCTTCTCTAGCGCTCTCCGCGGACATAGGGTTGCCCAGACTTTCCGCCAAGAGTTACGTAGCGTTAGGTAGCGCTATGGCTGGGCAACTCTCGGGGTTTTCACCCACGCACTCCCACACACACATTGACAGTTCTATCGATTCAACACGTAATTTATTTTCTCACACTAACATATCGACCTTCAAATCAGCCAAGGAAACCGAAAGTCAGTAATAAAACAGCAGTTAAAAATTGTCTAAAACTATGATTATAGGTATCGTCAGACGTTGAAGTATAGGCCCCTACATCTTTAAATATTAATATATAAATAAACTTATAACTTTGGTCAACAGTGTACTATCTATCCTATCATATCCCGTAACTCGAAAGTCGTTGGGGCACCACAGAAGATCGTTTAACCAGCGTACTCCATAATTCTCTGTCCTCAGCAACGCTCATGGCTTCGCTCAGTGTCAAGCCAGTCTATTCTCGAATGTTGTCCTCCCACTTCTTTTTCTGTCTCACTCTTCTTCTGCCTCCTTGCACCGTGCCTTGCAGGCGGGTCATTGCAAGGCCTGATGCCCTGGTAACGTGGCTATACCATCGATGTTTCCGTTTCTTCACCACTGTGAGCATGTCATCGTATTGTCCAATGGCTTTTGTGATAGTCCGTCGGACTTCGTCATTGATGATGTGGGTATAGGAAATGCCCAGAAGGCTTCTGTAGCACCTCATCTCCATGCCTTATATACTTCGTTGTAGGTCTGCTGTAAGGGTCCATGTTTTTCGCAAGCGTATAGAAAGATGGAGATGACAAGGGAGCGTAGCAGCCTTACCTTGGAATGTAGACCGATGCTCCTGTCTTTCCAAATGGGCTTCAACATTGTCAGGGCAGCAGGTGGAGGTGGTGTCAAGCCTCTGTACCAGCTGATCAAGTTATTGTTCTTCTTCAGCCAATCCATCAATTTCATCCGCAAAACGGAGGTTGGAGATTGCTTTATACCCTTATGTTGACTGTGCCTTCGTGATCTGCAAGTGCATCTGGTATGATGCGCCCAGAAAAATGTTGAAGAGTGTTGGAGAGAGTAGGCATCCTTGACGCACGCCGATTGTTGTTCTGAACCAGTTCCCGATGGGTCTGGTGTTGAGGACTGCACTGGTTGCCTTGTCATGCAGGCTTTTAATGACTTCAATAATATGTTTGTGTACTCGATAATTGAAATTTGTAGTAACCATTTCTATGGCTCTGCTGTTGTTGCAGTCGATGGCAGTAGGCTAATAATAGTACGTAGAATTATGTGCACCGTGTACATTAGTATAATATTGTATTGTTTTGTTTGTTTGACGTCACACACCCACTGCATCGAGTATCTGTGGCTGCTGATGAAACGGCTTGATATACAATCGGTTTGCTACTAGAGAAGTTAATAGCATTTGATGATACTGTGAATCTGATTGATTGATTGGAAAATGTAGAAACGAGAAGAAGAAAAAATCTGCCCTCCCATTTTGTGCTTGCTTGCTTGAGTAGATTAACGTCCCCGGACACATAGCGTATAGGGGACAGTGATTTTGTGCTATTTTAGTAGGCCTATTATCACTGAACTAAATAAACTTTTCTTTTAGATCAGTGGCCTATATTCGGGCCTTATCGGAGACTCCCAAATCAATGTTACTATGCATAAGATGATAAGGCGATGGAATAAACGTCCTTTACAAATTTTGTTTTCTGCTTTCCCATCGCCTCACAGTTTTACCTAATCGAACTTATAATTATTTAAGTCTGTGGCTTAAGATAAAGTAACACTATACAACCGTTAGCTTTGCAAGATTAACATGAATGACGAACTATTTTTAAAGCGGAAGTTTGTGCGCGAGCTTAGCCGGAAGTGCGTATAGCGGGCGGCTTCCTTACCAACAAGAGGAGTTCAGTGTTTGTGTGGCGACTGTGTGTGTGTTCACTGAGGCGTAAACGCAGTCAACTGGACACAGAAGGTCAGCAAAGATGTCACGCGCGGCTGGAACCCTCATCACCACTAACAATGCCACGTACATTCCACCCAGGTTTATGCCAGGGTCAGTTTCAGAATTTTGATTATTCTCACTGCCACCGTTTCTTCCGTTTTGTTTACATCTCTTCGAATTATGACCTCGCATGCTTATCGATATTGACAAAATCTACAATACTTGAAATGCCTTTTACTTACTTTTATATAATTAATATGGCAATATATAATTTAGTTTGTTTAGTAGATATAGGTATCCAGTGGCTTTCTTTTACTTATGGCCTTACTCTACAGCTCTTTCTTCATTCTACATGTGTGGATAACGGTAGCGTAATTTAATCACTCATTTTTCAAAACTGCCACGTAAAAATGAATCTGTTAATTTCTTAAATATTTCAGATATCGGGGGTATTGTCCCACAGCAAAGTACGATTATGGGGAGACTTATGGAAATCAAACAGCCAAGTATTTCCAGGACTACCGCAGCTCTGTGCTGAACAGTTCGTGCACCAACTACAGTCCTGGGGGTGCCTTCCCTACCTACTACACTCACGACCCTGACCTGGTGATCAGCAACAGGGCGCGCAACCACGACCGTTGGCTCATGTCGCCCAAGTACGAACTGTCCAATGTGGACCATGACAGGACTGAACATCTGCGACGTTTCCACTACGTGAGTGCACAGATACACTTGTGAAAGTCTAAATATAGTTTTAGCCTTGAAATCATTTCATTGCATGTGAAGAATCTGAATCAAAATACTTTTTTTTCCGACATAAACATTTTACAAGGAGATTTGAGTGCAGTGTCCATTATCAACATTTATGTTAAGAAACAATTACATTATTATAATAAGACTATTTGCCCTAGTCAGGAATTTCCCCAGGAAACTGCAAGAATATACATGTTGCTTGGGCCAAAAAAATAATGTCTGTTTATGGTAACATAGGGAAAAAAATAGGGTCAGTAGGTTGGCATTTTAAAAACAAACTTTTCCACCTTTGGTGCGATTTTGGCTTTTTTTTCCATTTATTTTTCCAGACGATCCCCAAAAAAGTTTAGGCTTGGGCCAAAAAATTATGGTCGGTTGGGATACCATAAACAGACTTTTTTTTTTTTTTACCTTGAAGAGAATACTGCTGTCATTCTATAATAATTAGAATTTAAATCAAGCTGACTTGAAAATAGCTCATCTTTTCAGTATTGCCGTTAACATTATTGTTCTTTTTTTATTTAATGTAATTTAGTGGTTCTTATATAGTGCTTTTCTTGTTGAAGAGCTGCTCAAGGCTCTGTTTGACATTATCACTGTTATTGTTGTCTGTGCCCAGCTGTCCAACAAGCACCGTGAACACTACAAGGACAAGTCTGGAACATTGAAGAGCGTGGACTACTTCAAACTACCAGTGTCGGCGGAGGATCAATTCCGCACAAAGGACGTCTTGTAAGTCCACTGCTCTTTATAATTTGCCTTGGCACCCAGACTTTGCATGATGATGATTGATGATTGCAGCTTCCCAGTGTGTGCTTTCTTCTTTTTAAATTTTTTTTAAAACTCCGCTTTAAAGAACAAAAATATAACTAATCCACCTTCAAAACTTAGAATGTCCCTATTGTTTGTATTTTTTTTATTGTATACCTACACATCTCTGAAATCTAAATATATATTTTACTTTATTATGGTTGCCTAAATATATATAATGTCTCCCCATTTTGTCCTCTCCCTTTTTTCATGATCTAACAGGTTACTAGTTATTCTTTCCGTCTTCTTGAACCTATGTTCCTTCCTAATAATTCATATTCAGCATTCACGCTAATTATGTCTAGAGGGCAAAAAAGCTGACAGCCTACGATGCCATCACTATTATACTATATAATAACTTGTATTTTCCTCCAGCCTTTACCATCCAAGAACAGAAATCAAGGGCAAGATGGAGATAGATGGAGAGAGTGACATTATCATTAGTACGTCGACTTTAGCAAAACTAATTTTGCATGGAATTTGTTCTTTGTTCAGTTTGTTTATTCAGGGTGAACATATCCATGAATTCTATAATTATGTAGTTGAACAAATAAAATAGTTTTCCTTGCAGGGTCGTCAAAATTTTAAGTTTAAATTTTAGTGCACAGAAAGGTGCACCATTCATTTGAATGGACACGTTATACACCAAATGCACACGGACACATGCATGAAAGATGCCTGACTGCATGTTGTGAGAGTAATTTGGACAAATGTTCTGGCTGCTAAGCACTTTATGCCACAGCTGTGTGTTCATTTATGCAGCGATTGATTTGTTATGCAGAGTGGTTTACGCAGCGATTGATTTTTATTTTTAATGCGGAGTGAAAAGCTTGAGCTATATTAGTTTTGAATTGTGACTTTTTCATTTATTTTGCTATGTATCTGTTGACCTGCTGAATGGAACTGTGACACAACCTGTTACAATAATTGTTTTGCTGATGTTATTACTTCATCTGCATGCATGTGTTTCACTTTATGGGTATTAAGTTTTGGTTCACAGGAGTGCTTGATTACTGATTAGTCTATGTACTTGCCATACATCTGTGTATACTTTATGAGGAAAAACAAGCAAACTTCACAACCATGCATGCATAATAATTATGAGATGGAGGGAGAGGAGTAGGGGGTGGGGGGGGGTGGGAGGATGGGTAACAAACCACAAATATACATAAAGAGGATGGTAGAGGATCCTTATACAGCATCAAACTTTGTGGTAGCAAGACATGAAGGTCGGTATCAAAGATTCAAAGATCAGAAATACAGTAACATTAAAAGTAATAAGGAACTCGAAAGTAGCCATTGAGGCAGAACTATTGTACATCGTTCCTTCATGGTCAATGTTAATTAGAACAATAAAAAGAGCATATTATGCTAATTAACTGACAGTAAAAGTCACATGTACAGTCTGCAAAGTGACACTATATTGCACCAAAAAAAAAAAAAAAATTATGAATGGGCATGTGACCAGAGAGATTAGGGTATTGTTTTACTGCTTAGCATAAAGTCGTTATACACACATGCACACACTAATACACAAACGCAGGTATAGAAGCACACACGTGCATGTGAGCCATACACTACAGGCTATGAACTTGTTGTAGGTGGGTATTTTCAGTGGTTTGAATTTGTGTTTATCTTATTTCAGTTTATTGATAACTATAACAAGTGTATGATTTAAAAACAGCAAAATGTTCATTATAATTTGAAAAGTGAGCTTAACAGACCGAGTGATGGGAGTCATAATAACCATTCAAGGAGTTATTTAGTTGGACAAACACAGTTAACATAACTGTGAATAAGCTCAGTAACATCTCCTGTGACAAAACTAGTTAACATGAAGTTAAATATTTTATTAACTTAAAATTAAATATTTGTGAAATCTAAAACTAAAAAGCCAATATGCACAGTTTCCTCTGAATTTCCTGGCTTTTGTATACATTTCTTTTGAAGAAACAAATTCTTCAAAACTTTATATCGTTGAGAAATTCTTGTCCAACAAAAACATTTTGTATCAGAGCAAAATTGCAGTATTTCATGAATAATATTAATAACATTATTATTGTTGCCTAAAGTAATCAACACTAACATAGTGTGACTAGAGAATTTAGGGTGTATGTGTGACTGATTCCACTGAAAGCAATTGTGTCATATTGGATCTTTTGTTTAGTCTATGACTTGCTGTGCTGTTTTTTAATCTATGACTTGCTGTGCTGTTTGGAGTGCCACTTGTTTGATGTGACTTTTTCTTGTGTGTGTGACATTTGCACTTCAAGATAAGCGTGGCTTGCCTGTGGACCGACTCTATAACCGTTTGATCAAGGTGAGTGTGTATCAATGCAGCTGAATTTTCAGATACTTGTCTGCAGTCTTCTGTATTCTGTGTATAGGATGAATAATAATTAGATGATGCAGGGGTTATTGTAGCATACAAGGTAAAATATATTAATTGTTTTAAGAGCACTCGTCTTTTTTTCTTTTCTTTCTCTTCAATTTTTACCTCACTTCACCATATCCAGTACTGTGGCTGGATGACTGAATACTTTCAGGTGAAGTCCGGTATAAGACAGAGAAGCCCCTTCTCATCACTAGCCTTTTTTTAGCCGTTTGAATTTTTGGCTTGTAAAATCAGAGATATGAAAATAAATTAAGGGAATAAACAAGTGGAAAATAAAAAATGTTTATTTTGAAGATATTGCAAAGATCGCTTTAAATGCTGATGATATAACTTTATTTTTATCGGGGGAAGATGATATGCAACACTCACAAGTGACTATTGAACATTTTTCAGAATTTTCTGGCCTTCATTTGAATAAGGAAACTGTTAAACTTTTTTTGTATAAGGGATACAGATTTTAGACTAATGATGCAGTCTAATCTTCCAATCTGCCCTTAACAAATTAACATAGTAAAGAAACTTTAACTTGGAAGTCATAAAACTCACACACACACATGCACTCACACACACACACATGCACTCACAATCACAATCCTTAACAAATTAACATAGTAAAGAAACTTTAACTTGGAAGTCATAAAACTCACACACACACATGCACTCACACACACACACATGCACTCACAATCACACCAACATCTTCACCATTATCTTTAAACAATTTTAGACCACCTCTCAAATTTGGAATAATACAAATTAAAAAATATCCAAGTGAAAGCAGGAGTGTGCAGTGTCAGTATATATATTTAAATTTAATATATATATATATGATGAAGCCCTGTGTGAGTGGCAAAATTTGGAAAAATAAAAAATATCCAAGTGGATTCAGGAGTGTGCAGTGTCAGTATATCATGTAAATTAGTAACAATTTAAGGAAAAGGAATAAATTCTTGTCCTTATTCTTTTTCTTGACAGTATCATTATGTCTACTAAGTACTCGGACGACATCAACTTGCCCCACTTGGACCATGAAGCTCGTCGGGAACCTATGGTCAGGAAATTCCCACTGCGATCCAGTGTGAGGGACAGAGAAATGCGCGATGTCTACTTTGAAAAACGATAACTGACGATTTCTCCCTCCGTCATTCACTCTGCCTGCTTTCTTGTTGCCTAGACGCCATTTCAGTATTTTAGATGTTACATTTTACAATTCAGATTCTGTTGGTATCACAGCAGGTTTGTACACCCACTTTTCTTCCTTCAATTTTTTTTTTTTTTTTTTGGGTGGGAGGGGAGAGGGATGGAGAGGCAAGGAGTGGGAAAAAATAAGAGAGGGGGTGAGTGGTGGGGGGGTTGGTGGTGGTGGGTAAATTGAGATTTTTCCACAGTTGGTACAGAAGAAAATGGGCTTCATAAGTTAAAAAAAAAAACATGATAAAAAAACTGTAAAATAATTTTTTTTAAAGTATAATAAGAAGAAAGAAGTACAAAAACGGTTTAAAAGACAGAAGAAGATTTAGTCATAACCAATAGAAATAACCATAACATCAGCCATTCCAGATATCTACACATGATGCATTGTCTACACACTTAATTTCTGTTCTGTTGCAAAGTTTGCATTTTTTGTTGCAAATTTTGTTTTCAAAGTGCTGATATGTACATATGGTCATGTTTTCATCAGGTTCACTTTCATTCTGTGCAAATCGCTGATTTTGGCTTGTGCTAATTTTTTAATGACTCTATCTTTTGTGTAATAATTCTGCCCGTGTGTGCAATCATTTGTAGAGCTTCAGGTGCTCTTAATTTTGACCGAGTGCTGATTATATATTTTTCCCCCATCATTTAATTTTTCCTGCAATTGTGCATGGTAGTAGTTTTTATATAAGTTGTTATTCCTCATTTTCACTGCATTGTCTTATCTAAGATTCCGTTTAAAAGATGACAAAATTGTCCATTCCAATATGTCCATGCTGGCATTTTCACAGCTAGTTTCAATTTTAAATAATTTATTGAAAATGCTTGTTGACATTGTATTTTAATGTACAAACAGAACGTTGGGATATTTTTTGTGTTTCTTTTTTTTCATAAATAAAATGTTAATTCTTGAACCAGAAAACACTGAATTATTGTTTGTTGAGAAATGGGAAATGAAGACAATTTGGTAGTGAGTTTGTGATTTTGAGTTTTCAAAAAATATTTATTCCTTATATATGAAGATATTTAAACATGAAAAACAAAACTTTTATTCAACAACAATACCAAATTGAAACGTTAACACACAGCAAAATCAGCTAACACATAACTTGCTGAAATGTCGGTGCAAAGAACTGTATGTTGTTCTATTGAACCCTTATAGACGAATCTTGAATGAACTGCACACACATACACACAATCAAGATGCAGGCACACACATCAAGAAGCAGGCGCACACACACACACACACGCACGCGCACATGCACACAAAGACACATACAATGTTTGTTTATAACATTAAATCCTACGCCACACGAAATTATAATACCAATTTTACGTTTTGTGCACCTACATGTAATGTGCATTCAAGAAAATGTAGGGCTGACCAAAGTAATAGGCACAACTACTGAGATTGGCACGACTGAAATATTTTTGTCAGTGCTCCTGTCTGCATGCAGTAAGGTATGCTGCATTGTACAATGTTGTAAAGAAAATAACCTACTTTCTTCTTCTTCTGCTATTCAGTCTCAGGACAGCAATTTTTCACACAGCAGTGGTGATTTTCAAGCAAGATTTATAAACTGCACACCAATCATTACAACTGTTACCTGGTGAAATCTGCTGACTTGGAGATGACATGTTCAAATTCAGCAAAGGACAAAGCATCGTCGTCATCCAAATCGGCCTCCTCCAATATCTGCACAGAATTAAACAAAAGGAGAAGTTAAATAATTATGTTGAATGATGATCAACAAAAATGAAAAATAAAAATAATCAACCAACTATCCGATCACGCTATATACTATTATTGGATGGATGGATGAATGAATTTATATGTACATGTTTGACTTGTAACGCACTAATAATTACATATCTCCATGCCGAAGGGCTTGATCATGCTACAAGCAGAAAGGCGGTAGGTCTTGTGCACGCGCGCTCATTAGAGGGTGGAACCGGTACGATTTCTCAAACCGGTTTTTAACCGGTTTTTCCAATAGAAAACCGCGGTTTAAAACCGGTTAACCGGCTAGAAGTTACAACTGGTTACCCCGGATAAAGGCGCATAGTAAGCCAGGGAAATAAATGAATTTTGTCACCTTTTCGTTGATTTCGGATGCTTTCTTGGAGTTAGCTGGATATACCTGCTTCTTTTTGAGTGCTTCACTGATTGTCATTTGTTTTGTGTTGCCTTTACTTGTACTGGCACCTCCTTCAGTCACAATGCTCACGTCAGCGTCAGCGCTGCTGGTACACGGACTAGATCTAGCATGTAGGACTTGCGGGTTAGATCTATTGGGTGCAGGGCCCGCAGGCTTGGCTGGCTTCAGCAGCAGCAAAGGGTGGTGTCGGCGAATGTGTGCATTCAGATTTGAAGTGCCACCGCCAAGTTTAATACTTGCCTTACACTCTTTACAGTAACCGGTATTATGGTCAACCTTTCCTACTTCTGTCTCTCGCAGGAGAAAGAATCTCCAAATGTCAGCTTTCCCACGCGTGTTCGCTACGAATTTCTCTGTTTCTGCCATTTTGCTAGTGCTTTATGGGACGAGTAATGTCCCTTAGAAAAACCGCGGTTTTCCGGTTTTTTAAGGCCAAACCGGTTTACCGAACCGTGAGAAAGTCGAACCGATTTTAACTGGAAAACCGGTAAAACCGAACACCCCTAGCGCTCATGCACGCATACACACACACACAAACACAGGAGAGAGAGAGAGGGAGGTGGTGGAGATATTGAGTCAGAGAGAGGGAATAAGAGAGGGGCGAGGGAGAGATACTCACACAATAAATTAATAATTGCACTACACAATACAAAAACAATAATGTACTGTATGTACTGCTATGATTACTGCAACATGACTCACATTATCAATAAGTTGTTGTAGATGTTCCTCATTCAATATATTGTCCCCAACCAGCCTCTGAATGACTTCCTTCAGGTCTGCAGAACTGATCACGTCATCGCCATCAAAATCTTAACACAAAATAATCACAATGATCTTAACATTATTACCTCCACCTTCAAAATCTTAAAACCAAACAAAATCACATATGTCAAAAACAAAATCATCATATTTGTTACTTTCTTTCATAGGGGAAGGGGGAGGGGGGGGGACAGGTTTTAATTATTTTTATTCTTATTTTATATTATTTATATTAATTATTTTATTTTATTTATAGGAAAAAAACAATAACAGTGTAAAAATACCGTAGATTCTGAAAGCATACTCCACTTTGACAGGTTTTGGGGCGTTGTTGCTGAACACCGACATCATATCCAACACGTCTTCAAAAGTCATACCATCCCCTGATGATGAAAATACCTTTAGGATCTGGTCTTTGAAAGGGTTCACCTGAAGGTTGGATTTGAAGAAGGAACAAGATGTCAACTAATTCATATGTATTTCCAGACACTCATAGTCACATATAAATATCTGAAAACTTGCATTTTCAAAAGTGTAACTTTTCATATAAATTGTGTGACTATCTGAACTATCTGTAAGCAACAACAACACAAAAACAAATAAATAATAACAATCTAAATCGGTTTTCCATTTTGAGAGCACGCGCAAAACGTCTTTATAATTTTAATCATAATTGATCTCAGCGACCTTGTCCTTTGAGAAAGTGCAAAGCTGCGTGACACAATACGCTGAATGTTGGTTAAAGTAAATGCATAACACAAATAATTAACATCTGTTTAGTCATTCTTTGAGATAAGGCAATTAAAAAAAACGTTTTGGAAAAAAACAAAAAAACTAGGGAAAATTCGGACCGGCTGACCGAACACGTCAAACTCGCACTCCAGTGTAAATTATGTCAGTGACTGTTATGTCAAAGATGACAAAGCAGGAAGACAAAAATAAAAATCTTGTTATATTATTCAGATTCAAACCAACACACATACATAAACAAATACAAACACCCACACACGCACAAACACACAGAGCTAGTGTCATTCAAAATCTCACCCAGGCACGCACGTACACACGCCCACACACACATACACACACAGTGACCTTCAATTCTGGCATCTCTGCTACAATGTTAAAAGGTAGCTTTGCATTTTTGTCCAGCAGAACTGCCGTTGGATTCAAGGATGAAAAACGTGTGTGAATACTGAAACAGTCGATATTTGTCCCAATCATCATCATCATCATCATCATCATCATCATCATCATCATCATCATCATCATCATCATCAGCATCATCGTCATCATTCAATTGCTTAGATCTAAAACCCACGATTTCTCAAAATTGACGAAAGTAACATAAAATAATCAATAAATAACAATATTTTTAAAAATCACTTACGTTTCTATTTCCTTTCTGGTCAAGTATGTCAATGCCTGTGAACCCAGTAATACCAGTTTAAACATGAATACGTACATTCAAAATATTATTGTAAAAGGTAAAAGTTAGATCCAAAATCTGACTGTGACAGAACTGCAACTGGTGTGGTGTGGAACACACACAGAGACAATATTTACAGTACCTGGTAATCATCCAGTTCCTGATCAGTAAATGGCATATTCTTTGAAGATACTACCCCCATCTTGATACTGAAAAAAACAACCACAATGTAAAAATATTATTAAAACAAAATCAAATCGTAAGTGGGCTGAATCTTACACTTTGGGCTAAGCATATTCAAACGAACAGTGTCTCATATTTCACAGCTTACTTTTCTGTAAAACTGCACCGGCGTGTGATTTAAACTGCTTTCGAATAGTTTAGCCACTACTGACTGAAGCAGCCTACATGAATGACCCAGTTGTTGATCATTTATTTACTAAGTCTAAGATCTAGATCTAGTTTTGTCAGGAGCTATTTATGTAGTAGTGACACAGTTTTCCCCTGAAGAGAATATGCAGCCAGAAGCAAATGACTTCTGTTACATACCAGCGACGTTTATCTCTCTCCTTATTGGGAAAAATAATCGATCACATACACGGAAAACTTCCCAATTATTTTATTCTTCTTTGCGCCAGGCAGGCTCCAGTGTCCAAATTTGTCTCAGCTTTGATTTGTATGTATGGATTTACCCGCGATCCAACTTTTAAACACAATTATACTGTTTAACTGGCATACCAGCTTGGATCGGCACATGCGCATAGTCAATAATGAAGTAACGTAAGTGTACAATTGCCTGTACAGTTTCAGAAAACTAAACTGGAATCAAAGTAGAAGCCATAAGTTTTGCGTATCAGGATTTAATTGGAGATAACTCCTTCAATACAACTTTTTGCATAAAGTCGCCGAAATATATTGATTATTTCCCGTGCTATTACTGAAACTCGTTTTATTTGAAGTCGTAACGAAGAGAAAATTTAAAATAAAATAAAAAGTAAACAAACAAACAAGTAACAACATTTTAATTCAATTGATTCAATACCGGTTTCAAGTGGGTGTGCCTTAGTGTAGAGTACTTAATGGCCCTTTCCTCTTTATTTATTATATTAATAATATGCCTGAGGTGGTTGCATGACTGATCCAGATCTTTGTTAATGACTATAAAGCCTACAACTTCTTGGAGACTGATGAGAAAAAACAGGTTCTTCAAGAGAGTTTAGACAACCTGCTCCAGCGGACGGATAAGTTGTTGCGCTTTAGGTGATTCATTTTGGTAAGAACAACCAAAACTACGACTACTTTATGAAGGATGACGTAACTGTCGAATTATTGGAAAGTACTCCGTGTGAAGAAAACTTGGGAGTCATTGTTGACAGAAATCTCTTCTTTGAAGATCACATAAAAAAAAAAAAAACGTTGTAAAAAGGGCCAACAGAATATGGCGCTGTTGATAAGATCAATTACATTTAAAAGCTAAAAAATAATGGTCCCTCTGTTAAAGGCCCTTGTTCGTCCTATACTGGAATACAGAAATATGGTGTGGAGTCCTAGGTTTAAAAAGCATGTTAACGATTGAGGCTGTACATAGACATTTCACCAGGTGCATCTTTATGATAGGTTAAAGCGCCTTCGGCTTCCAAGCCTGGAGTACATTATGTCTAAGTGGTGACATGATTGAAGTGTACGAGCCACCAAACCACAAGGTCTCTCTTATGTAGAGTTGAAGTCTTTTCAACCCGAGGTCATGAATATAAATTAACAAAAAAGACTTCATACTAGTTTATATCAGTACTTTTTCACTAACAGAGCTACTAACACATGAAACGGTCTGCCAAGGGATGTTGTCACAGATGGTATTATACCAAAAATGCATTAAAAAAATTATAGATAAATAAAGATAAGTTTTTGTCTAACTTGGGTGGAGATTTCCTTACCAACTCTTTCTGGTAGGTTAAATTCATCAGACAACTAATGCCTGAAAACCTGCTGGTGTGACAATTGATAATTGTGCTCATAAATGCACATCTGTTTAGAGTGCAAAAGGTCGATTGCCTACGATGCCATCACTACTATACTATTTAAAAAAGGGCACCTGAGTGGGTGGGTATCTTATGTATAGGAAATAGCTCCTGGTGTGAGAGCTGGTGCTGTCTTAAAAAATTATAAGGTAAAAAATTACTACTATAATAATAATTATAGTAATACCACTACTACTATTAATTATAGTAATATTACTACTACAACTAATTATAGTAATGCCACTACTACTACAATTATAGTAATGCCACTACTACTACAACTAATTATAGTAATACCACTACTAATAATTATAGTACTACCACTACTACTAATTATAGTAATACCACTACTACTAATTATAGTAATACCACTACTAATAATAATAATTATAGTAATACCACTACTACTAATAATTATAGTAATACCACTGCTACTAATAATTATAGTAATACTACTACTAATAATAAGATGAAGTGTAGTTATACAGCATTTCTTAAGTATAAATCAATTCAAAGTGCAGTTCTCACGCATTCATACATATATGTAAACATCTAAACTCTAATGTACTGATTTTGTGAGAGCCATTGCACAAACACTGTGACATGATTTGTCATTGATGACCTTATCTGTAAAATTCCAGTGTGCTTGGACTCCTTAATTAATCAGTTCAGACTCCAGTGCAGGGAAAACATATATCCTTCTTCACACAATCAAACTCAAAAGAAAATATTGTTATGACAAATGTTTTATTTCTTCTATCGTTTCAATCAAAACTAAACAAGAGAGAGAGAGAGAGAAAGAGAGAGAGAGAGAGAGAGAGAGAGAGAGAGAGAGAGAGAGAGAGAGAGAGAGAGAGACAGAGACAGAGAGAGAGAAGCAACATAGCTATTCAACATTTGTACATACAGGCGTTTGTTTTCTGATTTACACAATATTAACTTTCATGCCCATGAGTAAAATAAGTACAAAAAATAGGAACATTTTTACAAATACTCTGTACACATTTGTATCCTGCTTACCTTTCAGTTCCATGAGAATAAGGACGTACATAATAATTTTTATTTGCCAATCGCTGAAGAAAGGGAAGTCAGCAGGAGTGGACAACATACCCGAGGAACTGCTTCAAGCAGGAGGAGAATCGATGATTGAGGCCCTCACCATTATCTGTAACAAGATCTGGCAGAGTGGGGAGTGGCCTACACCATGGAACCAGTCGCTTGTCATCACTCTTCCCAAAAAAGGTAACCTTTAGGAGTGTGAAAATTACCGCACCATCAGCCTCATCAGCCATCCCAACAAGGTCCTCCTGAAAATAATACTCAACAGGCTGAAACCCCAAGCTGAACAAATCATAGCTGAAGAACAAGCAGGATTCAGGGCAGGGCGAAGTACCACTGAACAGATTTTCAACCTCAGAATAATCTGCGACAAATACCTACAGCACCAACAACATCTATATCATGTGTTCGTAGACTTCAAAAAGGCGTTTGACCGAGTCTGGTATACAGCTCTGTGGGCAACCATGAGAGTGTACAACATCAGCCCTAACATTATTGAAGTCAACAAAAGCCTGTATGACAAGGCTACCAGTGCAATCCTTCATAACAGCGCCATCGGAAACTGGTTCAGAACAACAATCGGTGTGTGTCAAGGATACCTACTCTCTCCAACACTCTTCAACATCTTCCTAGAGCGCATCATGTCAGATGCCCTTGCAGATCACAAAGGCACAGTCAGCATAAGGGGTAGAGCAATCTCCAACCTCCGTTTTGCGGATGACATTGATGGATTGGCTGGAGAAGAACAAGAACTTGAACAGCTGGTACAGAGGCTTGACACCACCTCCAGAGCCTATGGAATGGAAATAAGTGCAGAGAAGACCAAAATGATGACCAACAACACCAATGGCATCAAAACAGACATCAAAGTCCAAGGCCAATCCCTCAACGCAGTGCATAGCTTCAAATATTTAGGAGCCATTGTAGCAGACAAGGTAAGACTGCTGCGCTCCCTTGTCATCTCCATCTTCCTATACGCTTGCGAAACATGGACTATCACAGCAGATCTACTACAAAGAATACAAAGCATGGAGATGAGGTGCTACAGAAGACTTCTGGGCATTTCCTATACCCAGCAAATCACCAACAACGAAGTCCGAAAGACCATCACACAAGCTATGGGACAACACGATGACCTGGTCACAGTGGTAAAAAACAGAAACTCCGATGGTATGGCCACATCAACAGATCATCAGGCCTTACAAAGACCATCCTGCAGGGCACAGTGCAAGGAGGTAGAAGAAGAGGGAGACAGAAAAAGAGGTGGGAGGACAACATTCGAGAATGGACTGGCTTGACACTGAGCAAAGCCATCAGGGTTGCTGAGGACAGAGAAAGATGGAGTACGCTGGTTAAACGATCATCAAAAAAGAAGCCAAAACCGCACCAAATAACAACACATTACATTACATGATTATTGCTTTAGGTCCAGCGGACTCTTCCGAGCCAAATCAGGACCGGACAACCCCCAATCCGCATATAAAAGATCTGCTGAAACAACCCTAGTGGTAACACTGAAGGCTCTCCACCAGCCAGTCACTTTACAATAAAGACATGCCACGCAGGGGACGCTGAGGATGTACTCTAATTTATCGAACCCCTGTTTACAAAAACAAAATAGAATACAAACATCATTATAAATTATCAACAAAACACATACATATAAAATGCCTACATTGCTAAATAATAACATCATAGGAAGCCCTAGTGACCACCTGGCAGAAAGTGTCCAATATTCCCAAGCTGATCCAACAGATCTCACACACAAATAAGGAGTCTTGTCCCGGAAGAGTTTTCAAGAAAAAAGGTAGTTGACTGGTCTAGCGAAGAAGAAGATAGTATAGCAGATCGATAGAACTGAGCAGGAATGAGAAAGAACAAATGAGAAAGACAGCGACAGTGGGAATTTAAAGCACTAAATTTCCAGAAAGTGGGGATACTATTTATACTGAAACCCCCGGCACCCCAACGGGGGTCAACAACACATATTTACTCCTTTTTCCAAGTCTCCAATATTGATACAAAAACAAAAATGATGATAGGAAGAAGACAGACAATAGGTTCTAGCTGCCTTGATGTAAGGGATGGCGACAATTAAAAGTTACCAATAACATAGGAACAAAAAGCCATTCAAAAGCATTTCCAGACAATCTCACTTAGAGCTGAAACATTACATTACATGGTTATTGCTTTAGGTCCAGTGGACTCTTCCGAGCCAAATCAGGACAAGAGAAGTGAAAGAGGACTCACCCCTGATCCGCATAAAAGATCTGCTGAAACAACCCTAGTGGTAACACTGAAGGCAATCTACCAGCCAGTCACTTTACAATAAAGACATCCCACCCAGGGGATGCTGAGGCTATACTCTAATTTAATAATAATAATAATAATAACGGGTTTTTATATAGCGGGTACTCCAGCCTACGACCAGACTCACCTCGCTTCACATAGTCAATACATAAAAATACATGCACTCGATCAAACACCGCTTTTGTTACAATACACCAAAAGACGGAACAGTAAAAGTAAGAACTATTTACAACTATGTACAAAATGACAAGAAAGACAAAAATAGAATAGCAAAAACTTATTCACAGCTATTTATATGCCCGGATAGACCCAGGAAAGGAAAACAGTATAAATATTTACAGCCGTGTAAACACTTACGGATCAGACAGAAACAAAAGAGGAGAGAATGGCAGCGGGATACAAATCAATTTATGAAACCACCGTTTACAAAAACAAAATAGAATACAAACATCATTATACAATATCAACAAAACACATCAGTGTTCCCTCCACACACAAAAAATGAGAGTCCTTGGGACTCCCAGGTATAAAATTTTAAGAGTCCTTGTGCAAATTTTGCGAGTCCCCAAATCGGTGGATGAACGGGTTTTGGGCCCAGTCAACCAAGTCAGAAGTGACATGATCGTGTATGATAGAATCAAAGAATGGATTCACGAAGATTTCTTCTGTTCAGTGAATGTATTGCTTGGAGGAAGTTTACAATGCGCGCGCATGCGATTTTTAAGGAGACAACTCCCGACACAATCTTTAATCGTCTGCAGTGGCAGTCTCAGTTGGGTTCTGATTCTGATTATGCCGTGAATTAGTTCGCCACTCGTTGGTCGTATTTTTGACTTCAGCGATTCGAAAAAAATGTGTGCGTCAACAGGACGCACACATGCAAATTTTTCTGCGTCATTTTTCATATTTTGTGCGTAATTGACGCACTACTGTGCGTAATCGGGAACACTGCACATACTAATAAAATGCCTACATTGCCAAATAATAACATCATAGGAAGCCCCAGTGACCATTTGGCAGAAAGCATCCAAACATAGAGCTGAAAAACCGGTGTTCATTTTCACGGAGCTGTTCTGACTTTGATTTGCGGCCAAGTCATATTTGATATAATGCAATGAAGGCGTTTAAAACACACAAGTGAAATTCTGACTGATGGTGCAACAACTAGGCTTCCACTGAATGATTGGTTACGAGTTTGAGTATTTGTTTACCAAAAATCATCAAAATTGGTTTAGGCGTTGTAGTGTTGTTTTTTTTTTTTAGTTAGTTAATTAGTTAGTCATTGTTTATAGGGTCCAGCAGACTGCAAAGAGCCGAATCAGGACCACTACTTGGTTAAAAGTGGGCTCTCCCCTGATCCGTATAAAAGATCTGCTGAAACAACCCTTATGGTAACACTGATAGTTAGCTATTCATTGCTTACAGGGTCCAGCGGACTGCAAAGAGCTGAATCAGGATCACAAAATCAGGACCATAACTTGGCTAAAAGAAGACTCACCCCTCATCCGCATTAAAGATTAAAGATCTGCTGAAACAACCCCAGTGGTAACACTGAAGGCACTCCACTAACCAGTCACTTTAGACGTTGAGGCTTTACTCTAAATTATCGAACCCGATTACAAAAACAAAACAGAATCTAAACATCATTATAAAATATTAACAAAACACATACATATAAAATGCCTGCATTGCTAAATAATGATACCATAGAAAGCCCTAGGGACCATTTGGCAGAAAGCGTCCAATATCACCAAGCTGACCCAACAGAACCCAGACACAAATGAAGAGTTTTGGGAGAGTTTTCAAGAAAAAAGGTAGGTGACTTGGTCTAGTAAATTGTTTTCTGATAAATAAGACCAAAACGTGTTTAGCAAAGAACTGAATCAGCGACATTGACCTTCGATAAAGGTTAAATATGATGCCACAAGAAGGATCACAAGCTAATCACTAATACAGGTACAGACGGACATTTGCCTCCTTCTGATTTCTGACTAATCCCAGATATTATTAAGAAAGTATCTGGAAATAAAATTTTTTTAAACATAGGCAAACGCTAAACAGCGGACAATGTAAAAACAATGTCAAACCCTTAGCTTTCGCACAAGACTTAAGTATCCTATATGTAAAATCTGAAGCACAAACCATTTCAACCAAATATCCGGGAATCCAAAGTACATATAATTTTGAAACATGCAAGCATCTCTACCAGGTGGAAGATCACATTCTACAAAACAACTTCATCATGTTTGATAGACATGGATTCATACAAATCTTTACAATTTTCGACATTGATTCAAAAAAAAAACAACAAAAAAAAAACAATCCATTGTAAACAGATTGCTACCTGTTTTACTAAAAATTGTGTCTGAACTATATACACTGTTCAAGAGTTCATAGTGCAAACAAACTGGAGCATCTCAAATTCCTACAGTTCAGCTGGCTGCAGATTCGATGCGGGGTCGCTTAGAGGAAGCAGACGTTTTCTTCCTAGCCGACTCCATTTCATTTTCTTTGTCCGTGGCAGAGCTGGAGCCGTGGCGGGAAGACTGGGACTGTACATGCCGCGTTACCATGGAAACACCGTCCACAAACTTGGTTTTGAACAAGACGTTGGCGTTGTTGAACATGCCGTCCTTCAGTGACACCACAATGAACTGTAACAGCAATGTGTATTTTTTAAGCTAGCTTGTTGTGTTATTCCCTGTTTAGTGTAAAAATTTGTTGAAAGTAAAAAACAAAAAAAAAACAATGGAAAGCATACCAAAACAAAAAAGTTTACAGACAAAAGGAAAAACTACTACTGTCAGAAATAAGGTCAATTTAACAACTCATGTTGTTTAAGTTTTCCCTTACTTAATCTGTAGAAGAAAAAAAAATCTTATGCGGAGTCAAACCTTGGGAGCCAGTGCAACATAGTTTGCTGATGTCATGTCGAATCTCTATATCAAGCATGCAACAACAAGTGAACACCTTTTTCTTCTTTAAAAAAAAGAAAAGAAAGGAAAAGAGTAAACACTTGTTAATAATAATAATAATAATTTCAAAGCAACAAAAATCAGTACTGGTTCTATAACTGTACTTGACTAAATGATCAGCTTAAAAACTTGGTAGTTAGAAGCAAAGGCAAGACTATACGCTTTCCAGTGTTGTGCCATATCGCAACATTGTGTCCACTAAAGAGAAAGGCCTACTATATCCAAAACTGTCATTAAGTATGAGACCATCCCAGAACCAAAACCTACCACGTGCGTTGTAAATTGTGCAAACCAACCAGTGTCTACCACTCCATCCTCCTTCAGCGCCTAGAGAACTCTTTTGGAAAAGAGGACGGTGACCTAAGCTGGTTCCATTCATACCTTTCCGATCGTTTTCAGTCTGCATCAACAACCACCTTTCTCAAACTGTCCAGACTTGTCTTCAGTGTTCCTCAGGGGTCAGTTCTAGGCCCTGTTCTATTCATCCTTTACACATCTCCTCTGACTCAGATCATCCACATGTTTGAGTGGTAGATGCGTGTGCTTATTGTGTGTGTGAGAGTGGGTGAAACATGTGAGCGTGTATGTTGGTATAAATCGCCATGCTTTCAGCCTGATTAGAGATATGGGGAAAAGCGCGTATTATTATCCAAAACCATGACACTTTCCACCATTTCTACGGTATTTATAATGTTTTTCATTATTGTAAAATGTTGGAGAGGTATATTTTTGCCTTGGATTTATTGTGTTGAGAGGTGGTGAGCTGTTGTCCACTAAGATGGAATATAATTTTCATTGATGTAAGAATATTATTAATTACATGCGGCTATAAATATGGTGGTAGATAATGTAATATGAATGGAAGGTGTGAGCATGTTGATAGTAATTTTCATTCATGAAATAATTATACCTGGACATGGATAACATTGAGGGGAGAAGGAAAGAGACGATCACATATGGAATGGAATTGGAAAAGTGAAGAAACTAAGGGAGGTGAGCAGGGATGAAGCAAAGAAGTATAGTAAGATTATAAAGGTCAGAGCACTGACGTGTGTATATAATATATATTGTTGTAGCTGCCTACGGGAAGCTGGTGTAAGCTTCAAACATCTGGACACACGGCGTTGTCTCGGACAACGGAGAAAGGGCGACTCGAGGAACATCGGGGTCAGCCGTGCTTCTGGTACCTGACCAAGTCACATTGTCTTCCTCAGACAGATAGGGCAGGCGCGCGCCCATCTCCCTGTTAACAACATCACTGCTCGTTCATCTGCCTGTTAACAACATCACTGCTCGTTCATCTGCCTGTTTACAACATCACTGCTCGTTCATCTGCCTGTTTACAACATCACTGCTCGTTCATCTGCCTGTCTACATCGTCACTGTTCATCTAACTACCTGTCTACATGACTCTGTAGCTCGGCTTAGCCTTCATGGACCCACGCTTCCTTCAGTTATAGAGGTAACACATTTTTTGTGTTTATTTTGGCTCAGGACATGTGAATGCCGGCCCTTTGAGTTCTACAGACATTTAGATTGGTCAGGGAAGTGTCAAAGATTAGTGCAGAAAGATTGGTGTGAAAGATTGCTATAAAATATTGTTGTTTATTTATATAAAGTATTGAGAACATGGAACGTATATTTGTGTTGGTATTTGCCTGTGTGAATTTGTGGGTGTGGTAGTTAACAGAGAGACTTGCACGCACACTTATTTTTGATCTAGGAGTCAATTATATTTCGCATTAACTTAGCTATTATAAACAAGCACCCATCCGAATATCCAGTCGTTACAAAGCTCCAGCTCAATGCTAACAAAACTGAAGTTATGCTCACAGGTACCAAACACAACCTGTCTTCATCCCCTGTAGACACTATCACTCTTGGCCAAACCATTATTCCTTTTTCATTTTCTGTCAAAAACCTTGGCGTCATCCTTGACAACACCCTCTCCATGTCAGAATTCATGTGCAAAACCTGTCAAACATGCAACTTTCAGCTCTGCAGAATGGGCCTTGTCCGCAAGCATCTGACCACTGACTGAAATCATTTCCTCTTTTGTCCTGTCACGCTTAGGCTACTTTAATTCTCTTCTGGCTGGACTTCCTCTTCTGTTCATTTACTCCAACATTTTCAACACTCAGCTGCTCATCTGGTTCTCAAAAAGAAAAAAATCTGATCATATCATACCCCTTCAACATTCTCTCCACTAGTTTCCTGTCTCTCAGAGGATTATCTACAAAATCTGTACTTTCTGTTACAAGTGCGTCCATGGATTAGCCCCTTCTTACCTCACCCAGAACATCCACTTCTACAAGGCCTATCTAGAAATCTTCGTTCTACCTCTGACACCATATGCTACAAATACCCTGCTACAAACTCTCCTCTGCAGGCTGTCGATCCTTCTCAGTGCTTGGTCTTTCAACTTGGAACTCTCTTCCTCTCTCTCTCTCTCAGCAGCTTTCCGAACATAACCACTTTCAAGTTCAACTTAAAAACTCATCTCTTCCTTAAAAATGTCTGATCTCGTCTCCCATCACCAGCATCATTCCTTCTTTCCTGATTCAGACCACTGCCGTCACACCGCATGCCCCCAGCCCCCTCACTCCTTAGCTGCTCACCTCCTCCCCCTCCCTCCCTGGTGTTTTATATTTTACTTGTAAATATTCTTTTTCAGGTTTATTATGCCTTTGCATTGTCCATTAGTCCATAGTGTAAGTATAAATGTGCGAGAACTGCGTTTTGAACTGATGTCATTAAGAAAAAGCACAATATAAATACAATATAAATTATTATTTAAAAAATGACATTCTCCTTCCCCCCTCCCCACCCCTATCCTTAAAACCCAAACTGTGGAACAGGTTTGTTGTGATTGTGAGCAAGTACCTGAGAATGTTTGAAGTGGGAGCGGATCATCTGGCCAATGTTCTGCGTGTGGGACAAGTCCAGCGCTGCGTCCACTTCGTCCAGAATGTAAAGTGGGGCCGGCTTGAACAGCAGCATTGCCAAGATGAGCGACAGCGCCACCAGAGACCTACCCATCAAAAGGAAGATTTGAATAATAATAATAATAATAATAATAATAATAATAATAATGTTAATAATAATAATATAAAACACAATTTAAAAAGTTAAATAATAAATGATAATAACTATAAATAGCTATTGTAAAGTATAAATCCTACAAACTTAGGGCCCGGGATGCCTAAAAGGAGAAATCAACTAATTGTGCAGCATAATCAGTTCTGAAAAAGAAACAGTTTTGTATCAATGTAGTTATAGTTCATTTTGGGTTAGGTGTACAGCATTCATCTAGAAAGAGTTAGAGAGAGAACAAAAAAAGAACAAAGAGTGACAGAGCCAGAGAAAAAGAGACTGACAAAGAATGAGACAGAGAAAAGGGACTGCCAGAGAGGGAAACAGAGACTACAATTCTTCCTCACCTCTGCCCACCACTGAGTTCACTCAGCGATTCCTTCCACACCTCCCCAAAGGCGACCTTGACCTCCAGGCCGTCGAGGACAGTCTGACCTTCAGGTGGCGCCAGTTTGGCCTGGGTGCCAGGCAGCAGTGTGGAAAAAATAGAACCGAAATCCTGCAAGGACAGAAGCAACACAACATTACAACATGGCTCTATGAACTTTCACTAATTTGCACTTTGTCCTCTAAACCCTCAACCCTATCACATATATTAATGGTTAGGTTCCCCCCCCCCCCCCCCCCCCATTCGAGACAGTGTGTACTACAACCTGTAAAAGTTCAGGACACTGTCACCTATGGCACCTGTAGAGTTGTTTGAAACGTTAAGGGAACATGTATGAACAAAAAGGAAGCAAAACAGAATGGAAATAAAAAGACAGACAATACAATATGCATTAGTATCAATAATTCAAACCTTGTTGACTTGCTCCCACGCTTTCTTTAGCGCCTCATTTTTCTTCTTGTCCAGTTCATCGATCACTGCTTGGATCTTGGCCTTGTCATTCAGCACAATCTTTCGCTTCTTCATCAAGTCTGCATACTGCACAACGTTCATTCAACCAGAGAATAATGCAGTAGTCTCAAGGCATTTATTGGAAGAGGGAGGTTGGGGGTGGGGGTGGGGGGGCAGCAGGAGAGAGAGAGAGAAGAAGAAGAAGAAGGGAGGGGGGGGGAGAGAACGAGAGAAAAAGAGAGAGAGAGAGAGAGAGAGAGAGAGAGAGAAAGAGAGAGAGAGAGAGAGAGAGAGAGAGAGAGAGAGAGAGAGAGAGAGAGAGAGAGAGAGAGAGAGAGGAAGAAGAAGAAGAAAAAGAAGAAGAAGAAAATAACAAAGAAAATATTTATAAATAAAATAATAAAATTTTCTTCAAATTCACTTACATGATTGTTACAAACAACAAAAAGAAAGAAAGAAAGAAAGAGGGTTCATACTCAAATTGTTGTAAAAAATTCAAGGAGTTTTCAAGGAGATTTCAAGGAGTTTTTCCAAAAATTCAAGGAGTTTTGAAAAATTATAAACGCACATAAGAATTGACAAGTAGTCAAAATAAAGAATAAAATCTTTTACCCAGTGATATCCATAAATTTTTTGCAGTCATGAATCTGATGGTGATACTGATGTTGATATTAATTATGAAATCTACACACATAAATATTGCATGTCGATGAAGTTGCAGTTATAATGAAGATGCAGATTACAGAGTCTATACCCATTTAAACAATAATTGTGAAGCCTGTTGTCCTTAAACACAAGTTAGAGAACTGTAAAAAGTCAGAAAGAGGTACCACCACTGGCTAATACACTTTATACAGATGAATGAGTTTTCAGTTATTTCAGTTTTTCCATCTCTTAATCAATCTGACGGGAAATCTTCTCCAACTGGATCTTTATTTCCTTGGATTTGCTCCTCAGCGCATTTGACTGAGTCAAGAGTCTCAGCGCACCCTTCCTCTATCTGCTTGTTCAGCAAGCTTGTCTGCCTCTTGAGCCAGATGCTGAGCATCCTTCTCCATTCTTCCTTTTTTTCTTCTCTTAAATCAGCAACAGTCTTCCTGTGCCTTCCTCTTCTTTGCCGCTTGTGCCTGTTCCTGGTCTTTCGTTTGTTGATCAAGGTAGTCGTGATACTTTCTCCTTGCAGAAGATGCTGATAATAGCAGCTCCTTGGTGATGTCCACCTTGTCGATTCCACCAATCTTCCTGATTCAGTTCAGCACTTGTCGGCGAGCAACCAAGGACTGCTGGAAGAAATTTTCAGTGCTGGTCTCTTTGTTGATTGAGAATCCTCTCTCCACATTTGCTTGTCCATGGGACAAAAGTAACAGCTGCCTCACAACAGCCCTAAGATCCTGAGGGCCCGATCTTGATAGTCCTTTGTTGCTTTCATGTGTGTGCTGAACAGGTGGTCCAACACATCACTTTCACGTCGATAATTTTCTGGCAGACGCGGCAGAAACATGCATGCTTGTTCTTTTTCTTTTCAAGCAGCCACCCTGCATATTCAGATTTCGATAACCACAAAACGATTCAACACACAATCGCCTCCAGGCATTTTTATCCCTTCAGTAATCAAATATGCGCGGTGTCGCTGTCCTTTTCGCTGTTTTCGTACTTTCTGTACGAGCGGAAGAACGAATATGTACCGAGAACTGCGCATGAAAAAAATGAACAATTTCCAGTGGAGGTTAATTCCCTTATCACTAGCAGACGACAAAAGTTACGATCGTCGAACAACACAAATAATATTATAATTTTTGTTTTAATAATTTTTATTTTTCAATGGCTTTTTTTTGAAAACTTGACAATAAAATCTCTAGGTCAAGCAATGGATAGATACACTGGTTGAAATTTCAAGGAGTTTTCAAGGAGCTGAGGCAATTTGGCTATTTTCAAGGAGATTCAAGGGCCCTTGAACAAGACATGGAAAATTCAAGGAGATTCAAGGAGGTTCAAGAAGCGTACGAACCCTGAGAAAGCAGGAGAAATTAACAATCATATTTGACTCCTGGTTCAAATGATCCATTGTCATTACTCAGCACTGTCCAATATTTCCTTATCCACTGGCCCTTAATTCTAATTTTTTAAAAACAACAAAAAACAAAATAACACCAGCGAGCCATTGCTGGACTTTCTACCTTTGAAAAAGGGTAAGTGACCAATATTTGACTCCTGGTTCAAATGATTCAATGTTACTCCTCAACATTGCGCAATATTTCCTTTTCCACTGGCTCTTGCTTTCTTACTAAGTAACCAGCGGCTAATTGCTGGGCTTTCTACCACTGCTGGCCTTTGTATTCAAACCTGAGGCACATAAGGCGGACAACTTACCTGGTCTTCAGCTGAGCCCAGCAGATTCATGGCACGCATGTTGACGTTCTTGGACAGCTTGTCCTTTGTCTCTGTCAGTTTCTGGATTCGCCTCTCTGCCTCTTTCGGATCGTTGACGGAGAAGTCATAGGGAGAGTTGGGCTGCCCGAAAAACTGATGCTCATCTGCGATCCAGTCATACTTCTCCAGTAAAAGTGTCACCTGAAAACGAAAGTCGGAAATCATTTTCTCCACTTCGACAACTTCAACCTGAATGAATCAGTCCCAAAAGAAGACATGTTTGAGTACACATTTCTGTTCAGGACTTGGTAAAGCATATTTACTGTACAGCCTGCTTAAAGACTCTACAGTTTTATTTCCAATTTATAAAAGAAGCAACAGTGCGGCAATACCCAGATATAACACTGAACATTAGAATGTTTAATAGGATAAACATGGCTTGTAATGGTCTGGAGTTAAAAAAGAGGACACTGGCCATTCCAGGGGCCGCCTAGGCGCTGGTAGAGATTGCAGGGGAATGACCCACTCCCCTCTCCCTTGAATACCAATTGTTGCACTTTAATGGTGCATTTTTGATGACCAAAACACATAACATTGTGAAGGAAAGACTTGCTTGCTTGCACACAGCTAACTCTTGAAGTAGCATGCCTTTATCGATGCATAGCTTACAGCTAGTTATTATTCACCAACAAAGTCCAACTACAAATGTAAGTTTAAACACGCACTGATGCCCAGCTAACAGTCCTTATTAAGTCAAATTTAGTTTAAAAATGTTCATACATTCTGATGCACAACCCAAATCTTGAAACAGTGTTTTCACTGGCAATGGTTTAGTTGGTATGATTAAAGCTTGTGACTGCAGTTTCTCTAAACAGGTTTTGAGGTGCTTTACCAACTCTAACTGAATGCCTGGTGCAGCACACTGGTTTCACAGATTGTGCATCAGCAACACTGCCTGAAGGTTGAAAGATGCACATTGGCTTTACAGATTGTGCATTAGCAACACTGCCTGAAGGTTGAAAGATGCACATTGGCTTTACAGATTGTGCATTAGCAACACTGCCTGAAGGTTGAAAGATGCACATTGGCTTTACAGATTGTGCATTAGCAACACTGCCTGAAGGTTGAAAGATGCACATTGGCTTTACAGATTGTGCATTAGCAACACTGCCTGAAGGTTGAAAGATGCACATTGGCTTTACAGATTGTGCATTAGCAACACTGCCTGAAGGTTGAAAGATGCACATTGGCTTTACAGATTGTGCATTAGCAACACTGCCTGAAGGTTGAAAGATGCACATTGGCTTTACAGATTGTGCATTAGCAACACTGCCTGAAGGTTGAAAGATGCACATTGGCTTTACAGATTGTGCATTAGCAACACTGCCTGAAGGTTGAAAGATGCACATTGGCTTTACAGATTGTGCATTAGCAACACTGCCTGAAGGTTGAAAGATGCACATTGGCTTTACAGATTGTGCATTAGCAACACTGCCTGAAGGTTGAAAGATGCACATTGGCTTTACAGATTGTGCATTAGCAACACTGCCTGAAGGTTGAAAGATGCACATTGGCTTTACAGGCTGTGCATCAGCAACACTGGCTGAAGATTGAGTGCTGCACATTTGCCTCAAGTTCTCCATTGCTCATATTTGATTTTCGACTGGCGCATTGTACCAAAGTCTGTTACATTTCTTAAGATCTTCCTCAAATGTTATTCTAGTCGTTCGTCACCCACTTCTTTTTCCATCCCTTCCTATCTCCATGCATTTTCTAAGCCTTTATCAACTGCCTCGCAACACTGAACAAGGTCTCGTATCCATTTTACTGGGTATGATTCAGAACGCATATGCCCAGTTCAGTGTTTTTGTTTGACTTGAGGACACGCACAAAACACTTTTTTAATTGGACAAAAATCGTTGTCAAAATTTTTTGTTCCGCGGGAAGCCATACTGTTTTTGGCGGAAATATTTACAATAGTGTAAATTCGCTGAACCGCGGAAAATTATAAACCCTGGATAAAACTTTTTAGCTCAAAAGCCTCCCTAGTCTTACAACTTGCCTCACAACAGCGAGGGATAGCAAGTTGTATTAATACCAACCATACCACTACTAAAACAACAAGGAATATTGCTCTATTAGTATTATTAAGTTACATAAAAGAAGCAGTAACCACAAGGAATACTGTTGTACACTACCAAGTTCTTGACAACTGTACATTGTCTGACCTGTCTGGCAGCGTCCTGCGAGTCTTTCTGTCCTTTAGTGACTTTGTGCTGCAGTTCCTGCACCTTCAGCTCTGCTGCGCTGGCCTCTTTTTGCAGCGCTCGCTGTTCCGAGGCTGCTGAGTTGATGTCCTTGTTGCGAACCTTCAGCAGATCTTTTTGCTTGTTCAGCTCAGCTTGGGCACTCTTCACAACTTCCTGCAGTCCCCCACAACAGTTCGCAGTGTAAAACAGCCATTACAAATTTTAGTCGTTAAACATTTCACATTCAAAGTGCAGGTATCCTCATATAATATTATGTATACATAGAATTAATAAATGAAAAGAAAGTTTTTGAGCGCATGAACATTGCCACACAAAAACACCTCACAGTGTTGACAGCAATAAAGAATTTCCTAATTCCTGGAAACTTCAAAAAGCCTGCTTCAATTTTAATCCATTATCAGTCATACTTCGAGCATGATCTTTATGGATTGTGCCTCACACACACTCGCCAATGTCGTCATCATTTGACATCATCATCATCATCAATTACTAGCGTTAATTTGTACTTGCACAAATCAACAATCAATGCTAATCTATCCAAACACAACTGTAATGAACTGACACCAAAGGCATTTTGAGTGCAATAATGCTTGCTGTGTTATGCTACATGCATTAAGGCTCCAGCTTGACCTCTCCAACCACCTATACATCCGCAGACTTATTGTGACCTCCCTTTACCCAAGATAAAAACGAAATGGTCTCATGCAAACAAAACATCTGTTTTGCTATAAAACAACAGTATTAATGAAAACAGCAAAATCTATATTGTCCAACTTTCACTCGGCATACATATTGTACATTTGGAAAATTGGCTTGGGCGTTCTTGTAAGAAGAACAAAAAAATGAGAGAGATAAAAAGTTGCCTACCTTGGTCTTCGCGGCCTCATCTCTGAGCTTGGCAACATTGTCCTTGGCTTGCTGAATGGCTTGCTCCACCATATCCAACTGACTGCTGTAGTTCTCTGCTTCTTTCTTAAGTTCTTCCAGGTCCAAACGAATGGTGTCTTCCTCCTTTAAAGCAGACGTGATGATTTTAATCAATGTACATCTTTACAAAGTTTTGTTAGTCCCACCATGGTCGATGGTACCTGATTAGGGTCAATGGGTTAAAAAGGCTTGTCTTAATCAAAACTAACCTCAACCTTAGTTAGATCATGAGTTTAGTTCAGGACAAATATGTCTGCTCTCTTTAACACAGTTGATATTTTTAAACCAAGGCAACAAACAACAAAGGAGATGGCAGATTTTGTTTAATATATTTTAACAACATGTCATGATCTAAAGTGTTATATAATATGCCATTAGTTTTCTAACAATGTTATACTTTCATTCTTTTTCTCTTCTTCTTTTTTTTTTCTTCTTCACAAAATGGATATTTATTCCATGCGAAAGTGTCAACCTAGCATAAAAAACAACTCAATATCAAAATGAATTACCTGGACGATTTCTCTGGATTGCTTGCTAGAAGCTTCCATTTTCTTCTTGCTGTCTGTCATCTGCTTCTCCGCATCCTTCAGTTCTCTCTCTCGCACGGCGCTGGCGTTTATCATCTTCTCCTCCAGTTCCTTCACCTTCTTGTTCGCCTTCTCCTCCGTCTTCTTCGCTTCAGCCAGAATAGTCTTCTGCTCCACTGAAATGTGCATGTCAAAAATGGTTTTGAAAACCAAATCAGCATCCAAGAAAAGCCATGCTCATGACCCAGGGTTCAGCCTGACACAAAAAAGCTATGGGCCATTGGGCCCCTCAGATCAAATGTCAATGGGCCATGATTTCAGCAGTAATTTACGTACATGTAAAAGATAACCTGGAGATATTATTACAGAAATTAAAACAAAATAGATTATTGTGAGTGTGCATGTGTTGTGAAGCATGTTTACCAACAAAACACTAACAAGAACAGGGATCAGTATTTTGACTTGACTCGGGGCTCACACAATCATCTTGCGTAGGATTAGCGGCGGTAGACTGTAGTTTAACAGCAGCAAACGACAGTCTAGACTGTCCTACCTCAAATTTAGTTGTTTTTTTTAGTTTGTTTTTTTTTGGGGGGGAGGGAGGGGGGGGGGGGCATTTTCAAAGCGGCACAAAGAAAAACACAAAATCCTCCTTGCACGGACACAACATACGCGCAGACGATAGCAAATTCTGATTTGGAAGAATCGTACAACACTTCTTATTGGCTGAAAGATCAACATCCGGGCCCTCATAGCCAATCGCTGAACTTGCCTTAGCAAAAGCATGTTTATCGCCTCCAATACAGTGCACTGTTATTGTGGTGGCGCACTGGTACCAAAATTCGAAGCGCCATTCGGCCCTTGGCAAGAATTGTAGATGGGTCATTTTTAATTTTTATGCGTCAATGGCGCAGGGTGCGCTAGTAAACTGATCCCTGATGACCCATTGCCCCCAAAGGGTTTTAATACACCATAATAATGATGATGGCAGATGATGAAGCTGATGATGGTGGTGGTGGTGGGGATGAGGTTGATAATTATGACGATGAAGAAGATGATGACCCATTGTGTCCAACGGGTTCAGCAAACCAGGATGATAATAAGGATGAGGATGAGGGAGGATGATGAAGGATTAAGCAAACCTTGATGATGACGATGATGATGATGATGCCCAACTGGGCCCAAAGGGTCAAACACACAATGATGATAATGATGGTGTTGCTGATGGCGAGGATGATGGCAACAATGATGAATATCACTATCTTTAAAGGCTTACCAATAGCTTTATGCAGGGCGTTGATCTCTTCCAGCTGCTGGTGGTGGGAGCTCTGCTCCAGGCGAGTCTTGAGCATCTCAGCTTCCTCACATTTCAGATCATACTGCTGCTTCACCTGGTTATACCTGTAAGCAAAAGTCATCAAATTGTTCACACAACTATAGTGTAGAGAAATTTTAACAGGCAAGCTTTAGTGACAGAAAGTGTTTTGTGAAGATTAAACTACAACAGAAAGAGATGACAGATATTTGCTAAAACTACCTAGACTGCAACTTTAGGTTTTAAAATATCTTTGACCTGAAATTTCCTTTGAAATAAAAAAAAAGGTTTGAGTTAGGTCCCTTTTCTCCTCCATTCCTGGTCATTCAGGATTGTGCTCAGTTGTCTATGGCGTCAGTCAATGCACTTAAAAGGCAGCAAATGGGTGCCTGAGGCGGCTTGAGTTAGATCCTGTATCAAACAGCACCTTGAGTGGGGAAAGTACTATACAATTTTTTTTTTTTTAAATTTTTAACTTCGGAATCCAGACACTGTGAAAATTTTACAAACCTGTCAGCTGCTTTGCGCATGGTAGATAGTTCGGCCTCTAGTGCAGCCAGCTGCTGCTGTTTCGTCTTCAGCAGTTTCTCACACTCCTGTACCTCGTTCAGCTTCTCCAGGATGGATGACGCCTGGGCACGAGCACCTGCCAGGTTTTCACAATTTTAAAACTTATTTTTCTTTCTTTCTCAGGGGCAACCAGACTGTTTGCCAATGATTTATGAATGTTTTAGGCTAGAATAACTAGGCTATACAGATTTGTTGGGGTGTTTTCTTGGTTTTTTTAATCTCCAAACTCCGTTACCCATTATTTTATCCTTTGTTACATTCTTTCTCCATTCATGTATACTCAGTAATGTTGCACCCCGAAGACCTCAGATGTAAAAAGCTTCAAATGACAAACGTTCGCAAGCAAAAAGCAACACCATTGCTGCTGCAGTTTATTATCCCTTTTTATCTGGAAACTCTGGGCCGCCTCCCCCGGCCGGGGAAGGCGTAGTCGCAGCCAGTGGCGCGCCCAAACCCTACCTACCTAACATTATTTGTGATTTTTTTGAAATTTTTGCTGAGGGAGCAAACCGGAGTACCGGGAGAAAACCCCCGAGACGTTGCCCGAGTCGAAAGTAAATAATATTCGGAGAACCATAACGCCCAGGTGCTGGCTCGAACCCACACCTGTCAGGCACCATTGGTTTCTGGCTTGTGGACAAGGCAAGTTAGTCCCGCCTTAGCCCACTTGGCCACAACGCTCGCTAAGCAATAGCATTTTGAAAGTACCTATCCCTTACATGATTTTCATCTCCCCTCACCCCCCCTCCCATCCCCCTCCTTTCAGGAAAACGTGTCTGCATGAGTAACATTTGCTATCAAAACAAGAACAAATTCAGTACCTCCAGAGAGTGTACCAGCTGGATCAAAGGAGTTGCCGTCAAGCGTGACTGTTCGCTTGAGAATCTTTTCATCGTACGTCACAGTTTTCGCCTTGTCCATGTCGGTGCACACAAATGCTGAACCAAACACAAACTTCATGGCCGCCTCCAGGTCCTTTTCATAACCGATCAGCGACAGAGCTGTGTGAACGTTATCCTTGCCCACCTATATGACATTCAGAATCAAAATACAATCTGTCAACAACAAAACTTTAAGGCAAATTTAATTTTTGTTGTATTTTTTTTTTTTAAATTCCAAAACAGAAAAGGACCTACCAAGAGTCCGTTTTAGAAAGTAATTCATTTTATGGCCAATGACTGTCTTAATTCTTTTGGGAAAAAATATCCATGATAAAGGTTATTTTTTAAAATAATCAAAGGCATTCCAAGACACTGCTACAAAAAGGTGCTCATTCACATACACAAAAAGTACTCTCGTAATGGCAACATTTCATCTTGAAAGCATGAAAATGTGGCATCAAATCAGGATATATTGTGACGTTATAACTTAAAGAATGACCAAAAGTGATGGCACACACTATGAACAAGCTTTAAAACCTAAAATGTTCCATGCAACATGATTTGAATTCTTGACATGGTATTCATGAGGGGGATCTTAGAATGACAGAGAAAGTGGACAATTGCAACAGAAAGCTTAAAGTTAAATGTGGCACTCAAAGAAATAGTATCTGTGATGGGCTCAAAGAAACGGTGTTCATGATGGGATTGTAGCATCACTAACAAGTTCAAAGTACTAGGACAACATACAAACAACACACATTGACTTTTACACTATACTCTCAATCGCATTAGAGTAGAAACATTTTAATGTTTAGTCCCACAAATACTGCTTAGTAGTGTGCAATGAGTGACAAACCAGTTCCTGCGCCCTCTTGACAACAGCATCGTCGATGGCTCTGGCAGAGATCTTGTTGAGAGGAATGATGGTGTAGCGACGCTTCAGCTCCCCTTTCTGCAGCAGCTTTTTACCGGTCACTTCCGTGTCCACCACCACATTGTACAGCTGCAGAAAGGGAAAAATAACAACTGCAATCCGTTAAGTATGACCCTCAGCTTCATTATGCATTCTTCAATGTTCACATCTTCATTGTGTGTGTGTATGTGTGGGTGTATTAGTGTGTGTGTCTGTGCTGTGTACTTCTCTGTTAACTTGCAGTTTTATATTTAGATGTGATGTTTGTCTTTTTTTTTCTACGATGTTACACATGTTTTATCTCATAATGTTGTATCATATTGTTTAAAATAGGAAATCTTTGAGAGCATAAGTGTGTGTGTGTGTACGCGTGCGTGCCCAGCGCTTAGTGTAAGATTGAAGTAAGTTTGGTTTTGAGCTTTAGAAAATAAGTTAACAGTAATATTATTATCATGATTTTATAAATCCCATAATAATTATTATGCTTCCGAGAGACAGAAAACATATAATGCAGTCACAAACATCTAAACCAGAAACAACCTCCTCCACATCCACCACTCACACATGAAAAACATCAAACTCCACCTTTCCACCAGCAGTAACTTCCAAAGCGGTGGCATTGTGCCTGTCATGCACTTGAACCAGTTTGCACACCAAACCATGCACACGTCGCCGATCAAAGTTCTTCTCTGGATCACTGTACTGAAACTGCAGCTGGGGAAACCTGAAACATAATTATGCATCATTATGTATCAACACAACGTCCAAATACACACACTCACGAAATGAACTGATTTGTTGTTCTGCTAAAATATGCCTATTTCAAATGAAGTTTATTGTGGTTCCTGCTGAAGTAGACTTACTCCAACACAAATCTATTGCGACTACTATGCATGACATCAAGCGAAGGTTTTTGTGACCACTACTGAAGGAGTATAGGGTGGTATAATAGGGCAGTGATTCAGGCACAGGCAAGGATTGTTTCACATACTTTAAGCTTGGTTACCAGCTTGGATGGGACTGGTAAGTACTTGGATTAAACCACTGAACACCAAATTGAATCATTCAAGCAAGCACACAATGCGCCCCAGTTCACCCAAGTTGTGAATGGGTACATGGCTCTGTTTATAACCAGGGCAAGGCAAAGCAAGAACGGTAGAACAGACCAGAACCATCCTCATAAAGCTGACCCAGAGAAAAGGATTGACCATAACAGCTCTCTCCTTTACAATAGAAAGGTCAGGGCAAAACTTTACATGATATTTTGTTCAGTAGGCCAACCCCAAAATATCATATAGAAGAATTAAATAAAAAAAACAACAAGTTTTTGTCAAATGTACTGAAGTACTTCAATCACAAGAAGAACAGCGTTAGAATTTGGCATGTACCCAAACACCCGGGGAGCCTTAATTCCTGTTTAGGCACAAAGATCTTAGTTTAAAGTGCGCCTAACGGGCACCTGTAAAATCCTAAAAGAAAGTTAACTTATTGAAGATCCCTTTGAATAGTCAACATCGTAATTAAAGATCGGAGGAAAACTTCAGATAGCAACAGAAATATTCCGTTGCACATCGCATTCTTATTTTTCCATTCACTTTTGGTTGTGATGGGTCAGGAATAGTTTCCCTTTACGCATGAAAGACGAGCTTTCTAATTGGCCAGTAATTTATTAAAAGACCAATCAGGGAGTCAGTTGCTATCTCTTCTGTTACTCTGATATTTTAAAACACATTTTTCTATTTCAAAAATAATAAACGAAGTTTTTTTGAATGCAACCAAAAACACATTATATAGATAGATAGATATTATATCTATACAGGGTTCCCAGCACAAAAAAACATTACAAAATTCACAAACTTTTCAAAAAACTTCCAAAGTACCGCTTGCTACAAATTTCAAAGACCGTATAACCCAAACTAATGAGGGAGGTGGGTGGGTGGGGGGAGGGGGGTGATTATTCTAATGGTGGGAATGAAAAAAAAGAGTACTTACGTTCTGGATTATGTACACTACAACAGTCGTGAGCACTGACAGTTCAGTCTGTGAATGCTCAAACACACCAATACACTAACTGGAAAATTAAGAGTTCAAGACCTGCACTGATGGTCACTTTTTTAATACCATGTCAGCTATAAAAGTTATATACAAATTTACACGTCACAGTGCACTACAGCTATTTAATCTAGGATTTGCTATGTTTTTCTTTGTAAGAGCTTTGTCCAGTTCATCAATTTCTGCCCTCTTCTCCTTTCTGAGGGCATTTGACTCAGCAATTAAGGTCAGCTTGCCCTTCTTTTCTGCATCTTCAGCATTTTTGTTAGCTGATTTTTCCAGAGCCGAGGCATCTGCAAAGAGACGGGTTCTTTTGATTTTAATTTCTGCAATCTCATTCTCTTCTGCCTTTCTCTTCTGTGATGCCAACTATTTTGCCTCGTCCTCCTTGAGTTTTTCCAGATGACGCAGATACTTGCTGTATGCACTGCCAGCATAGGACAGTAGTTCGTTAGTGATCTTAACTGACTGCACTCCACCAGCCTGACTAACTGCTTGGATTACATGCTGTCTAGGTTTAAGACTCTCTTGTTTGAGGTTCACAACAGTTGTTTCCTTGTTGACACTGAAACCGCGTTCAACTGTGGCCCGGCCATGGGACAACAGCAAGATCTGCTGGATCACCAGCCAGAGAAGATTATATGGTTTCTGTTGGCTCAGGCCAAATGTAATAATCCAGTTTTCACAAACTTTCACAGACCCGATCAAGTTTGGTTGATTTTTGCAAACTTTCACTGACGAAAACACACCACCTCAGTTTTCCCAAACTTCACTGACCGCTGGGAACCCTGTATATATATATATATATATATATATATATATATATATATATATATATATATATATATATATATATATATATATATATATATATATATATATATATATAGTCTCATATTTACCGGAATGTGTCAACCTGCACAACCGTTAGTACAACGGCCGTTGTGATACGGCCTCCCGGAAAGTGTCAACATCGCAAGTTGACAGATTACGGGAGAACTTAAAGTAGCTACGGAAACTTGAGAAAAAAGCAACTTTCGTCCCCTCTAGGCGACGAATTAGGTCACGCTTAGTTGTATCTAGGTCAGGAGACTTTTGCGAACCGTTTGGGAATATTTTCGAACCGTTTATTGACGCCGGATAGCGTCCTCACTTGGTTTCATACAATTTAAGAATCCAAGAAGGCAGATGGGTTTTTGGGACGGAAAGAGCGGAAAGAGTTAGGGCAAGGGCTAGTGATAGAACTGCAACTAACCCTTACCCGAACCCTTCCCCTTAAATAGCGCTCTTTCCGTCACAAAGTAAAATGTTGACACATTCCGGTGCGTATAAGAGTATATATATATATATATATATATATATATATATATTTGTGTGTGTGTGTGTGTGTGGTCATTTTGTAATTGTTTGGTTAGCTTTAACTGGAAGGAATCTCCTAGAAGGTCACTCATGTATTTCAAGTTATTTAGTATTGGGCAATGCAAATTTGGGAGGGAAGAGGGGGAGAAGGGCGCACCCAAAAAGTTTCAATTAAGGCACCCAAAGGGCACCCTCGCAAAAAAGTTAATTTCTAACCCTGAAGAAGAAAGATGAAAATACTAACTTTGATTCCAGCGTGTCAAGTTTATCTTGCAGTGTGCGGACCTCTCGGGTCAACTGTTCCTGCTGGCCCTGCAGCTCCTCATCCCTCTCCTTGTTGTAGCCCAGTTTGGACATCTCAGTCTGCACAGGCCATAAAACATTGCTAGAATACCTCACTGCCCAGACAAAATAACACTGCCATATTTCACTATGGTGTAACATTGAGACACAGCAATATCATTTCCGGACGGCGATTTGAGCAAAAAAAACAAAACAAAACACCACACAGCTGTGAATGATCAATCGGCTAACAAATAGAATATTTTTTTTTTGGTATCATACCATTTCAATGTTTGTCATAATGTTGGTTGATGTTCACATCATTTCACATGGGTGCATGTGGAATCTCAAAGATCTACATTTATGCTAGTTCTCCATCCCACCCACCCCACCCCACCCCCTCTCTCTCTCTCCTCCCTCCTTACCCCATCCCCTCCCCCTATCTCTCTCCTTTTTCATTGATAGTATTTACAGCAACCTTCATTTTTTCTTGCTCTTTCAATGATTACTCATGCCATGCCCACCTCCATTTTCTTCAGATTTTGCACAAGGGCATCATAGGTCTTCTGATCGTTCTTGCAGTCCTTGTCCGTATTTTTCGCATCCCCTTCTTTCTTCTTTATCTCTTGCTCTGCATGTTTCAGCCTGGAACCCAACACTTCACATCAGTGTCCTTACATAGCAAATTCAAGAAACAATATTACCATTGCAATGAACAAAATACAAGTGCTCTTCATGCAAGGTAGCATTTATTCATGTGAGGGTAACACTTAATAGAATTTCAGTAAAAACGCCGAGCAGTGATTTGCTTTCTCATGGGTTGAGCAAACTTGTAATTCACAACTAATGTATTGCTACAAATGAAGAATTTATGTCTTACTTTTATTAACAATGTCTAAGTGTGACATATAACACTAAAACTACTACAATAAAAACAGTGAATAGAAATAAAGCTGATCATACTTCATCTGAGCTTGTTTGGTGTTTGTCTCGGCAGTGCAAATCTCATTCTTGGCAGCTGCAAACAGGATGAAAATAAAGATGTAAGATACACACATATATTTTTAAACACGCTATTATGTGAACATGCATTTGAAAACAAAGAAGATTCTTATCATTTACACACATGAATACAAACACAAACACATGTGTAGGTAGGCACACCAGTGATGCACATGTTTTGGGACCCTAATAGCAGGGGTGAGATTTAGCGGTCGCCCGGTGGCCCGAGGCGACTTAAAACCAGCTCGGGCGACCTCACTTTATAATTGAGCCAGCCCGCCTGGCGACCTAAAAAAATGATAATACTTGCAGACTTTTAGAAGCTCGGTTCGAAGCGAGGGCGTTTTTAGGTCACTGTTCGTCTGCTACGAGTATGAAGCATACGCGAGCGTTATTTCCCTTTGCCTACTTCCCTTTTGCGCCAAGCGCGCTGTCTGCTTTGTTTGTGAAAAAGACACCCGCTACAAATTACGTGTATTGTTAAAATTTGTGTTTTATATGTGAACGATTGTAATTGTCGGGCTGCCTAAAAATCATGCGGGCTACCTCACTTTACTTACTAGCTAGCCCGGCGGGCTAGTTAGTCTCCTGGGTTAAATCTCACCCCTGTAATAGGACATGATGTCCTGAACACAAAAAAACAATAGGACATGATGTCCTGAATACAAAAAAGTAATAGGACACTGGCATTGTTGCCAAAAAGTCTTGTTGTTTACTTGGTATTACTGAACAGTAAAGAGACACTTCGAAACAGTGAAAGTTCAATTCTTGAAAATGTAGCGTTTTCTCTTGCTTGCCCACTTCTTTACAATCCGGTGAAGATACTCTTTTGAAGCGTTTTCAGTGTACCCCCTCTGAGATATCAAGAGATTGAATGTTTTCTGCATGACTGTCTTTCTCTGCATAACAGAGCCAAATTTCGCGAGAGGCAGATTTTCTTTTATTAGCCAGTTTACAGCTCTGTCTGTGGTGATCATTGCCTCCTCCTGATTTGTCAACAACAGATCCTCACAAATCTCTTCATTGTGTTGCTCTTGGGGCACTTGGATTGCTAGTTTGTGACTAGCTGTAGTTAAATGATCTTCCAATGCACTTTAAAAAAAAAAAAAAAAAAGTTAACGCAGCCCTGAGTATACGAGTTTTTTCCTACACCAGAACTTTTAAATACCGTACAGAACATGGCCTTTTTTTTTCATCATCAAATGTTACCCACGACTTCTGAAAAACGCGATCAACACGAGTACTAGTAGGCTGACTCAAAGTTGACGGTTTCTCGGCTTCGCGACCATCGGCATCGGAAGAATCCTCCACAGATCGTGTAGGCTCTGCTTCTTTTAATGTGCTGGGAACTGAATTACCCGCAAATAAGACGGTTATTGAGATTTGGTTTTTATCTGCCTTCAGTCTTTTTTTCGCAGACATTTTCGATAATTTCGATCGAATGTTTGGCTTACCAAAAGTACAAGTACAATGCCAACACAGATCCAACGTAAACTCAAGTCGCGAGCACCGATTGACTAAAAAAAAGCTGTATATGTTTCAAGGGCGCTGGTTGGCTGTTTTGCTTTGTGACTCGGGATAAAAATAGCAATCCCATGCAGGCGATGACAAGGGAGATAAGGCATATAATATACGTTTCAGCATGTAGACGACGGTCCCGGGGGCTTAATTTGCTTTCCGTCTAGCGCTGCATAAACGTTTCGCCCTCTTCGCAAAATCTATCGGACACGTGTCCGACTCGCCATCGTTTTAATCGGACAAGGTGTCCGCCTTGAAGTTTGACAATCGGACATTTTAAAAAACAAGCGGTCAATGTCCGGTGTCCGGGCAACTTGTGCATCACTGGGCACACAATTTGATTAATCTAACGCTGAGCCATGCAGAACAGATGTTGAACTTTGATCATTGATCATTTCACAGTTTTCTTCTCTAAATTTAGACTGCCCACCATAGACTTTTAACAGACTCCTCTACTTTTTTTTCTCTCCGCAAACCTTTCCATTGATTCAGAAATAGTTTCATTCTATACTGACCTGTGTGAGTAAGACTGTCAATGATTGTTGTAAACTGAGAACAAAATTTCCTTGCTGTTGTTGTTGGGACAATAAAGATACTGATAACGTTATCCACTACTGAAGCAAGAGCTTTGAATGTTTTTACGTATGGTACGTCTGCATCAAATAAATCCATTATACGAAACAAACATGTCTAACATATCTATTGTTACTACAAGAAAACAAAACAAAACAAAACAAATAAACTCATAACTGCTGAAGTAAAAGTAAACATTTTCAGTTCATTTAAAATCTTTATGAAGTTCCTCGTGAAAACACTGACCAATTATAAAAATGCCTTTTGTTATTCATCGACAAAAGCGTAATTCCTTCAATGGAAATAACGAATATTTATAAAAATGAAATGAAAACGGTGTACTATTACTACTAACCTAGCAGTTGCTCATTGAGGGTGGCAGCTTCTCCGTCATCATTGGAAGACAAACCAGAACTGACAGCTTGGAAATGCTTCTGGGCTGCAGTGTAATCAGCCGCATCTTTCTCACCGGCTGCCTTCACCTCCTGAATTTTCTGGGACATTTTTTCCAGGTCTTTCTGGCGAGCTGCAGTCATCTTGGCATTCTAAACCAAAAACAAAACATTATTACACAAAAGCAGTTCTCTGTGACTATGATTTAGGGTGTGGAATTTTGAAATGTTAAAAAATGCATTGTATAAATTAACATTCCCCACCTCTTAAAAAAGAAAATGAAAGATAAAGAGAAAAGAAAAAGATATGGGAGGACAACATTCGAGAATGGACTGGCTTGACACTGAGCAAAGCCACGAGGGTGCTGAGGACATAGAAAGATGGAGTACGCTGGTTAAACAATCATCTGTGGTGCCACAACAATTTTCGAGTAATGGGATAGGATAGGAAAGGAAGTTAACATTCGTTCATTCATGCACAGCATACAAATTACGAGGCACATAATTCTTCACACACATACATACACACCTGCCTTCTTCTATATCAATCATGGCTCAGAACAGTACTAAGAGTTGCGCATCCCTGTACATGGAAGGAGGCAAACTGAAATGTTATCACTGTCTTAAAATTTTGCATCCATTATCAAATGAAGCAACAGACTAAATCTAGGACCAAAAGCCACCAGCCAATAAGAAGAAAAAGTATTTAAAGATTCATTACAATTATTTACGCTACTACATAACTATTTTATATCTCCCTGCTTTTAATTTTAAGCCACACCTTTGAGTGAACGATATGGGTTTACTGTGTTTATGAGAGAGCATGTAAAGTGTGAGCGAGTATGTTGATTAAGATCATCACACTTTGAGACTGGTTATTGGGGAAATCGTGTATGTAGCAAACTGTTCAGATAATTATTTGAAGAATATTGGCCTGGCATCAACACTCACATCATCTTGGTTTTTAACAAGTTCCTTCTTTTTCTTCTCTTCAGCTTTGAGACCTTCCTGGCAATTGTCCAGGGCACTCTGAGCCGTAGCGTCCTGTTTCTGAACTTCCGCCAACGATGCCTCCAGTTTCTCCATCACACCCCCAGATTCCTGTCACAAACAGCACCACTGAATGTGAGCATTACAACAGATAACTATTTTATAAATAAGTTAAAGTAGTAATTTGTTGTGAGCATTGATTGACAAAAACGAGATCTTTAAGTTTAACAAAGTTTAAGTATGTAAACAATATCCTCCCCTCTTTCTGATCGAAGAACATAATTTTTTAACCATTTCAAAAGAAAACTTCCTAAAATGAAGAACAGACCCAGGCCTCCCATGTGCAATGAATCTAAGGTGTGGCCTCACTTTCATTTTACAATTTTAAGGAATTTTTGTTCACTCCTCGTTAAGCGTTTTAAGGAGTGGAAAAAAAAGGACAAAAGCGTACGTGCACGCTTTTCACAAGTCAACACACACACGTCATGCACACATTCACACCAGTGATTCATACACACACACACTCACATCAAACTGTGACGTCATTTCCTAAGCATATCCCGACGAATTAGGAGTTTTGTGATCAAAGAACATCAAGCTAACTTTCCAGTCATGCTAATTTTAGATATGATTCTTCCCGAAACAGCAAACACTCTTGTAAGAAGTAGCTGTTTGTCGGACACTCACTCAAAAAAACAATCCTTTTGGCCTTGCGTAATGTTGCGTTCATCATTTTCTCATGCAGTAAATAGATTTTTCAGGCGTGTTTCAAGACAAATTGTAACATTTAAGATGTACTTTCCACGTCTGATCTGCGATTCTAAGACCTGATTTTGGGGGTCTAAGGCGTGATTACACATGATTTCGGTGTCATGGGGAGCTCCGAGACCAAATAATTATTAAAGACGGTAACTAAAATACAACCAACAAACAAAAAGAAAATATGATAGTAATATGGTAAGATAGACCAGGACAGGGTGCAAAGATTAGGCAAAAGAACATTAATCAAGACAAGAAGAGAAACAAAACAGATAAGACCAGACCTCATCCCTTTTCCTGGTCAGTTCAGCAATCTGTTTGTCCAACTCAGCTACCTTCACCTTAATCTAAGGGAACAAAGAATAATGAGACATGGTTAGACCTGACTGAAACAAAAAGAACTTATAGATGACAGCAAGCTTAAGCTCCACTAGACACGCATGGGCAAGTACACCCACACATAATTCAATAACTTGACCTTGCAACACTGAAAGTAGTGAGCCAACCACAAAATTCTTACATTGTCAGTCATTAAGTCACTGAAACATCAATGATCAAAATTCTCATGAGCATAATTCTGATTTAGTTCAACAAAACAATTCTTGAAGGCAACCAGTCACCTCTTCTGTTTTTGCTTGAGTGGTCTTGATCAGCTCCTGGATTTCAACCAGTTCTTCTGCCGATCTCTTCTTCTTATTCTGAAATGTGAAACATTGCAAATATTAGAATAATTTAATAAAAATAACACTTTGACAATGTATTGCCGCCATTAAATTGAGTAAGTTCTGCTGGAATATCTCAAAGTGATAAGCTCACTTCTGCTTTCGATATAGGTAAAGAGGTAAAGGTGTCCCCGTAACCCGTTAGCCGTTGGGGAGGGAAGCGTTTGAGACCTCCTTTTTCTCTAGTCCAGCTTAATGAGGGTGGTTCCTATCTCGTCTCTTTACTTTCCCCAGTTCTAAACTAAAACAGATCCAGGTACCCATTCGAGCCTTCCAAGCATGGTCAGCCATCCAAATACTAATCCTTCCTGATGTGGCTTAAGATGAAACATCGCCACTATGAGCCCAAACCATTACACTACTGCACCACCCTAAATGGCTTTCTCAGAGGTGCCTACCCCTCAGTCTGACCATTTGTGTACTGGCTGCATCAAAAATGGGTATTTTGTGTAATGTCAGATTTCGCGCAACTCGCAACATTTGATCAAAAAATTATTGTCATGAAAACTGCCCCATTCACAAAACATCAATTCATACTAATTCCAGCTCACCATTTTAATCCTCATGAAACAAAATAATATAGAACTCGTCAAGTTATGGTAACAAATGCCTATCCTATCCCATAACTCGGAGGTCTTAGGGGCACCACAGATGATCGTTTAACCAACGTACTCCGCTCTCATCGTCATTCTCGTGTAACAAATGCACACTAATATATTATTTTTCGTGTTGTATTTTACTCCATACCCCCCCCCCCCCCCAAAAGATCTTCATATTGTCCAACAATTAATTAATATGAATTATGAATATATATAAATGCATAATTAGTTTCGTATATTCTGCTGAAACTGGCAACACTTTTTGTTTTCTGAACATACTAGAGTGTTCTGCATTTTGTTGTGTAAATACAGTGCCTTTTTATGCTTTTATGCACTTTGTATTAATTTTAGACACCTGAGCCACTTTTGGGAAAAACGCGTTTTATTTTTATGTGAGGGTTACCAACTTTGAACAGTTAAATGAGTGCCTTATATCCGATACTGTGAAGAAACTATAATACCTAAAAAGACTGTGAAGATATATGCCAACAACAAACCCTACATCACCAAGGAAACTAAATTAACTTTGAACAAAAAGAAACAGGCTTACAAGAACAATTTAGATAAAGAAACTAAGAAACAGATACAGAAAGAAATAAACAAGGACATTCGAAAAGGGAAAGAAAAATACAAGGAAAAAATTGAGGAACATTTTACAGAAAATAATATACAAAGAGTGTGGGAGGGAATGGGATTAATGTCTGGGTTCAAAGGTAAGAAAGGGGGGAGTGCACAACTTGGGGAATGTACTCAAGAATATGTAAATGACCTCAATAAGTTCTACTGTCGTTTTGACTGTCAAGATTTTTCTAGTCAGAGAGAGCAGTTAAGGGAAGGATTAATGGGGAGGAAAGGGGAGGAAGGAGAGGTTGAAAGTCAATTAGTTAGTGAGGAGGATGTAAGCTTAGCATTTACTAAGTTAAACACTCGAAAGGCTGCTGGTCCTGACAAAGTTACACCTAAGTTACTAAAAACATGTACTAACCAACTTGCTGGTATTTTTACTGTTCTGTTTAACATGTCTTTTACTCAGTCTGTTGTACCTACTCTTTGGAAGATGTCATGCATAGTAACTGTTCCTAAAAAGAATCCAGTCAAAGTTTTTAATGATCTTCGCCCTGTTGCTTTAACCTCTGTCACGATGAAAGTTTTTGAAAAATTTATTCTTAATAAGTTATATGTTTTAGTATCAGATTTTATTGACCCACTGCAGTTTGCCTATAGAAGTAAGAGAAATGTTGAAGACGCTGTTCTTTTTGTCCTCAACAAAATGTACTCACATTTAGAAAATGCACATTCTTGTGTCAGGCTTATGTTCTTTGATTTTAGTAGTGCCTTTAATACTATGCAATGCCATTCACTTGTTAAAAAACTAGCAGGCATGAATGTTGATATTAGAACTATTCTATGGATTGTTGACTATCTTACAAATAGACCTCAGTTTGTCAGAGTTCAAAACAATTCCAATTCTATTTTATACAATTCTAATATTGTGTTGACTAATACAGGAGCCCCTCAAGGAACTGTTCTAGCACCTTTTTTGTTTTCTTTGTACACCGCAGACCATAGACAAAAGCACGAATCCTGTCCCCTGATAAAATTTGCAGACGACACAGCACTCTCTGGTCTTATTACCAACAACATGGACAACATGTACAGAGATGAAATAGATAGCTTTGTCAACTGGTGTGATTCAAATTTTCTAGATCTTAATAAAAGCAAAACAAAAGAAATGATAATTGATTCTAGGAAGGGAAACAAGTTTGATTTTAATATTAAAATTTTCTCTCTAAATTTATTATTAATAAGCATACTTACCATGACTCAACAAGTGCAATGTTTTGGCGTTGCTAGGTGATAGTGCCCTTTTAGCGGAAGCTGGCAAAATCAAATCAAACATAGAGTTGCTTCCCTTGCACCAAACCGTCCCGTGTCCCACGTGCTACAATACGCGTCTAAGCGCTCACGGCAAAGGACAGCACACCTCATTCCTTATTTGGAACTGCGGGGAGGTGGGAGGGATATTAAATTGAGTCATGGTAAGTATGCTTATTAATAATAAATTTAGAGAGAAAATTTTAATATTAATTACACATACTGTACCATGACTCAACAAGTGCAGATTAGCACGAAAAGGACGGAGGGAAGCAACTTTATCTGAAACAATCTTACCGTGAACAGGCTGGGAAAGAGGACCGGGACTGCAGGGCTAATACCACAGAACCGACTCCAAGAAGCCATCCTCCCGAGAATGGCAGGACAGAAGCAGGAAGCAAGCTGGAACCGGCCGGGGTCTCCTGAAGCCCAGAAGCCCCTAACGAAGGCCGGACAACAGCCAAGCGTGAAGAAGGAGAACGCTTGGAATGCCGTGTGGAATCCCGGATGGAGGCCGCAGAAGCGAAAGCTCCCCGAGAGCTAGAGGAAGCACAGCCCCTGGGAAAGACGAAGGCGATCGGGGAACCAGGGCTGAGCTGGCCAAAAGGGAGCCACGAGAAAGAGAGAAGGGGACTCCTCCCCAGCCTTCCTGAGAACCCGCGGAAGGAGGGGGAATGGCGGGCAGGCATAAGTCTCCAACCCCTCCCAAGAAATGGACAACGCGACAACCGCCCCAGCCAGACCATCTGTGACCGGCGACACAAACAGGGGTAGCCTGGAAGAGTAACAAGAGGCAAAAAAGATCGATCAGTGGATTAAACCACTCCGCCCAAACTGGATGAAGAACAGAGTGGGACAGCGTCCAATCCGTGTGGACCACACAATGAGGGCGACCCAGAAGAGCGGCTAAGACAATGACAGAGCCGCAGACATGCTTGGCCACAAGCGTATAACCGAAATCAGCTAACCACAAAAGGAGGCTCTCCACCATCATGGAGAGAGCAGGGGAATGGGTAACCCCGGAGTGGTAGAAGAGAGAAACCACAGAGGAACTGACGGAGCGAACGAGCAAAAGGCCCCGAGGCAGGGAGGGAAGAAAACGATGAAGAGCCAGGCAAACGGTTTCCATCTCCAGGCGACGAAAATGCCAAGACAGCTGGTCCTGAGACCAAAACCCGAGAGCTGAAAGGCTGCCCGTAAGCGCACCCCAACCGACCAAAGACGCCCAGACATCTGGCTGAAACGATAACCTGACTCTCCAAAAGTAGCAGAAGGGACTGAAGCTTCTGCACCCGACGAGCCAAAGGGCAGACCGACCAATCGCGAGTGTCGAACGACATTCCCAGGTAGTTGAAAACCCGAGATGGAGACAACTCAGACTCGAGAGGGCTCACAGAGAACCCCAAGCGCCGAGTCCAAAGGAGAACGAGCCTGATGTGCACCAGACAGAGATCGTGAGAACTAGCCTTGACCAACCAGTCAACAAGATAAGCAGAGAACCGCACCCCGAGTCCGAGGACTACGGCAGCGAGTTCTTATTTTTTTTTTGTTAACAATCCTTGTTAAAACCCAAGGACTGAGAGACAAATCAAAGGGCCTCGAAAGAAAAACCCCATCCCTCCAGACGAAAACGCATCCAACGCCTGTGAAGAGGATGAACAGACACATGGAAATAGGCGTCAGAAAAATCGACACCGGGCGCCAACCGCCGGAAGCCTACGGGGAACAACGAAAAGGCGGCCGTAAAACCCCGGGAGTGAGGGCAAAGGACCCCCTCTATAGCGCCCTTCTGGAAAAGGGCTATGACCCAGCAAGAAACTGACGAGCCAAGCCACCAGCCCGGAGGGGAAGAGCACCTAGGGGTGGATAGGCAGGGATAGAGAAAAACGCGCCACTGCGTAAACGCCTACGGCGTACCTCAACCCTGCGACGGGAAGAGGAAGTACCACACTGCCCACCCCGAGGAGAGGGAACACGGACCGAGCGACCTCGACAACCGTCAGGAAAGAAAGACGGGGCCGAAGGAGAGTCCCGAGCCCAGAAGGCGAAACCATCTGAGTGGGACCGCTCCGACTCCTCACGAACAGCTGAGCGAACGTAAGGACCAAACAGAAAGTCGGGCACCAAGGGTCCCACCCGAAGCGAAGAGGACAAGAGCGGAGGCAACGGAGACGCTGACTGAAGAAAAGCGTCGCGACGCGCAAGAAGCAGGTTGACGTAGGCAAAAGCCTGCGATTCGCAACCCGAACGATGGAGGTACAGAGAGCCAGAATGAGAGGTTCTCTGTGAATTAAACACTGAAATGGATCTGCCCACAATGAAATCTCAGGACCTACGTAGATAGTCCTATATGTCCAGTCGCTTACACTTGATAAAGACCGACAGGCGTGTCCGATAGGCCCGCTCAATGATAACGACTTAGTATCGCAGATTTACGCGAATGTTGTTGTTGTTGTTTGTAGATTATAGTCACACGACACTTACGCATAAAGGTGACTACTGGACCGATTTATACTGACACCAGCGGGCCAGTTGTTGGTAAAGGGGAAAATAATATGATCACACGTTGACCAACCCGGGATTCGAACCAGCGACCTTTCGGTTACAAGCAAGACGCTCTTACCAACTGAGCTACCCGGCCCCTCCTGCAACAAGGACCTCACCGAAATCAACGAACCCTCGACGCAGAATATATGCCCAGAAGGCAAAGCAGAAGACAGCGCAGCAGACAGCGCGTCAGCGAGAGAAATATACTCAAGGGACCTAACAATAGCCACCTCTATCCGTGCCAGACCACCGACTGGAACAGGGATCGACGAAGGAGGTAAAGGCTTGAGGCCCCTCAAAAGAGCGAGATCATCCTGGGAAACCGGGAGCGAAAACCTCGGAAGAAACGACCGGGAGAGGAACTTCCCAGGAACACCGGTCGAAGAAGACGAACCCAACAAAAGAGCCCACAGCGGAAGCTCTAGGGAACCGAGGGACTTCCTCAAACGAAGAGGAAGAGGCCTCGCCCTCTAAAGACCTCTAGCCGTAGAGAAGGCCCAATCCACAAAACCTTTAACACTAGGAGACTCCCTGAATACAAGGCAAGCCTCATCAGACTCGGCAGAAGCAAGAGTCCCGCCTAGGAAGGAATGGAGGTGAGGTAGGGGTACCGAAACCCCCTCCATCACCTGAGGACAAAAAGCTGCAGCGTGTTGAACCGCCTTTATAAAAGAGCCTCAGGGTTAAGAGCCGGATATAAAGCTCCAGCACCCGAGCAATCAGGAACTAGGGTAGGAGGAACCAAGAGTGCCCCACCCCCACCAGAAGGCGGCGCGCACAAAGGCAAAGCGGCGTTCGCATGTAATCCGGAGGAAGGTAACGAAAAAAACCGAACCAACAGCCCCGGAAACCAGCACCCCAGACCCACAACCGAAACCGGAAGTGACAGAGGTCGAAGGGTGAACAGGGAAGGCTTGACTCAAACCAGACACGGAAGGGGGCCACGGGCAAACCGTACCCCCGATCCGGAAACCGGAGCCCCCGCCCCACGACCGCAAGCGGAAGTGGAGTACAAAGGAGGACGAGAGGGAGAATCCAAACCGGAAAAGGAAGAGGGTGACGGGTGACCGTACCCCCCGTACCGGAAACCAGAGCCCCCGCCCCACGACCGCAAGCAGAAGTGGAGTACAAAGGAGGATGAGAGGGAGAAACCAAACCGGAAGAGGGTGACGGGTGTACCGTACCCCCCGTACCGGAAACCAGAGCCCCCACCCCACGACCACAAGCGGAAGTGGAGTACAAAGGAGGATGAGAGGGAGAATCCAAACCGGAAAAGAGGGTGACGGGTGCACCGTACCCCCCGTACCGGAAACCAGAGCCCCCGCCCCACGACCGGAAGCGGAAGTGGAGAGCAATGGGGGCTGGACCGAGGGGGTGAGGGACAAACCGGACGAACTGGAAGCCACACCCCCTGTCGCCGCAGGACGAAACACTGCGTGCAGTGTTGAATATGTCCCAAGCTTGACATTAGCCCGAAGGCCCGACCCGGACTGAATCCCGCAGGAAACAGAAGGGAAGGCTTCGGCAGGGAGCGTATCCGGCCGTGCCGGGGCGTCCCCGCCGGAAATTAATGTGGTCCTAAACTAGGGCGACCACTTATATGAGCCAGAAGTCCCGACCCGGTCTGAATCCCGTAGGAAACAGAAGGGAACGGCTTCAGCAAGTAGCTGGCCCGGCCGTGCCGGAGCATCCCTGCTGGAAAATATGATGTGGTCCTAAATTAGGGCGACCACTTATACGTTTCTGGCCGTAACCTTGGCCAGAAACGGCCCCAAGGTCACTTCTGGCAAGACCAAGGAGCCACCCCTCACCTCACTACCACCACTCCCCACCTCCCTACCACAGCCTATACTGACCTGAAAGGCAGAGGACCACGAAGAAGGGGGCGCAGGAGTGGACAAACAGCGAAGCCAACGACGCAAAGCAGTCGTAAGACGGCAGAAGAGGGGACGGAAGAAAACCCCGGTCGTAGCGGGCGCTGCGCTAACAGCAACAGAAAGGACCGTAAACCGACCCAACTAGCGGGAACGGTCGACGAAGTAGAGACACGCAGCGACGGGGTGGAACTCGACGAACCGCTGCGGTAACAGGATAACAGGATAATAAACCAGAAAGAAAACCTTACAACTCCGCCGGCAGTAGCGACAACGAACTACCGGGCGAACGGAGTAAGCCAGCAAAAAGAGCTACAGTAGGCACAACCACTCTAACCAAGTGCCAAAAAAGGAATGAGGTGTGCTGTCCTTTGCCGTGAGCGCTTAGACGCGTATTGTAGCACGTGGGACACGGGACGGTTTGGTGCAAGGGAAGCAACTCTATGTTTGATTTGATTTTGCCAGCTTCCGCTAAAAGGGCACTATCACCTAGCAACGCCAAAACATTGCACTTGTTGAGTCATGGTACAGTATGTGTAATTAATCCTATCTTTATCAAAGGAGAAGAAGTAGAGAGAGTGCATGCATATAAGTATTTAGGTGTGGTTATCGATGATAGATTCACTTGGAAAGATAACACAAAATACATTTACAAGCGACTGCAAAGTAGAATGTTTTGTTTAAGAAAACTGAGATCCTTTAATGTAAAACAGGAAATTTTACAAATGTTTTATGCAGCTGTAATAGGAAGCATCATTTCTTTTGGAATCTCATGTTGGGGAGGAAACGTATCACAAACAGAAAAACGAAGATTGGACAAACAGATAAAAAGGGCTAGTGGGGTGGTTGGGAGGGAACAGGATGACATAGCGACGATACATAGCAGACAAGTGACAAAAAAGCTGACTGCAATTTTGGCTGACAGTAACCATCCCCTTTTCTTGGAATTTGACTCTCGACGGATAGACAGGAGTGGACGTTTTAGGGCACCAGCGGGAACATCAAATAGGTACAGGAACTCATTCATACCACTTGCCATTCAAGCACATAACAAACAAGTCAGTAGGTCTTACTAACCATACTCTACAACTCTCATGCAGCTTAGTTTAATTATTGTTTTTTATACATGTTTTTGTATAAATAGTTTATATGTTTACACACTAATAAGTTTTAAATTCTCATATTTATCTGTTCTTACGTTAACCCGTTTTACTGCTTAATTGAAATATCTGCATTATGAAAATATGTCCCTGTGTTTGAAGATCATTAATAATGTACAGTGGAACCTCTCACAACGACCCCCCTCTATAACGACTCCCCCGCTACAACGACCCATTTTATTTTAACCGATGTATTTCCTTATATTGCTGTCATCAGTATAGCGACTCCCTCGCTATAACGTCTAACGACCGATCTTTGCAGACCGTATAGCGACTTTCTCGGCATGACTGCACAATAAAAACTGTCTACGATCTTGTTCAGCACAGTCAGACAGGTACTTATATGTGACACGCCAGCCGATAAAGTAATCTTCTATAAGTTTGACGTCATCTTGTAACGTCACATTCTAGATTCTACTCTAGCTCGTTTGGGGTTTGCATTTCACTTTATTCACATCACGAGCGCGGCACTGAGAAGAAGCAAAGAAAGCGTGATGGGATGATGGAGTCTACAAAGAAAAGAAAATTTTTATCTCTGGAAGATCGAGTTAATGTTGTAAACAGACACAAAAAAGGAGAGACTGCCATTGCGATCGCAAAGAGTCTTAAAGTTGGAAAAACACAAATTCAAGGAATTATCCGAGACAAAGATGACATTCTTAAAAGGTGGGAAAGTGGTGATAATGCCGATCGTACGCGATCAAAACGGAGGAAGACAACATACTCGGAAGTAAATGAGAAAGTTTGGGATTGGTTTCTGGATGCTAGAAGAAAGAATATTCTGATCACTGGCAAAATGATTCAAGAAAAGGCCATTATGCTCTCTGTAAAGACCCCTCTCTATAAAGACCCCTCTCTATAAAGACCCCTCTCTATAAAGACCGATTTTTGTCAACATTTTCAAGGTCGTTGTAGAGAGGTTCCACTGTATAAATATTTATGTGTGTGTAAAAGAAGAATGAATGGACATGTTTAATTGACAGACAATGTAATTTCCATGCTTTTGGATTAATAAAGTAATATCTTATCTTATCTTATCTTAATATTGACCGATTTTAACTATTTACATTTTTTTTAATCTTCTAAAGGTTTGTACTATATAATAAAAACAAAATAAAACATCCTGAACCAAAATAAAATGTTTGTCCGTAATACCAAAATCTAAGTGTCGCTGAATGTCGTATGCAGGAGCAATGCTGAACTCTTTGTTGCAGTGAGCATAATTATGATAATGAACTCCTTTCGAAGATTCGATTATTCCTGAAAAACGTTCGCGATATTCGCGTAATAAATGTTGTCGCGCTCTTTGCTTACTTGCAACCTTACCCCGCTTTTCTTCAGACTCGCTCTCATCGTCACTCTTGTGTAAACGCTTTCGCAACACCATGTTTAGCACAATGGCGGATACAAAGTCTCTAGGGTCAGCAAGTAAAGGTAATAGCAGATCGGAATATATATAAAATCAGTGCGGAAATTTTTTTTTTTGGAGTGGGGGGGGGGGGGGTGTGGTTTACACCACGAAAATGCGTATTTGTAAGGAATTGCTCGTATTGTCATATTTTACGCTAAAAATTCGTAAAATTATGCGCCAGCGTGTACGGTAGGCACCTCTGCTTTCTATATATGTGGCGGAATGGGAGGCGACTGGTTCAAGCTTGGGAGAGAGGTTGTCTACCTTTCATTTGTTGCTTAGACTAGGTCTGGGTAGCTCCTGCTGTGCAGAATCTTTTGGTGTGGCTATTGGTTTATGCAGGACAAGGCGACACGACATTTATTCTCCCCGGCTGACCATTTGTCTTCTGCTTTTGGTGGTGAGCAGGACTACATTGTCGGCAGTCATTTTATGCAAGTCAGTGGCACTGGCTTGTATGGAGTGTCGTGGCACTAGCAGCCGGTTTACTACCAACACGCTTCCCTGCCTTGCAGGGCAAATATATTTAATGTCCCTCTTACGAGGGATAATTGAAAAATAACAGCTCGGGTTGGGGTTGGGCTGTATCCTCAAGGTGGTGGCCAAGAGACGAGAGTGAAATACTCCGCTCAGTTACATATATATATATCAAGACTAAATGATGACCCTGAGCTTCAATATATATAGAATATATATATATATATATATACGAGGGCAGCCCGATAAGTACTTAGCCTCACCGCCCAATGGCGCTAGTATCGCAAGAGCAATTAACTATCGTGTAGTACATTCTCGTAGACGGCTACTGTCGAAATTTCAGCCAGATCGGACTCATAGTTTTACTTTGACAGTGTGCAGAAGCGGGCGTGTCTGCGGATTTTAGAAAAATTTAAAAAGAGCAATATCGGTCGGTGATTCGATTCTTAGGCTACGAACTGCTGCCCCATCCACCGTAATCTCCAGATTTGGCCCCGTGCGACTTCAAAGTTCTTTTTGTTTCCAAACTTGAAAAAGTCACTCGCCGGCCAGAAATTTGAGTCGAACGAGGAGGTCATCGCCGCTACTTTGCAGACCTCGAAAAAACATATTTTTCAGACGGGTTAAAGAAGTTGGAGCATCGCTGGGTCAAGTGTATCTTAACTAAAAAGAGACTATATTGAAAAATAAATCGCCACTTTTTCAAAATTTTCGTTTGTCTTTTGTAGGCTAAGTATTTATCGGACCACCCTCATATATATAATTTCACTTTGCAAAGGGATAAACATCAGGAATATGTTACCAAAATGAAATAGAACATTTTGTTACGATTGTGAAGCGCACGATAATTCTGATTATTTTTATCAGGCAAAGCATGCAGTGATAGCTTATATTTACCTCTGATTTGATTTTGCGTTGTTGCTAAAAGAAGCTTTGTATGTTGTTGATCATTCTCGTCGGTCAATATTTTTGAGAATTTTCTGGAATTACTTGTTTAATATTGATCGAAGTATCCAGATCTATCTCATAATAATTAACAATTCTTCAAAGAATGTTCTATGAAGTAAGATATTGAGTAGTTTCGGTAACGAGTTTTATTTTTTGATTGGGTGTTATTGCATCATGCTGGAATGTGCAATTTTTTCTTGTTTGCAGAGAGGCTATATAAGTAATGCATTGTTTGCTTAAAAAGTGATCTTTGCAGTGATTTTTGGAAAGTGATCTTGTATACAGTTGTTGATGTTTGCTGAATAAAGTTGGAAAACTTTATATTATGACGACTCCTGATTTGCTGCTGCGTGGATAAACGAATTCGAGTTAAACATATCAAGATTCAAGCATCAGGGCTGAATCAACAATTGATAAATAACGTGTAACACATGTAATGCTTTCCAATGCTAGACTAAAACTGAAGGGAAAAAAAAAGCAACAGCAACAATAATTTAAACTACAAGCAAACAAAGGGAGAGCATCAGATGCTATTCAACTAAAGTTTAATTAGCCAACCTCGGCGCAAACAAACTGGTAAGCCACGTAGAGTTTGCTCAGGTGCTCCAGCTCACGAAGAATCTTCTGGTACTCGAGGTAAGATGATCGCTCATCACGAAGCTTTGTCAGTGTTGGTGTGATATCTTCTTGCAGCACCTTATTGACGGAGCAAAAATAATTTCAGTAAATTTAAAATGTCATAAAAAAAGTGTACAACAAAACGACCTTTTAATTTTTTTTAATTGTTTTTTTTTTTTTTACAGAAGACAAATGTGTACGATAAAACGTAAACCAAGAGCATCTCAAGTTCAGTACTAAATAACCTCAAAAATCTTTTTTTTTTTAAAGTAATATAGAAACTGTGTAAAAACATTTACTTAAACTGAAAAGAGGTAACAGCAAAGTACATACAGTGTCAATCTCCTTCAGCTTGGTGTCTTTCTTCTCGATAGTTTTCTGGGCAGCTTCACGCTTGGTTTCATACAGTCTGGTGCCAGCTGCTTCTTCAATCATAGACAAGATCTGAAACAAGCCAATAGAAACTGGTCAACATTCGTAGAAAACCAGATAAAAAAGACTTGAAGTTGAGAAACTTATAAACAATATAAAACAACAACTAATAAACTACATCAGTAAACACCAGGGCTTGCCGAATTTTCAAATTTCTGTAATTCCCGGGGTAATGTAAATTTGATTTCTGTAATTCCCTCCAAATTTTTACATTACCCATGACTTTCCTTCTAAGTCGCCGGCAAATTAACCGGATGTTTATTGAGTTTACGTTACTATAACAAACTCTTAACTGATCCCCCATTTATCGACAATGCACCAATGAAATTTTATGAAAGAAAACACGTCGGAAGGTGGCCGGAAGGGAAGTAACTAAAGCAGGCAGACGACACAAAACAAAACAAACAGTTGTTCGCGGCGATAGAAATCTCGCAGAAAAAAATTACTTTTGGTTCATGGTAAAATGTCAGCTCACATGAAAGCGAAAAGAGTGAAGCTCTATTTTTTTTATATTTGTGATTTCTGTATTACCCTCGGGAAATGTACTTGATGAATGTGTACTACCCGACGAAATTTTACACTTCCCCGGGTAACGGGAAGTGGGATTTCGCAAGCCCTGAACACCCCCTCCCCCTCCCTCACTCCCTAAAAAAAATAAATACAAAGAGTAGAGAATTGCACTAACAAAGTACATTAAAGTATAATTTAGTCAGGAATGGCTCCTACAGCTCACCCGTTAAACAACACCATGGACCGGAATCCAGATACAGAAAGTATATAGCACAAGTGATGATCAACATCATTAAGTGATTAACCAAAACTTCACATTTGTCTGGAAATATACAGCAAACACTACATTCTCTCTCCCCCCAATATTATTTATTTTTGACTTATAAAACTATCTTGTGCTTATTATTAACCTCACAACTCTTGCAACGATTTTTTTCACATGAAGTATCATTTTAAAATAATAATATAACATATACTATTTAGAAAGCAGCACTGACCTCTGGTGGCTTCATGTTGAGCACCTTTGTAATGCGTCCTTGCATGATGAGGAAGTGAGGATTGTTGACATTCAGCTGCACTGAGCGAAACAAATCCTGTACACGATTGTTGTTAGCATTGCTGCCGTTGATCAGGTACTTGTTTCGACCACCAATCACCACCTACAAAAGTAACACGGAGCAAGCCGAGTAAAAAAAAAGGTAAATCTTTAAAATGACACACTAGAAACTTCTTGTAATTTTGAATTAAGCTCCAGGACTGACCATGAAGCAATGCCAATAATACATTGGGCAGCTTGTGTTTGAGCCTGTATCGGCCAGCACTTTGAGAAGCTCTTGAGCTGGAAAAGCACTATATAATATTATTATAATTTATATGAACAATTAAATAAAATTATTTAAATCACAGAAACATGTAACTCCATGAACTGCTGAACAATTAACTTATTTAATATTACTCAATTAGACTTGAGACAAAAACTAATAACGCCAAGGTGAGATGGTAAGTGTGCTACTGATGAACAACTTAGCAAGATCCGAGCGAGAGACAACATCGTCATAGGAACCTGGAATGTCAGGACCCTAACTGGGAAAATTAGAACAACTGGCCCACGAGCTGGACCGCTATCGATTGAACATTTTAGTATCCACGAACTGCGCTGGAAAGGACTAGGTAAAACAACAACCGACAAAGCTTTATTTCAGCAGGAAAGATGATGACAGGCACGAATACGGTGTGGGATTCTTGGTCCACAAATTACATTCTAGCCACTGTCATAGGTTGCCGCCTAGTCTCCAGTAGACTCATTACCATCTATCTGAGAACAGCCCCTTTTAACATCACCATCATCCATGCCTATGCCCCAACCTCAGACTATGATCAGTGATGTCGTTTTTATCGGCAAATCGGTCATTCACCGAAAAAATTCCAAAATGTCCAAAAGAGTCATGTTCTGATCGGCCCGCTGTCCTAAGTTGTACGCCTCAATCGGCCATCCTTTGTCCTTTTTTTGTTTGCTTGTCTCATGTCATTTTCGTTGTTATTGCTTCTGGCCATATTAATTTCATATCAGATAAATAATGGTGTTATGAGTTATTGTCGAACATCGCGTATCGTAAGCACCAAGCAGATGACACATCATGCATCAGCAGAGAGAGTTAGAGTAACTCCCCTTGTTGCAAACGGCGTGCTTCTTTCGAAATGCCTGCGAAAAAGAAGCTGAAACTTATCAGTGGCTAGCGCTTCCTCTCGTTTGGTGTTGGAAAGAAGGAAAAAGAGAAAGAGAGTTGAACAACCTCTCAGACTGACAAATCAGGGTGATGCAGCGCCATCAAACACTGTGACATTGGACCTGACTCAGACTGTTTTTGTTTTATGTGTTTGCATGATCAGAGATTCACCTAAGTTCACAGTTCAGTTGAAGAGTTTATTAGTCATCCATTCTAGTCATTTCATCAAGTTTTATATTGTTTTGTTTTTAATAAATGTAAGTGACACTTTTATCGTCAGTGTTCTGTGTGTGGTATTAGTTGCACAATTTTCGTAAGTCAAAATGATGGCTGAAAGATTTTTAAAATGTTTTAAAGGTTTGTGACTGAATCGACCAAATGGCCTGCGCTGAAAATTAACATCACTGCTATTATTAAAGCAAAGTCGAGGATTTCTATGAACATCTACAGTCTATCCTTTACCAAGTGCCGAAGAAGGACATAGTCATAGAGCAAGGCGACTGGAATGCCAAGGTTGGCCTATGCCCCAACCTCAGACTATGATGACTTCAAAGTCGAGGATTTCTATGAACATCTGTACTATAGGCTATCCTTTACCAAGTGCGGAAGAAGTACATAGTCATAGTGCAAGGCACTGAAATGCCAAGGTTGGCCAAGATGCGCACCACAACTGGGGAGACACATGTGGACCCCACAGCAAAAACGAGACAAATGACAGGTGTCTGAGACTCTTGGAGTTTGCCAGCTACAACAATTTGATACTGGCAAACACGCTTGGTCTCCACAAAATATTCAACCGATGGACATAACACGGTTCCAGCGGGGAGCATCACAGCCAAATTGACTACATCATGGTCAAGACACGCTTCAGGTGAAGCATCAACATTGGCAGGACATGCATTTTTCCAGGAGCAGACATCAGAAGTGACCACGATCTGGTGATGATGTCGTTCCAGCTCCACTTGAAGAAAGTAAACACAGCAAAGTGCACCAGACTGAAGTTCGACTGGACAAACTGCAAGACCCGGAGGTGGCAGAAATATTCCCAGCCACAATTTTAGGGAAATTTGCACCACAGCTCGTTTTGGGAGCTGGTGAAGTAGAAGTCAGCACCATGACCACCACCTTTCACTCAGCTGTGACAGATGCCGCCACTGAGATCCTTGGAAAGCACCGCCCAATGAAACCGTGGATCACATCTGAACTTTTGGACCTGTGTGATAAGCGCAGAAATGAAAAAGAAAAAGAACATCTCACAGGGAGCTGATGCCTACTGAAAAATCAACAATGGCATCCGGAAAGTGATGAGCACAGCAAAGGAGAACTGGACACAAGATCATTGCCAGGAAATAGAGTTCTAACAGTCTAAACAAGAACAACAGCAAGAAGGCCTACCAGAATGAAGCGGCTGACAAGTGCTAAACAGCCCAAGGTCTCCATGATTCAAGGCAAGTCTGGCAGAAGAACAAGAAGTCTTGGATAGATGGACACAGAACTGCTCTAACCTTTACAACCACACACCAAATGGAGACCCATCAGTTCTAGCATGTCCCCAGAACAGAGAAGAAGAAATCCTCCCAATTCTCCGAGAAGATGTTTAGAAGATGTTTAGGCAGCAGTGCAATCGCTGAAGAGGGGGAGGTCAGCAGGAGTGGCAACATACCCGTGGAATTGCTTCAAGCAGGGGGAGAAGCGACGCCCTCACCATTATATACATGTACAATAAGATCTGGGAGTGGGAAGTGTCCTACACCATGGACCCAGTTGCTTGTCATTACTCTTCCCAAAAAGGAAAACATTCAGGAGTGTGCCTCATCAGCCATCCCAGCAAGGTCCTCCTGAAAATAATACTCAACAGGTTGAAACCCCAAGTTGAACAAATCATAGCTGAAGAACAAGCAAGATTTAGGGCAGGACGAAGTACCCCTGAACAGATTTTCAACCTCAGAATAATCTGCGAGAAATACCTACAGCACATGTGTTTGTAAACTTCAAGAAAGCATTTGACCGAGTCTGGCATGCAGCTCTGTAGTGTTAGCAACCATGACAGTATACAACATCAGCCATAGAAATTATTGAAGTCATCAAAAGCCTGTATGACAAGACTACCAGTGCAGTCCTCTACAACAGCGCAACAAGGAACTGGTTCGGAACAACAATCGGTGTGCATCAAGGACGCCTACTCTCTCCAACATCTTCCTAGAGCGCATCATGTCAGATGCCCTTGCAGATCACAAAGACACAGTCAGCATAGGGGGTAGAGCAATCTCCAACCTCCGTTTTGCGGATGACATTGATGGATTGGATGGAGATGAACAAGAACATGAACAGCTGGTACAGACTTGACACCACATCCAGAGCCTATGGAATGGAAATAAGTGCAGAAAAGACCAATGTGGTGACCACCAACACCAATGGCATAAAAACGGACATCAAAGTTCAAGGCCAATCCCTTAACACAATGCATAGCTTCAAACTTTTAGGAGCCATTGTATCAGATAATGGGTCCCGACAGGAAGTCCTCTCCAGGTTGAAGCCCATTTGAAAACACAAGACCATCAGTCTACATTCCAAGGTAAGGCTACTGCACTCCCTTGTTACCTCCACCTTCCTATACGTTGGTGAAACATGGACACTCACAGCAGATCTACAATGAAGAATACAAATACTCAGCACATCCCCAATGATTAAGTCTGACAGACCATCACACAAGCCATTGGACAACATGATAACATGCTCACAGTGGTGAAGAAACAGAAACTCTGATGGTATGGCCTTGTCACCAAAGCATCAGGTCTTGCAAACAGCAAAGACCATCCTGCAAGCAAGAAGGTAGAATAAGAGGGAGACAGAAAAAGAGGTTGGAGGACAACATTCAAGAATGGGCTGGATTGGCACTGAGCGAAGCCATGGAGGTTGCCGAGTCCTGACAGAGAAAGATGGAGTACATTGATTAAATGATCATCTGTGGTATCCCATCGACTTTGGAGTTACGGGATTGGATACAAAAACTAAGTAAAAGTCTAAATGCAATATATAGCAATGATCAAGATCGGCGCCTCGTCATCAAAAATCATAAAGAAGCCTCAGAAGGGGGTACGGGTTCCGGTTATGGCTAGGGTTAGCAAAGTCAAATCCTAACCCCAATGCATGAAATATATTTTTTTGGGGGGTTGTACATTTTCTTCTATTCTTTGGACTACAAACATGTTCTGCGCTTTTTTGGAATGTGCACTTTTTTGGAATTAGTAGTATTATAGAAGGGGCTGCCCATTTTTTTAATTCCAACATTGGCCCGCTAGGGTTAGGATTAGGACCTAACCCCCTAACCTTTCCGTAACCCTAAACTAGTAAACCAAACCTTAACCCTAACCCGAACCCTAACCAATGTTGGAATTCCAAAACTGGGCAGGCCAATTCTAGAATTGCGCAGGCCAATTCTAGAATTGCCCAGATTCCAAAAAAGCGCAGAACATATACATTATGCAATGGAGTACCAAGTAGCATTATAAGACTTTAAGAGGCTGTTTTCTTAACCATTTCCAACGTTATACATGTTTAAACAGATTTAAATGTTAATGTACCATCATAAGATTTCAATACTCACCTGTCTTGTAACAACTATCTCATCATATTGCTCATATCCCAGTGGACTCTGTTTTTTGTCCAAATTGTCAAATGTAATGCTGACGGTTGCCTTGGTGACACCAGCTTGACCATTTTTGTACACAAGCTCCTGGAGACTTGCCGCCCTCACCTGTCACAAATTAATTAATAATCACAAAAGCGTTATAGAGTAAACAACTTTAATAACGGATGAACTTTAAAAATAACACATGGGTACGACAGAACGAAGAAACAATAAATTACCGCTTACGTGTGTCAAATTAGTAATGCCGAGTAGAAAGCAAATCGAATCCAAGATATTGGACTTGCCGCTTCCATTTAATCCTGTGATTGCGTTAAAAAGCGGATCAAATCCATTAACCTCGGTCCGCTGAGCATAGGATTTAAATCCATCTATCACAATGGACTTGATATACATTTCCAATCGCACCAAATCACTAAAATTTGATGAAAGAGAAAGTGGAAAAGCGTAAAAGTAAATTTGAAGTTGAATGTGGCGCTCAAAGACATCAACTTCCGTTTTGACATGCGCAGCTCAAACATTAAATTACAAGTATCTAAAACTACCATTTAATATTGTTATGAATCAAAATAACCCAATAATGCGCTCAATAACAGGCGCATTGTGTTTTATTAAAACATAATAAAAATTTTATTTCGTAATTCAAACCTTGTTTGCTCTTGATCTATTTGAATTTATTTATATTGGTAGGATTGGTAGTATTGAGACATGTTAAACAATAGAGCACTTCCTTCTTCAAGTTTGGAGCTTTGGAAACACCAAAATGGGAGCTGCGCAAAGTGATTTCACAGAACAAGAGCTTGATGACTACCAGGTAAACTGAAAATATTGTTAACTGGTAAATATTTATTTAAACAGATATTCATATTATATAAAGTAATTTAACCAATTAATAATACTTTTTTAGTTTTAAAGGTTTTTGTTTGCGGATCAGGCTGGCATGATGCCAGTGATTATTGAGATTGAGCAAGTGGTTGAAGTGCTCGTCTGCTGTTACTGTCGTGACTCTGATTATGCTAAAAATAACCCCGATCCATAGCCCGACCTATCCCATAACTCGGAGGTCGTAGGAGCACCACAGATGATCGTTTAACCAGCATACACATCTTTCCCTGTCCTAGTGGGGCCGGGTAGCTCAGTTGGTAAGAGCGTCTTGCTAGTAACCGAAAGGTCGCTGGTTCGAATCCCGGATTGGTCAACGTGTGATCATATTATTTTCCCCTTTACCAACAACTGGCCCGCTGGTGTCAGTATAAATCGGTCCAGTAGTCACCTATATATGCAAAAGTGTCGTGTGACTATAATCTACAAACAACATCCCTGTCCTCAGCAACCCTGATTGTTTCGCTCAGTGTCAAACCAGTCCATTCTCGAATGTTGTCCTCCCACCTCTTTTTCGGTCTCCCTCTTCTTCTACCTCCTTGCACTATGCCTAGCAGGATGGTCTTTGCAAGACCTGATTATTTGGTGACGTGGCCATACCATCGGAGTTTACGTTTTTTGACCACTGTGAGCAGGTCATCTTGTTGTCCAATGGCTTGTGTGATGGTCTGTCGGACTTCGTCGTTGGTGATGTGCTGGGTATAGGAAATGCCCAGAAGTCTTCTGTAGCACCTCATCTCCATGCTTTGTATTCTTCGTTGGAGATCTGCTGTGAGTGTCCATGTTTCGCAAGCATATAGGAAGATGGAGATGACAAGGGAGCGCTGCAGCCTTACCTTGGAATGTAGACTGATGGTCCTGTCTTTCCAAATTGGCTTCAACCTCGCCAGGGCAGCAGTTGTTTGTGCGATCTTGGAGAGGACATCCTTCTGGGACCCATTGTCTGATACAATGGCTCCTAAATATTTGAAGTTATGCACTGTGTTGAGGGATTGGCCTTGGACTTTGATGTCCATGTTGATGCCATTGGACGATTGGTGTTGTTGGTCATCATTTTGGTCTTCTTTGCCCGACCAATGTTTTGAATTGTGAAATTCAGTAGCAAACCAACAACTTCAGCAAGGAAACAAAATACGGTGTGAACAGCATACAATTTAGCTTTAGTTTAATAAACATTGAACCCAGTATATTCGGATGAGAGTATAAACCGAGGTCTAGTGTGTGTCGCATACATTCGACCATATCCTATCCTATCCTATCCTTTACTATCATATCCCGCAACTTGGAGGTCGTAGGGGCACCACAGATTTTCGTTTAACCAACATACTCCATCTTTCCCTGTCCTCAGCAACACTGTTTGTCTCGCTGAGTGTCAAACCAGTCCATTCTCGAATGTTGTCCTCTTTTTCGGTCTCCCTCTTCTTCTACCTCCTTGCACTGTGCCTTGCAGGATGGTCTTTGCAAGACCTGATGATCTGGTGACGTGGCCATACCATCAGAGTTTCCATTTTTTCACCGCTGTGAGCAGGTCATCGTGTTGTCCAATGGCTTTTGTGATGGTCTTTCGGACTTCGTCGTTGGTGATGTGCTGGGTATAGGAAATGCCCAGAAGTCTTCTGTAGCACATGATCTCCATGCTTTGTATTCTTCGTTGGAGATCTGCTGTGAGTGTCTATGTTTCGCAAGCATATAATAGGAAAATGGAGATGACAAGGGAGCGCAGCAGTCTTACCTTGGAATGTAGACTGATGGTCCTGTCTTTCCAAATGGGCTTCAACCTCGTCAGGGCAGCAGCTGTTTGTGTGATCCCGGAGAGGACTTTCTGTCGGGACCCATTGTCTGATACAATGGCTCCTAAATATTTGAAGCTATTCACTGTGTTGAGGCTGATGGTGCGGTAATTTTCACATTCCTGAAAGTTACCTTTTTTTGGAAGAGTGATGACAAGCGACTGGGTCCATGGTGTAGGCCACTCCCCACTCTGCCAGATCTTGTTACAGATAATGGTGAGTGCGTCAATCATCGCTTCTCCTCCTGCTTGAAGCAGTTCGGTGGGTATGTTGTCCACTCCCGCTGACTTCACCTTCAGCGATTGCACTGCTGCCTCAACTTCTTCTCGGAGAATGGGGAGGATTTCTTATTCTTCTCTGTTCTCTGGACATGCTCTGGACATTCCACCATAACGGACGTTAAAGATCCTGACGCTCATGTCCTAGGCTGGTGAGTGCCGGTGACAAGAACACATCCAGCATGCACCTTGGCTGCGCACGCCAAAAGTTGTGGAATCATTTCCCTAGAATACAGGGTATCCAAAGTATTATGAAGAAGAAGAAGGATATTTATATATTATCAACTTGATAAACTGTTACATCCGCTTTACCTGATCCGTTTGTTTGTTTGTTTTGCCGTATATGCCCGCAATCAATCGTGTTGCACGTTGATCACTATGGCACTTACCAAGGCGCATGGTGGGTGTGTTCTTGTCACCGGCACTCACTCATCTAGGACATGAGCGTCAGGATCTTTAAAGTCCATTATGATGGAATGTATGCAACACAGACTAGACCTCAGTTTATACTCTCATCCGATGGAGTAAGGTTCAACATAAAGTCATAAGCCAACATTTTTTTTGGGAAAATATTTCCATACATGTGCTTACTATAAGTATAAAATTGTTCCTTATCGAAGTTCATGTTTGTTTATTTTAAATCTTTGGACTACATACATTCTTCCTGTTTAGTAATAATTTTACACAGTTTCATATTCACTAATTCAGATCGGTTTGTGTGTATGTTTGTTTCAGACCTTGACATATTTGACCAAGAAGGAAATTCTACAGTAAGTACAGCCACATGTATATTGTCTTTCATTTTTACATTTCTTGAATCACAATTTTATTTAGATTTCATTATACTATAGTATACTGTATAAGAAAAAAAATTGTAACAATAATAATAATAATAAATGTTATAATAATAATATTAACATTATTATTACTTATTATTATATAAAAGAGTTATGAAATAAAATAAATAAATGATTATTTTTAATTTTAAGATCTATAATCCTAGGGCATGTGATGATATGTTTTTTTTTGTTTTCTTTTTCACTGTTAAGCAGTGTCATGTTTGTCTCTGTTAAATATTTGTTGGTCAACATACCCAGTTTTACAGTTAGTTTTTCATTAATGAGCTTTTTTTTTGTTTGCCTGTGTAAGTTTTCTAAATTTGTTTGCCAAATGTTTTTTCATATATAAAATCTGCTTTTACTTTAATTTTTGTTCATTTGGTTGCAGTGTACACAAAAGGTTTACATCCCTTGACATAGCGCGGGTTCAGCGTGATAAAAATGCCAAACTGTCATTTGCTCAGATAGCAGAACTTTCAGAGTTGAAGGTATTATAGTAATCTCTTTCTGTTATAAGATGTGCTTAGACATCTTACTAGCTTGTCAATGCACGGGAGGATATTTGTGCAGCCCTTTTCCCAAAATACCTAATGATTTGAGGGGGATGCCACACCACCTGCTGCGGCTGCTTCCATAGAACTTAAAATAGTTTGTGTGTGTAGTTGGAGAGGAAATGATAGCACCAAAGACGAGAACATGCTCACATTTGCACTCTACACTTGAACACGCTGATGATGATGACACAGTTCACTATTCACTCAATGATTATGAATAATAATGGATGATGAGTGATTAATAATCGAATTTACTGCAGCATTGTTGATCTTTGTATTGTTCCAGTATTTGTTGATGACACTGTAGACCAAGCGAGTGAAACCAAGATTTATCTTTGGCGATAATATTAAATCTTTTACTTATCCTAAATTCTCGTATTGAAGCTGAGCCTCGTTTCTAACGATGATGTCACTGGCGACCTTTTACGTACTCGCCATTGCTGCGGTCTCTGCTGTGGATCTCACTTAAATGTCTCTGTCTCCCTCTCCGCCTCTGTGCCGCTTCTGCATCTATGTAGTTCTGTCTCCGTGTTCTGGCCACTTCTATGCTACTGCAGCTTCTGTGCCGTGGCGGCGTTGGTGCTGTCGCTGCTCTGTATTGTCACGCCCACGATGGCAGTTGAAGATTGAACCCAACGGTTTGTGAAGAATGGCCTCCAACTTCAATATCGGCCAGTTGATTACCTTTGGTCACTGGCCCTCATCAGTGAAAAGCGCTGATGGACACTACTGCAGCTTCTGTGCCGTGGCAGCGTTGGTGCTGTCGCTGCTCTGTATTGTCAGGCCCACGATGGCAGTTGAAGATTGAACCCAACGGTTTGTGAAGAATGGCCTCCAACTTCAATAACGGCCAGTTGATTACCTTCGGTCACTGGCCCTCATCAGTGAAAAGCGCTGATGGACACTCTGCAATTGGTGCCTTCAGCTGATCCATGATTCCATGCACCCGCTGGTACGTCCCTGTATTTTCCTGGATATCTTACAACCGACTTGCCTTGCAACAGTTTACTGTATTGGATGACTGATGTAGTGATGTCCTCCCTGGTCAAAATACCCCTTCTGAGTGAAGATTTTCCATTTTGCTTCCAAGGTATCAGGGTCATGGAAACCAATCATCAATTTGCTATATGATGCAGTCAGTCTGTGACACATTAGACGAAGATGTCAAAATCGCAGACTATTAAATTGTATCGAGACTGAAGATTTAAAGGTTCCCTAAAATTGTTTTTATGAACATCAAGAAACAAAAATGAAGATACAATGTTGCTGATATGAAGTGACGCCTATTTTCGCGACATAGATATACATTTAATATACATATGATACATATAATAAATTTATATTCAGAAAGATTAATGAATAACAATGATCTTTATATGATAGAACACGCTAAAGATTTGTTAGGTAACTGATGTTCTTTATACTTTTCCATTAAAACTATATAAAACTCTTTTGTAAAACATAATTTCCCCAACATTGTGTACCAACAATAAAAATGAATGAATTCTTGACACAAATTGGACTTGACCACAAATTAAATGTTTAAATAAAAGCATTTTTGTATTTGCAGATGAATCCTTTCAAAGACCAGATTATGAAGGTTTTCTCATCTAGCGGCGATGGCATGACGTTTGAAGATTTCCTGGACATGATGTCAGTTTTTAGTGACAATGCACCCAAACCAGTCAAAGTGGAGTATGCGTTCAGGATCTATGGTTAGCATTCTTTAACTTGTATACTGACTGGTTGATCAATGGAAGATTTCTTTTACAGTTTTTTTTCACTTGCTGATTCTTCAAACTGTTGAAAATAATGCATCTGATGTATTATCGCTGAAAGAGAATACAGCTTTTTTTTTTCTTTTGCATTCAGTGTCAGTTCTGAAAGCTCATTTAAAAAAAATGATTTGAACTTTTATATATATGTACCACATATCTCAAAACCCTTATAAAATTCTTCTGAAATATGCGTTTAGTTCTTGTTATATTGCAGTGAGCAGGACTATGATTTTTTGTATACATTTATGCAATAGTATGCTAGGTATTGCCATTAATCTTGCTTACTACTTTTGTATTGTTTTTCTTATGTCCTGCCAGACTTTGATGGCGATGACATGATCTCCAGCACAGACCTGAAGGAGGTAATCAACAGACTGACTGGCAATGACAACCTGCTGGAAGAAGAGATGATGCAGCAGCTGATTGACAATGTAAACGTTTTTCTTTGTATGTTTGGTTGGTGTTATTGTTTTTGTTGTTGTATGTGTGTGTGTGTGTTTAATAAATACTTCAATTTAACTCTTTCCCTGCCAATCGACGATATATCGTCGATCTGAGCCGCCATGTTTGTGCCAATCGACGATATATCGTCGATTTCAGTATTCCGTTTCGTTCCGGTTTTTTGCGCAGTCCAATCCAAGTTTTATTTTAACCAAAGAGAGATAACTCTTTCTACTTTCGTTCTCGATCGACAGGCGCGTTTTTTCTTCAAATTGATTCGTTTTTAGAGTGTTTATTGTGCATTTTACTAAGCATAGTGATGGGCACAATTGACAGTGTGTCAAATTCTGTGCTAATAATCAATATAATTTCAAACTGTAAAGTGTATTTTGATCCTAAATAAATTTTCTTTCTGGTGTGTGAAGCTGATTCAGTGATTGGAATTATTCCTCCAGATTTGTTTTATCACTGTGGTATGTAGAAATATTTTTATTTTATTTTATCATTTCAAAAAGATCAACATGCTTTCAAAACACATATTTCAATAACATAATCAAATTAACATTTTTGTGTGGTTTTTTTCTTATTCTTCACTCTTTTACCTTTAATTTGATATGAAATATGTCTATTTGACAACTATTATTGAAAGAACAGTAGCTTAAATGCCTAAGGTACTGAACTTTCTTTCCGGTGCCAGAGAAATGTCTGGCACAAACGTGGAAACATGCCTGGCAGGGAAAGAGTTAATTTTGCTTTGGTTGTAGGATTTAGATTTTGCTCAGAGAGGGTGGGAGTTGGAGAGTGGAGTGGGGTGATGTGGGCACACGAGGGCGAGCATATAATAATAATAATATTGGATGCTATGTGCACCTTATTTCTGAATCAGATTCAAAGTGTGGCGATCTGTAACCATCATACACGCTCTCATATTACAGACACTCCTAAGTCCACAACAAGCACATATTCTTCACTCAAACGTGGGGAATAACAGGCAAGCCGCTATTAAAAGAAGGAAAGCGAAATATAATTTCATTTGTGAAATGTTAGATAGACTGCATACAATACCTCTATTGAAGCATCTACATCATGCATGGAATATAAGGTTGTATTTCTTCATCACACTGCATCTTGCCCTTCCTGTCTTAAGCTTTGTAGTGTCCAGTCACCATTCGCTTTCAGTGAACAACAGATTTCTTTTCAAGAAGCTGAACATAGGAATAGGTTTAGTATATCGTATCTTTAATTATGAGATATTATAACCAAACATATCAAACAACTGAACTTATTGTCAGAGTTTATCTAAAAAGTTGTGTTTAAATGAAAACAAACTTGAAAAATGTCAAATTTTGCACTGCATGAAGAGATATAAGAAAATATTGTTTGGTTGCTGTATACTTTTAAATTAACTATAAGCTACTTTCTAGCATTTTTCATGTGCTTGGACAGGTTATAATCTAGACTATATTTGTTTTATCAGATTTTTGAGGAGGCTGATCTTGATGATGATGACTGCTTGTCCTTCGCCGAGTTTGAGCATGTCATCTCCAAAGCTCCAGATTTTGTCAGGTAATACCAGTTTTCTTCCACAACTTTCATGTCCACGTGTGTAGAGTGTGTGTAGTGTGTATGTGCATGAGTATTAATGTGTGTGAGAATTATGTCCTTGTGTATTGAATTTCATTAAATGTATTTAATTCTGTCTTTAACTGCTTTCATAAAAGACTTGTCCTGATATTTTTCTTTGTTTGCTTCAGCTCATTTCGAATCCGCCTATAAGAAGAAGCAACCCGTTGGAAACGAGTTACACAACGCACACATGGCAATCTGAATTTGAAAGCAGCCTCTTCATAACTGCTGATAATTGTTTCTGCACTACAGTTACTAAAGTTTTTGTTTGTTTTGTTTTGTTTAGATTTTTTTTTTTTTTCATAAATTTTTAGTTTATTTTTTGACACTGCTGAAAACACTTGTAATTTTTATGGACTTCTCCTGGTTAGAATTCGTTTTACAATGTTATTTTCATCCTTCAAAAATTTTATTTTTGATGGATGTTTTGGTCCCACTGAAATGTGTTTTTTATGAATACTGGTTATTTATTTCATGTATTTTGTAGCTGAAAATGTGTACATATCAGCATTGCCATTTTTCTGAACCCAATTTTCTTATTCTGATTTGTTTTTGTCTCAAAGACTTGTGTCCATTTCACATTTTTGTGACATAAGCAGTTTTTGCTGCTGAACTCAAAAAGCATTGTGACTCCAAAAGCATTGTGAATACGCATTTATTGTATGTAATAACAGGCCTGTCAACCTCCAGTGTGCACCACCTGTACTATAAACTGCATTAACCCATACAAAGTGATGTAAACCTGTACTTTGTTCATGCGTGAAGTATGTCATATCAGGCAAGCTAACAGTGTGCTTTGTTGTAGTTCATTGTGGCAGTTTTCGCATTTTCCACCATTTGTTTGGAAGGCACAGTGCAAGGAGGTAGAAGAATAGGGAGACCGAAAAAAAGAGGTGGGAGGACAACATTCGAGAATGGACTGGTTTGACACTGAGCGAAACAATCAGGGTTGCTGAGGACAGGGAAAGATGGAGTATGCTGGTTAAACGATCATCTGTTGTGCCCCTATGACCTCCAAGTTATGGGATAGGATAGGATAGATTTGGAAGGCTTCACTTGAAAGCACTTCTCTGGACAGTTTATTCTCACTTGGACATGCAGAATCGAGAAAAATTCTCCTTGTGGAGTTTTGTTTCAAAAGTGTTGTTTAAAGTCATACAGGCCCAAAGCACTGACTCGGATGTTTTTTCTACACGGAACACAAAACGAAAATTCTTGTCCATCCGGTGATGCTTTTATTAATCCTACATACTCTCCTTTCTGAAAGTTTGGGCTTTCCCATTCTTTCAAATGTCTGCCCCGACCGACTTTCAATCGAGCCCGTTTTGCAGCAGGCTGTGCTCTTTCTTCTTGAATCTCCATGCTTTTTCATTTGCAATAGCGTCTTCAGGAAGTAAACTAGTCAGCACATGCGCAAAGCTTTACTTGCCGCGAATGTGTGTGCGGAACTACCCTAGAGACAGGAAGTTGATAAATATGTGTCGTCTGCTTCACCACAAGTAAGCTCGTTGCAATGAAAACGAGTTACTGATCGTTTTACGACTATAGTTTGCAAAATATCCGTACAAATTGCATTTACCCGTACAAAATTTGTGTACGGCCGTACTACCTTAAAAAGGTGATTTAGCCGTACAGGAGTACAGGTAATCCATACAAGTTGACAGGCCTGTAATAAAATTATTAAAATATAGAACCGATTTTATATATATATTTATATAAAAAATGTAAACAGCAGCATTGCTATGTTCTTCAGTTTGTAATATATACAGTTCTTGTTCTGAATCATTGTCTCCTGTATTAACATTTATTTCTAATTCTATTGCAATACCCGTTGGTTTCTGCTTAACATGGTTGTGACTCGTTGTAAATACTCTTTCTAATCATTTGTTGATTTACAAAAAAATAAAAAAGTAATGATGAGCAGACATAACTGAGATTTAAAGTTACATTAGATTTTTCTTCCTATATACCAAACTAAACTGGTGTGGAACGGTATAGTGTTCGAATTATTCGTATGATTGTTCTCTTGCGTGAAAACACAAATTGTACAGTTTTTAAAGCTTATCTGTGATCAGCGTGAAATATTGTTTTGATTTGGATTTGGACATTATTTTCCAATAAGGGGTGTGAGCTTCTGAGCAACATTCCAAGTATACAGTTTTGTATTATACTTGAACCGAGTTCAGTTCTTCCAATTTGATTGACTTCATTGATATTAGACAAATAATTAATTAATTAATTAAAATACATTTGATTAGGAAGTTGTTAGTTGTGTGAACAATTTTCTGAAAATTGTGGTCATAATATATATTTGGAAAATAAAATAAGGGTGTTATGATTGAAAAATGAACTAGAACTCGTGTTCTCAATAAAGAGTTGCATACCATTTTCTACATGATCATCTAGTATTCGGTAACAAATTTTTTCTCATAACAATGTGAATACAAGATTTTTAATGGTGTTTTAATAAATAATAATGTTGATAATAATAGTAAAATAAGTTTTACAGACCCTGAGTGTGGTAAAAATAAAGCGTAACATTTGATGTTGCTATAACTTACCTTACCAGCAGTGACATGTAATATTTATTTAGTAGTGGTATGCCTTATAAACAGTGATGTGTTAGTATACATTTTTACTAATCTGTATAAGAGATTATTGTTTGTTTTTTGGTGTGTTTTTTTACGTGTTAATATATCTTTACTACACAGTGATATGGTTAGGATACATATTTTACTTGCCTGTAGAGATTATTATATTATAATTTTGGATTTCTTAAAATTCTCCTTCCCACCACTACCATCACCACCCTCCCCTTTTCCTTTTCCACCCTTTTACTCTCACTCCATTTTGATAGTGTTCTGAGCTTCTTACAATCATGAGAAAGTAATGTTCACTGGAAATCTTGTTTTAAAGTTTACTGTTAGTTATATTAAAGTTGAAGCAGTGGCAGTTCAACTTTAATGCTATTAATTCCCCCCTCCCCTTCCTTTCCATTCCCCCCCCCCCTCCCTTTTGAAAGGAATGGAAGAAAGAAGAGTGAAGTGCAGTAGTATTAGTTAAACTGTATACAACACATCTCACATCAGCTATGGCAGATTTTTGTGTGCATTGTTTCTCCTAATAAAACTTTATCGTCAAAGACTAATCACACTTAGAATGTGTCCTTTTGTTTAATAGCGACCGGTGCATACATGTTTATTTGTACAGTATGGGAGGTGTGTGTATCTTTTGCCTTCCTCCTTCCCCCCTCTCTCTGTACCTATCTCTCTCTCTCTGTCTCTCTCTCTGTCTGTCTCTCTCTCTCTCTCTCTCTCTCTCTCTCTCTCAAGCATACTTTTTGCAAATGTATCCAGAAAATATGACAAAGCAATATAATACAACACACAAATACAGTCAATCAAACAGTATCTTTTATTTATTTTAAATAAATCATTAATAGGTGATTTAGTAACATTTATAAAATAATTTGATTCCTGCATACAATTGATAGATTAAAACAGAAGAATTAGTGGCTGTGATATCCATTCGCTTGAATGTGTCAATTGTCAATACCCATCAGCTCAGACTATCCAGCCATTGGACAATAGGCGTTCCTTAAGGAACCTTGTCCATATAAAGGAAGAAGAAGAATAGCTGTACATGTTAACTCAACAGCAATGAGACTTTGTTTATCGACATACACTACATCTTACAATATTTATTTTTCTATATTTCTTGTTGCTACATCATATTGCAAGTGGTTTTGTGGTAGTCTTTCAGTAGGCACAGTAGATAAAATATAATGGAGTAATAAAAAATGCTTGTCACGACTCATTGGAAATCAGTGTAAGATATTTATAGATGTGATTTTAAAAAAAAAAAATCGGCATCACGGAAGGCCTAAACTGGTGGAATTGTAATAGGCCTAGTAATTAGCTTTGGGCACAGATTCCATTGAGTAGTGGAGCAACGTAAACATTGCGATTACCTCCCTTTAAAGTAGGCTACCATCTGACTGTTTTGACCAATCATCAAGTGGAAACGAGAACAGACAGAAAGATGGCTGCACTACAGAGTATGTGTTTAGTTTCTCTTGCGTTCGGTTTAATCTGCGCTTTTCAGTTTCCGGATGCCGTTCTCGACAGTCAGGATCCGTGCCGAGATTCTTGCGATAAGACCTACGCTGCACACACTTACGAAAATGTAAGTTCGGCGCTGATTTTGTTTATGTTTATTACTGCTCTCATCAAATTGATCAATTTTACGTAGCTCTTCAGTCATTTCACATTTGTGCACACAATCACAATATATTGATTTCGATGCCAAATCTTTATTCTATAGTTTCTTTTTTTTTTATAATTTAAAATCTGTTTCCTGTAGGATGGTATTGGGTTTGATTAAGATTTTGTTATCAGTTGTTTATTCAAGAAAGATTGACAAACTAAGTAAAGTGCGGGATGTTATTCTTGTCCATTATTTTTACATATTAAGAGTTGTCAGATGTAGAATAAACAAACACACCATGAGATGCAAAGTGAGAATGCACAAGTTAACTTAGAGTAGAGAACACCCAAGTGCAAGTGTTAGGGGTCCATGTTGATTAATGCACATGTTCAAAGCACTTAATCGTAGGCTACACTACTAATACTCTCATAAAGAGTTAGACTTAGAGGAAGAGAGAGTACGAAGTTACAAAGACCAAAGGAGATACGTCCGAGCCTGTGGTCTCATCAAACGATCCCTTGATTAGGCCTACCTAGATGCTAAATAATGTTTTGTCATGTATTCAAAGGGCTTGTGCAGTCTCTCTATCAGTCTATGACAGCGGTTTTCAAATTGTACTCCACAAGAATGAGATCAGTGTGATAGGAAATTCCAGTTTCCTGGCATCGATTCAAAAGAACAGAGACTGTTAAAGCATTGAGAAAAAGACTGACGTTTTTTGAAAATCCATGTATTCTTCTCAGAGTTACTTTATTTCAATGGACATAGAAAAGCATCATTCTTGCTCTCGCTGTCTCTCTCATCATCTGTGTGGATAGGTATGGCCAATCTCATCGCTCAGTTGTTTCATAAGGGTTTTAAAGCAAGGTCTGCCAGCACATTAAGAACAGTATTTCCATAACAATTTAAGTTTTAACTATTTAACTATTCAAATGTCAAAGTCAATTTTTTACCAGTTACTCAACTTACTGTCAAGGTGTCAAGCATTGGGGATTTTGCTTTCATCCTGAATATTGATACTGCTTGCTGTGTAATAATTACGGTGTTCGAAGTCTGCATTTGTTCCTATGTCAGTATTGTCAGGAACTGAGTATTTAGATTAGTGTTGTTATATGTGATTACGATCTGTTTGATTTAGTACTTAACTTATTAAGAAAAATAAATAATGATTTTCAAGGGTGCTGAAACAGACAGCTGTAAGAGGGGTTGTCGCTTCTTTGCCATCATGGATATGATCCACAGCCATGATGAGACCAACATCACATTGGAGGATTGCTCTGCAAGTAAGTTTAATATTCCGATGTTATTCAATTGACCTTTAACCTTAGGGTGGCTGGAGTAAAGATAGAATGCTACTAACGTCTAAAGGCAATCACTGTAGCTTGCCCAAGATATGACTCTGACCTCAGTCTGAGTGTCGAAGACTGTTGAAGTGTGTGCCTACACAAAGCCTGTGCTTGCTAGGTCTGTGAAACTGTAACGTGGAGCCAAGGGAAGTTCAGCTGTTGTGGAAACTGACCTATTGATTCAGGGCAGGGCGAAGTACCACTGAACAGGTTTTCAACCTCAGAATAATCTGCGAGAAATACCTACAGCACCAACAGTGGTCAGATGTTTGCGGACAAGGCCTATTTCTATGGAGATGAAAGTTGCATGTTTGACAGGTTTTGCAGATGAATTCTGACATGGAGAGGGTGTTGTCAAGAACGACACCAAGGTTTTTGACAGAAGATGACATAGGAAGAGTGGTCTGGCCAAGAGTGACAGTGTCTAAAGAGGAAGAAGACAGGTTGTGTTTGGTACCTGTGAGCACAACTTCAATTTTGTTTGCATTGAGTTGGAGCTTGTTGACTGTCATCCAGTTAGAAATGTCTTCAAAGCATTCAGAAGTTTTGGTCAGAATGGATGGAAGGTTTTGAGGAGTGTGACTGTTTTTAGCTGTGTATCATCTGCATAAAAATGGTGTAAAGTGTCATGGTTTTGGATGATGTGAGATGTGTAAAGGGTAAAAAGAACAGGGCCTAGAACTGACCCCTGAGGAACACCGAAGACAAGTCTGGATGGTTCAGAGAGGTGGTTGTTGATGCAGACAGATTGGAAGCAATCAGTTAGGTAAGAGCGGAACCAGCTGAGGGTACTGTCTTTTATTCCAAAAGAGTTCTGGAGACGCTGAAGGAGGATGGAGTGATCGACAGTGTCAAAAGCGGCTGAGAGATCGAGAAGGGGTCAACAAAGAGATTTTACCAGAGTCAGTGGCAGAGATGTGAAGAAGAGCTGATTCAATGGAGTGGTCAGGACAATAGGCAGATTGGAATGGGCAGAACAAGCTGTTGGAAGACAGATGATGGTTGAGCTGTTTCGGGACAACTTTCTCAAGAAGTTTGGATAGGAAAGGAAGATTACAGTCAACAAAAGCCTATATGTCAAGGCTACCAATGCAGTCCTCCACAACAACACTATCGGGAACTTGTTCAGAACAACAATCAGTGTGCGTCAAGGATGCCTACTCTCTCCAACACTCATCAACATCTTCCTAGAGCGCATCATGTCAGATGCCCATGCAGATCACGAAGGCACAGTCAGCATAGGGGTTAGAGCAATCTCCAACCTCCGTTTTGCGGATGACATTGGAGAGGAACAGAAACTTGAACAGCTGGTACAGAGGCTTGACACCCTCTCCAGAGCCTATGGAATGCATATAAGTGCAGAGAAGACCAATATGATGACCAACAACACAAATGGCATCAACATGGACATCAAAGTCCAAGGCCAATCCCTCAACACAGTGCATAGCTTCAAACATTTAGGAGCCATTGTATCAGACAATGGGTATCAACAAGAAGTCCTTTCCAGGATTGCACAAACAACTGCTGCCCTGACAAGGTTGAAGCCCATTTGGAAAGATAGGACCATCAGTCTACACTCCAAGATAAGACTTCTGCGCTCTCTTGTCATCTCCATCTTCCTGTATGCTTGCGAAACATAGACCCTCACAGCAGACCTACAACGAAGAATACACAGCTTGGAGATGAGGTGCTACAGAAGACTTCTGAGCATTTCCTATACCCAACACATCAACAACGATGAAGTCCAACAGACCATCACACAAGCCATTGGACAGCACGATAACAGGCTCACAGTGGTGAAGAAACGAAGCTTCGATGGTATGGCCACGTCATCAGAGCATCAGGCCTTACTGCATCCTGCAAAGTACGGCGCAAGGAGGCAGAAGAAGAGGGGGACAGAAAAAGAGGTGGGAGGACAACATTCAAGAATGGACTGGCTTGACACGGAGCAAAGCCATGAGGGTTTCTGAGGACTGAGAAAGATGGAGTATGCTGGTTAAACGATCATCTGTGGTGCCCCAACGACCTTCGAGTTACAGGATAGGATAGGATTATTCTAAAATAGCATATTTGTAGTAAACATATTTGTAATTATTTTAATTTTATTAAATAATGAATTCCAAAGATAGCTTTTGGTGGAGAAAAAAGAATAATGACAAAAATCACAGTGACATAAATATTTTATACACTCACTATTTTTTGTGTGTTGAATTTAGGATTAGTTGTAAAGAGAAATTGTGAGTTCTTTCTTTTGTTAAGTGGGCTGCATTGACATTTTCTGTGCAGGTTGTGAAGAAGCCTACGGTAACAACACAGAAACTTCAGCATGCAGGATGGGATGTCGTAATCAGTATCAGCAAGCAGCTATCGCTGACAAAAAGGCAATGGAGGTATTTAATTAGGTTTTGAGACTTTTGTTTTAGGACGTTCCCTTTCATGTGGTTCAGTAATGCGTTTTTTCTTCCAACTAATTTTTGACTTACATGCATAGAAATGGGAGTTTGTGTACTCACCTCCCCTCCTCCCCACCCAAAAAAAAAAGAAAAAAAAGTCAGATTTGTGCACATCTGTGGGAGATGAGTCCTTAATAGTCCCAAAAATGATATAGAAAAAAATGTCCGTCCTTCCATCTGTCTGCCGTTTGTGCAAAAACTTTAAAGTGGCTAAGTACTCAGAACCTATTTCAACTATCACAACCATTTTAGGTAAGATGGTGTATACCCATGAGACCTCATAAATAATTATAAATCAGTGAATGAATGACTTTACCTCAAGGACAAGGACACAAGGTCATCAAATGTTAGTAAAAAATACTTTTTTTAAACAAAATTTCACTTTTTTTAAGGTTAATAATATTGAACTTATGATTCTTTGATGCATGATAGATATCAATGAGACACACAAATTTGGTCAACCTTACTCCAAAGTTAAGGTCACTGGAGCTGTTTAAAGTCAGTTAGTATAGGTACTTTGAAGTGACCTTGACCCTAAACAATGAGAGATAGCCAAACTTGTTGTATTTAGAGATGATAGATAAGTAATAGATTGGTCCTTCATATGTTTACAGTTTTTGCATTGATTTTGAAGATTAAGATCATTAGGCTTTACAAAAACATAAATAAAATAGGTACTCATACAGTGAAATGGCTGTTTATTTAAACCACAGTATACAACAACATTGGGTTATTTGATCAGAGATGCATGAGAGGTCACAGTAGAGTTAAGGTCTTCCAAGGTCAAGGTCACTGAAGTTCAAGGTCATCCCCATGTCACAGTTTTTTTGTTGTGTGCATAATACAACTTTTGCTGTAGTTTATTTGATAGTACATGAGTGTATTTGGAGCCAGAGGCCAATGTCATCTGAAGGTCATAGAAAGATCAAAGTCGGTATTATTTTGCATTTTAATGCCACCATATCTTTTTTTTCTTCTGGGCACTCATTTTCATGTTAAACATTGTGAGTTCAATAAGTAGCATGTGAGTCAAATGGGCTTTTCCCTTCTAGTTTTCTTTGTATCAATTTTTCCCCCATATCTTATTTTATCTAGGTTATAAACATAATACAAATACATTGACACTTTTATTTTTATGTCCAGGACCATGTATGTCATAACACTTGAAAATTGCGTCCACTGTCACATGGCCCCCGCACTAAAAAAATTGCATTGACCATTCAAGAGAATGTGTATTATATTCTATAAGTGCAATTAGTGTGACTCTTCATTACATGATGGCATAACTTTGCAGTGGAATGGACATCGCATGGGTATACTAGATTTAAGAATTTACAAGTGTACTCTACGTCGCTGTTTGCGTCTTTTTCAGGATGATCCGAACATTCATGTGCTGTACCCACTGATGTACGTCCATGGATTCTATAGCAACATGATCGACAAAGTATACCGCCACATGGAGGTGAGCTGGTCGCTGTACATGCAGTCTGACAACGGACAGTTGGTGGTTATCAAATCCGAGCCACACACCGTGGACATTGTCTCTACAGACATTGAAGGTAATAACGATAATAATACGGGATGCTATATAGGGATGCTAAAAGGTAACATTTGTATTTTGTATGACCTATCAGAATGTAGAATTATTGGGATTTTTTTCCCCCGTGAAATGTCAGAAAGATTGTGGTGGTGTTGTCAGAAATGTCAGAATAAATGAATGTGGTTGTTTTGTTAGATATGTTAGAATGAACTTGAAATGTGTGAGGAAAAATCACGTTTGTTGTGGCAGAAGCTGACCAAGTATTGGAATGAGTTTGCACAGTATATAAAATGGTCTACACTCATCCACTTTTGATTTCATGGACAAATAATGTGTTCAGTAATTATAATTTTTCAATAAAATGTTCATATTTGGCAGTTCAGCGTGCTGATTTTATGCCACGTCTACTCTAAATAATAACTCTGGTAAAAGCTGTATTCATGTTGGCATGGAGAGATAACTTTTCTTATGAATGACTTAAAACCAGTATGACAGCTCTGGTCAATATGATGGGAGGTGTGTTAAAAATAATTAAATAAATAACAATTAAAAAAGAGACTTGTGCAGCATGTTATTGTCCCAACTCAAATACACAACACATTAGTCAAGTGCTGTGGTCAGATTCCAGATGCCTACACTAGCAGATATAAGTCTCCTCTTGGTAGATCAGATCATAATGTTGTGCATCTTATTTCTAGTTACAGACCGAAGGTAAAGATTGAAAAGCTAAAGAGTAGGGTAATCAAACAATGGACTCGTGATAGTGAAGAAGCTCTTCAGGATTGTTTTGAGTATACTGATTGGTCTGATTTTTTTAAAATTATAATTGTTCTGATTATGATAAACTTGCTGGGACAGTGACTGCCTACATTCAGTTTTGTGAAGACAATGCTGTCCAGTCAAAAACTGTCAAAAGTTTTGCTAACAGTAAGCTATGGGTCAACAAAGACTTAAAATTTCTGAATATGAAAAAGCATGCATTTTGCAAAAGGAAATGGGGCTAAAGTAACAAAAATAAACAAAGGATCTAGACAGAAAGCCAGAATTGCTGTTAGATTATACGAATAAAGGTGAAGAGAAATTAAAAGTTAGAAATGCTAAAGAGGCATGGGAGGGATTAAATAGGATGATGGAAATGGAGAAGGGGAAACATACAATAAAATGGGATGATTCTAACATTTTTGCAAGTGATTTGAAAATTTTTTTTATGCAGGATTTGATATACATGATTTTAGGCGTGAGTGTAAACAAATCTGGTCTTCACTGTCACCATCAAAAAGCTGTTGTTAATAAAAAGGATGTGGTTTCCTGCTTTTCAAAGATTAACCACTATAAGTCTGCTGGCCCTGATGCTTTCAAAGGCAGGGTACTGTGGTCTGCTCACCGTTAGGGAAAAATCATGCTTGAATAGGATTGTGAACATAGTGGGCAAAATACTGGCATCCAACAGAAACAGCTGAATGTACTGTACACCGCAGCCACTAGGAAAAAGGCATATTGCGTCATATGCAGGCTTGCCTACCATAAGTTTGTTCAACGTATTCGTACGCAATTTAGCCTTGGAGGACGGTCGTCTGGTCAGCTTGCAAAAAATATGGTACATTTCTTTCTAAAGTTTTATTTTATTTATTATATTTTTTTATCTTTCGATTAAAAGACGCACAGTGTAGTTACTTCAATTATAACTAGGTGGCTCATGCGCACATATTGTAAGTTCACCGCACTTGTTTTCTGGTCAGACTGCTCAGTGCTGTGTAAAAGCGTGAAGAATGCAGCGAAGCCATGATGCATTCCGTTCTATCAGGTAAAGATGAACCAGAAGCTAAGCACCAGGCCACAAAGCTAGCTTTTTTGAAAGTTTACAATGAGCAGTGGCCTTATCTAACTATATCTCTGAAGGAGTCAGAGTTTGCAAGATGTACTTTGTGCAAAATTGACTTCACCGTTGCATATGGTGGTTGCAACAACTGTGAGAGGCACATGTCATCAAAATCACATGAAAAGTTTGAAGAAGCTGCGAAAGACCACATCCCATCCCATCCTATCCTATCCTATCCCGTAACTTGGAGGTCGTAGGGGCACCACAGACGATGTTGAAGAGTGTTGGAGAGAGTAGGCATCCTTGATGCACACCGATTGTTATTCTGAACCAGTCCCGATGGCGCTGTTGTGGAGAACTGCACTGGTAGCCTTGTCGTACAGGCTTTTGATGACTTCAATAATGTTAGGGCTGATGTTGTACACTCTCATGGTTGCCCACAGAGCTGCATGCCAGACTCGGTCAAACACTTTCTTGAAGTTTACAAACACATGATATAGATGTTGTTGGTGCTGTAGGTATTTCTCACAGATTATTCTGAGGTTGAAAATCTGTTCAGTGGTGTTTCGCCCTGCCCTGAATCCTGCTTTTCCTTCAGCTATGATTTGTTCAGCTTGGGGCTTCCTCTTCTCTGTTCTGAGGATATGCTAGAACTGATGGGTCTCCGTTAGGTGTGTATTTGTAAAGGTCAGAGCAGTACTCTATCCATCTATCCAAGACTTCTTGTTCTTCTATAAGGCATATGCCAGACTTTATTTTGATCTTGGAGACCTTGGGATGTTTAACCCTTGTCAGCCGCTTCACAGTCTGGTAGGCCTTCTTGCTGTTGTTCTTGTTTAGACTGTTCTCTATTTCCTGGCATTGCTCTTCTATCCAGTTCTCTTTGCTGTGTGCATGCCTTTTCGAATGTCATTGTTGATTTTTCTGTTGGCATCAGCTCCCTGTGAGGTGTTCTTTTTCTTTTTCATCTCTTTTCGTTTATCACACATGTCCAAAAGTTCAGATGTGATCCACGGTTTCTTCTTTAGGTGGTGCTTCCCAAGGATCTCAGTGGTGACATCTGTCACAGCTGAGTTGAAGGTGGTGGTCACGGTGTTGACATCTACTTCACCAGCTCCCAAAATGAGCAGTGGTACAAATTTCACCCCAATTGTGTTTGGAATATTTGCCACCTCCAGGTCTTGCAGTTTGTTCAGGTTGAACTTCAGGCTGGTGCACTTTGCTGTGTTTACTCTTTTTAAGTGGAGCCAGAAGGACATCATCAAGAGATCGTGGTCACTTCCGATGTCTGCTCCTGGAAAAATGCGTGTCCTTTCAATGTTGATGCTTGATCTGAAGCATGTCTTGACCATGATGTAGTCAATCTGGTTGTGATGCTCCCCGCTGGGACTGTGCCATGTCCATCGTCTGGATTTTTTGTGGAGACCAAGCATGTTTGCCAGTATCAGATTGTTGTATCTGGCAAACTCCAAGAATCTCAGACCCCCTGTCATTTGTCTCGTTGTTGGAGTGGTGTCTGCATGTGTGTCCCCAGTTGTGGTGCGCATCTTGGCCAACCTTGGCATTCCAGTCGCCTTGCAATATGACTATGTCCTTCTTCGGCACTTGGTCAAGGACAGCCTGCAGATGTTCATAGAAATCCACCACTTCGCTGTCTTCATAGTCTGATGTTGGGGCATAGGCCTGGATGATGGTGATGTTGAAAGGGGCTGCTCTCAGACAGATTGTAATGAGTCTACTGGCGACTGGGCGGCAACTCATGACAGTGGCTAGAATGTCTTTGTGGACCAAGAATCCAACACCATGTTCGTGCCTGTCATCTCTCCTGCTGAAATATAGCTTGTGGCCTTTGTCGGTCGGTGTTTCACCTAAGCCTTTCCAGCACAGTTTGCTGACACCTAAAATGTTCCGTCGATAGTGGTCCAGCTTGTGGGCTAGTTTTTATAATTTTCCCTCCACAGTTAGGGACATTCCAGGTTCCTATGACGATGTTGTCTCTCGTGTGGGTCCTGCTAAGTTGTCCATCAGTACGCAATTATCACCTCCATCCTGGTGGCCAACGGAAGGCATGGTCTTTGATGACCCTGGCAACGACCAATCTGATGTGGAGTGAGTGGTTCTTTTCATCATATCAGTCTTGGGCAAGAGAGACCTGGCAAGGCCCAATCCTCTCCAGGCTTTTGGCCACAGCCAAAATCCACGAGCACGTGGTCATTGAACCTGTAGTAACATGAGGTTCCTCCCTCCTGGCCGGTGATTTCTGTGTAGAAGACTTTCACCCAGTGATGCCGTGCTGACATCACCCCTGTTGGTCACCTGTTAGGACACGTTGGGAAACGTTGGGTCTATTCTTGTCAGTGCCCGAACCAACATTCTATGCATTCATTAAATATTCATTTTGTATAATTATGAGTATGTGTGTATGTGCAAATTAATTTAAACATGATTATCATTATGTTATTATTGTATGTATTTATTAGGTATTTACTTATACATTGTATTGACGGATTATTGAGTGTATATGTACACATGGGGGTGCGTTTGGATGTATCAGCATGGATAAAGGTAAGAGAGAGGGAGAGAGAGAGTTAGAGACTATTTCTTGCTGAGCCATGTGACTGTGTGCAAAGTTTGCGCTCAAAGCCAAAGGCATTTTTCCGCTTTTATGAATGAAGTGAAAGTTGGACAATAAAAATGTATTGTATTGTATTGTGTGATACACACAGTTTAGTTAACTTCTGTTGCAGATATCCCAGACAGTCTGGCCTGGATGGATGACAAGACTAGCGCCTACATGGAGACCAACATCGCAGGTCAGGACAACTCCGCCACTCCACTACTTAGTGTACGTTCCTCACAGATGGGATCAGCTCACAACCAGGACAACTTGCAGCTCAATGTACATGATCCAGCCGATGGGCAAGGTGATTGAATCATGACACTAATGAAGCCTGATGCATACACATATTACATCGCTTTGTACACAGGGTTCGCACGGTCTTTACAGGTCTTTGAATGGGAAAAATTGCATTGCCTTTTCAAGTCTTTATAACAATATAAGTCTTTAAAAACTGACTTGGGTCTTTGAAAGTTTGGGAAAACTGTCAAAGCAAAGTAAATTATTTATTTGCATCAATTCCATATTTGTGTTTGTTTAATCCAATCGTTAGAGGAGGAAAAAAAAGTTTACGATAAGCAACAAAAAACTTGCTCTGTATCATAGCAGACGACGTAATGGGAGTTTCAGCTAGAGTGCTTTCCCTTCGGTAACTTTCGTTTCCATTAATCCAGGACTTTGGTTCTATGAAAGAATTATTTCACATGTTGAAAGTTGTGCTGGTTTGCCCGTACCTATTCTAAACTAAAGGTGAAAGAAAATTTATTATTATGCCTGGATCTAAATTTTAAGCTTGCAGTTGTTTTTTTGTGTTTTCATATTTTCTGTTGCTAACCCATTCTCCAAATCAACATGAATGCTATCCAAAGGGTTAAACACTTACAACAAAACAAAGAGAAGGGGAAAAAAACACAATAGTGTTTATGACTGACCATTTGTTTATTGGCATGCATATCCCAAGTCTAAAACGTGCTCACCACCAGGCAGTCGTGCAGGTACTGTTTTGAATTTGATTAAATTGACTAACTCCAGCAGAAAGTTTGCTGTGTCCATGCTGTTACTCGACATGATGTATTTTAGTATTTTGCTCTTGATTTCTGTTGGAAGGTCTTTGAACAGTCTTCGAAAAGTCTTTGAATTTTAAGGTTAAATGTCTGTACGAACCCTGTATAATACAAAAAATTATTATTATTTTTTACAATTGTTTTGGGCACCAGTTACCACATTTTCAACAGGCTGCTCTTTCTGCAGTGCCTGCAGATTAACTAATTTCATGTCAGTACATTGCACAACTATGCCGTGCCAAAGTTTAGTAATAACATTTTTTGTGTATTGTTACCTTTCCGTTGTAAGCTTTTGCCACTTTTGTTAGTTTAGTTTCGTACACTGCAAGACTATGACCATGCCAAAGTTGAGAGATATAGTTGGATGCATTTTGTCTCCCCCAACCCCTGGGAAGTATTAAATATTATTATTTGAGTCACCGCCTAAACATAATTGGTTATTGTCTGCTTGAACTATTTGAATTTTTGTTTTGTGTCCCAACAGACATGGCAATGCGAACAGACTGGCTGACATGCGTCGCTCGTAAAACCGGCATCGCTCGCATCTTCCTCTGCTTCCTCCTGATCTCTTCAGGCATTGTCATGATCTGGTTCTGCCTTAGTGCTATAGCTACTGCCCCAGAACAAGTGAGTATGCATGGTAGCAGGGTCCTTTCCTTTGATACAGTGAAGATTACATCATGTCAAACATCTTGAGATTTATGATTGATTAATAAACTCTATCCATAACTCTTACTTCTATGGGATTTTTTGTTTTAGTATCTCAGGTCCCATTTCCACAAGATCTCTGGGAGAAGTGCTGTTAACGGTGTAGCCTTGATTGCAAAACCAGCTGCTGGACTGTTTTGCTTTGTTATCAGCTTCTGTCTTGGTTCCCTGTCCGTCACGGTTGCCTTGGACGGGGCTGAAAGTAACAGCTGGGTTTGGAAAACTAAAAGTTATAGAACAGCCTACAGGCTTGATTAAAAGCCATTTTTTAAATTTATGCTATCTGCCAATAGTCAGGTTTTTGTTGCATACTTTGTTTCTTCTGTGTTTTGTGGTCTCTGAACTTGCTAATTCACTTTATTTACTTTCAGTTTAACATAGAAAATACCCATGATCTAAAAAAAAAATTAACAAAAAAAACCACAAATGTGTTAACTCATTGCTGACACACCCCAAAATGGTAATGCTCACTGTCATGACGCTCATAGTTTTACAGTTTTAGAAGTCCATCTGAATTACCTATATAGTATTGTTATCTTATCCTATCCTGTCCCGTAACCCGGAGGTCGTAGAGGCACCACAGATGATCGTTTAACCAGCATACTCCATCTTTCTCTGTCCTCAGCAGCCCTGATGGCTTCGCTCAGTGTCAAACCAGTCCATTCTCGAATGTTGTCCTCCCACCTCTTTTTCGGTCTCCCTCTTCTTCTACCTCCTTGCACTGTGCCTTGCAGAATAGTCTTTGCAAGGCCTGATGATCTGGTGACGTGGCCATACCATCGGAGTTTCCGTTTCTTTACCACTGTGAGCAGGTCATCGTGTTGTCCAATGGCTTTTGTGATGGTCTGTCGGACTTCGTCGTTGGTGATGTGTTGGGTATAGCCCAGAAGTCTTCTGTAGCACCTCATCTCCATGCTTTGTATTCTTCGTTGGAGATCTGCTGTGAGGGTCCATGCTTCGCAAGCATATAGGAAGATAGAGATGACAAGGGAGCGCAGCAGTCTTACTTTGGAATGTAGACTGATGGTCCTGTCTTTCCAAATGGGCTTCAACCTTGTCAGGGCAGCAGTTGTTTGTGCGATCCTGGAGAGGACTTCCTGTCGGGACCCATTGTCTGATACAATGGCTCCTAAATATTTGAAGCTATGCACTGTGTTGAGGGATTGGCCTTGGAGTTTGATGTCCGTGTTGATGCCATTGGTGTTGTTGGTCATCAATTTGGTCTTCTCTGCACTTATTTCCATTCCATAGGCTCTGGAGGTGGTGTCAAGCCTCTGTACCAGCTGTTCAAGTTCTTGTTCCTCTCCATCCAATCCATTAATGTCATCAGCAAAACGAAGATTGGAGATTGCTCTACCCCCTATGATGACTGTGCCTTCATGATCTGCAAGAGCATCTGACATGATGCGCTCTAGTAAGATGTTGAAGAGTGTTGGAGAGAGTAGGCATCCTTGACGCACACCGATTGTTGTTCTGAACCAGTTCCCGATGGCGCTGTTGTGGAGGACTGCACTGGTAGACTTGTCATACAGGCTTTTGATGACTTCAATAATTTTAGGGCTGATGTTGTACACTTTCATTGTTGCCCATAGAGCTGCATGCCAGACTCGGTCAAACGCTTTCTTGAAGTCTATGAACACATGATATAGATGTTGTTGGTGCTGTAGGTATTTCTCACAGATTATTCTGAGGTTGAAAATCTGCTCAGTGGTACTTCGCCCTGCCCTGAATCCTGCTTGTTCTTCAGCTATGATTTGTTCAGTTTGGGGTTTCAACCTGTTGAGTATTATTTTCAGGAGGACCTTGCTGGGATGGCTGATGAGGCTGATGGTGCGGTAATTTTCACACTCCTGAAGGTTACCTTTTTTGGGAAAGAGTGATGACAAGCGACTGGGTCCATGGTATAGGCCACTCCCCACTCTGCCAGATCTTGTTACAGATAATGGTGAGGGCATCAATCATCGCTTCTCCTCCTGTTTGTAGCAGTTCCGCGGGTATGTTGTCCACTCCCGCTGACTTCCCTTTCTTTAGCGATTGAACTGCTGCCTCAACTTCTTCCCGGAGAATTGGGAGGATTTCTTCTTCTCTGTTCTCGGGACATGCTAGAACTGATGGGTCTCCATTTGGTGTATGGTTGTAAAGGTCAGAGCAGTACTCTGTCCATCTGTCCAAGACTTCTTGTTCTTCTGTAAGGCATGTGCCAGACTTGCTTTGGATCGTGGAGACTTTGGGCTGTTTGACACTTGTCAACCGCTTCACAGTCTGGTAGGCCTTCTTGCTGTTGTTCTTGTTCAGACTGTTCTCTATTTCCTGGCATTGATCTTCTATCCAGTTCTCCTTTGCTGTGCGCATGCCTTTTCGGATGTCATTGTTGATTTTTCGGTAGACGTCAGCTCCGTGTGAGGTGTTCTTTTTCTTTTTTTTATCTCTCTTCGTTTATCACACAGGTCCAAAAGTTCAGGTGTGATCCACGGCTTCTTCTTTGGTCGGTGTTTGCCAAGGATCTCAGTGGCGGCATCTGTCACAGCTGAGTTGAAGGTGGTGGTCATGGTGTTGACATCTACTTCACCAGCCCCCAAAATGAGCGGTGGTGCAAATTTCCCTCCAATTGTGGCTTGAAATAGTTCTGCCACCTCCGGGTCTCGCAGTTTGTCCAGGTCGAACTTCAGTCTAGTGCACTTTGCTGTATTTACTCTCTTCAAGTGGAGCCGGAAAGACATCATCACGAGATCGTGGTCACTTCCGATGTCTGCTCCCGGAAAAGTGCGTGTCCTGCCAATGTTGATGCTTGATCTGAAGCGTTTCTTGACCATGATGTAGTCTATCTGGTTGTGATGCTCCCCGCTGGGACTGTGCCATGTCCATCGTCTGGAGGTTTTGTGGAGACCAAGCGTGTTTGCCAGTACCAGATTGTTGTATCTGGCAAACTCCAAGAGTCTCAGACCCCTGTCATTTGTCTCGTTGTTGCAGTGGGGTCCACATGTGTCTCCCCAGTTGTGGTGCGCATCTTGGCCAACCTTGGCATTCCAGTCGCCTTGCACTATGACTATGTCCTTCTTCGGCACTTGGTCAAGGACCGCCTGTAGATTTTCATAAAAATCCTCCACTTCGCTGTCATCATAGTCTGATGTTGGGGCATAGGCCTGGATGATGGTGATGTTGAAAGGGGCTGCTCTCATGCGGATGGTAATGAGTCTACTGGAGACTGGGCGTCAACCCATGACAGTGGCTAGAATGTTCTTGTGGACCAAGAATCCAACGCCATGTTCGTGCCTGTCATCTCTACCGCTGAAATAGCTCTGTGGGTTCGGGCATTAAATAGAATAGACCCAACGTTTCCCGGCGTGTCGTAAGAGGCGACTAACAGGGGTGATGTTAGCACGGCATCACTGGGCAAAAGTCTTCTACACAGAAGTCACCGGCCAGGGTGGAGGAACCTCACGTTACTACAGGTTTAACGACCACGTGCTCAGGGCCAAGGCGAGCCACACTGTATTCGTGGATTTCGGCTGTGGCCAACAGCCTGGAGAGGATTGGGCACCGCCATGTCTTTTTTGCCCAAGACACACTACATGATGACACAATCCACTAATTCCATACCGGATCGGTCGTCGCCCGGCTCAAGGACCGCGCCTTCTGTTGGCCACCAGGACGGAGGTGTTAAGTATGCTACTGATGGATAATTTAGCAAGATCCGCACGAGAAACAACATCGTCATAGGAACCTGGAATGTCAGGACCCTAACTGCGGAAGGAAAATTAGAAGAACTGGCCCACGAGTTGGACCACTATCGATGGAACGTTCTAGGCATCAGCGAACTGCGCTGGAAAGGCCTAGGTGAAACAACGACCGACAAAGGCCACAAGCTCTATTTCACTATATATATAGTAGTGTTATATATGTATAAAAAGGTTATCATGTGTACTTTCTAGTCTTGTGGTAAGCTAACTAGTAATGATATATATATATGTTTTGCTCACATGGCATCAAAATATGCATGTAAACATCCAAAATAAAAAAAAGTCTGATGCATAAAAAAATGTTGCTCACCAGGAGATGCTGCTGCGTTATTTTGTTGTTTCCCTGCAGCTGTCCGTGTCCTAATGAGTTCAAATACATCATAACATATTTACCTACAGTTGTGAGCACTGTCCTCACTTCAATTTGTCCCAAAACAAACCAGAATTCTGTAAACTTGTCGCGATGGAAACAAATTGAACACACATCTGTTCACTAACTGCAAGCTAAACCATAAACAGCAATACACTGTGTAAGGGAAGAAATTCGGGTTGGCAAATTGTAAAACTTTAGGTGACGATTGCTCTCCCCTGCATTACTGTATAATCTGTCTCGGTACAAAAATACATTTCCTCCGCAGCTCAAGCTGAGGAGCGTTCATGGCAAGGAGCAATAGCTCCACAGCTTAGACTGAGGAATGTCAACAATGACTTAATCACGTGTGTGTGTGTAGTTCTGCTCCCACCTCCACCCGCACTCCACCCCAACCCCCAACCTAAACTAATATCTATGATGTTGATGTTAAAATTACGCTGATGTTGACCCATATAATGATGATTGTTCTTCCAGCATCTGAGTATCAATGGCGATGTGGAGTACCTGCGCAGTTTGGATGAGAAGGAGGCGTTCAAGTTGCTCCATCCTCAGGCTAGAGTGGATGCTCGCCCCCTTCCTGTCAAAATACGTATTGAGAAGATCTGATCTCAACCGCCAGCAGTAGCATTATCGCCCTTACCTGCATTCATTCCTTCACACTTAAAAACAAAACGAAAGTTTTTTTGTTTTTGTGTTTTTTAAAACTTATTTCATTGTCTTTTTTGTATAATATTTAATTCTCTTGATATTTTTTAAATATTATGTTTCCTGATGTATAATTTTTGTTTGTGCGTGTAGCATTTTACCTCTTTTAAAAAAAAACTGTCTTGAAATGTTTTCATCGGGCTTCCTTCCTGCATTCTTCTTCCGCTGACCGCTTCTGGGTTCGTTATTATTATTATTTTTTAATTATTCTTTCAGATGCAGTGACCTTCTGATTGTGACTATATCAGTGCAAACACAATGTGCAAAACAACAACAAAACAAAAACTTAAGGAGAGAAAAGGTTTTTTTTTTCGGTTAGAATTTAAAAAGAGTATGTAATCAATGTGTCAGACAGGTAATGCTTCACTTTTCTTCAATATGAAAGAGACAACAATCAGCTGAGGAAGATAGCCATGGGCAATAGCCCGTTTAACTAGAAAAGTGTGATTATGTGAGGGCATGTGAGAGCTGTACAAGAGCTAACTATAAACTTAATCATAGCCTAATTCAGCCATCCACCAGAACCTCTGTGATGGTATATTAATGCCCCTTCCACACACACTTTTTTATTGTTTGTTATCTAGCACTTATTCTCTCTCTTTCTAGTCACTGGATTTAGTTGCTGTCATCTCGATTATATTTATATTTCGTTGTTTTCCTACATCAACAGTATTGGTTTCATTTCTGTTAGATGGAGTACAATGTAGCTTTTTTAGCCCACTGTAGAAACGTCTGCAGTTTGTGTTGTTATTGTGTAGTGGCCAAGCATCAGAATAGACCTTTGTTCTTACGTCACTGTATAGCACCATTTCAAATTGTGTTCAGAGGTACCATAGCATAGGTATGCACGTAGTGTAGATAACAGTGCAAACAACTGCATGTTTGTGTCTGTTTGTTGTCGGTGTGCCTAAATTGTAGAATGTTTCGTGCTTTGTGTCATTATTCAAGATATCTATCTGTATATAACTAGGTGTGACATTGTGAATTTAGTTTTGACCCCCTTCACATCCCCCATTCCCCCAACCCATTGCATTTAGTGTATTATTATATTATATAGAACCATAATGCCTGTGATCAACATTCGTTAATTCACTTGACACTTGACAACCTCCATGTTTCCTTTCATTGGTTTTACATTTACTCTATTTTACCCCAAAGAAATAAATTTAGAACTGAGATAAGTTGCTTTGGGGTTTTATATTAAAAATGTTTATCCTTCTCTGGTTGTGACTAAATAAATTGCCTTGCTTTTTGACTATGTTCACAAAAGAAATATTCTTATATGGAATCCTCTCTCTTTCTTTTACTCTCTCTCTCTCTCTTTATATATATATAGATATAGATATAGATATAGATAGATAGATAGATAGATAGATAGATAGATAGATAGATAGATAGATAGATAGATAGATAGATAGATAGATAGATAGATAGATAGATAGATTAATAAATATATAGACACACACTCAATCCCATTTCTAATTCAGCATCTTTTCATTCTAAATAGGTACCATGCTCAGCCTTGCATATAGCCCTTGGGAAGAAGATATCCATGGTTAAAATGGACTCAAGGCATGTTTCAGTGAGCAATTTAGGCATCGTCTCATGTTAATATTCTGATATATAAACTGCTGTATAGTTCCTAGAGCTGTTCTAGGGTTGCTGCATTTGAAAAGATAGCAGTGGGCACTCTGGGTTTCATATGCTTATGATTACTTCGAGAATCTGCACCAATGGTGCTTTTGAAGAATAGGATGGGTTGATGTTACACATCTATACGTTTGCTTCTTTGTGTCTGTGTTGCTTTTTGCACTAGGTATGACCATGAATCTTGGTTGTTGGGTTTCTTATGGACCTCGTGGACATTTTTATGGAGTACATTTCATTTAACATTGCTGCAATCACAGTTCATGGTCTTGTGGTATTGGGTCTTGCTTGGTATAATTTACCATTGTGCGTTGGATGTTTCTGCTTTCATTTGTTCAGTGGTACACCATTACCTAGATTATTTTGTTTGTTGGTTGATTTATTTGATTGTGGACTTGATTGTGGAAGTTTTTTGTTTTTTTCTGGTTGATTATTGCATTTTTTTCATTCAGTTTATTTTTTTTGTTTGTTTTGTTCTAAAATATTTATATACAGTATTATTATGAGACTGCAAAAACATTGTAATTGTTAACTTTGCTATATATATATATATTTTTTAAAATTCAGCTTTGCAAGGAGGGAAATAGTTACTCAGTTATCATGTTCATTTAAACTGTTTATTTAGTACTAATAAAGAGAAGACGGCAAATTACCAGATGAATATCAGTCCACGTGGGATTGTCGGGGGGTTTCTGTATAAATAGTATCGCCACTTTCTGGAAATTTAGTGCTTTAAATTCCCACTGTCACTGCCTTTCTCCTTTGTTCTTTCTCATTCCTACTCTGTTCTATCAATCTACTATCTTCTTCGCTAGACCAGTCATCTATCTTTTTTCTTGAAAACTCTCACTTATCTCCTCATTTGTATATATGGGGTCTGTTGTGTCAGCTTGGGGCTATTGAACACTTTATGCCAAATGGTCACTAGGGCTTCTATGGTATTATTATTTAGCAATGTAGGCATTTTATATGTATATGTTTTGTTTATAAAATTCTATTTTGTGTTTGTAAACAGAGGTCCGATAAATAAGACTATAGCCTCAGCGTCCCCTGCATGGGATGCCTTTATTGTAAAGTGACCGGCTAATGGAGTGCCTTTGGTGTTAACATTATGGTTATTTCGGCAGATCTTTTATAAGGATCAGGGATGAGCCCTCTTTCAACTAAGTTGTGGTTCTGATTCAGCAGTTTGCAGTCCATTGGACCCTATTAACAATACTAACTAACTAATTAATGAATTTCAGTTTCGCATTTCTGATAAAATCATTAGCCATAAATTTCGTATTTTCTAATTTGGTCTCCCTTTTACTATTACAAAAGTATCTTTCAACAATTGTTTTGTTCGTTTTCTTATGACGTGAATATTTAACAAATATATTTATAAAAATTTTCATTTAGTTTTATATTGAGGAATCTTAAAGTAAAGCTAAATGCTTTGTTTTATTGAACATTTTAGTAATGGAAGTTTATTATTGTGATCGTTCTTGGTAGCTAATCCCGAACACTATGCAGACCTTATCATGTATGATGAATGAGGCGTGAAATGGTCAACAAACGGTTTTGAGTTTAATGAAATTTAAATGAGAGATAGTTGAGGACATAAGTCCATGATTGAATTTTGGAATGAATTAGAAATATTGCTCCTTTTATTATTTTTAATTGTATCTTATTCTGTTTTTACTAATGTACGCACGGTCGTGCTACCTGGGTTTCTTGAATAAATGGTCCACAACAGTCATTTACCATTGCCAGTCTTCTCTCTCTGCATTGCCATTCTTCTCTCTCTGTCTCTATGTCTCTCCCACCCCTGCCCTCTGTGTGTGTTTCTCTCCTTCTCTGTCTTTATTCTTCTTTGTCTGTCCATTGGGCCGCGACCCCCAGCATCTGAATATTTTACAACCAATGCATTTCTCACCTCTTCTCGTCTCCTTTTCTTCTGTATTCCTCATCCTCTCCACTCCCCTGTTCTCCTCTTCTCTCCTCTCCTCCTCTCCTATTCTCTTTTTCTCTTTTGCAGTTATTTTTTCACTGGCACTCTCACTCTCTCACTTTCTTCTCTCTGTCTCTCTCTGTCTTTGTCTGTCTCTCTGTCTGTCTCTCTGTCTCTGTCTCTGTCTCTCTCTCTCTCTCTCTCTCTCTCTCTCTCTCTCTCTCTCTCTCTCTCTCTCTCTCTCTCTCTCTCTCTTTTCCACACAAACCCAATTTTAAACTCTGCATGGTTCTAAAAAAGCGTGAATGCACCAACAGAGAATTCCAAAGCACAGCAAAGTTTATTCATTGCGCTGTGAGCCGGTCTGAATAATGATTTTTTTCAATTAATTCTGCTATAGGAGCCAAACAAGACATAAAGTGGTTTGTGAGCATTGCGTGGGGGAACAATGGTTTCTTATTGTTATTGTTAAGCGTTTGCCCAGATGGGTCTCTGGCCTAGACTTGGGAAGATTCAGATCTCCAATATTCAAAGTGTTTGGGTCAGTTACCATACAGGCTGGCTGAGGGGTTGTAGAGGCCTTCCTACTCTCGTTTAGTCTCAGCTACGCTGTATGGGTAAGTAACGAGAGACAAGACATACCACAGGGGCATTACACAATTTGGGTGCCTGTATTAGCGCATCCTCTTATTGGAAAGCGATAGATAGCACACAGGCTTACTTATGACAGATCATTGTCTCACTTTCAGAAGGAACCACAAAAAACGAAAAAACAGCAAACTAGAAAGGCAAAGCCCATTTGACTCGCTTGTTCCTTATAAAACTCACAATATTTAACATGAACATGAGTGCCAAGAAAAAAAACACAAAATGAAACGGTGGCTTTAAAATGCAAAATAATACCGACTTTGATCTTTCTATGCTCTTGACCTTAAAACATTGACCTCGGTTTCCAAATACACTCACGTACTATCAAATAAACGACAGTAAAAGTTGTATTATGCCCAAGAAAGGTGGCCTTGGGATGACCTTGACCTTCAGTGACCTTGACCTTGGGATGACCTAGACCCCCATGTGACCTCATGCATGTTTGATCAAAGAACCTAAGTTGTATTATGTAAAAAATATTTTAAAAAAAAAAACAACAACCAAAAAAAAACACGGTGAGCTTGGGATGACATTGATTCTTACGTAACCAGCTCTCACGCCTGTCAGATCAAACATAGAATGTACAGCTTGAGAAGCTAGAAGCTGTACATTCTTTGGATCAAATAACCCAATGTCGTTGCTTACTATGGGTTAAATAAACAGTCATTCCACTATACAACGACCTATTGTTTGTAGGTTTTTGCAAGGCCTAAAATGACCTTGACTTTCAAGATCAACACAAAAACGAAATAAATATGATATATCAATCTATTATCTCTAATTACAAGTTTGGGCTTTATATTTTACATAGTTTAGGGTCAAGGTAACTTTAAAGTATCTATAGTACTAACCGACTTTGGACTGCTCCAGTGACCTTGAGCTTGGAGTGAGGTTGACCAAATTTGTATATTATGTGTATCTCATTGATTTGCATCATGCCTCAAAGAATCATAAGTTCAATATTAATAACATAGAAAAAAGTGACATTTTGTGGGAAATGTTTTGAATTTTTGACTAACATTTGTTGACCTTGTGACCTTGATCTTGAAGTGAAGTCATATTAAGTTACACCCGATGTTGTTTTTTCCTCTATCAGTATTTGATTCAGCCCCGGTGCTTGAAATCCTGATAGGTGTAACTCTGATTCGTTTATCCACGCAGCCTGCTCACTCAGCAGCAACAAGGCAAAGTCTTCGTATGAAGTTTTCCACTTTTATTCAGCACACATCAACAACTGCATACAATCGCTTTTCCACTCTCAACTTTTTACTTTCCAACTCACTATCAACAACACTTTTGAAACAGTGCGGCACTATATATATATACAGTCTATCTAAACTCCAGAAAGAGCGAGCCCCAACGTGACACACCTCAACCAATCAGAAGTAATTTCATCATCACTGTCTCACGTCAAACAACCTTATTTGGGATGGAAGCGTCTCGTGGTTACCACTAGAATTATCCATACGCTTCGATCGATAGTAAACAACCAACTCTCGAAAATTCTCAAATAATATCGACCAACTAAAAACACCAACGTTATACAAAGCTTCTTCTACTAACGACGCAAAATCAAATCAAAGATAAATACACTCTAGTACTGCATGCGTTGCAAAATAAAATGAACAGATCTATCGCGCGCGTCACACACGCAAGCCTACCATTGCGCGCGTCTACAACGTTACACATTCATTCATTGATCATTTATGTCTCATTGGTATACAACATCTTACCAAGTTTGGTTATGATAGTTGAAATAGGTTCTGATATATTAATCCACTTGCAAAGTTTGCACACAAAGACGGCGGATAGCGGATAGGAAGAGGGGCGGACAGACTTTTGTTAAAAATGTAATTTTTGGATTATTTAAGACTCATCTCGCACAGATTTGCAATAATCTATATGATTTTTTTTCGGGGGGGGGGGGGGGGGGGAGGAGGTTGGGGGTCGAAAGGGATGGGGTGATAGACTCACATTGCTATGCATGTGAGTCACAAAGCATGGAAGTTTGTAAGATTATGATTTGATAGCACAAAAATGTGAAACACTGAACACGGCAAGGTTGCTTTGTTACACAGCCATCAGGCCTGCGTGGTAACTGAAGATGAGGGCCAGCAGCCACAAGGAACCAACAGTCCACCCTATCATCAACTTGCTTGAGGCCAGTAGACAGGCAGCATGCGAAGTAGGGGGAGTGTGCTTGATCACCGCCAGGCACCACAGTGGGAGGCTGGTAGTTGATGCCCACCTGGACACAAACAAAGAAAAAGACCAAAGTAAGTACTACTAGAAAAAAAAAAAAAGAAGAAGACAAATTTTGTAAATTAAAGTTTTATTCATGGTTTGATAACTAACGGTACTCAGGTAAATTTTTTACTGGATTCCTTCACATTGTGAATTTCTTTATAATGAGTGGGCTGATCGCTCTGAAGAGCGTTGTGCTTCAAATATTAACTCATAAGCAACGACCAGGGCTTGTAAAGGTCTGGAGTTAAAAAAGATGAAATTGGTCGGGGTCCAGGGGATGCCTAGGAGCTGGCAGAGGGTGCAGGAAAATAACCCTCTCCTCCATCTACCCCACCCATCCTACTTCACGCCGAATACGAATCGTTGCATTTTAATCGTGCATTTTTGATAAGCAAAAAACGTACATTAGTGAAGGAAAGTCTAGCTTGTTTACACACAGCTGAACTCTTGAAGTAGCTTGTCTTTATCGATGAATAACTTACAGTTATTATTCGCCAACAAAATCCATTTCACCATCTGATTGACGGGCTCGAAGCAGGCGTTGGTGATCTCAGCTGCTCATGGTAGGTCTTCTCGGCGGAGATGACGGGGGCGTAGGTGGCCAGAGGGAAGTGGATACGGGGGTATGGACCAAGTTGGTCTGGAACTCGGTCAGGTCCACGTTCAGGGCACCGTCGAAGCGCAAAGAAGCGGTGATTGAGGAGACGTTTGGCCGCTTAGACGTTTGAGGTTGGTGTAGGTGGGGCGCTCAATGTCCAGGTTGCGGCGGCAGATGTCATAGATGGCCTCGTTGTCGACCATGAAGGCACAGTCAGAGTGCTCCAGGGTGGTGTGGGTGGTCAGGATGGAGTTGTAGGGCTCCACTACGGCGGTGGACTTCTGGGCATTTCCTATACCCAGCACATCACCAACGACAAAGTCCGACTCAACGCTGTGGACACACAACACAAAGTGAAGTTACTCTACAATAGCCCAGTATAATTGCTCAGACGGGAGCGCGTTTATATTCCAAAGTTAATTAAATAAGCTAAATCATAACGGCGATCAAGAAGAAATGCTGAACCGAGGGTCAAACAACGGAATACCAGTCATCTGCAATGCAATTTCTGCCGTCATTTTTGTTCGTGTTGATGTCCAAAGTAACTTTCTGACATATTTGTAATTCTGTCTTTCTTTATTTCTTTTTTTCTTTCTTTCTTCCTTCTTTCGTTACATTATTGGTTTCTTTCTTTCTTTCTCCCTTTAAATCCCTTTTACTTTATTTCATTCTTTCTTTATTCATTCATTCATTTTTTTTATTTTAAATTTCGTAATATTAGCTGTTGCAAGTTTTGTCTAAGCAGACTACATAAAAAATGAACTACAGTAAAATTTAGAAATTAAATTGTGCACTGACCAGTCCAGTATGTGGGCCTATGTCGGATTAGTAAATATTCTAAGATGAATTTAAAGAGCAGAAGGTCAGGGTCAAACATAAAGCCTGCCTTTCTCGTCAAGTAAAAGAAAATAAGATTTTGAATTCACACAGCAAAAGAAAGACTATTCAGGCTATAACTCGCATTCCTATATAAAATCCGGTCAATATTTGAGCGAACCACCACCAATCTAAAATATGACTTAAAAGTAAGCTTAGGTGGCAATTTTCTGCTCAGACCATTCCCAACCCTAACCATTTACAGACTTCCAAAACACTTTCTTAGAATTTTTATATTTTCTGACAGCAGAGGTTTGAGCAAGGCTTTTTATAAAAGTTTAGTTTAGTTTAGACGCAAAACCATTGGAAGCAAAGAAGGGGATGTAGATTTTTCCTATCATTCCTTCGTTCGCCGGAGGACAGCATCTAATAAAGATAATGTCCAGGGTGCAGTCAATAAACTCCAGTACCATCTATGTAGGTGAGATACCTTTATCACTTGTGTTCTGCACACACTTTTGGTCTTCAGCTTTCACATACGTTGTAACGTAATAATCATGTGCAACGAGGATGCCACTGTTGCGCGACGGTATCAGATTGTTGTATCTGGCAAACTCCAAGAGTCTCAGATCTCTGTCACTTGTCTCGTTGTTGCAGTTGGGTCCACATGTGTCTCCCCAGATAATATGTCTACTGGAGACTGGGCGGCAACCCATGCCAGTGGCTAGAATGACTTTGTGGACCAAGAATCCAACGCTTTCATCTCTCCCGCTGAAATAAAGCTTGTGGCCTTTGTCGGTCGTTGTTTCACCTAGGCCTTTCCAGCGCAGTTCGTTGATACTTAAAATGTTCCATCGATAGTGGTCCAGCTCGTGCGCCAGTCCTTCTAATTTTCCCTCCGCATTTAAGGTCCTGACATTCCAGGTTCCTGTGACTATGTTGTTTCTCGTGCGGTTCTTACTAATTTTTTCATTAGTAACACACTTCGTTGTTGTGGCCAACGGAAGGCGCGGTCCTTGGTGATCCAGGTGACGACCGATCCGGTATGGAGTGAGTGTTTCTTTTTATCATACGGTGTGTCTTGGGCAAGAAAGACCTGGTGGTTCCCAATCCTCTCCAGGGTGTTGGCCACAGCCAAAATCCACGAGTACAGTGTGACTCGCCTTGGCCCCGAGCACGTAGTCGTTGAACCTATAGTATCGTGAGGTTCATCGATCCGTCCTGGCCGGTGTAGAAGACTTTTGCCCCGTGATGCCGTGCTGAGTCAATTTTATTCAGTGCCCGAACCAATAGCCTTAACTACACTTTCAACCGATAAAATAATAAATTTTTATTTATTTATCAGAAGTTCAAGCAAACGTAAAGTATACCCTCAACAGGCAAAATATCATAAACCATGTTTAATGTTGGGATGGTAGAGTGAGGTGGGGTAGTGATAGGGAGAGATGGTGGGGAGTGGAGGGAGAGTGATAGGAGGAGTGGATGGCTTGGAAGGAGGGGAATATAATTTTGTTCAATTGTGCGAATTTTAAATTTAACTAACACTATTTTGTTTTTAATATAGTTTCTTTAACACCCGAGTTTAATTGGTGCCGGTTGTTGTTTTTTTATTTTTTTTTAAGTCTTTAGTTTTACTTTACCCCGCTTTCTCCTATTTAACAATAACACCAGCCTACAAACTATGCTTCATAAGGCCAGGAATAATGACTATGACAACTTATCATATCGGCTGATTAGTAGCTCCTCAAAATTGAACTTTAGATGTTCCAGTGAACTATCTGGCGTTATGATTTGTTGTGAACGAAAAACGATGCTTAACGTCCTATTGCATGAGCGTTAAGGACGATCACCACGTCGCCACCCTGACAACAATGACCATCATCATCATATCAAAAATGAGATCCATGATTTGTTGTCCCTCCACTCTGGACTTTTTATACCAGCAACAGTTGGTATCTAAGCCCGTTTCTAGTAGCTACAGTTGACGTTCCCAGCATGTCTTCATGCATTCTGAATGACACAATTAGAAGTGCATTTAGGGCATTACACATTATCAACAAACAACAAGGCGCACTGGCAGTCATCACGTTTTACGAAATAGGTTATTACGTTTGTGTGGCTTGTCATGCCTTTGAACTGACGATCGATATGGCTGAATGAGTGCAGAGAGACCTCTTTATATACCAGGATACAATGGTTAATGTTCGTGCCATGCCAACTTATATATGCACTATGTATGCATTAGCAAACTATTTAAAACTCAGTTTGAAAAGGTTTAATAAAATATTCACGGGGATTTCATAAGTATTTTACACACACCCACACACACTCACACACACACGCACACACACAAAATTGCATATTTTACTAGCTGCTTGCAGACGCCTTTGAAACATGTTTATTCCAAACTACTGCATTGCCAAGGAGCTTGTTTTCTTCATTGGGTATGGGCCTCTAAGAACCGTGGATATGGATCAGTGACAGTAGTACTGTAAAGAGATGTCTTTATCATCGCTGTTGCATGCACATGACTATCCGCACGCCCTCTGTACTAGACATATGTCAAAGAACTTTCCATAGGCTTTGGTTTTTTACCAAAAGTAACGAGCCTAAAAGAAGATACCTGTCATGACTATCGACCTGAATAAATTATGCAAGGCACACTTGTGTGTGGTGCGATTTTATTGTGTTTGGGTTTTTTAAGATATGAAATAACAGGCTTTCTTGTTTTAGCCTTAGGGGATATTTCAAGATGTTAAATTACTCAATTACTTTGTTAGTCATTTTAGTGAGGGCAGATGTTGCCTTTTCTGAAACTGAAAGGACATACTATGCAATTCAATATTAATTAGACTAATTCTTCTTCTTCTTCTTCTTGACGTTGAGGACCAACGATAAACTCGTTGATCAGTCTGGCACCTAATTAAAATGCTATGAACACATCTTTCCACTTCCGTGATTATTAGCAAATAATATAGGCCTCTTACTCTTGGTGTGCCTTGTGCCTTTGAATGTCTCAAGTGTGTACTATTGCACATGCGCATTAATCTCATACCATAGACCACAAATAATATTTGTGGTCTATGTTCATACGTACTACTGCGTTACCCGTCAGCTATCGGGGATCCACAAAATTCTTGCCGAGGGTCTATTCTTTTAGGTTAATGCGCCTGTGGTGCCATCTACCGAACGATCGATCTTTATCGATAAAGGTACGCGTAGATCCGGCCAGCGCTGAGTAGTCTGGTGGTGAACAAGAGTAGACCTATGAGTGGATGGGAGAGGGAAGGGGAAGGTACAGAGTATGCTGAGACCAACTCAGTGCGTCATTTGGAAAAAAAATCACAGTTTGCAATTTCTTGCGTTTCCAGATACTCTGCATGACCTCATGAGATGAAGAGAGAGAGTGCGTGTGTGAGGTGTGTGTGTGATGGGGGTGAAAGAGAGAGAGAGAGACTGAGAGAGAGACTGAGACTGAAAATGGGGCGCAACTTCTAGGGTGCCTGACAACATAATCCCCAAACCAACAAGGATCGGAGTATCAGAGCTCAAAAGTTCGGGGATTTAGCATGCTGATCTTCAGAAAAGGTCAAATTTTGTGCGCCTCAGAAACTGCATGCTGCGCTTGCGAGTTTGGTGAGCTGAGGTATAGGCTACATGTAATAATGGTCTGGCAACTGCAGTCAATAATAACCGCATTTTCTAGTTTATTGGTGTGTAGGCAAAGTACATGCACCTTTTATTGATAAGTAAGTTTGTAAGAGGCGGTCTAATAATTGTTTCTCTCTCTCTCTATGTTTCTCATCCATACCTTTCTCCCTATATTTCTTGAAATATTATGAATTTATAAAGATTTAAATTAGTATTTTATTCACGCATTGGACTGGTTCATACTTCGGACACATTATTATTATTTTAGTTTTAAGAAATGAACCGTTTAATTTTCATGTTCCTTTCATGTATCCAATTCGCTTTAAGTTGTTGGACTTTGGTGGATCGAGTTAGTCTGTAATATACTATTGCAATTTTTTGTTTTCTTCGAGTGTTTAGTAGTATGCATGTTGCCTTTATCTGTTTATATGAATTTGTTAATTTCTTGTGGACACTTAAAATGTATATCTTTATATTGAATTCTGAACAGGTGAACGTGTACTTCTATGTACGTGCTTTGGAGAGTTAAGAACAGACTTTGAAAGTTCGGGTTTTGCACTTTATTAAAGACATTTGTGATAGTAGTTGTATTTGTATTAGTAGTGGTATCGCTATCATTATCAGCTGCAGCACCACTACCATTTTGTATTATACCGGGTGAGATAATAAAATGTTACCCCTTTTTAATTGTACATAAGTTTTTACATTGAGAACGTTTTCAAAAATTTTCTTCACAGAAATGTCACAGAAGCACCAAATTATGATTTGATACTAAAGGTTTCCCACTTTTTCACTCGTTCTGTACACAGTTTAATAATTGATGATATGCTCAATCCACACTCTTCTTCTCTGTATTATAGTTGCCACACGCACATTGAAGTTTGTGATGACATTGCCACACATTTCAAGTGGGATTCTACGAATTTCCTGACGGATGTTGGTCTTCAGGGCCCAGTAGTCTGTAGTACACTCTCTCCATGTTCTCCCATAGGAAGTAGTCTGCGGGAGAAAGATCAGGGTAGTCAGGTCATGAGTTGTCTTTGCGCCATGAGATAAACCTATCTCCAGGAAAGAATTGTTTGAGGAAATCCAGTGAAAATTTTGATTTTATTTGGTATCAAATGATAATTTGGACATTTTTGTGTATACATTTTTTGAAAACGTTCTCATTAAAAAAAACACACCTTATTTACGATTAAAAAGTGGTAACATTTTATTGGCCCATCCTGTATATATCTATTATCATTAAACGATCGGATGCCATATTTTCAATGGGTTTGCATCAGTTTATGGTGTAGCCGTTTCATAATGTGCAATTTTACCTCCTATTATCATTATATGTGATTATCGTGTACTCACTGAAGTGTTATTCATTATTGTATTTCAATTCCACAAGTTAAGTAAAAGACCAGGACGAAGAATGAGGGGAAACAAAGGTAGATTGAGGAAAGGAAGTCTTCGTATACATTTAAAATAACGATACTTAAATATTAGGAAATGACATTAAAAAATATATATATAATGGAATAGTGATAGATAAAAAGATAGAGGAAGACACGATAATTAAGAAAACAATTATGATTGGACTAGGATTTACAAGGCAAGAATGGACAACTAGAGTATATACATTTAAAAAAACAAACACAATGGCACGATTGCTTCGTTTTTTTTTATTGATCCCAAGTTGCACTATGCCCTTAAAAAGTCACCGGCCATGAGGCCTGCGTGGACACTGACCATAAGGGCCAGCAGCCACAAGGAACCAACAGTTCATCCCATCATCAACCTGCTTGTTATGGCGCATGAGGCCAGTAGGATGACGACTAGACAGGTAGCATGCGAAGTAGGGGGAGTGTGCTTAATACTCCTCACCCTCCTCCTCGCCCTCACCCTCCACGGAGTCGACGCCGACCTCTTCGTAATCCTTCTCCAGGGCAGCCAGATCCTCACGGGCCTCGGAGAACTCACCCTCCTCCATACCCTCACCGACGTACCAGTGGACGAAGGCACGCTTGGCGTACATCAGATCGAACTTGTGGTCCAGACGGGCCCAGGCCTCGGCGATGGCGGTGGTGTTGCTCAACATGCACACGGCACGCTGCACCTTGGCCAGATCACCGCCAGGCACCACAGTGGGAGGCTGGTAGTTGATGCCCACCTGAACACAAACAAAAGAAAATGTTAGTAAGTAAGAGATTCGGGAAAAACAATGCAAATAGAAACATACGACATAACACGTACTACAACACGTACTACTATGACACTGATCTTCGAATAACAAAAGTATAACTGTCACAAAGTTACCTAAAGCTAAAAGAAAATTAAAAGTGGATTGTCACCTTGAAGCCAGTGGGGCACCAGTCGACAAACTGGATGGTGCGCTTGGTCTTGATGGTGGCGATGGCGGCGTTGACGTCCTTGGGGACCACGTCACCACGGTACAGCATGCAGCAGGCCATGTACTTGCCGTGACGGGGGTCGCACTTCACCATCTGGTTTGCAGGCTCGAAGCAAGCGTTGGTGATCTCAGCCACAGACAACTGCTCGTGGTAGGCCTTTTCGGCAGAGATGACGGGGGCGTAGGTGGCCAGAGGGAAGTGGATACGAGGGTAGGGCACCAAGTTGGTCTGGAACTCGGTCAGATCCACGTTCAGGGCACCGTCGAAGCGCAGAGAGGCAGTGATGGAGGAGACGATCTGGCCAATCAGACGGTTGAGGTTGGTATAGGTGGGGCGTTCAATGTCCAGGTTGCGGCGGCAGATGTCGTAGATGGCCTCGTTGTCGACCATGAAGGCGCAGTCAGAGTGCTCCAGGGTGGTGTGGGTGGTCAGGATGGAGTTGTAGGGCTCCACGACAGCGGTGGACACCTAAAACACACACAAGTGAGAAGTGAACAGCTTTTCCAGATAAGCAATACACTATAACTACTCTATCTACTTAAATATTTGATTTCGCTGGAAATAATCAATTCTGTTCATGGAATAAGGCGCCTTTACATACCATAATTATTTATATTACTATTACGAAAATATCTCTCGCCAGAAGAGAACTGGCAGCTTATTCATAACGGGATATTAATATATGCGTAAAGGCTTACTTGAGGAGCGGGGTAGATGGCAAACTCCAACTTGGACTTCTTGCCGTAGTCGACGGACAGACGCTCCATCAGCAGAGAGGTGAAGCCAGAGCCTGTGCCACCACCGAAGGAGTGGAAGATGAGGAAGCCCTGCAGACCGGTGCACTGGTCAGCCAGCTTGCGGATTCTGTCAAGGACGAGGTCGACGATCTCCTTGCCGATGGTGTAGTGACCACGAGCGTAGTTGTTGGCTGCGTCCTCCTTGCCAGTGATCAACTGCTCGGGGTGGAACAGCTGGCGGTATGTGCCAGTTCGGACCTCATCTGTTGGTAACAAGAAGAGGTATGTGCGGATGAGTTATGCCCTGTTTATTTTGCATGTAAAGAAATCTGACCTGTCAATCGTTTTAGGTAATATTTTAAAATGTATAGCATTCGAATTTGCATGTGTCTCGCAAAAAATCGTGTTCTTGTTTCTCACTTTTAACTACTTAAATCTTAGTTTTTAGAAGTAGTAGAGAGCCAAGAAGTACAACAAAACTTGATCCCAGCCTGCAACAATACTTTTATTATAACCATATTTCCTCAGGCAATACTGCTAATGTAAAGTCCGTCTTACCGACGACAGTGGGCTCCAGGTCGACGAAGACAGCACGGGGCACGTGTTTGCCAGCGCCGGTCTCGCTGAAGAAGGTGTTGAAGCTGTCGTCGCCACCACCGATGGTCTTGTCGGAGGGCATCTGGCCGTCAGGCTGGATACCGTGCTCCAAGCAGTACAGCTCCCAGCAGGCATTGCCGATCTGGACTCCGGCCTGGCCGACGTGGATGGAGATGCACTCACGCTGTTGACAGACAAAACAACGAAGTTATTCAAGAGTTGTCCTGTACACAATATTGCTCATATGATATGTATTAATCAAACATGCAAGATGCTAATCGTATGAGCAGCTTCTGATCTACTGCAACAAGTCTGAACCGCTGTTAATTTCGAGATTATCTTAAAAGTAGAATAGCCGTTTAGTGATATTCGTGTGTGTGTGCGTGTGCGTGTGCGCGCGCGTGCTATTAGCTCAAATACTTTCCCAACATATTGCTGCTATTAGCTCAAATATTTTTCCAACATCAAATTCAATTAAATGATCGTAAAACTTTTCATTGTATCACTGACTAAACAGTAAACAGTCTAGGTCTTTCCAGTTAAGACCGATACCTGAATCCTGCTTATACATTTGTTAGTCCTTAATAACACGAAAAGGGGTACATACAAATGTAAGTTGATGCCTTTAAAATGCAATTTAATAGCAGGGAAATATAAACACGTGACCCAAATAAACTTCCTATCCTATCCTATCCCGTAACTCAAAGATGCACAACAGATGATCGTTTAACCAGCGTACTCATTTTTCTCTGTTCTCAGCAAACCTCATGGATTCGTTCAGTGCCAAACCATATAAATCAAATAAACTTAACCTCACGTATATTGATAGGCCTACTGTAGGCCTATTGTACACTGGTATGGAAAGTTCATTCTCAGTCACAGAGTATGAAGTTTTCTCAGTATTGGAAGTATGGGTTCCGATGTGACATCGTCAAAGTTCCTAGTATCTTATTTGACTGGGAGCGACTGGGAGCATTCTGATTGGTCGAAGCATTACAAAATTCGACGCATGCACACAGTGCTATCGTGGTCTTAGTAAAGATTATGGTTAGGGATAGCTTGGAGCAAGGATTAAATCTTTCCTCCAAGAGGGATAGGGTTAGGACGCCTAAGTACATCGTGAAAAGGACGACCCGACTTGACCTGGTGCATGCGCAGTCGCTCCCTGTCAAATAAAACACCCGGAACTTTGACAATATTACATTGGTGTAACATCGTCAAAAATCCGGGAATCAAATCTTACTTTAGCCGGGCCCCTTTGCGATTGCGCCAGGTCAAGTCGGGCCGGATTTTTCACGATGTTCTTAGGCGTCCTAACCCTAACCATAACCCTTACTAAGTCTACGATAGCACTGTGCGCATGCGTCGAATTTTGTAATGCGTCGAAAAATCAGAATGCTCCCAGCCGTAATAAGATACTAGGAACTTTGGACGATGTCACACCGTGTCCTCGGAACTTCCACCAGTTCACCCCAAACCCATCCTAGCTTTCTCCACCCCCCACACACCATAGATTACCATTTCTTTCTGATCCTGGCTTCCTCAACTCACACCCACCCATCCAACAACTGGCCCAGTGTTAAAAGTCTTTGACGTCAAGACAACCTTCATATGACAATGATCTTATTTTAAAATTATGGTAAAAATCACAAGTGGTTCTCCATTTACACCATTCACATGTTTTATTTTTCTTCTACACTATCTGACCATCAGATAGCAGAAGGATAGAAAAATGCCTGTTCACTCAAAGTAGACCTTTACGGTGGAGGTATAGCAAGTATAATTATTTGCAAAGTCGCATAGTTGATGACGACGCTGGGTTCCTTTGAAAGAATACTAGTCTTGTTGAACTACACTATCCCCAGCATCTAAAAAGAACAAGTAACAAGTCTAATAGTTTATTACTTCTTTTTCTATTAATAACCTGGTGATTCATTCATACAGAACTATGACGCGAACACCGGCACGAATGTACTGTTCCATTTAAGGAAATGTAATCATCAATGAGGTATCGCTATCAGTATGACTCACCAATTCGTCCACTTGTGTTTAAAATTATATTGTCATAAACCGTCTAAACTACCTAAAAGGTCATTCTTTCTAGCTCTCCCTCCCTCCCTCCCTCCCACCAACAAGGAATTCATGATTGTGTGAAGGCTTACAAAGTCGAGCGCTACGCACTAAAACATACTATTAGCCCCCGAGTTGCCTAGCCAGAGCGCTATGTAACGCTACGTAACTATTTTGACGGCAAGTCTGCGCAACCCTATGTTCGAGGAGAGCGCTCGGTAGCGGCCTTGAAAGATTATTTGCGAAGAGAAAAAGATGGCCGCCAGAGTGGTGGGCTTTCGATTTGCAAGTGGCGATGTGTTCAACTGTGAAATAGCAAGGGAGGACTTTTTTCATTTACAGTCTGGTAAGATGGGTGTACTTGTTATTTGATAGAATAATTATGTTTATGTGCAATCGATGATCGGTATGAATTAGTATTTATATTTGATAGTATTGTTGTGTCGTCAGTGCAATAGACAGTAACGTTCACTTTCAGCCAACTTCACTTTGATTGGCTGTTTTGCAGTCAACTTGTGCTGCGCCATTTTATAAGCGTTCGCTTATGGCAAAGGTTGCCCAGAAGCAAAAATAGTTCGTGCGGAGCAATCGCAAACGTTTTGTGGCGCTTTTTTTCTAGACAACTCGGGGCGATTCTAACGAGTGTCCATATTTTCGTGGATTTGAAAACGCGGGGCAACGTGAAGGTTAAATGTTGAGCGAAGCTTGAACATTCCATCTTTTATAGGTAATCTCACTGCCTAGCACGTTATGAAAGATATGGAAGGATCAAGAACCTCTTGTAGAAGTAGGCCCTTTGGTCTTCGGTAGCCGGCTTGTTTTATTTGTCTTCAAAAGGCTGACCTTCCTTGACATTCATGATGCAATAATATATAATTAGGCAAGTTCTAGCGGGATCTTTTCTACAGGTAAAACTACACTAGCTATAGGCCTTTGCCTAATGTTGGAATGCACTTTTTAGACAGAGCGAACGGTAATCATCCCATAGGCATATCAATAATCCTACACGTATAATTATTACCTTGGCTGTTATTAGCTCATTATGCTTGGCGTCATTAAGCACTACACAAGTTTGTGTAACTGCGTAAAACACTTTTTGGCATAATCCTCAATGAATAGGCCTAAGCTACAACCTGTTAGAACCGGTTGAACGCCAGCATACCATTCAACTGTGCATCACCACAATAGGCACTAGAGTGCTGTATACAACTGAATCAGAATGCGTATGTCACCATTTGTTTTCAGGCACCACTAGCAAACGACACATAAAATATTACCTCCACTAGGTTATGATTATTGTATTGTAGTGATTGTACATAAATGATGTTGGCTTTTGAAGCAATGATTAATGCAAAATGGACGCCATATGAAACCTACGATCAATATTGTATCACTCTCCTTCGGTTGCGCCCGCTTGCCGCAATGCGATAAATTAAGGATACCCACTGCGTACAGCCCTGAGTATGCGGTTAATACAAAACATGTGTAGAGATGCAGCAGAATCGATGATTCTAGAACAAGCCTTCTGTTTCCAGCAACAATGAGGCTGGTAGCCCTATGTTAAAGCTCAAGTGACGGCCATTTCACATGTTTCGCGACTTGCATTATCGAACACGACGACAAAACAAAATGGCAGCTGAATCCGGTAGTATTTCATCTTACGGCCGTTTGTGAGGCCCAAAAAATCAACACGTACAGGCCAGACAAATAACAATACTTAATAAATGATATACGATTAATTATGACTTACCATGTTGGCTGATTAGTTGTACAGGAAGAGGTTGGGAATAGAAAATGCAAAAGCTGCCTAGCCTCACGGTAGAACTTAAGGTGTTCGAGTGAGATAGCTTTCTGTCTTTTTTTCCCCCTCTCCCTAGGCTTTTATATCGGTGTCACATCCTTCAAGTTCCGGGTCTCCTAGTTTATCCGAGCGTATTTGCGCATGCGCCAGGTCATGTCGGGCCGGCTTTTTCACGAAGTTCTTAGGCGTCATAACCCTAACCCTAACCCAAACCCTAACCCTAACCCTAAACTCTTAACTCTAACCCAAACTTTAACCCTAAACCTTACGAAGACGATGATAGCACTGTGCGCATGCGTCGAATTTTGTAACGCGTCGACCAATCAGAATGCTCCCATTCGCTCCCAGCCCAGCTAAGATACTAGGAACTGTGAGGATGTCACACCGGCAGCAGAAAAAAAAGCGTAGCTATGTCGGTTGCTAGCAACTTGTGACGTCGCCAGCGCGCGCTCATCACGAACTTGACAAAGCTCGCAAAGACAGTGTTGTAGGCGGAGCCGGTTAGGTTTGCTTGTGGACCTGAAAAACTACTGTTTTGATGCGAACGAAAGATCTCTCCTGTATAAATTGTCCTTGCTCACAGTAGTTAGTTATTCATTGCTTACATTGTTCAGCGGACTGCAAAGAGCCGAATCAGGACCACAACATCAAGATCACAACTTGGCTGAAAGAGGACTCAGCCCTCATCCGCATAAAATATCCCCTGAAACAACCCTAGTGGTAAAACAGAAGACACTCCACCAGCCGGTCACTTTACAATAAAGACATCCCACGCAGGAGACGCTGAGACTATACTCTAATTTATAGAAATCCCGTTTACAAAAACAAAATAGAATACACACATCATTATAAAATATCAACAAAACACATACATGTTATAAAATGCATACATTGCTAAATAATAATATCATAGGAAGCCCTAGTGACCATTTGGCAGAAAGCGTCAAATATTCCCAAGCTGATACAGACCTCACACACAAATGGGGAGTTTTGTCCCGGAAGAGTTTTCAAGAAAAAATGTAGGTGACTGCATGGTCTAGCGAAGAGGAAGATAGTACAGTAGATTGATAGAACAGAGTACGAATGAGAAAGAACAGATGAGAAAGACAGCGACAGTGGAAATTTAGTGCTTTAACAAAAGAGGGGATACTATTTATACTGAAACCCCCGGCATCCCCACGGGATGATTGCTCACAGTAGTGTGTGTGGGTGTGTGTGTGGGTGTGGGGTGTGTGTGGGTGTGTGTGTGCGCGCGCTATGTTCATACTTTTTGTCAGAGAATATATTCTCGGAAAGATTATTTAAATGAATAATCGTTGCTCAACCCGATCGCTTTGAACTTCGCAGTTCTCCGAACATAGCCACTTTCATCCCCACCCGAACCCACTTAGCAGAATATTTGTTTGTACGGTATGGCACCGACGTATACTCGTCATACTGACCTTATCCTATTCTATCATGTCCCATTACTCGGAGGTCGTTGGTGCACCACAGATGATCTTTTAACCAGCGTACTCCATCTTTCTCTGTCCTCAGCAACCCTCATGGCTTCGCTCAATGTCAAACTTGTCCTCCCACCTCTTTTTCGGTCTCCCCTTTCTTCTGCCTCCTTGCACCGTGCCTTGCAGGATGGTCTTTGCAAGGCCTGATGATCTGGTGACGTGGCCATACCATCGGAGTTTCCGTTTCTTCACCACTGTGAGCAGATCATCGTGTTGTCCAATGGCTTGTGTGATGGCCTGTCGGACTTCGTCGTTGGTGATGTGCTGGGTATAGGAAATGCCCAGAAGTCTTCTGTAGCACCTAATCTCCATGCTTTGTATTCTTCGTTGGAGATCTGCTGTGAGGGTCCATGTTTCGCAAGCGTATAGGAAGATGGAGATAACAAGGAAGCGCGCAGCCTTACCTTGGAATGTAGACCGATCGTCTTGTCTTTCCAAATGGGCTTCAACCTTGCCAGGGTAGCAGTTGTTTGTGCGATCCTGGAGAGGACTTCCTGTCGGGACCCATTGTCTGATACAATGGCTCCTAAATATTTGAAGCTATGCACTGTGTTGAGGGATTGGCCTTGGACTTTGATGTCCGTGTTGATGCCATTGGTGTTGTTGGTCATCATGTTGGTCTTCTCTGCACTTATTTCCATTCCATAAGCTCTGGAGGTGGTGTCAAGCCTCTGTACCAGCTGCTCAAGCTCTTGTGCCTCTCCATCCAATCAATCAATGTCATCCGCAAAACGAAGTTTGGAGATTGCTCTACCCCCTATGCTGACTGTGCCTTCGTGATCTGCAAGGGCTTCTGACATAATGCGCTCTAGGACGATGTTGAAGAGTGTTGGAGAGACTCAGAGAGTAGGCATCCTTGACGCACACCGATTGTTGTTCTGAACCATTTCCCGATGGCGCTGTTATGGAGGACTGCACTGGTAGCCTTGTCATACAGGCTTTTGGTGACTTCAATAATGTTAGGGCTGTTGTTGCACATTCTCATGGTTGCCCACAGAGCTGCATGCCGGACTCGGTCAAACGCTTTCTTGAAGTCTACGAACACATGATATAGATGTTGTTGGGGCTGTAGGTATTTCTCGCATATTATTCTGATGTTGAAAATCTGTGCAGTAGTACTTCGCCCTGCCCTGAATCCTGCTTGTTCTTCAGCTATGATTTGTTCAGCTTGGGGTTTCAACCTGTTGAGTATTATTTTCAGGAGGACCTTGCTGGGATGGCTGATGGGGCTAATGGTAGCGGTAATTTTAACACTCCTGAAGGTTACCTTTTTTTGGAAGAGTAATGACAAGCGACTGTGTCCATTGTGTATGTAATGCTACTCCCCACTCTGCCAGATCTTGTTACAGATAATGGTTTGCGAGGGCGTCAATCATCGCTTTTCCTCCTGCATGAAGCAATTCCGAGGGTAGGTTGTCCACTCCCGCTGACTTCCCTTTCTTCAGCGAATGCACGCACTGCTGCCTCAACTTCATACTGACATTGGTTAACTTTATAACGGTATCTGGATGTAGTTTACGTTGCTAAAACCCAAGGTATCTGGCCTAAACCTAATGGTATCACCATCATCATCATCATCATCATCATCATCATCATCATCATCATCATCATCATCATCATCATCAACATGCATGCATGCATGCATGCAAGCACGAACACATGCACAGTTAGTTTCGTTGTCTAGACTCAATCCAAGACCATGTTCGGAATTCGAATTTGAATTTTGCGACTAAAAAGGTCAGGTAGGCCGGTGTTTTACCTGCCGCAAAGACCACCTGAAGGAGGTGTAACCGTTAAAACGATGTAAACCTCTTCCACTCCACGTGTTCTAGAAGTTTTCCTCCACGGTGACTTGAACTAGACTACAATGGAGAGAAGATGTCTGCTGGTTTGAGCTGGGTTGAGGAACGTGTCGCACTGTTTTAGGTGCGTTGCCAGTGCGACAGGATAAATACGGGTACACAGTCGGGTACTTAAAAGACACATAGGCTTAAGTAATTTCAAGTGCTGACTACTAGGCAATAATAGTTAATACAGTGGCTATTATTGGCCGACCTATCCTTCTGCTAGAATTTACTCCGCAGAAAAACTGAGGCATGTAACTACTTTTCTCTACCTGGGTTGTATAGACCAAGATTTAGGAAACATCCGTTCCAGATCGATGACGACGATGGCGCAGCTGCCGCTAGTGCGCAGTGCAAGTAAATCATTGATTACCCAAGGTTTTAATTGTGTACAATTGTGAGAGAGGCTTCTGAGTCATAGAAACGTAGGACTAATTGTTTATAAGTGATAAATGACACATATTGCCCACACTGCCGGCTACTACCAATATCCAGGCACATATATACCGTAGCCTATACAGATCCAACCTATATTCCGGCATATATCATGCGCATACAACACACACATAAACACACCTACACTCACACACACACACACACACCCACACACACTCTCTCTCACACGAATGCACACACTAATTGTACACAACACAAGTTCATGCCAACACCCCCTCCTACCTACAAACACTTGTATTAAAAACATTTTTTTTAATGTCAAGTAAGTTGTGGTGTTTTGTTGTTTTTTTAACAAAGGAAACATTTTGATGTGATTGAATGCTAATAAACAGCATATCCACCAACAAATAATATATTACACGTCTTGAATGCATGTACCAATATTATTGTCTTTGTCATTATTTATGTCAGTATCACACATTTTAAGTCTTCTATATGTGCGCGTTTAACCGTCTTTTAATTACCGATTCAGATTCAGATTCAATATTTTTATTACAAGAAGAAAATGATTTTAGCAGTAATTTGCTAATCTTACAATCAGTCCTTCTTTAAATCAGTCACACATTTACTTTAATCATTCATCCGCATTCATGCAAAGACAAACATTGATTTGAAATTAAAGGAATAAACAAGCTAACTTCGTAACAAGGAAACTAACAATACTAAATACAACACATTTAACTGGAACCATTTAATTTAATAAAGAGAGAGAGGCTTGACGGACTGAGTGGGAAGAGAGGGGGGGGGGGGGGGGATGAAAGAGGAAAATCAATTGATGCATGCTAGAATGTATGATTTTTGAAATTATTAAGAAATATGTTGTAAATCTTGTACTTTAAGCTGTTTAACGATGTGCATTTTTTTAGTTCTAAAGAAAGAGTGTTCCATAACAGGGGGCCTTTAAAAGAGAAGCTAGATTTAAAAATGTCAATTCGTGGTTTGGGAAGTCGGTAGTTTTCAGAATGATATTGTGTAGGAAATGACATTAGTTGATCACGTAAGTAAGAAGGCGCTATATTATTTTTTACTTTAAACATCTGTATGGCTAAATTATACTTGAATTGTGTTTGTAAAGGCAGTATTTTAAGATCCGTTAATTTTTTATCTGTTGTTAATTCTCGATTATCTGAGATTAATCTAACCCACGTCTATGCAGATGATTAAGTCTTTTTAGTTGATTTGCTGAAGCATTAGATCATACAACAGAGGCATAGTTGATATGTGATAGACAATGAGCTTGGAAGAAAATTTTTCTGGCAGAAGATTCAATGTAAGGTTTTAGTTTAACAAGAAGAAAGAGATTTTTGGATAACTTCTTACATATATTATTTATATGGGAATGCCATGTAAAATCTTGATTAATAATTATACCTAATACTTTGTGCTCTGAAACTTGTTCAATCTGTGAACCATTAATATTCAGATTTAATTTTAAAGGTTCATGCTGTCGCTTTTACCGAGCACACAGACGACAATGTTACCCTGGGGTTCATTGAACAAACACACTCAATATTTGTCAAGAAGACGAGATTTGCACACCGAAGTGCTATCGATCTGATAAGAAACTACGGCAGTGACTTCATTCTTGTACATGTGACGTATATAGTGCTTTCTCGAGTAAGCAGTATTTTAGAGCATCGTTATGACAGCAGCGAGCCAAAGAAAGCAAAGTCCTCTTCTTAGAGCAAATATTTTTACTACGGCTTGAGTTAGAGACTGTTTTCAGCTGGCACCCTCAGCAGCTCTTTGAAGAACAGTTCAGTAGAATAAAAAGTACTCGACAGAGGTACAGGAACTATTAACACGCTGCCTCTTTGAGTTGACCGGTATGTTAGTTCTTCAATTTTTACACTGTACCATTAATTTCATTATGAGCATACAGTGTATGTTCATTCCACCCTGTACACTAAACTAGAATTAGAACTTAACTTCCATCAAGTAATTACTTATTTTGATTATAGTTGGATTGACTGCATACAGGCAAGCAATTTTTAGGATTTAGAAAATAGTTATCTGTTGGACCATCCTGCAAGGCACGGTGCAAGGAGGCAGAAGAAGAGGGAAACAGAAAAAGAGGTGGGAGGACAAAATTCGAGAATGGACTGGCTTGACCCTGATCGAGCGAAGCCACGATCGAGGGCTGCTGAGGACAGAGAAAGATGGAGTACCCTGTGGTGTCCCAACGATGATCGTTTAACCAGGGTACTCCAACCTTCGAGTTACGGGATAGGATAGGATAGGACTTATGTACATATTTCTTTCTTATTATTGTAACTTTTGAAAGCTACATGTATATGTCCTCTGTTTTATTCCATTTTACAATTTCGAGGACTAACCTAAAGTTTGATTCATTATCATTCATTTCATATTGATAATATAGGTTTGTGCAATCACCTAAACTAGAATTAGTACTTCCATCAAGTAATTATTCTGATTATATTTGGACGGATAGCATGCAGACAACCAATTTCTAGGACTGACCTAAAAAGATTGGTTGATAGCCATTTGATTAATAACTGATTGGTTTACCAAGGTTTTTTCTTTGTGGCTTATGGAATTCGTTTTTGGCAAAACCCATTGTTGACGAAGGCCTCAGTTGAAGCTATAGCCTCATCTGCTGCGGGGTAGGCAGAGGTAAGAGAATTGATGGGTATACCGGTTGGGGTGATTGAGCGTTGGCCGCGGTGATCGATTATTTTTATTGATGTCTGTCAACGCAAACTGACATAACTCTTTTAAATTAGTTAACGATACTGCGCTGTAACAACATTATATTGTAATAACCGATACACTATTCTGTTTTGCAGTTTTGGACAGATCGGTTCCGTGCAATATTATTTAGACTAAACTGAAGTCGCCCTGCGTGTCCAATCGAGGCGAGGCAGCTATGATCACGAGATATGTGATAAACAGTGGTGGTTAACAGTTGGTAACCTTGGGTCTGGACTCCATTTTCCCCACACACGAAGGTCACGGCGTTGTTTAGGTGAGATAGCATTGCTTGTAAGAATACACTGTCGTTGGCGACCACAATCGGGCAAGAAAGACGGAACTTTTATCAGTCAAAGAAAATAGATTTCTGGCACAAAGTCCTTTGAAACGAAGCTATTGAACTTTAATTTATTATATTGCATTATTTTAATTTATTTTATTTCTCGTTTAATTTTAATCTTCTTTTAAATTGTTTTATTTTATTTTATAAAGAAGAGTAACTAGCGATCGTTCTCTGACTTCTCGATCTGTGTCTCTCTTAATGAAGACACGAAGTTAGATTTTGTCGAAGATCATCTGAGTTAGACCACTTTGAAATTATGCTGCAATCGTTCTCGACTGTTTTGGCAATGTTTGCTGGTTACAAGAAAATTAAAGTAAGCCATGTATCGCCGGATTATTTTTCAAAGCCAGTGTCCTTGTGTATGACGTTTTGCTGTAGAAGTATTCAATAAAGCCTAAAAACACTAAATGCCAAGAAAATTACAAACGGAAAATGGAAAAATCCATGAAAGACAGCGATAGACAGGTCAAAGCACGCCCTGGGCTGTGGAACGCCTAGTTGTGTCCACCGCAGTAACAACACCTATTTCTGTCCCCCGCACGCGTAGTAGAGTTGATATCGCGCAAAAGAATTGTCCTGTGAAGGTATGATGTGGCAAATCGCATTATTTATTATAGATATTTTGAAGCAGAATTGCCTAGGCTATATGTATAATATGTTACTTTGGTCTTGGTGTGTACTCGTGAACAGCGGCGCTCGATTTTCAGCCGAAGTCCGTGAAAATTATACAGAGAGGTCTCGATTTCTTACAAATTAATCCAAAACTGCCATTTGAATCACTATTCTAATACTCACAATTTAATCTTCGATATCTTGCAGCCTTGTATGCGCGTTTTCGGACACCAGCATCGCGGCTAAGCTGCTCTACTGTAGCGTTATTTTGTGGTACTCGTTTATCAGTGTGTAAGGTCCCCCGCAGACACCTGATAAGGTCCCCCGCATTTTTGATCAATCTGCGAGGGATCTTACCCAATCATATTTCACTGTTGATCTTTGTACCCATCTGAAGCTAAACTAAGATAAGCTAAAACTTAAAAATGAAAAGCAGTATCCACAAGTAGTTAGACTTTGACAAGCAAGAAGTTTTAGGCCTTTCTGTTGACCGCGCTTTGTGTTATTTTATCATTTTAAACTTGGGAGACAGTATTTCTGACCTGTTTGATGAAATTTATTCTCTTATGTTGTACACGAGAGTATAAACGGTAAGAAAAATGAGCTGATCCAATGCAAAATTAAGTACCGGTCGGTATGATCTAAACGTCAATAAAAGGAAGTCTGATTATCTCCTATTTTAAGGCATTAATTTGGAGATACCTACCGTGTTGATCCTCTTGCGGGAGACATGATTGGGTTTTGCCCCCGCGGTTTACATAACTAGGCGTTCCATGATCCAGGGCGTGCAAAGGGTCTAAAGAGATTCAAAACGTAGGCGCAGCGGCCATTACTGTCTAATCCCTCTTTGCCTAATCTTTGATCGGGGCACATGATAATGTACTTTCTTTTGCCGTCAAAACCTTTATTACATCTAAAAGAGGAGGGTGGAATGCATGAGACATCCAAGGAATTTAAACATTCAGGGATTGGACATTGAAGAATTAGACATGTAAGATCATAATTATATGAAAGAATTAGACATTGAAGGATCAGCCATTGAAGAATGAGACTTTTCAGTGCCTATCCTTTCAAGCAAGTTCAGTTCTAAACGTGTTGGACGAATGGTGTACAACTTACTAAAGGCTTTTTTTTTTTCGTTCCGCCCTTGTGATTCATGCTATTGTTCAATTCAATGGACCTTCAGCTGAGTATCAGACGACAAAATAGAAATTGTCACCACATAGATTCATTAAGTATTATACATTTCCATTAAAGTTAAGAGTTGTTCTGAGTTTCTCTGTCTGTCTCTGTCCCTCCCACCCTTGTTCTGAGTTTCTCTGTCTGTCTCTGTCCCTCCCACCCTCCGCCTCTCTCTCTTTCTCCCTATTTCCCCCACCACCTCCCCTTCCTACTCCTCTCTATCATCTCAGTCATTGTAGTTTAAAAACGTGCTAAGTACAACTAAAAACATTTCTATTCACGCGACGCAATGGGTTGGCCTCCGCATACTCTGTGCCTCGCCTCACTACCTCCCCAAGACTCCCACTCCTTTTTTTACCCCTCACCAGGCCACTCAACAAAACCAGCGCTAGCCGGTTCCACGCGTACCTTTATCGATTTAGAGATCGAACGATTTGGTAGGTGGCAGCACTGATCTGAAGTAGGTGTGCCAATGCGTGATGTTGTCTCTATACCCACAGTTCCAGCGGAATAAATAATGATCAAAAGGTCCAAAGGCCTTGCGCGGAGCCCCGCCGCGGCTGTGGCAATACATTGTCGATTTGTGTAGACATTATATCATAATTATGTACTTCTTTTTCTAAATCATTAAATAAACTTTACATGACATAATTCTATTTTTTTTAAAAATATTTAATAATTTACCGGCTTTGACATGTATATATGCACACCTGCAACCGGATCCCACAAAATTGTTTTTAAAATGGCCGACCGTAAAGGCACCTAGACTGCTTCAATTAGGCATAGCTCCACTGTTTTTCAATTTGATGGACATACAAATAAAACTTACATAATTAAATGTGTAAACTAGATCGTCTCTAGATTTCTATCCTATCCCTATCCTAAGCCGTAACTCGAAGTTCGTTGGGGCACAACAGATGATCGTTTAACCAGCGTACTCCGTCTTTCTCTGTCCTCAGCAACCCTCATGGCTTCGCTCAATGTCAGGCCAGTCCATTCTCGAATGTTGTACTCCCACCTCTTTTTCTGTCTCTCTCTTCGTCTGCTTCCTTGCACCGTGCCTTGCAGGATGGTCTTTGCAAGGCCTGGTGATCTGGAGACATGGCCATACCGTCGGAGTTTCTTCATTCTTTCCATCTCTAGATTTAGAAGATATAAATTTATCTTCCTTAAAAATTTCGTCAGGGGTGAAGTGTAGAAATAGGTCTGTCGCTTTCAAGGAGATACTAAAGCATGCACGTTCTTAGTGATTAAAATATAATATATGTGCCCTGTAGAGGATTTTATAGAAAACATTCAAACTGAGTTCTCAATAATATAGAAAAAAAGAAAAGAAAGTGTAACTCTGTTTTTCCAAGGAACATTTCTCGTCAATAAGTTTGCTTACCTTTATAGTGAGCCCGCCAGTCTACTTTCATGTTCCGACAAGCATAAAAATATGCAGCATACTATTAACGTCAAAGTCTGATCAAGTGGTGTGCTGAATGTGGTTGTGGAGCATAAAAAATGGGAACAGTACTTGATTGTTTTATTTAATAGCTTAGGCCTATAGCACGCATAATCCATTGTTGTACACGAACATTGTGTCAAGAGTCAAGAAACTTTATTCCACAAAATTAGACCCTTAACTTAAGGGCACATGGAGTTATGAAATAATAACAATAAATGTTTTAATGAGGTAGATATAATGAAACAAACATTGTGAATTTATACTGTATGTTTATTGACACCTTTCGAAATATATTAAGAATTTTCACAGGATCACGTACCTATGTACGTAGACCCGCGTAAGATTACATGTTCTCCCTAGCATGAGACTTAACCAAGGCTAACAAGGCGACTGGTGTACGTGGCAATCGCTCAGAAACCTAAACTGGTTTACATATAACGTATTAAACAATGCGTTCAGCTTTCTATCAGTGTAATGAGGTATGTGTGACGGTGGGTTCTATTGTTGCTGGGCTCTGCAAAATGGAATGCTATTTCCCACTCGTCGTTCGTCGGCGGAGATCAGCTAGTTAGATCGCCCTATGACTAATACAAATACTTTTATTTTGGGGCCGGTCTGTGTGAGGATGGGGTTACAGAGATAGGGAGAAAAGTGTAAAAGATTCACTGACACACTAGCTCTCGCAGGGTTATAAATCATAGGTAGTCCGGCCACTTGTTAACAGTAAATATCACACATTTATTTCCTCTACTCTGTACCTAATTATCTAAGCACTACATTAACTTAAATGTCCAAAACTTAATATAACTAGGATTAAATTAACAGTCCAAAATTCACTTCGAGTAGTTCGCTCTTTGATGGATCTATTCAGTTACTGTTCTCGATACTTGCTACTGTGTCATCCTTGGGCTATTTGTTCTTTATGGCCTAATGTTCTTTTTCCGGAAGAGTGGACTACCGCACAGTTCCTATGAATCAGTGTTTGTCCACTTGTTCTATGGAACTTAGCTGGAACGTCGAGGTGCGGTGCTGCTTTCTCCTCGTCTCGTTTGTTGACTACTGGGCTATCGGAGATCAGTGCTCGCTGCTCAAGTGCAGGCCGTGTGTCAGGGTTGACTCTCAATGGGGTCTATCTCCTGCCGCGGACCAAGCCTGCTCGTCTGCAAAACATAAGACGAGCTTCTGCAACGCCTTGCTTACAAAGGGAGTACAGAGCGTCTCACTGTAGGCAGAAACAGCCCTCAGCAAGATCGCCTCCACTTATACAGATAAGAGCCGAACAATCTTCTAAGTCCGTGGTCCACTGGAATCTCCAACATAATTTCTATATTATACATCATGGCTAAAATAAACACAGGGAGAAGTAATTAATAATATACACCTTCTCCGGTACAGCCTATGGTCTGCAATAATACCAATAGGAGAAACAACAGTGGGTCAGTAAGGGCTACCTCGTGGTGGCAAAAACTGGTCATGTGAGTCAGACACGTGGTCAAGCAAAATTTTACTAACACTCACAATTATAAAACATGGCAAGATTTCACAAGCATAATCCAATAATACTATCAATAAATCGCGGTGAAACAAAAGATCGATCATTTACCTTTTTGACAATGTCAGGCTATGGCTATATTGTGATGACTGGATTTCACCCGTCACCTGCGTAGTCTTCTTGAGAGAGAACTTTCATTGCCTCTCTCCTTCTCGGGTGCAGTTTAAACAAAGACTGACGTTAACTGTGTGCCCAGCTAAAGCCAGCGATATCCCATAAACCTTAGCACCCTCACGGGGGCTGATGGATATAAGGCAGCTGGATTATGTCCCGGCATATCTAGCAAAAATTTTCCCACCACAGACTTAGAACAACCTAACTTTTGTCGTCTGCTAGGCATCGAGTTTAGGTTACAAAGGCCAAAGAAGGATGAACTTTTAGAGGCGTGAAGCCTTACTGCAGTGTCCAAACTAGCCTCTTGTAACAGTATGTGTCATAGGTATGTACACAATGTTACAGTACAGGTAGACAGAAATGTAAGAATATCGTAATAGACGCCCTGAGTTTGTCTTCTGGCTATGGAGCTGTGCGCTTTGAATGTGTAGTCATTGGACTTTTACCAGTCTCAAAAATCCCGTCAAATACCATTTAAGTTGTTAACCTTTGTTTTAAAAGTAAAAATGCTAAAGAAAAAAGACGGACGTGTATTTTATTTTCCCCGCAATGGCTGTGACGCACTTCGTTACGAAACTTAAAACAGCTCTGGATCAAGCCTTCAATTCAGTTCTATAATTTATTTGAATGAACATTGATGTTTAACGTCTACACCCACCATTGGCGATAGGACAGACTGGGATAACCATCCCAAGGGAACAAAGGGTTGGGACCTAAAGCAACACTGAACCACCAGAGCAATCATACTGCTAAAATGGACAGTGAAAAATGGCCACTTTTATTTCGCCCACCAACGGGCTTTGAACTTGGGTCATCGGTGTGCCAGGCGAACGCTCTACCACTTGAGCTACGGCGGTGGGACATAATTTATTTTAACGTCTATGTGATTTTATATCAAGCCAAGATTTTGGATCTAGCAAAATGAGTTAGAAAACAATTCTGTGATCAGACTGTACTTGTTCAAAACCGTATGCTGGAGATACAATTACGGCTATAGGAGGGCAGAACAAAAAAGGCTAACTAACTATTGAACACGCAACAATGAAAGGGGTTAGGGCGACTTGAACTAGCCATGCAGAACAATCGGGTTATGGTATTTGTATAATGTATAGGTATTTTGAAAACCTGGGCTGGCGTGCATGAACGAACTTAAAAGCCGACTTAGACTTAACGCTTCACTAAAACATGCTACTTAAGTCTAAGTCGGCTTTTAAGTTCGTTCATGCACGCCAGTCCTGGTTCCTTGAATTTGCTATTGAATTCTTCATTTTGTTCTACTTCTCGTTTAAAATACACACACACACACACGCGCATGAATACGAATACGACAATTTTATAATCTCCAATGAGAAATTACAATGTGGTGTATATAATATAAACAGTCACACGGACTGTTAATAACATTAGGACACGCACACACACACACACGCACACCCACACTCACACACTCACGCACACACACACAAACTTGTTTTTACGGCGTTATTATTACTTTCCTGAAACGCCACATACGTTGTGTTGACAATGGGTCATATTTTGTCCACTTTTTAAAGTACTTTCAAGTGTTCTAACGCTAACCCAAACCCTAATACACCCATAACTTTAACGGATCATTGGTTTGACGTCAAAACAACGAGGGCTGTCAAAACAAGTTATGTAGACGTTCACTAGTTTGTCCAAATAACGCCGTGTAAACAAGTCCACACACACCCTCACACATTCGCGCGTGCGCTAGCTCGTGTGTGACCCACTCAGTGATAGAGCGAGCGTTGGACTGGCACACCGATGACCCACGGTCGAATCCCGTGGTTGGCTAGATAAAAATGGGAATTTGTTCACTGTCCATCTTAACAGTATGAATGCTCAGGTGGTTCAGTGTTATTTTATGTACCCCTCGTCCGGTCGATGGAATGATTATTTCCGTTTGCCCTTTCGCCTATGTTGGATGTCAACATTAAACCTCAACGTTCGCTCATTCATTCATTAGTGTTTGTTGCAATTGTGCATGCTGCGAGATGTGTGTGTGTGTGTGTGTGTGTATGGGGGAGTGGGTGGGGGCTGAGTGGGTGGGGGGAGGGCGAGTGCCTGTTTGTGGGTTGGTAGTGTGTTGGGGAGGTTGGTGGGTTGTGAATGAGCTCGAGAGAGCGGTAAAATATATTATTAAAAATAATTTAAAGCCTTTAGTAGGCCTGCAGGCTTAGGTGCTTAACTGATAAGAGATATGTGTAAAATTTACGAGGGTCGATATTTAAAGTTTGGGTTTGGTGATTTGGCAAAGTGAGGCCGAGTAGCTCAGTTGGTAGAGCGGCTTACTGGTAACCGAGAGGTCCATGTGGGTGTGTAGGTGTGTGTGTGTGCGTGTAACCTATGACTGACTTGAACGCAAAACTGGCCCGCTGGATAAACCAATACAGCGTGACTAAATAAATACTTAATATTCTGTATAACTGTTGTGCAGTTGTTTTTACCTGTTGGTAGATCTACAGATTGGCAGAGATAGTCTACCGACTTGCATGGCCCTTGGAGAAAGAAATCAAATAGACCTATATTGAGCGCTGGCTCAATTTATAATTAGACCCTGGTTATATGACTCGTAGTGTTGTTACTTGTGCCAAAGAAGGCGCGTTAGCTGTACCAAGTCTTGACTTGTACTAACTGGTAACAATTTTGTGTATACAGGCTTCAGGTGTAGGCCCTATACCTACAACACAACCATACTTACTATATAGCTGGGCTCGCCTTGCAAGTTTGGCTTTGCGTGTTGTGTTAACAAGGCGTGTTTACACATATTACCGAACAGAAAGTCCAACATTCAAAGCGTATAAGCGGTGGGTTTGAACAACAAGTGACCGCTATACGTCATCTCTTCATGTTAGAACATGGCAAATTCCCAGGTAAACTCGTTCTCTCGAAAAAGAAACACAAATATTCATCCATTAATTCTGCAGATTGTGGCACATTAAAATGATCAGCTATAAAGAAAAGTCGGACATGTTAAAGTCAGTCATAGGTTACACTCACTCGGCTTGGACTTCTCCTTTGACAAAGTTCACAGATGTGAATCGACGTTACATTAAATAAATAACTAAAATGAAAATTCTCTAGTCTTTTTATTCTTTTTTTTTTTTTTTTAAAGAGTGTAAATGGAGGGGCAGCTCATTTGTTGTTGACCACTTCTGTCATCATTTCAGTTCGTAGGTCTATTGTAGGTTATGTTATATAAATTATATATTGTGTGTGTGTGTGTGTGTGTGTGTGTGTTTGTGTGTGTACAAGTGTTGTACCGATATTGATGATGACGACAACGACGCCGCCGATGGTGATGAAAACGATGACGACTGCTACGACTATACATGAAAATGACATCGACAAATAAAGATGATGATTATTGTAATGACGACGACGACGCTGATCGCACAACGATGAACATTAATATAATACATTCCACTAACCTTAATAATTATGAGTCAAGAAAATCGCGCGCGCACACACACACACACACGCACGCACACACACACAAACCCACGCACAGCCGAGGTTACGCAGTATTATCATGACTTTCCCGAAACGCCACCTACGTTGTGCTGGCAATGGGTCATATTTCGTCCCCATTTTTAAGTACCTTGCAGTGTTCGAACCCTTTTCTTAACCCTACCCCTACCCCTAACCCAACCCTAACCCTAACGGATCATTGTTCTGACGTCAAAACAAGTAGGCATGTCAATACAAGTTATGTAGATGTTCAATGATTTGTCCAGATAATACTGTGTAAACAAGGACGCACACACACCCACCCACACACGCACACCCACTCCAATATATTGGCATATTACCGGCGATATAGTGGTCGGGATTAGGTGTAGAGTAGGATTCTTGGGGTAATTTGGTCCTTATTTTCCTTTGGCCTGGACGTTGCTGCGCTGAAGCTGCCGTGCTTTCCCTGAGAAAGTTATCTAAATTTCACCCGCAGAAATGACAAATATTGTTATCTAAAGTCAACTTCAAATCACAATCATTATAATTAGCCTAATATTATAGGTATTCTATTTTTGTTTCTGAAAATACTTTGAAAACGTTAGGCTTAAAGGGGGAGGGAGGTGGGAGAGGGGGAATCAGAACGAGCCAAATATCGGTCTGTCGGTCGTCCGTCTGTCTGTCTGACTTTCTGTCGGTCTGTCGATTCGTTGGGAAACCATATTTCAAGAACCACTGCCGGAACGGATTTTGACAATTAAGGTCCATTCACAAAATCACACCATTTTGGATGTCATACAAGCAAACGGGAAAGGAATAAGGAAAGTCCATAGGATGTGGGAACGAACGAAAAACGATGCTTAACGTCCTATTGCATGAGCGTTAAGGACGATCACCACGTCGCCACCCTGACAACAATGACCATCATCATCATAATGTGGGCAAGGAGTACTAAACTCTTTATATAGTACTCCTTGGCTGTGGGTTATTTCGTCTGAGCTCATTTAGGGGTTGCCTACAGTTTTTCCGTCCGTTCTGTAGGTTATGTTAATATATTAATAATAGCAAAATAATACAAAGCCATTATTCGTTGGAGAAAATAAAAGAAAACAAACAAACGAATTCCACCCCCGACCCCCTCTTCCAGTCCACAACAACCCTCACACATAAATAAATAAATAAATAAATAAAATGAAATAAAGACGGCCCATTAGACTACCCCCGCAAAAGAGTTATTACGAAAGAAAACACACACACACCTACACCTACCTACACACACACCTATACATACACACAAAGGTCTCTCTCTCTCTCTCTCTCGCTCTCTACCCCACCCCACCCCTCCCCTCCCCGAAAAAGAGCCCCCACCTCCACCACGAAAAACAGCCCCCATCACCTCGCTAAAGAGAGAAACAAATCCTTCCCTCCCTTTACCTCCCTCTCCCCTTCCCTTCACCCCATCCCCCGGTACACACACACACGAAGCGAAGCATAATTATAGCCTGTATCTAGGAAGTGGTGAAAATGCATGACTACGAAAAATGTACAAACAAATAAACAAACCAAACTCATTTTGGATGTTTGCTGATAAGATATCATTAAAATCTAAAGATCTGCTCAGGTCTGATTACACTCTGGGTTTTTGACTCAATCGCACAACTACAATGCAATTTAAAGTATGTAAAACATAATAATAATTATGCATGTAACATTGTAAGGGTGCCATTGACGATGTGTGTGTGTGTGCACTGAAGACAAATTTAACTGCGCCACTCAGAGTGCGCGAAGACCACGTGGGGACGTCACCGGCAGCTGCTAGCAACGGTCAGTGGTTACGGACAGACTGTCGTATAAAGGCTACGGGAACAGCGTCAACAGACACATTGCCGCAGCTAGTTCTCACTGGAACACCTGAAGTTCAACCGTGAGGCCAAACAGCTTCTTCTTCGACCTTACCAGTCTTCCTGTATTACTAATCATTCAACATGGTACGTTATATTCTGTTCTCATTAAATGTGAATTTAATGTAAATTGTAAATTTAAATGTAAATTTTATTAAGCATATTTGTATTGTTTTGTTTGAAATGAAATTATAGGAAACTCTGCACATTTACAAACACGGTTACAAAAAAAGCGCCAAAATTTAACAGACTTTGTATTTTCCCCAAGGTTAATAATGATTCATTGACGGCTTTGAGTATAGTTATGATTGTTTTACCATCTGATAAATTAAAATAACCCTTCCCTGACTGCAGTTAGCGGCAGACGAGATAAAATTTACTTGCAATTTCCTGATTGCAAATACATTATATCTCGTCTGGCGTTAAAGAAAAACGCGTTAACCATTGACATTTCTACGGCGTAGTTTTCGGTTCGCAGTTAAAATGGACGGGAAGTATAGTAGGTGTTTAGTTCCTGTCAGAATTATTGTATATTTGCAGAAGTTCAATAGATTCAATGGCAGTGTGATACACTGATAGTTCTGGCTGATTTGATCCGTAAATGGATGAGAAACGGATAATGGAATCTCGAATTTCTGTCCTTTTGGTGCAGGCTGTCGGAGAATTAAGGTCAGAGACTAGAGTAGAGTGCTACAACGAGAATTGTTTTATCATTTATGATCGAAAATTCGGTCTTCTTCTTTTTCACAATACTGTGGATACTCCTGTCCTCGGATATCGATCAATTACGTGATGAAATATCAGTAAGGAGTGACTGCCGATCACTCTGAACTGATTCACATGCATTTTCAACCTATTCGAACACTTACATTAACCCGGGATCTTTTTTGCAAATTAATTCACTATTCAGTCCTTGGCAATACGTTGTGGACTTATTTTCTCGAGGTTTGGGCATCCACCGTTCTATGGAAGAAGAGGAACCCAAGAAGTAATGTCGCCACTGATGTAAAGAAAAAAGGGCAATATCCAGATATAGTCCCCTCAACCTTTCCAATACAGATCTTCTTTCAGTCGGATGAGGATTTTGAGACCATGCAGCTCTTATTATTCATAATAATTATGTTTTGTTCGATTAGGAAGATGTTCTATTTATGTCTAATTTCTAATTATTATCAATAATAAGAACTACATTTAGTACACTCATGGTTTCAAAACCCTCATCTGACGGAAAGAAGGTATCTGTATTGGAAAGGTTGAGGGGACTATATCTGGATATTGCCGAAAAAAGGGCCTAAAGCTCTGGTTATACCCAAATGCAAAACTTTCAAACGTTTTCTTAGTGAGAAGCTTGAATTTGGAAGAAAAGTATTGATCATAGTGCCCTACTCCTAAACTAGTGCAGCATTATTGTGTCTTTGTTAGTTGGTATGTTGATGTTGTCGAGCTGGAACCTTGCATAACATTTTAAAATGAAGTTTATCCTACCAGTACCAGTATTGGTTGTAACTTGTAAAAACCTTACTCAACCCTCTGCTATCAGAATCACTATCATAAAACATCAATTAGGTCAATGTTTTTGAAGTGTGTAAAAGGGTAAGGTTAAGAGAAAGAAGGTTGGAAAAGAAAATGCAAGCTATTTGGCAAAGGGTGGATGATGGGGGGTGGGGGAGAGATACATTCAGGATGATACAGACTTCTGCTTTTGACAATAATAAATTGCATCATACTTTTTGTCAGTATATTTTTATGGGGCATTACTTGCATTGATTGGCCATGTGCGCAGTTAATATTATTATTTCAATTATTTATTTGCACATTTTTCCTTAAGAATCGATATCAGTTATATAATATTAGTGGTAATGATAGAGAAAGGTTGTCATATAATTGTATAGGTCTAATACCTATAAAACATCCTGAGTCCCTTGTTAAAAAAAAAATTGCTTCCTTTGTTCATATACATCTTTTCCAATATATTTGAGAGCTGGAGTTGTCCATTATCTATAAATAAAACAAACAAGCATAAAATAGTTAATATATTAAATTTAAAATATGGCTGTATGCCACTAACTTAATGAAAGTTACTTTAAATATATTAACACAAAAATGTCAGCAGAAATGCCTGCCATTGCAGTGGACATTGTTTTACATTCAACATTTCTTCTGGATTGCTGCCAGAACCTAAGCGTATTTAAACGACTGATACACCTGTGTCTGAGCAATTACAATTTATACTGGACAGTTGTTGAGTAACTTCATTTCTTCTGTCTATGAAAAGCGTGAGTGCATCTCCATCCATGTCGGCCAAGCCGGAGTCCAGATGGGCAATGCCTGCTGGGAGCTGTACTGCTTGGAGCACGGTATCCAGCCTGACGGCCAGATGCCCTCCGACAAGACCATCGGTGGTGGCGACGACAGCTTTAACACCTTTTTCAGTGAGACCGGCGCTGGCAAACATGTGCCTCGTGCTGTCTTTGTCGATCTGGAGCCCACTGTCGTAGGTGAGTAAGATACTTTCCATTAGCACAATTTCTGCAGGCGATGCTTTGCTAGTATGTATTCACACAGGCTAAACTATGTCTTTGAAACCCCAAGAAGATAAAGACTGCAAGAAGAAATCACCATAGTTATTATGTGGAGATCTCGATCATTAATAGCATGGCTTTTGACAGAAAGTGAAAATATCTTTTGAAAATATGCGTTAGTATTTTGAAATTGAAGGTATTTTTGAAGATATATTTTTGCATTTGGAACTGATTTTACGCTGCTTTTACTGGATTGATTTTCACAAATCTTAATAAGCGTGTTGATCAGGATGGATATGCCCTCACATTTTTATTAATTTTGGGACCTACAGGAGTAAAACGGGAGATCATGGTAATTTGTTGCCCCGCGGAATTTGTATAACCACAAGGGTCAAAGTCTAGTTATAGTTTAGTGAAAATTTGAATTAAAATTGTATGGGTCTTTTATTTATCAAGATGCTTTTAGGGCATTATGCATTTGCTTACACCTACAACTCTTTCCAACAGATGAGGTCCGAACTGGCACCTACCGCCAACTGTTCCACCCCGAGCAGTTGATCACTGGAAAGGAGGATGCCGCCAACAACTACGCCCGTGGTCACTACACCATCGGCAAGGAGATCGTCGACCTCGTCCTTGACAGAATCCGCAAGCTGGCTGACCAGTGCACCGGTCTGCAGGGCTTCCTCATCTTCCACTCCTTCGGTGGTGGCACCGGCTCTGGCTTCACCTCTCTGCTGATGGAGCGTCTGTCCGTCGACTACGGCAAGAAGTCCAAGTTGGAGTTCGCCATCTACCCCGCTCCTCAGGTAAGCACCATAGAATATATAGTATTCTGTTGTTATGAATAAAGTGACAGTTTTCTTTTATCGAGAGGTGCTTATGTAATAGTAATATTTGTACACAAAATATGGAAAAACAATTTCCATAAACAACAACAATAATTTCAAGGGCAAAATAGAAAGTTTTGAATCTTCTTCTAACACACCATGTAGAATGAATGGTTTTGTGTGTGTATTACTACTTGTTTGCAGAGGCTGATCTTTTCTCAATGTTTAGATTTCCACCGCTGTCGTGGAGCCCTACAACTCCATCCTGACCACCCACACCACCCTGGAGCACTCTGACTGCGCCTTCATGGTCGACAACGAGGCCATCTACGACATCTGCCGCCGCAACCTGGACATTGAGCGCCCCACCTACACCAACCTCAACCGTCTGATCGGCCAGATCGTCTCCTCCATCACTGCCTCTCTGCGCTTCGACGGTGCCCTGAACGTGGATCTGACCGAGTTCCAGACCAACTTGGTGCCCTATCCCCGTATCCACTTCCCTCTGGCCACCTATGCCCCCGTCATCTCCGCCGAGAAGGCCTACCACGAGCAGCTGACTGTGGCTGAGATCACCAACGCCTGTTTCGAGCCCGCCAACCAGATGGTGAAGTGTGACCCCCGTCACGGCAAGTACATGGCCTGCTGTATGCTGTACCGTGGTGACGTGGTCCCCAAGGACGTCAACGCAGCCATCGCCACCATCAAGACCAAGCGCACCATCCAGTTCGTCGACTGGTGCCCCACTGGCTTCAAGGTAACAATCCCTATTTATTCTCTTTCAGCATCCAATGATCTTTATATTGACATTACTATTTTTTAACTTGGCAGATTTACTGATATCACAACATTAAAGTGTAATTTGCTATAGATGTTTCTAATGACGTCCTAGTCTGGAGATTGTAGTTTTTGTATTGATACTTAATTTGTTTTTTTCTCTTTGTGTTCAGGTGGGCATCAACTACCAGCCTCCCACTGTGGTGCCTGGCGGTGATCTGGCCAAGGTGCAGCGTGCCGTGTGCATGTTGAGCAACACCACCGCCATCGCTGAGGCCTGGGCCCGTCTGGACCACAAGTTCGATCTGATGTACGCCAAGCGTGCCTTCGTCCACTGGTACGTCGGTGAGGGTATGGAGGAGGGTGAGTTCTCCGAGGCCCGTGAGGATCTGGCTGCCCTGGAGAAGGATTACGAAGAGGTCGGCGTCGACTCCGTGGAGGGTGAGGGTGAAGAGGAGGGCGAGGAGTATTAAACAACACCTTCCTCTACCTTCCCCCAACCCCCCTCCCCATCCCCGCTCCCTCCTTCTGTCTTCACACGGTCTGTCTAGCCATAATCCTACATGACCAGTACGGGTGAAGATAAACTTTTGGTTTTTTCCTACTGTGGCCCTTATGGTCATTGGGAATTCAGGCCTCAAAGCCGGTGACTTTATAAGGGCTATGGAGTGCAACTCACCAATGTTGCCAAAACTCTAGCATGTCATTTCTCTGTGACCATCTTGACAAGACGGATAGGATGAGAGCAACTTGGGATCAATAAATGATAACAAAATAAACTTTGTCTGTGTGGTGCTTTAATACATATATATGAGTTGTAAATATTCGTTTAGTCCTATCTTTCTGGCATGCAAACAGATCCCTCTAACTTGGTATGAATTTACCTTTTCGATTCTGTCCTTTCCATTTAAGTTGTTGTCTTTTACTCTTAAATGTTTTAGTCTTCAGTCTTCTTTTGTCCTGTACTTTTTATTCTCTATTCAAATGCCTTATAAAGTATTGAATGCTTTTATTATTTTGTTAAATACATACAATAAAGTAAATAAATAAATATGCCAGAGAAGATAGGACAATTTTATTTATTGTTTGATCGTTTGTTGCTGTGGTGTTGTCTTTCTTCTTATATTGTTAATGTTGCTTTTCTTTATTTCTTATAAAATTTTCTTGCATTCTTCTTTTTAAAAAAATGTAATGTTAAGTACTGAATGTCGTGGCATTTATACATTGATTTTTTTTCTCTTATCATTCTCCCTCTTCCTTACTTTCTCTTTTTCTTTATTTCTTCATCTTCTTTCTTTTGTTCTTTTTCATCTTCTTCCTTCTTTTCAATAGTGGTCCTGATTTGGCTCTTTGCAGTCCTCTAAACCCTATAACTAGCAATGAGTAACTAACAAAAATTCTTTTCAATAATTTTTCAAAGGTAGTGATGAAAAAAATGTATTGCTATTGAAACCCATTTCCTCATCCAACTGGTACATGGTATACTTTATTTTATTACTTTTATATAGAGATTTTCCGGCTCAAGGCGCTGGCCGAAACGGTTCTAACTCGTCGTTCGAGGCACCCACTTTGCCACCTTTGGGCACATGATCTGACGCCCAGACTGGTCACAATCCTGGCCACAATGGGATGGGGAGAAGGGACGCTTGTGCGTGCTGGGTGTATTTGTGTAACCGGCACCTATCGGTCTAGGATATGAGCGTCTGGATCTTTAAAGTCTATGCGATGGAGTGCATGCATGCACAGAATATGAGGAAGAACAAGGGTTGGGAGTTACGGTTGGTGACTAATAAATAGGTTTTTAAATACTTAGTCAAAATTCTTCTGCTATTTTGACTCTTCATTTGCTACAAAATTCTGCTGTAAATTAAAGATGGGAATGGGTCAACCATTCAGCCAATACAAAGTTAGCAAACCGTGACTAATCACCGGCTAATAATAAGGTAGGAACAATTAGTGTTGCCAGCCCAAGAAACAATGAGTATTTTTCACTACCAATTTCTCTGCCAGGGTGCATGCATTGATTTATTTCTGCAATGTCTGTTTAAAGTCTCATACACTAGATCACAAGAGCATACAGTGTTATCATAATACTCAGCCAAGCGCATACATTGTTTACTGGACAGTTTTGTGAGGCTGCTAATGGTCTGTGTCATAAGAGGTTTTGGCACCAAAAACCTATTATTCACAGACTTGGTACTTGCTATGTCCATTATAATTATGGGTATTAGAATGCCTGATTTACCTGTGTAAATCCGCTTTGCAAGCTTGTAACCCCAAACCTATAATCCATCATAGTTCAAGCTTTGTGGTTCCTTGAAGACTTTTCGTATTCTTAGTCCTTCATTTACATAACAAAATTGGTTAGCACTACGCATAGAAACGTTGCAGTTAATATGCCCAACATGGTTAACCCTATGTTTATTGGCAATGTTGCGACAAACAATCCAACAGTGCAGGCCAAAAAAACACCACAACAAGAAGTCTTTGTGATCATGCTTTTTGTTTGGAAAATGTTTATGCGTATGTTAATGCATTTTCATTCATTTATACCAATACAATGCCTAACATGAAACTGAAAGCAGTCTTTTAGGCTCTCAAAACGTTTCCTGAATGAAAATTTCATCACGCTAGTAGCTTTATTTTTGTTTTTTGCAAGTAATCAACTTCAACTAAGTCGAGTGTTGTGGGGGAAAAAAATAAGAAAGAATGTGTGTATATGAGCGTACATGTATGTATTTATAAATGCCTAAGAGATCGAGATTAGTTAGTTATGCATTGCTTACTGAGTCCAGCGGACTGCAAAGAGCCGAATCAGGACCACAAAATCAAGACCACAACTTCGCTGAAAGAGAACTCACCCCTAATCTACAGAAAAGATCTGCTGAAACAGCCTTTGTGGTAACGCTGAAGGCAATCCACCAGCCGGTCACTTTACAATAAAGACATCCCACACATGGGATGCTGAGGCTATACTCTAATTTATCGAACCCCGGTTTACAAAACAAAATAGAATATAAACATCATTATAAAATATCAACAAAACACATACATATAAAATGCCTGCATTGCCAAATAATAACATCATAGGAAGCCCCACTGACCATTTGGCAGTAAGCGTCCAATATTCCCAAGCTGATCCAACAGACCTCTCACACAAATGAGGAGTTTTGTCCCGGAAGAGTTTTCAAGAAAAAAGGTAGGTGACTGGTCTAGCGAAGAACATTACATTACATTATTATTGCTTTAGGTCCAGCGGACTCTTCCGAGCCAAATCAGGACCGGACAACCCCCAATCCACATAAAAGATCTGCTGAAACAACCCTAGTGGTAAAACCGAAAGCTCTCCACCAGCCAGTCACTTTACAATAAAGACATCCCACTCAGGGGACGGCTGAGGCTTCACCCCAACTTATCGAACCCCGTTTACAAAAACAAAATAGAATACAAAACAAACATCATTATAAATTATCAACAAAACACATACATATAACATGCCTACATTGCTAAACAATAACATCATAGGAAGCCCTTAGTGACCACCTGGCAGAAAGCGTCCAATATTCCCAAGCTGATCCAACAGACCTCATACACAAATAAGGAGTCTTGTCCCGGAAGAGTTTTCAAGAAAAAAGGTAGGAGACTGGGCTGGCGAAGAAGACGATAGTATAGCAGACTGATAGAACAGAGCAGGAATGAGAAAGAGCAAATGAGAAAGACAGCGACAGTGGGAATTTAAAGCACTAAATTTCCAGAAAGTGGGGATACTATTTATACTGAAACCCCCGGCACCCCAACGGGGGTAGCGAAGAAGATAGTATAGTAGATTTATAGAACAGAGTAAGAATGAGAAAGAACAAAGGAGAAACACAGCGACAGTGGGAATTTAAAGCACTGCATTTCCAGAAAGTGGGGATACTATTTATACTGAAACAACTGGTACTCATCGAGAGAGAGCACCGTTTCAGTACACACGCAAATTATAGAAAACACGGGTATGAATAAAAAACCCAAACATTTTATATATTCCATTTTTCAAAACAGATAACACTTTCAAGTGTGTGCGTGTGTGTGTATACACATATGCATGTGTCCATGTCTAAGAGACATCGAGAGAGCACTTTCAGTAAACACACAAATGATTATAGACTCAACACAGGTATGAATGAAAAACCAAGCATTTTATATCTTCCATTTTTCAAAAAACAGATGACACTTTCAAGTATAAGCTCTGGCACTTGCAACCATCATGCAAACATATGAAAAACACATCTTATTCAATAAAATTAACAAGCAAAAATGACTAAAGAACTAAGTACTTACATGATTAATATAGTGAAAGAAACAAATGAAAGGGGAAGCAACAATTATTCACAATTTGGTAATAACATTTATACAATAGCACTGCACATGATTTATGTATATAAGGCCTCCTGCAAAACTGCATATTATGCCAAGTACGCCAAAATATGATGCACCATTCATGAGACAGATCCTATTTGCACTAACAGACATCAACATCAAATATGTGCACGGTTGGTCCTTGCATTTGATACTTGTATCACCTACTCCTTGAAATTTAGCTTTCATTGAAAAAACATATGATCAGCACTTCTGTAAACAGAATGGAGATTTTGAGCACCAAATTATGCTATAGCATGGAGAAAAACAAATAGCATATAACAGTATGGTTTTAGTATTACCAATGTATTATACACAATCACATGCATTCCCTTGGTAGATTTAATTTGTGGAGTATTTTACAAAGAAGAGCAGAACCATGCAATGAAGGACCCATTTCACTTTAAGTTCATTCATTTAGTCATATAATCACATTTGATGGAGGCTTAAAAATGAAAATGAAACTTTCAAACATTGATCAATCGAACATTTTTTCCATATCACTCAGAAAGATATAAGTTTCCTATCTAATTGAAGTTATAAGAAAAAGGATTACTGCATGATAGCTCTATTATAAAATTAAACATAATTATGCTTCTTCATTTTAACCACAAGATGTAAAAGCTAAGCTTAAGCCAAGCACTGAACTTGTTTTTCATTTTTTTGGTCTATTTTGCTTTGAACATTTGCTTTTTTTTCTTCAATCTAACTATCTGCTTTTTGTTATAATCTGAAGTACCCAGCACCATCGTTCCCTTATCATTCCTCAAAAGTGCATGTTTAAGCAATGATGGGATATGTGGGACTAGTGGCAACACCACAGTTGTTATCTTTCTGTGACATGAGAACATATCGTTGCCCCAGTAGGTGGACCACGAGTTCTTCACCTACCAGTACTTCTGACCGTTCATTGTTCCGTAGCCCACTGCTAGCACAGCAGAATCCAGATTATCAGGAGTGCTGCCTGTAATGTACAACACAATCGCTTGGTCAACAAGGGCCAAAGTGCTAACAACACTTTCTAACTGAACTTAGTGATGCGGAGAGTGAATGAACAATCTCAGTCACAGTAAGCATTTCAAAGTGGAGTTGATGGTAGGCATTCAAATATCGTAATTGTGTAACAAGAGACACACTTTTCTTCAAATCTTTCTAAACTGCTCTTCATGTTGGGACCTCAAAGCCTGAAGCATCTTTGAATAAAATATGACCGTCTGCTTATGCGTGCTTTAAAATGAGTTAGAATGTCTGTCACACTCTTCCACACACTGAGGCTCTAAGCAGTTGGTTGGGATTCAAGGCACGTTTATTCTCGTCTCAAGCCAATAAGGAGAAGGAATGATGAATGAATGATGAATGGATGAAGTAGTATGAACAATGAAGTATGGGAGAAGTATAAACAAAGTATGCACGAAATAAACCCTGAAACATACAATAATAACAATACTAAGAAACGACATCATGGAAGGACAACATAAAACAATATTCTTCCATGATAATACCATAGAAAAAGTGTAATGAAAATAGTTGCAACGTTATTGGTTACACAAACGTATCTTATCTCAAAATGATAAGTCTTTGAATACACTATGAATTAGTAAATTATAACAATAAGTGAATAACCTTCAAATAGTTCAGAGTTATTCTTAACAAGAAAAAAAAAGGTCTAAAGATAACATAAATGAATCAGAGTTATGCACAATTCAAAATACGCATGAAACTGCTTCATGTACAAATTGACAACGCATAAGCCAAAAATAATAAAACCTACCCCACGCATTGAGCAAGGGTAACAGACGACACTGACTCATCTGCTTTCAGCACACTCGCAGTGACTCGGTATACTCAGGCTAAAACTAAAAGGGAACAATAAAATACTACTAAGCACTTCGTTCTACTAATGACTTGACAAGTAGTCATCAAAATATTTCAAATGACCTATCCTATCCTTTCCCGTAACTCAAAGGTCGTTGGGGCATCACAAATGGTCGTTTAATCAGCGTACTCTATCTTTCTCTGTTCTCAGTAACCATCATGGCTTTATTCAGTGTCAAACCAGTCCATTCTGGAATGTTGTCCTCCCACCTCTTTTTCGGTCTCCTTCTTCTTCTGACTATTTGCACAGTGCCTTGCAGGATGGTTTTTGCAAAACCTGATGCTTTGGTGATGTGGCCATACCATTGGAGTTTCAGTTTCTTCACCACTGTGAGCATGTCATCATGTTGTCCAATAGCTTGTGTGGTGGTCTGTTGGACTTCGTCGTTGGTGATGTGCTGGGTATAGGAAATGCCCAGAGTTCTGTAGCACCTCATCTCCATGCTTTGTATTCTTCGTTGTAGATCTGCTGTGAGGATCCATGGTTCGCAAGCGTAGAGGAAGATGGAGATCACAAGAGAGCACAGCAGCCTTACCTTGGAATATAGACTGATTGTCCTGTCTTTTTAAATGGGCTTCAACCGTGTCAAAGCAGCAGTTGTTCATGCGATCCTGGAGATGACTTCTTGTCAAGACCCGTTGTTGATACAATGGCACCTAAGTATTTTGAAGCTATGTACTGTGTTGAGGGATTGGCCTTGTACTTTGATGTTGATGCCTTTGGTGGTGTTGGTCATCATTTTGGTCTTTTCTGCACTTATTTTCATTCCATAGGCTCTGGAGGTGGTGTCAAGCCTCTGTACAACTTACAAGCTGTTCAAGTTCTTGTTCCTTTCTACCCCCAATGGTAACTGTGCCTTTGTGATCCTCAAGGGCATCTGACATGATGCGCTCTAGGAAGATGTTACAGAGTGTTGGAGAGTAGTCATCCTTGACGCACACCGGTTGGTTTTCTGAACCAGGTCCCAATTACATTACATGGTTATTGCTTTAGGTCCAGCGGACTCTTCTGAGCCAAATCAGGACCAGAGAAATGAAAAAGGACTCACCCCTGATCCTCATAAAAGATCTGCCGAAACAACCATAGTGTTAACACTGAAGGCAATCTACCAGCCGGCCACTTTACAATAAAGACATCCCATGCAGGGGATGCTGAGGCTATACTCTTATTTATCGAACCCCCGTTTACAAAAAGCAGTTCCCGATGGCGGTGTCGTGGAGGACTGCATTGGTAGCATTGTCATACAGGCTTTTGATGACTTCAATAATGTTAGGGGTAATGTTGTACACTCTCATGGTTGCCCACAGGTCTGCATGCCAGACTCGGTCAAACGCCTTCTTGAAGTCTACAAGCACATGATATAGGTTTTGTTGGTGCTGTAGGTATTTCTCTCGCAGATTATTCTGAGGTTGAAAATCTGTTCAGTGGTACTTCACCCTGCCCTGAATCCTGCTTGTTCTTCAGCTATGATTTGTTCAGCTTGGGGTTTCAACCTGTTGAGTATTATTTTCAGGAGGACCTTGCTGGAATGGCTGATGAGGCTGATGGTACGGTAATTTTCACACTCCTGAAGGTTACTTTTTTGGGGAAGAGTGATGACAAGGCACTGTTCAAGAATTATAGAAACTTAATTCTGTTTAGTGTTAAACAATGATACAAACATAAACCAGAAAATCTCTGCATTCAACAGTCAATTGCTGAATGTTTTTTCTTCACTTTCATGTTTTGCTTCTATGTAGGCTAACAAAAATAAATGAACTGACAAAATCAGAATTACAATTATTAGTCTAACTCTAATTAAAGTGAAAGTTACAAAATTACAAACAAAATATTTTCGGCAAAATGATGCCACCAAAATATTTACTATTATTTCTTGGAAACTGCAAAGTTATTATTTTACTTTAGCTTAGAAAACAATACTTACAGAATACAATAAATGTTCCAAGAGATTTCCAACTCACCAAACAGTTGTGAGTCCACGCGCTTTTTTGGAATCTGGGCAATTCTAGAATTGCGCTGCGCAATTCTAGAATTGGCCTGCCCATTTTTGGAATTCCAACATTGGTTCGGGTTAGGGTTTGGGTTAGGGTTACGGAAAGGTTTGGGGTTAGGTCCTAACCCTAACCCTGGCGGCCAATGTTGAAATTAAAAACAATGGGCAGCCCCTTCTATAATACTACTAATTCCAAAAATGCCCAGATTCCAAAAAAGCGCGGAACATAAATACCAAATGAACTATCATCCATTACCTAACCATATAAGAATAACCAATTGAGAATACCAAATAAGAATTAAATTATCTTCTAACCAGAAAAAGATTGTAACGATTAGAAAAAATAAGTAGGCCTATAAAAGCCATTTAAAATACTTTACCAACAACTGGCCCGCTGGTGTCAGTATAAATCGGTCCAGTAGTCACCTATATGCGAAAGTGTCGTGTGACTATAATCTACAAACAACAACAACAACAACCCTACCATATACACCCCCTAAACGAGAAATGGCGTCCATAGTCCCCTATACGCTTATGTGTCCGGGGATGTTAATCTATTTAACTAACTAACTAACTGGCGTCCTCGACATTTGAATTCAAAACCCATCCGGATTACACAGACGTAAAATTCCGAAAAACATTAAAGGACGACAATTCATACTGAGATGAAAAAAAAAAAAAAAGAAAATTTGCAAAAATTCTATGACCAACAAAGATTAAACATATTCTTGGAAAAAATTGACTAACATTTGGCTCATATACCTCAGAAAACGTTCAACCCTCCAGATTATTTCGAGTTTAAAAAAAAGAAAAAAAAAGGAAAACAATTACCTAAAAGTGCGCAGTACTCTACAGTTAAACCGCCATCAGCAGTTATTCACAGATCAAATGTCTTTACGCTCTTTTCAAAGGTTCAGAAAAAGGTTCAGAAATGACTGTTGTTGTTGTTGTTGTTGTTGTTGTTGTTGTTGTTATTATTATTATTATTATTATTATTAGAATCAGTATTCAAACTTGACAGGTTTATATCCAGAGCATCCAGTGTCTTAACAAGTTGGTTTAGTTTCTCTATCTGAAACCAATCTTCCTGTGGCTCTGCTTTGGGCTGCTGTGATGAACAATTAAGTTGCTTCTGATGTCGCGTGCCTGCTGCCGGTTCAACACATAGTTCGCAGAGCTCATCCATTCAGGCATTGTTCTGTTTCTTGCTCCGTGGCCTCCGGCGGCAGATCTGCAGGTTCTTGCAGATCTGCCTCTTCCACCTCTGGTGCGGGTGGCCTTTCCTGGGTACATGTGTTATGATCAGGTCCTCCTGCACTTGGTCATCTTCTGTGTCCTCTTGCTGGGAGTGGTAGGCGTCCCCACCAAGATCATGATGTACAGTGTCACTATCACTACTACGGTTATCACTGGGACAACTAGCACTTGATCACTGGAGCTGGCTTCATCTGAGTTGTCATTGTCACTTGCAATACTGACTGCTTTCAGGCGGCGCTTACTTTGGCGTTTGCTTTATCTTTCACGATCGTTGTCTCGGTTACGGCGTTGTTCCGACTCTTGCAGTCTGACGCCAAGGGGAAAGAGGAGATTTCTGTGCAATGTCGGCTTTCTTCCTGTGCCTTTTCACATCTCACTACATAAACAGGAATGTCATTGTTTGGTCTCTCAAGCACTTTGTAGACATCTTCCCATTTATCTGCTTGTGCTTCCCATCAAAGGCAACTATTTTGACCAGCACTCTGTCGCCAACTTCTACTTCAGCTCCTCGATCTCGACTTCATGTCATAGTTCTTTTTCTGCTTCATGCGGGGTTTATCTGCCGCCTTCGATGCAATGTTGAACGACTCTTAATTGTAGCTTGGCTCGAAGTGAGTCAACGTACTTGATCAGTGGCTGAGCCTCTTCATGCTTGTTCAGACCAAATTTCAAGTCCATTGGCAGATTGGGGTCTCGACCAAACATGAGCGAGAAGGGAGAGAACCCTGTAGACGCATGGCGGGTGCAATTGTATGCATGGACCAATGGTGCAATGTAGCTTTTCCAGTCTGCCTTCTGATGTGGTTCCAATGTCCCCAGCATGTCTAGAAGACTTCTTTTGAACTTTTCTTTCATACATTCCCTATGGGATAGTATGGTATGGTTCGTGACTTCTGACATCCGGTGACTTGGCATAGCTCTTTTCAATGCGACTTTCAAAATTTTCACCCTGGTCAAAAGTCAATCTGCGAGGCATGCCATAGTGAACTGTAAAGTTCTTGAACAATGCTTCTGCCGTTGTCTTAGCCGTCATTTTCTTCGTGGCACTGGGAATAGCTTGCGTGTAACGCGTAAAATGGTCAGTTATCACCAGGACATTCTGGAATCCTCCTTTTGACGTTTCAAGAGTAAGGAAGTAAATGCACACCAATTCTAGGAGCTATAGCTGTGTGGTGACTACATTTACAAGTGGAGCTCTTTTGTTGGCTGGCGTCTTACGGCGTACACACCAACTTATGGGCAAGGTAATTTCTCTCTGACTTGCTGAGACCTCGACTGGCATAGCCAAAACACTTTTGTGACACAGGAACTGTCGTCAGATCACTATACTGTGGTTAGTGACCTCAATGTTGCTATCCCCTTGCCCTCTCCCCATTACAGAGATGTTCGCAAGTTGCGAGCTGTAGATCGCGAAGCCTTGAAGCGCGACCTCGGTGAGGTAGTGAGTCCGGCTTTGTGTTTCTCTGTGGAACAGCTGGAGGCCACACTGAGGGACGCACTAGATAGGCATGCCCCTATCTACAGGCGTAAGGTTAGGGTAGGTAAGTCAGAACCATGGTACAGTGCTGTCGAAGATGAGCTCAGTGAAGCCAAGAGGCAGCGTCGTCAGGCTGAGAGGAGATGGTTGAAGAGTGGTCTCACAGTGGGCAAACAAATTTACACTGCTGCCAAGCGACGAGTAACGCAAATTGTCCATAGGGCCAAGTCTGCTTTCTTTAGTGGTCGAGTGGCCAACAGTGAGACTAGCAAGCAACTCTTCTCGGTCTGTGACCGCCTCAGAGGCAAGGAAAAAAGTAGCGCTCTACCTACCACTCACCCACCTTGTGACTTACCAGATGTTTTTTGTCACTTTTTCACCAAGAAAGTCGCTGATATACGCTATGAACTTGATCACGATGCTGGTGTGCAGACAAATGTAGATGCATTGCCAACTGTTTTGAATTATGTACGGTTTGACCATTTTGAACCAGTTTCTGTTAATGAAGTCAGGGAGGTCATAAAAAAATCTAAACCAACCACTTGTTCTCTTGATCCCATTCCCACTTCTCTCCTCCTTGACTGCCTTGACCCTCTTCTCCCAACAATAACACACATTGTCAATGAGTCTCTGTCCACCGCTACTGTTCCTTCACCTTTCAAGACGGCAGTTGTCAAGCCACTGCTCAAAAAGCCCAGCCTAAATCAGAATGAACTAAAAAACTACAGACCAGTATCTAATCTATCATTTTTGTCCAAGGTTACAGAAAAGTTGGTACTGAAGCAGTTACTCTCATACTTGCAAAGCAACTCTCTTCTCAGTCCCCATCAGTCAGCCTATCGCACCTCTCATAGCACCGAGACAGCATTACTCAAAATCACAGGTGACATTCTGCTTGCTCTGGACAAAGGCAACTTATCTCTTCTAACACTTCTTGATCTATCGGCTGCCTTTGACACTGTAGACCACAATATTCTGTTCGAAACTCTCGAGTCACAGTTTGGAGTTTCAGGGAATGCCTTGGCCTGGTTCAAGTCATACCTCCAAGGTCGTACGCAAACTGTCAGCATTGCTGAGGTGCTCTCAAAGAAGGAAAATTTGACTTATGGTGTGCCGCAGGGGTCAGTTCTTGGACCGATTCTCTTCGTGTTGTACACAAAGCCTTTGCTCGAACTGATTCAAAAACACGATGTAACTGTTGAAGCTTTTGCTGACGATACTCAGCTTTTAAAATCAAGTCTTCCGGTACAAATCGATACCAATGTCCAGACTGTACAGAATTGCATTTCTAATGTCCGATCCTGGATGAAACAAAACAAGTTAAAGCTCAATGATGATAAAACAGAGGTTCTCCTGTTCAAAAAGACCAGAACTGCCTTAGCTTGCACCTTGCCTACCTCTGTAAGTGTAGGAGAGCATGAAATCTCTTTCTCTCAGTCGGCTAGAAATCTAGACTTTTTTATGTCGAGTGACATGACGCTTGATTTCCATATTGCACAAGTTTGTAAATCAGCATATGCTGCCTTGCGTCAGATCAGCTCCATTCGCTGCTACTTAACCCTTCAAGCAACCATCACCTTAGTCTGTGCTTTAGTCTTGTCTAGGCTAGACTATTGTAATGCCCTACTGGCTTCCTGCCCGAGTCATCTCATAGACAAACTTCAAAAAGTCCAGAATTGTGCTGCTAGGCTAGTCTTTAGGGCAAAAAAGCGCGATCACATCACTCCACTACTCCGTAAGCTTCATTGGCTACCCATAGAGGCCCGCATTAAATACAAACTGTCCGTACTGTGCCACAATTTCTTCTCTGGAACCTGCCCTTCATATCTGTCAGATCTGCTGTCAGTCTATGTCCCTTCTCGCACTCTTCGCTCTTCTTCTGACTCTCGCACACTCTGCATTCAAAAAACCAACACCAAAATGTACGGAGAACGGGCATTCACCTATTGTGCACCCAGACAATGGAACACTCTTCCAGCCAACATCAGACACAAGCAGATCACTCCCTCATTCAAGAAAGCTCTAAAATCTCACCTCTTCAAACTCTACTATCCTGACTAAATCCTTCATTCTATAGACCCTAGCCGCAGCTCATATTTGTTCTGCTTTTGGCTATGCTTGTGGATTTGCTGTGATAGTGATGACTTGTTTGCAGAAAGTTAACTTTATGTATTTTGTTTGATTTTGTGTGTTTGGTTTTATTTTATTTTATTTTTTCTCATTGTATAATTTCTAATGCAATATTGTAAGTTGTTTCATGTTTGTTTCTTTCCTTTCATGTAAAGCGCTATGCGCTTGTCTATAAAAAGACAAGTAATAGCGCTATATAAATGTCCATTATTATTATTATTATTATTATAGCAGAGCACTCTCTTCTGACCTTACTGTTCTTGGTAAATGATAGCGCCAAGCCCTGAAATGCTGGCATCAGTATGAAGTTCAAATGGCAGGTCATAGTTGGGGAAGCCAAGGATGGGTGGGGAGGTTAAACAGTCTTTTAGTTTTTGAAATGCTGTTTCTTCTTCTACACCCCATCTCCATTTCACCGGTTGCTTCTTCTCTACCTTCCTTTTCTTGCTTCGTCTGCTACCTTTCAGTGGCGGAGGCATCCAGTTAGGGGCTTTGCAATCTTGGAGAAGCCTTGTACAAATCTTCTGTAATACCCTGCGAATCCGAGAAATCTTCGATCTGACATCCTCTGAACTTTTGGATGTAGGCCAAACGTGCACCTTAGCGCATTTCTCTGGGTCAGCCTCAATGCCTTGCGATGAGACAATGTGCCCAACATATTTTACTTTGTCTTGACAGAAGACGCAATTTTTTGGATTAAGTTTCATGCCGTTTTCTTCTAGACGTTGCAACACCTGTTCCACTGTCTTCAGATGTTCTTCGAAATTGTCAGAGAAGATTATGATGTCGTCAAGGAACACCAGGCATATGTGGAGGTCAAGATCTCCCAAGCATTCTTCAATCAGACGCGCTGATAATGTAGCTGGCGCGTTGGCGACTCCCATGGCAATACGGTTGTATTCAAAGAATCCTAGTGGCGCAACTGGTAAAGCTGGACGCTCTTTGTGTTCCTCCACAATTTCTACTTGATGGTAGCCATTTTTCAAGTCAAGGACTGTAAAGTACTTTGCTCTGGCAAGAGAGTCAAGCAGTTCGTCAATTCTTGGCAGTGCATACAAATCTTTCATTGTGCGAGCGTTTAGTTGTCTGAAGTCAACACACTGCCGAAGGGAACCATCTTTCTTCTTCACCCAAACCACATTGGATGACCAAGGTGAATGTGATCGGCGAATGATGCCACTATCTAGCATTTGTTGCAAATGTTCTTTTACTTGATCATACATGCCAGATGGTGTGTCTATGTCACTCTTTGAACGGAAAGTCATTGGTCAGCTTGATTTCATGTTTGACAGCGTCAGTATGGCCGACATCAGTCGGACCACTACAAAAGTTATTGGGACGTGATTGCAGCAGTTCTTTCAGCCCGCCAACATCTTCTGGTTTCAGAAAGTGTGTGTTATTGTTAATCTGAATTTGATCAAGGACAGAATCTGACTCATTTAAGTCTTGTCTCACTTCTGCTGAAACAGTGACTGGCTGATGTTTGCAGAGGATTGCTCGTGACGGGATAACAACAGTTTATGCTGTAACGTTCGCCACATGAACGTCTACGAAACCCATTTGTTTCGGCTGATAGTTCAAAATAGTGGGAGGGATGTCTAACAGTTGACCAATGTCTCCCTTGAGTACAGGTTGGATCAGGGCACATGTAGGATGATAGTTTAATGGTCTGTCAACACGCCATGCAACGACGACGGTTGTTAGGTGGCACGATGATATCTATATCTGTTGCGAATAATGCCAAGACAGTTATGGTTTCTGGCAAGTTCTTGGCCTCTTAGAATCATGCACCTATAGGACAGATACCAAGTAGCGTGCGAGCGAGCGATCTGAAGAAACCGTGCTCCGTATTTCGCTTTGGCTAACTTCAACAAATGCGACAAGATGTTGGTGCCAATGAGGACAGGAACGCTCTTGTTGTAGCGAATGTCGGGAACAATCAGTAAAAGGCAGCCAAAGTCTGGAGTCCTGTCAGTCCCTGCTCCAAGTGCCACTAACTTGGCCGTCACATACCCCATGTAAGGTAAGTCCCCTATACGCATCTGTGTCCGGGGACGGTAATCTACCCAACGAACGAACGAACGAACCATGTAAGGAAGACGTTCACCATCAGCGCATTCAATCTTCAGGACCTTCGTAAGAGGTTGCAGTGGTAAGTGTAAGAGGTGATTCTTGTAAAAGTCTTCACTTATGGTGGACACAGTAGAACTAGTATCAAGTAATGCTGCAGTCTTCCTTCAACTTCACTTCACTGCTCTCCCCTATCAAACTCTCTAATGGCGGTTGCTGTTCACCCTGCCGACAATTCACAAAGGCCTTGGCTTTGAGTTGGCTTTGACGACTGCTGCCGTCCCGACCTACGAATCGCCCTTGTTCGCAGGTCGATTCTCGTTTAAATTCTTGTTTAAATTTGCCTTGCACCCAATATGGATGTGTTCTTTCTGTCCACACCTCCAACATGTCACATCTTCTGGTGCAGTGCGTTGTGGGAGTGATCCCTGTAGGCGTAGGCCTACACCTTGTTGCTCTTGGTTCTGATTATGATCACGTCTGTAATCAATGCTACGTTTTTGCTGGTTCTTTACATTCACAAGTTCACTTTGCAGCTGTTTAACTTGCGCTTTGAGAGAAGTCATTTCATCTTCCGGTTGTGCCGACTTTAAATTAATTGATTAATAAACACCGTGAGATCAGGAAAACGAAGCGGGCTGATATACTGCAGGTGTTAAGGGGAATGAAAGAAAGGTCTTACCACAGGCAGGCTCGTAGTAGCCTACACCTCGTTGGCGTAGAAGGAGAGGGATTTGTGTGAAGCATCAATGGCCACAGACACAGGTCCTTGGAAAGCGATCGCCAGCATCAGAGCAGCCTGGTCATAGGCAGTAACGTTGAGCTACGGCTGTGGGATATATTTTATACCAAGCCAAGATTTTGGATCTAGCAAAATGAGGTAGAAAACAATTCTGTGATCAGACTGTATATATGTGTCCAAAACCTTATGCTGGAGACACAATTAGGCTACGACTACAGGCGGGCAGAACAATAAAGGCCAACAAACTATTGAAAACGCAACAATGAAAGCGCGACTTGAACTAGCCATGCAGAACAAATCGGGTTATATATATCCGTAGACTATAATGTATAGGTCTCTCAAAAACCTGGTTCCTTGAATTCTCAATTGTGTTCACCGAATTCTTCATTTTCTTGTACTTCTCGTTTAAAATATGCACAAGCACTAACGAATACGACCACTTTATGATCCGATGAGAAATTACAATGTGGTGTATATAGTACAAACAGTCACACGGAACATTAATAACATTAGCACACACCCACACACACACACACGCACCCACCCACATACACCCCCACCCCACCCACCCACACACAAAAGGTCTCTCCCTCGCTCTCAAAACAACCAACCCCGGCCATCACATCGCTAAAGAGATAAACAAATCCTTCTTTCCCGTTACCGCCCTCTCCAGTACACAAATGAAGCGAAGCATAATTATAGCCTATAGTGGTGCAAATGCATGACTACGAAAAATGTACAAACAAACAAACAAACCAAACTCATTTTGGATGTTTGGTGATAAAATATCATTACAATCTAAAGATATATTCAGGTCTGATTACACTCTGGATTTTTGACTCGGTCGCACGTACAACTACAATGCACTTAAAAAAATAAAAAATAAAAATAAAAATAAAAAAAAAGTATGTGAAACATAATAATATGCATGTCAGGGTGCCAGTGACTATGTGTGAGTGTGCACTGAAGACAAATTTAACTGCGCCATTCAGAGTGGACCACGTGGGGACGTCACCGGCAGCTGCTAGCAACGGTCAGTGGTTACGGACAATCTGTAGTATAAAGGCTTCGGTAACAGCGTCAACAGAACATTGTGCCGCAGCTAGTTCTCACTGGAACACTTGAAGTTCAACCTTCGTCTTTACCAGTCTTCCTGTATTACTAATCATTCAACATGGTACGTTATATTCTGTTCACATTTATTAAACATTATTTGTATTGTCTTGTTTGAAATGAAATTGGGTTATAGGAAACTCTGCACATTTACAAACACGGTTTACAAAAAAAGCGCCAAAATTTAACAGACTTCGTATTTTCCTCAAGGTTATTGATTCATTGACGGCTGAGTGTATAGTTATGATTGTTTTACCATCTGATAAATTTAAATAACCCTTATAACTTCCTGATTGCAAATATATTATATCTCATCTGCCGTTAACCATTTTTACGGCGCAGTTTTCGGTTCGCAGTTAAAATGGACGGGAGTGTTTATTTCCTGTCAGAATTATTGTATATTTGCCCTGCTGACGTTCAATAGATTCAATGGCAATGCCAATATGATAGTTCTGGCTGATTTGATCCGTAAATGGATGAGAAACAGAGAATGGAACCTCGAATTTCTGTCCATTTGGTGCAGGCTGTAGGAGAATTAAGGTTAGAGTGCTACAACGAGAATTGTTTTATCATTTATCATTTTATGATAGAAAATTCGGTCTTCTGAAGTTCTTCTTCTTCACAATACTGTGGTCGTGGATACTCCGGTCCTCGGATGGCGATCAGTTTCGTGATGAATTATCATTAAAGAGTGACTGCCGATCACTCTGAACAGATTTACATGCATTTTCAAAATATCCGAACACTTATATTAACCGGGATCTTTTTTTGCAAATTAATTACCAGTAAGTTGTGGACTTATTTTCTCGAAGTTTGGGCATCCACCTTACTATGAAGAAGAAGAACCCAAGAAGTAATGTCGCAACTGATGTAAAGAAAAAATGGCCTAGAGCTCAGATTAGACCCTAATGCAAAACCTTCAAACGTTTTGTTAGTAAGATGATTGAATTAGTGCAGCATTATTTATTGTGTCTTTGTTAGTTTGCATGTTGATGTTGTCAAGCTGGAACCTTGCATAACATTTTAAATAAATTTTAAATGAAATTCCACTTTTATCGTGTACAGGTTCAAATATTATTTCTCAATTTTTTTCCTTAAGAATTGATATCAGTTATATAATATTAGTGGTAATGATAGAGAAAGGTTTGTCATAATTTTATAGGTCAAATATAAAATCATCCTGGGTCACAGGCAAAAAAAAAAAAAGATAATTAAATTAAGATCTGTTTCATTTGTTCATATATACATCTTGTCCAATATATTTGAAAGCTGGAGTTGTCCATTATCTATTTAGAAAACAAGCATAAAATATTTTATATTAAATTGTAAAAAAATTGCTGTTTGCCACTAACTTAATGAAGTTTACTAAAGTTGCATTTGTTTGTGACAAAAATGTCAGCAAAAATGCTGTTGCAGTGGACATTGTTTTACATTAAACATTTCTTCTGGATTGGTGCCGGAACCTAAGCGTATTTAAATGACTGATACTCCTAGATCCTGTGTCTGAGCAATTAAAATTATATTGGACAATTGTTGAGTACTTAACTTCATTTCTTCTGTCCGTGAAAAGCGTGAGTGCATCTCCATCCATGTCGGCCAAGCCGGAGTCCAGATGGGCAATGCCTGCTGGGAGCTGTACTGCTTGGAGCACGGTATCCAGCCTGACGGCCAGATGCCCTCCGACAAGACCATCGGTGGTGGCGACGACAGCTTTAACACCTTTTTCAGTGAGACCGGCGCTGGCAAACATGTGCCTCGTGCTGTCTTTGTCGATCTGGAACCCACTGTCGTAGGTGAGTAAGATATTTTCCATTAAGCACAATTTCTGAGGGTGATGCTTTGATAGTATGTATTCCCATAGGCTAAAAAAATGTCTTTTGAAGCACCCAAAAGATAAAGAGTACAAGAAAAAATAACATAGTTATTATATGGAGATCTCACTCATCAATTAATAGTGTGGTTTTTGACATAAAGTGAAGATATCTTTTGAAAATGTGTGTATTTTGAAATTGAAAATATTTTTGAAGACATATGTTTGCATTTTGAAACTGATCTTACGCTGCTTCTAGTTTTACTGGATGGATTTTCACAAAATTTATATGCTTGTGGATCAGGATAAATACGCTCTCACATTTTTATTAATTTTGGGACGTACAGGCATAAAACTGGAGATCATGGTGATTTGTTGCCGAGCAGGATTTGTATAACCACAAGGGTCAAAGTCTAGTTATAGTTAAAAGTCTTTTATCTTTCAGGATGCTTTGAAGGCATTATACATCTGCTTACACCTACAACTCTTTCTCTTTCAACAGATGAGGTCCGAACTGGCACCTACCGCCAGCTGTTCCACCCCGAGCAGTTGATCACTGGAAAGGAGGATGCCGCCAACAACTACGCCCGTGGTCACTACACCATCGGCAAGGAGATCGTCGACCTCGTCCTTGACAGAATCCGCAAGCTGGCTGACCAGTGCACCGGTCTGCAAGGCTTCCTTGTCTTCCACTCTTTCGGTGGTGGCACCGGCTCTGGCTTCACCTCTCTGCTCTTGGAGCGTCTGTCCGTCGACTACGGCAAGAAGTCCAAGTTGGAGTTCGCCATCTACCCCGCTCCCCAGGTATGCACCATAGAATATATAATATTCTGTTGTTATGAATAAAATGACAGTTCTCTTTTATCAAGAAGTGCTTATGTAATAGTAATATTTTAAAACAAGATAAGGAAAAACAACAATTTGCATAAACAGCAATAATTTCAAGGGCAAAGTAAAAGGTTTTGAATCTTCTTCTAACACACCATGTAGAATGAGTGGTTTTGTTTGTGTGTTGCTACTTGTTTGTTTGCAGAGGCTGATCATTTCTCAATGTTTAGATTTCCACCGCCGTCGTGGAGCCCTATAACTCCATCCTGACCACCCACACTACCCTGGAGCACTCTGACTGCGCCTTCATGGTCGACAACGAGGCCATCTACGACATCTGCCGCCGCAACCTGGACATTGAACGCCCCACCTACACCAACCTCAACCGTTTGATCGGCCAGATCGTCTCCTCCATCACTGCCTCTCTGCGCTTCGACGGTGCCCTGAACGTGGATCTGACCGAGTTCCAGACCAACTTGGTGCCCTATCCCCGTATCCACTTCCCTCTGGCCACCTACGCCCCCGTCATCTCCGCCGAGAAGGCCTACCACGAGCAGCTGACTGTGGCTGAGATCACCAACGCCTGTTTCGAGCCCGCCAACCAGATGGTGAAGTGTGACCCCCGTCACGGCAAGTACATGGCCTGCTGTATGCTGTACCGTGGTGACGTGGTCCCCAAGGACGTCAATGCCGCCATCGCCACCATCAAGACTAAGCGCACCATCCAGTTCGTTGACTGGTGCCCCACTGGCTTCAAGGTAACTTTCCCTATTTATTCGCTTTCAGCATTCAGTGATCTTTGTATCGACATTACTATTTATTTACTTGGCAGATTTATTGATATTACAACATTAAAGTGTACTTTCCTATAGATGTTTCTGATGCACAACACTAAAGTGTACTTTGCTATAGGTGTTTCTGATGACATTCTAGTCATGAGATTGTAGTTTTTGTATTAATACTTAATTTGTTTTTTTCTCTTTGTGTTCAGGTGGGCATCAACTACCAGCCTCCCACTGTGGTGCCTGGCGGTGATCTGGCCAAGGTGCAGCGTGCCGTGTGCATGTTGAGCAACACCACCGCCATCGCCGAGGCCTGGGCCCGTCTGGACCACAAGTTCGATCTGATGTACGCCAAGCGTGCCTTCGTCCACTGGTACGTCGGTGAGGGTATGGAGGAGGGTGAGTTCTCCGAGGCCCGTGAGGATCTGGCTGCCCTGGAGAAGGATTACGAAGAGGTCGGCGTCGACTCCGTGGAGGGTGAGGGTGAAGAGGAGGGCGAGGAGTATTAATCAATACCTTCCTCTACCTTGCCCCCCACCCCCACCCCCTCTCTGTCTTCACACGGTCTGTCTAGTCATCATCCTACATGACCAGTACGGGCGAAGATAGACTTTTGGTTCCTTGAGGCTACTGTGGCCCTTATGGTCATTGTAAATGCAGGCCTCAAAGCCGGTGACTTTATAAGGGCTATGGAGTGCAACTCACCAATGTTGCCAAAACTCTAGCATCCGTCATTTCTCTGTGACCATCTTGACGAGTTGGATGAGGATGAGAGCAACTTGGGATCAATAAATGATAACAAAACAAACTTTCTCTGTGTGGTGCTTTAATACATATATATATATATATATATATACGAGTTGTAAATGTTCATCTAGTCCTAATCTTTCCAGCATGCAAACAGGTCCCTCTAAGTTGGTATGAATTTACCTGTTCGATTCTGTCCTTTCCATTTAAATAGTTGTCTTTTCCTCCTAAATGTTTTAGTCAACAGTCTTCTTTTGTCCGGTACTTTATATTCAAATGCCTTATAATATATTGAATGATTTTTAAAAAAAATTTTAAATACATAAAATAAAGTAAATAAATAAGAATGCCAGAGAAGATGTGATCATTTTATTTATTGTTTGATTGTTGTTGCTGTTTTGTTGTCGTTATTCTTATATTGTTATGTTGTCTTTCTGTCTTATTTCTTGCGTTCTCTCTCGTTCTTTTAATGTAAAGTACTGAATGTCGTGACAATTATACATTATGATTTTTTTTTCCCGCACTTATCCTCCCTCTTCCTTGCTTTTCTGTCTCTTTTTCTTTGTTTCTTTCTTCCTTCTTCATCTTTGTTTTTGTTCTTTTTCGTCTTCCTCCTTCTTTTCAATAATTTTTAAATGGTAGTGGTGAGAAAAATGCATTGGTACTGAAACCCATTTCCTCATCCAACTGGTACGTGGTATAATTTATTTAATCACTTTTATATAGAGATTTTCCGGCTCAAGGCGCTGGCTGATACGGATCTAACTCAAGTCGTCCGAGTCTCCTATTTTCCATCTTTGGGCGCATGGTCTGACGCCCAGACTGGTCACAATCCTTGGCGCCCGGGGATGGGGAGAAGAGACCCTGTGTGTTTGTGTAACCTGCACTCATCTGTCTAGGACATGAGCGTCAGGATCTTTAAAGTCCATGCAATGGAAAGCATGCGCGCACAGGATATGAGGAAGAACTAGGGTTGGGAGTTATGGTTGGTGACTGGTAAATAGATTTAAAAACGTCTTAGTCCAAATTCTTCTATTTTGACTCTTCATTTGCTACAAAATTCTGCTGTAAATCAAAGATGGGAATGGGTCAACCATTCAGCCAGTACAACGTTAGCAAACCGTGACTAATCACCGGCTAATTATAAGCTAGGAACGATTAATGTTGCCAGCCCTATAAACAGTAAGAGTATTAAATATGCCACTACCAATTTCTCTGCCTGGGTGCATGCATTGATTTATTTTTGCAACGGGCTTAAAGTCTCGTACATTAGATCACAAGAGCACACAGGGTATCATAATACTGAGCCAAGCGCATACATGCCTTGACTGCGTTTTCTGGACAGTTTTGTGAGGCTGCAAATGGTCTGTGTGTCATAAGAGGTTTGGGCACCAAAAACCTACTGTTCACAGACTTATTGGTACTTGCTATGTCCATTATAGGTATTATAATGCCTGATTTACCTGTGGTTGTGTAAATCCGCTTCGCAAGCTTGTAACCCCAAACCTGTACATTACATTATTATTGCTTTAGGTCCAGCAGACTCTTCCGAGCCAAATCAGGACCAGACAACCCCTAATCCGCATAAAAGATCTGCTGAAACAACCCTAGTGGTAAAACCGAAAGCTCTCCACCAGCCAGTCACTTTACAATAAAGACATCCCACGCAGGGGACGGCTGAGGCTTCACCCCAACTTATCGAACCCCCGTTTACAAAAACAAAATAGAATACAAACATCATTATACATTATCAACAAAACACATACATATAAAACGCCTACATTGCTAAATAATAACATCATATGAAGCCCTAGTGACCACCTGGCAGAAAGCGTCCAATATTCTCAAGCTGATCCAACAGACCCCATACACAAATAAGGAGTCTTGTCCCAGAAGAGTTTTCAAGAAAAAAGTTAGGAGACTGGTCTAGCGAAGAAGACAATAGTATAGCAGATTGATAGAACAGAGCAGGAATGAGAAAGAGCAAATGAGAAAGAGCAAATGAGAAAGACAGCGACAGTGGGAATTTAAAGCACTAAATTTCCAGTAAGTGGGGATACTATTTATACTGAAACCCCCGGCACCCCAACGGGGGACCCAAACCTGTAAATCCAGCATAGCTCAAGCTTTATGGTCCCTTGAAGACGTTTTGTATTCATAGTTCTAGCATTACACTGAGCCATTAGTGACTGGGTGGTTGCCACCCTGCAGTCAATACATAACAAAATTGGTTAGGACTACCAATAGCGGCGCTGCAGTTAATATGCCCAACATAATTAACCCTATGTTTATTGCCAATGTTGCGACAACTAATCCAACAGTTCAGTCCAAGAAATCCAACAAAAAGTCGCTGTATTCATGTTTTTGGTGTGGAAACTGTTTAAGCACTTAATACATTTTCATTCATTCATCAACTTTAGCTAACTTCAAGTGTTGTGGAGGAAGAAAGCGAGAAAGAATGTGTATGCATGCGTGAATGTATGTGTCCATGTCCAGAGAGAGAGAGAGAGAGCACTGTTTCAGTACACACACAAATGATTATAGACAACACGGGTATGAATGAAAAACGAAGTATTTTATATCTTTCATTTTTCAAAACAGATGACACTTTCAAGTATAAACTCTGGCACTTGCAACCATCATGCAAACATATGAAAAACACATCTTATTCAATAAAATTAACAAGCAAAAATGACTAAAGAACTAAGTACTTACATGATTAATATAGTGAAAGAAACAAATGAAAGGGGAAGCAACAACTATTCACAATTTGGTAATAACATTTATACAATAGCACTGCACATGATTTTTGTATATATAAGGCCTGCTGCAAACCCTGACAAAAATGCACATTGCCCAAGTATACCAAAATATGATGCACCATTCATGAGACAGATCCTATTTGCACTAACAGACATCAACATCGAATACCTTGCATTTGATACTTCTTTCACCTACTCCTTCAAATTTGTACAGAAACCAAAACTGTTTACCTTTCATTGAACAAACATATGATCAGCACTTCTGTCAACAGAATGGACATTTTGAACACCAAATTATGCTTTAGCATGAAGAAAAACAAATAGCATATAACAGTATGGTTTTAGTATTACCGATGTGTTACACATCACATGCATTCCCTTGGAAGATTTAATTTTTGGAGTATTTTACAAAGAACAGCAGAATCATACAAGGAAGGATCCATTTCACTGTTAAGTTCATTCATTTACAGTCATATAATCACATTTGACAGGAGGCTTAAAAATGAAAATGAAACTTTCAAACATTGATCAATCGAACATATTTTGCATACCCTTCAGAAAGATAAGTTTCCTATCCAATGGTTAAAGTTATAAGAAAAAAAGATTACTGCATGATAGCTCTTAATATAAAACTAAACAAAAGAGGCCTCTTCATTTTAACTGCAAGATGCAGAAACTAAGCTTAAGCCAAGCGCTAAACTTTAATTTCATTCTTTTGTCTATTTTGCTTTGAACATTTTCTTTTTTTTCTTCTTCAATCTAACTACCTGCTTTTTCGTATACTCTGAAGTACCCAGCACCATCGTTCCATTATCATTCCTCAAAAGTGCATGTTTAAGCAATGATGGGATATGTGGGACTAGTGGCAACACCACAGTTGTTATCTTTCTGTGACATGAGAACATAGCCATCGTTGCCCCAGTAGGTGGACCACGAGTTCTTCACCAACCAGTACTTCTGACCGTTCATTGTTCCGTAGCCCACTGCCAGCACTGCGTGATCCAGATCATCAGGAGTGCTGCCTGTAATGTACAACACAACCGCTTGGTCAACAAAGGCCAAAGTGCTAACAGCACTTTCTAACTTAACTTAGTGATGCGGAGAGTGAATTAACAATCTCGGTCGCAGTCAGCATTTTAAAATGGAGTTGATGGCAAATATCGTAATTGTGTAACAAGAGACACACTTTTCTTCAAGTCTTTCTAAAATGCTCTGTATGTTGGGACCTCGAAGCCTGAAGCAACATTGAATAAATCCAAGAACAAGATCAGAAATATCTTTGAATAAAATCCCAAAACAATTTTCAATGTTATTTTAGATTACTCAGAAACACATTGTAAGAGTCAGTAAGCAATTTGGGGTAAGGTACGGTTTACTAAGCGCTTTCAGCTGCTGTGGGTGCTTTCTGTGACTACTGAACAAACTGCTTTGTAAATAGCTGTCAGCACTTTGGCTTGTTCAAATCCAGACTGAGCTGGAAAAGTGTTGGCTAAAAAATATACAAACCATTACTAAAAGAGGCATGTTGCTTACAACATAATAGCAATAGTATGTAATAATGATTTACGAAAGTAGTATTTACTGGCAGCGATATGAGGAGATTTCCACAATGAAAGAGGTTTACTTTGATTAAAGTACATTCCCTCCTCCTCACCCTAGTATAAATTCACCCCTGTGACATCACCAGACCTGCCAACCCCAGTAAGGACTCGATAGTACTCAAATAAAATTTTGATAGTATTTTTAATAAAACAATAGTATTTTGAAAACAACGAAAAACATAATTACAAAGCGGCGTCGGTTTAACGTCATTTACACCTGGAGTGTAACTAAACCTTTATTTTTAATAATTAAAAGTCTTCACATGGTATCTCTTAAATGCTGCAGTATCTCAATTCATGTCTATTTCCAGTACGTAGTTTTCTTCACACTAGTTCCACAAAAAATCAATGTATAAAGCTTTTCAACTGCTAGAAGGACAAGTGGGGGTGGAGCATGTTGCTGTAGTAGCAGCTGCACTCTGCTGCATTTTGGTAGCCGACTTGCATTTTTTCAGAAACTGTTCTGAAAATTCTCTCTCATAGCATGGCCCTTCCTTTTTCCAACTGCACATTCGTTAATTATAGCAGTCGTCTTGGTTCTAGCTGAACCATAGCTCTTTGCAATTTCACTGTCGGGAACTTTTTTTTTGAAAAGTTGTACAGCATGGTCCGATGCCAAAATAGGCACATTATGCTCCACCAGAAATGCAGTAAAATATACCTCACTTCGAATTGTTTTCAAGTCTGCATCTTTCGTTGAGACATAGCTAGCGATTGACGAAGCATTTTTCAATGCCGAAGCCTTTGCAATATGCCTCTTTGACTGGACATGTTTTTTCACATCATCGAAACCGCCATGCGCGACTGAAAAATCGAACTCACAGACACGGCATCGAGCGTATTTGCTGTTGACTTTTGATGCGACGATGCAAGGATAATCCTTAGACTAAGAAGGAAGAAAGTTTTGCTGCCTCCTCTGTTTTTTAGAAGCGATTTCAGCAGTAGCAGGGGGAGATTTACTAGTGCGTTTCTGCGGCCTACCTCGGCCCGCCATGTTTTTCTTTGCTTGAGAAAATGTATACCATTGGTGGTTCAGGAAATCAACGCGACCATTGATTGGACAAAACTGTATGCAAATAGGTTTATTCTTTTTCCGGTCTTCTGATAGTATTATAGCCATCGCACACGATGCAGCCAGTGCGCGACCAATCAGAAGGGTTCGTTTTTATTTTTTATTGTCAAAACGCGCGACTTGGCCTACCATATCGCTGGCAGCGTCGTGTGCGATGGCTGTTAACAGTGCTGTAACTGTTGTACCAATAAACCATATTTAGGATTCACAAAGACCTATGATCGTTTTTTTTTTTTAACTCATCGTATTATTTTCTAAATCGTCGTAATTTCGTATTTTTTTAATTTCATCGTAAAATAATACGGTCAAATCGTACTGGTTGGCAGGTCTGCATCACAGTCAAAACAACAAAGTAAAACGGTTGCACAAAAAGAAAAAAGGAAAAAAGAAGTCAGTATCAAAGTCAATATATCTAAGGATTTTTTAATGGACTACTATCCTTTATTGTTATATCTGAAGAATAAAATATAATGAACCAGGCAAAATGCACAATAACGGTAGCCAGATTATCAATAATATTACAAATAAATTAATTGATTAAATAAACACCGTGAGACAGGAAAGCGACGTGTGCTGAGATACTGTTGGTGTTTAGGGGGAATGGAAGAAAGGTCTTACCACAGGCAGGCTCGTAGTATACCCCATTGGCATAAAAGGAGAGGGATTTGTGTGAAGCATCAATGGCCACAGACACAGGTCCTTGGAAAGCGATAGCCAGTGTCAGAGCAGCCTGGTCATAGGCAGTGACGTTGACATAGCCAGAAAGTTTCACCACTGGCTGTACTTTGTCCTGGTGGCAACGGCCATCCTGCCAAAAAACCATTATATATAGATATTTCAAGTGAGTTTAATGCATTACTGCATAACTGGAATTCATAGGTGAATTTAGATATTTTCCGTGACTTTATCAGTTATTCCAATACAACAGATACTTATCCAAGCAAGCGTACTGACCACTGCCAGGTACTGTCCGTATTGTTCTTCAGTGGTTAGGCCACCCTTTTTCATGATGTAGTTATAGGCGCGGAAGTCTTCCCCACCATCGCAAGCGTTGTTGCCTTCGCCCCATGAACAGTCCATCAGTTCTTGCTGTGAGAATCGTACCAGGTTTCCTGTCTGAACATAGCAATGAAATTTTTACATTAGCAGTTTTCTTCTTCACTTCAGAATTCGCTTTGTACACAGAGAAGTGAAAACCATAGACATACTATAGTACAAACCTGTCAACAATCATCCCCTCCCCCTCCAATGCTCAAACTCAATGTAACTGCTTCCATTTCTATACTTTTGCTGCAAGGTTAGAAGATAAAGCATTATAATCAGTTCTGTTTATAAAATTATATTTCTTTAGGACAACAAAAACAAAGAACTAGAAGGGTAAAGTCCATATGACTCACATGCTTCTTATGGAAATTGCAATATTTAACATGAAAATAAGTGCCCAGAAAAAAAACAAAATGAAATGGTGGCATTAAAATGTAAAGTAATACTGACTTTGATCTTTCTATACTCTTGACCTTGAGATGGCATTGACCTCTGGCTCAAAATACACTCATGTACTATCAAATAAACTACAGCAAAATTGTATTATGCCAAAAAACCGGTTTGGCTCTCACTATCAAATAACCCAATGTTGTTGCATACCATGGGTTAAATAAACAGACATTCCACTGTAAGGTGACCTATTGTTTGCATGCTTTTGCAAGGCCTAAAATGACCTTGACCTCCAAGATCAATGCATAAATGGAACATAAATCTATTATATGAAATATAATCTATCATTTCTAAATACAACAAGTTTGGACTTTATATCTCTCATAGTTTAGAGTCAAGGTCACTTCAAAGTATCTATACAAACTGACTTTGGACAGCTCCAGTGACCTTAACATTGGAGTGATGTTGACCAAATTTGTTGACTATGTGTGTCTCCTTGATATATATCATGCATCAAAGAATCATAAGTTCAATATTAATAAGCTAAGAAAAAAGTGACATTTTTGGAAAATTATAATTTTTTGAGCAACATTTGATGACCCTGTGACCTTGACCCTGAAGTGAAGTCATTCATTCACTGATCATTTTGGAGGTCTCATGGGTATACACCATCTTACCAAGTGTGGTTGTGGTTGTGATAGTTGAAATAGGCTTCGAGTATTAGTCACGAAGTTTTTGCACAGTCAGCAGACAGACTGATGTACAGACATTTTAGTTCGTTATCATTTTTGGACTATTTATGTTTCATCTCGCACGGCTTTGCAAAAATCGGGGGTGAATTCATAGACTTACATTGCTATGCATTTGAGTCAAAAATATGACAAGGACTAGCACATAAACATTAAATAAAAAATAAACTCCCAAAGACTGCTGTTTCTGACCATAATTCTGAAAAGGGTTGATTGTTAACAACAACAAAAAACGCCATGCAAAATGTGGAAAAAAACACACAAAAAACATCTTAAGCATGCAATAATAACCTCTCTACTTCAGACATATTCACTCACACATGCTTAAAAAGGCTCCAACAACACCCTCTGTACTATACCCGATCTCACAAACTCAAAAAGAATACACCTGCAAATAAATAAATACCTTGACAAAGTAAGCTCCCTCAATGGTTCCTGTAGTCCCAAAACTCCAGCAAGACCCACATACAGCCTGATCCTTCACAGGGTTCACTGCACCTGTTAAACAAATCAATCAATCAATCAGTAAGTAAATAATTTAATAAATAAACTGAACTCATATCAGAGCTGTTCAGTTGAATTGAAAAATAAACACTGCCTGCAATGTAAAAAAAAACCTTATTTAAAAGACAGCAAAACACATTTACAATCATTTTAAATTCATGTTAAAATAATGTAAAAATAAAAGTTTGTCATATTCTAGTTTTCTAACATTTAAATCTGTTAAAAAAAACACAAAAAAACATCAACACTGACCAATGCCATGCTGCTGGCAATATTTTTAGGTTGCACTGCCTATTTTATGTATTTTCAAATCCAATCATTCTCAACAATCAAAGCGGGTTCAACACACATCACTAAGTACGACTAACCGAAAAGTCTCCAGTCAAAAGAATCAGGGGCAGGTGCGGTGAAATCAGTCTTGTTAAAAGGCAGGCCCAGAATGCCCTGGTAGTTCTTCGTGCGACGGAAGCCACGCAGAGTCTTCATCTCAGAGTCAGTCCTGTCGGCCAAGTGGTTTACTTCCAAGGTGTAGGTCAGACCTGCGCGGTTTTTGGAGTGTATGAATCTGAAAAATAAGATCTGGGCAAGATCAGGAACAGGTGCATCAAGACAAGGGCAATTACTGAGGGAGGTTAACACCTCAAACAAAAGGTGCAACGCAAAGGAAGATCAGAGCGCTTATACAATAATATGAAACGAAACGACTACATCCAAATAAGTGAACAAACACAACACAATTTGCAACACTAAGTTATTTCCAACACATTTTATATGTCAAATTAGAGATTATAAATTGAACAACACAAAGATGCACATATTTTACAAAATGATGAACATGACTAGTAAGCTGAAAAACAATTCAGTCTGACGTTCCAGCAAATCTACAGTTCATAAAAAGATTAGTCTACGCTCCATCCACAAACAAAACCAAAGAAAAAAACACGCATTTGTCAACAACAACAAAAAAGTGTAAACTCAACATTGTGTACATTTAAAACAGAGTGTGTGAAGTGAAGGAAAAGAAAACAATATTACTGGAGTAAACAAGAGATCATGTACTCTTTCGCCTAGACCTAGAATGCATCCTATTGAGAAAGAAAAGCATTCCTGTCATCCTACATTTGTTGAGAGTTAATGCATGATCGATATGGAATTCCTGTGATGAGTAAAAAGGATTTCTTGAATTGAATTAATACCGACCTGAGGTTCTGCCTGAAGAGGTGCAACCTGTTCTGGTGCTCCACGTCATCGTCGTAGGCCTTGCTGTGCGTTTTCTTGAAAAGCTCAAACATCTCCTGGTTATGGTCATCGTGGTGGTGCACGTATTCCTTCATGGGGTTCATAGCAATGGTGTGCTCTGCCCCAGGCCCAGGGAAGCCAGCGCAGGTCAAGTCTGGAACACAAACACGCCGTAATGTGTTTCATGGTCAGAAATGTATGTATGAGACAGTATGTGTGTGTGTGTGTGCACGTAGGATATTTTTTTGGTGTGTGCGTGCATGCTTTTTTGGTAATGTGGACCCAAATGCTTTCTTTGGTGTGTTTGCGCATGCATTTTGTTGTATGTGTGTGTGTGTTTGCGCATGCATTTTAATGTGTGTGTGTGTGATTATGTTTAGATGATGTTCTTGTGACATATACTTGAGAATCTACATACGTTTTTTGGGACACACCCCATTATGCCGAGGTCAAAACAATGATCCGTTAGAGTTATGGTTAGGGAAGGGTTAGGGTAAGGGTTAGGGTTAGCATTAGATCACTTAAAGTGCTTAAAAAAGGGGACGAAAGATGACCCATTGTCAACACAAAGTATGTGGCATTTCATCAGTGTCATAACAACGTGGTCTAAACAAGTATTAGTATCAACGTCTGTGTGCGTGTGTGTGTGTGCGTGTGTGTTTGTGTTCAGTGTATAACAGTTTTTGAAGGTTTGCTTAAATATCATTTACATGGAGAGCAGGGAGGTGAAGAAATGCATGCTGAAGCCAACACCCTAAACAGAAGAACATGGAGCTTGAAAAACAAGGCAAAACAACTTCACCTGTTAATGAAAGAGCAGCAGAAAAAAGCTTCACCCATGGTCGCTACCCACCACCCAAAAAACAAAGGATGGAAAAGGAGGTTACACCATCCCCTCCACCTTCTCTATCTCTCCCCGCCCCCTCCCTTATTGTATCGACTTTTAATTTTTTTTTTTTAAATATAGAAAGATACTGCATACGCTATTGTGAGAAAAAGTTTAAAAGCTTTCCAATCTATTTTACTGGAAGTGAAAAAAAAAAAATTTTTTGCATCCATTGTTTTTTTCTCAGGGACATGTGTTCAGTCTACCCTGTACATTTCAGTACAGTAATGACTTGGCTTGGTCAGTGTTGTGTGACAGTGACACTTATACTAGTGGCAATGTACCATACCACCATGACTGAATCTCTTGGTCAGTGTGCCGATTTGCTGTCAGTTCCCCCCCCCCCCCACCCCCCCCCACCCCCGTTCATTTCCTCCAGTTAATTTCCCTTCTGGTCAATTCCCCCTTTTTTTTACTCCCCGGTTATTCCTCACTCTCATTCCCCCCTCAATCAAAATATTGTTGTTTGTTGTGTTGATTTTTTTTAGTGATCACTGAAAATCACTGAAAATGAACATAGCTCACTGTACTCACTATTTCTGTCTCCAATTTCTCATTTCTATTCACATTTTCAAAAGTCATTGGTTCAAAATCGCAACAATATGGCAGAGGTGACACACATAGAAATTGGTACATTCATTACATCGACAAAAGGCAAGACAATGATTGCTGACAAAAGTAATTACATCTACCACTATCAGAAGCCATTAGCAGGAAACAAACAACGTTTCAAATGTGAGTTCTGCCATGACACAAAATGCAAGGCTGCAATGCACGTGATGGTAAGTGTTACTTATTGTATTAATAATAATAATACCGGATGCTAATACGCGCTTTACATCGAATGATATCAAACTCAAAGCGCGGCGACCTATACCAACATACATGCTAACGTGCAACAAACATATTACAGACACACAACAAAAACAACTGTATACAAGACATACATGTGGTGTAAAGGCAGGGAGATCGCTATTAGGAAACTGAAAGGAAAATAGCTTTTGTATTTTTAAAATTAAATTGGCTGCATCCAATATTATTTTCGACCCTACAAAACCGATATTTGAAATGTTATAAGCAATTGAACACTTGACTTCAAGTGATTTGAGGGTTACGTTTACCACCCGATGACATTGCCTGAGAAAATCAGACAATCTAAAATTGGAAGGTAAGACATAAATAGCTATCATAATATGCAAATGATATAAAAGTGATAAACCTTCCCTTTAATACTGCTTTCATTTCCTTGTTTTTGTTTTGTTTTAGGATAGAGAGATTGTCAAAGGGGTATCAGAACACACATGTAAGACGGCTGGGGATAGAGCATACTGTGAAGCCCGCAAAACAATGTCTGACATCCAGACAGCTGCCACGTCATCGCTCGTTCCTACACACCAGCTGCTAACTGGAAGTCTCACAACTCTATCAGAACAGGCAGCTTCTCAAATGCCTAGCCAGATCTGATAAAAAGGAGCATTAGGAGAAGAAGACGAAATGAGAACCTGCCAGCACCACTTCCGACAGAGCGAAGGACTATAGAAATACCAGAGAAGTATAAGGTTACAGATGACGGCCGATGGTTTCTACAGGTAGACACCAGAGGTGCCGACAGAATTCTGGAGTTCGCTTCAGATCAAGGACTTGACCTTCTGCAACAAAGTCAACATTGGGTTTGCGACGGAACCTTTAAATCTGCGCCAACTCTCTTTTTCCAGCTTTACACGTTGCATTCATTTGGCTAGGACAGGCCATCGCATTAATCTATTCATCTTTTTTTAATAGACAGCTAATATATTGTGTAAAGTTTACTCTTGGGTGCATGTATCTGTTTCTCGTTAGTTAGTTAATCCATTTATTTCTTTATTACTTTTACTTTTCTTTTCAATGTTATTGTACTTTTTGTCTCTAATTTGTATGTTTGTTTTCTTTTTTTATTGTTGAGAAGATTAATTAATATATTTGAGTTTTTATTATTTTGTTTTTGTTCCTGCTCACAAGACATTTCATTGTTATCATTTTGTCAAAGGGTAGCACTTATTTAATCTTTGCTTTTGTGTCCCCTTTATGTTCTCCATGCTTTGTTTGTTTGTCTCGTGAATAATAAAATTCTGCTTAAACCAACTACTTATGTAGCAAGCAAAAGTAATTTCTAATAGTCCTAGACGGGTGAGTGCCGGCTAAACAAATAAACCCAGCAAGCACTCGGTCACTTCTCCCCATCCCTGTTCGCCTAGGGTTGTGCTCAGTTGTCTTGGTGTCTGAGTATGCGCCCAAAGGCTGACAGTATCGCTACTGTACCAGATAGATAAATAGTAAGTGTTTACAGGGTCCAGCGGATTGCCCAGAGCCGAATCAGGACCATGCTACTGTGTAAAAGCGTGTGCATACATATAAACGGAGTACTGCATAACAACAACTCACACACACATACACATACACAAAAACGTTTCACACAGATTATCCAACAATAATGAAAAACTGAAAGGGCAAAGCCCATATGACTCACATGCTCCTTACTGAACTCGCAATATTTAACATAAAAATTAGTGTCCAGAGAAAACGAAATGAAACTGGCATTAAAATGAAAACTAATATTGACTTCGATCTTTCTATTCTCTTGACCTTGAGATGACATTCACCTCCAGCTCCAAATACACATGCACTATCAAAAAAAAAAAAACTACAGTAAAAGTTACATTATGACAAAAAAACAGTGACCTTGGGATGCCCTTTACCTTCAGTGACCTAGACCTTGGGATGACCTTCCCCTTCATGTGACCTCTCATGCATGTCTGATCAAATAACCCCATGTTGTTGCATACTGTGGGTTAAATAAACAGCCAATCCACTGTACGATGACCTTTTTTTTAAAAAAAATAATGTTTTCGCAAAGTATGCGTGACAAACTGATATCTATCATGCATCAAAGAATCATAAGTTCAATATTAATAACCTAGAAAAAAAGTGAATTTTGTGAAAAAATTGTCATTTTTTGATTAACATTTGATGACCCTGTGACCTTGACATTGAAGTGAAGTTATTTCTAGGTCTCACGAGTATACACCATCTTATCAAGTCTGGCTGTGATAGTTGAAATAGGCTCTGAATACTTAGCCACTTTTAACGTTTTTGCACAGACAGACGGCAGACAGATAGACGGAGATTTTTTGTCAGTATCATTTTTGGACTATATATCTCGCAAAGATTTACAAAAATCTGGATTTTAGTTTCGGGTGGGGAAGGGGGACGGGAAGAGGAGAGGATGAGGAGGGTCAGTATATAGACTCACACTGCTATGTATGTGAGTCGCACACAAAAAAGACAAGAAACAGAAACTCACTGAAGGTGTCAAAGACGTTGAGCGGGATGACCACATCTGGTTTGTAGTCGTAGTAGTCCACGTAATACTTGTCATAGTGGGAGCCGATGAGAGAGTCATAACCCATCATCTCATAAAGTACAGGGGCGCTGGTGTAGCTGTCCACCCACAGAGTGTAGGTGTTGGACTTCTTGCCGACCGTGTTCACCAACTGCCACTTGCTGCATGTCCGCCCGTTCACCACTTCATCACTGATGTACTGAAAATAAGATCAAGTAGACTATATAATAGCGCCAAGTCAGTCATGAGTGGGCGAAGTAGTTAATTCTTATGGTCAACACTTTCGTCTAGTCCCTGCGTTATACTACGCGCGTGAAAACAAATTTATCATTGACACTCATGCAAACTTTACCTGAAAGCCAGTGGTGTCGGGGAAGATGGTCTGTGGAGTGACTGGGCTATCGCTGGTGCCGTTCACGCCAAAGCATGACAGCTGGTTGGTCACCTCGTAGTTGGTCATGTAGGCAATCTTGTATGTGGCACCACTGTCATACAGGTCACCACGTGCCATGTTCTTCACCAGCCCTGTTGCGCATTTGACAGCTCTACAATATCCCAGTTTTGCACTTTTATTTTTTAGCATGCATTTGGATACTTTGCGTGCGTCTCTGTTAAAATAATTTACATGTCCGCAGTTGGTACAAGTTTGAAGTAACGCTTTTTTTAAAAAATTGTTGGGGTTCAATTTTAAATTGTTAGATTTGATTGTATCAGTATATGCAAGTGGTCTAAAATGTGAAGAGACGTTAAAATACTGAATTGAAAATATTGAATATGTGCCTCTGCATACAAGAGCTTAGAGCAAGCTATTAGTTTGGATCTAGTTCTAAACTTAATAAAATAAATTACTATTATAATTAATTTTAATTATTGGTTATACCTTATTATTCTAAGTTGATTTGTTGGCCATCAATAGTATAAAAATGCTGACCTATAAAGTCAACATGTGAACTAAATAGATAGCAAAAAAAAAAAAAAGGTTTCAGATAAAATCTTTTCCTTGGTAAACAGCCAAACTCTTAGCAGGTGTCCTGATAAAATGCTATGATATGAACTACAATTATACTAATTTAATAGTCAGCAATATTTAGTATTTCTGGATATGGTACAAAACAAAGTTCAAACATGACACTAGTTTTACAATTAAGCATATGTGATTGTTTTGTGTTTTTTTTGTTTTTTTTTTTTTTACAAACAGGATGCTCAAAATAGAACAGTAGATTAGAAATAGAAATTTGCACACCACATACACACGAAAATATGCTTCGTTCTATTTTCTTCTTTATTTTTCTGCTGCTGATTTCTTTTCACTAGTTGTAGTTGCTTCATAAACAATTTGGGAAAGACAAATGAGCCCTGCGAGTACAACATATATCAGAGCATGGAATTACCCCTGTTAAAAAAAGAGGAAATACCACCCCCCCTAGTGGGGTCCGGGGGCATGTTCCCCAGGAAAATTTTTAAAATATATATTAAAATCTGTGCAATCTGGTGCATTTTAGAGAGAAACTTAGCAGTTTAACCCCATACAAATTTTGCACTTTTTTCCTTTAAAAAAATAATAAAAAATATATTTATTTATTAACTTTTTCTTCAATAACATCTGATTATACAGGTGAAAACAAGGATTTTTCTTTCTCTGATCACCGAATTAGAAAAAAGGTTGTATAGAGTTCAAAATAATTTGATTACACTTGACTGGAAATACATTTTAATGAATTTATTCATAAATAAAATAAAGAGCATTGTAACAATATATCTATATACACAGTTTATGTGTGTGAATTCCAGTTTATTTGAAAAATAAGAGCAATGAACTATGCTTTTTTTTGTGGGGACTGGTGACTGGCTGACAGCCTGAGCACAATCTGTTTCCATGAAAGATGATTGGATCTGGCTGGTTGATGGTTCAAGCTCTAGATTTGTTGATTCCACAGGGGCAAAGCAGGAAGATGACACTGCAAGAGATTTCTGATGCTTTTGCCTTGCTCTCTTTTTTGCAGACTCAATTACCCATTCAATAGTTTCTGTTGCCTTTCTTTTGGATGGTAGTTTTTTTAAGTGTAACGTTGAGCTCTTCTGCTTTCTTGCTCTTTGTCTCCCGGTTTTTCTCCTTTCTTTCCTCATTCACTCTCCAGGCTGTGGTCATTTTGAATTGAAAGCAGTTCTTCTCCGACTTTTACTTCTAACCAAGCCCACCTCCACCCATTTCTAGCAGTGTCATCCATGAAAACCTCACCACGATTCCATACGTGTCAAGCTCTTGGAGCTTCTGACCATAATTTTTGGCCCGAGAGACCATAATTTTCTATCGAAAACCATAAGAAATGCGTAAAACGGTAAACACGCACATGTATACAAATAAAAAAATATATAAAATAATAATAATAAGTTTAGCAAACACATGCAAATTCACCTGCATTTTTTTAATAACAAGCACTGTACAATACAAACAAGCAACTTAATAAGATTTTAAAAAAAACCACTTTCATAACTGTGTTTTATCCACTGCAGAAAATAAAAAAAACCACCCCTCTCCCTGAGGCTGAAACTTTCACGGATCGCTTGCATAGGCGTATTCCTTTTCCTCTTCTGAAGAACTAATAAGATTTTTGAAGTCTTTGTCTGTTTCCCACTCTGGCAGATATCAGCCGAAATGAATACGCGCGTTTTTCGCTGGTGGTTTCGCCATTTTCAATAAGCTGAATGAACGGAAACCTTTCCTCCAAGACGGAAACCGTGTATAGAAATGCTATGGGCATCCGCAAAGCCCGTACTTCCTCCGAGATCACGATCGCGAGCGAGCGTGATTCAGAATTGTTCTCTAGGCTGTATTTCGAATTAAAATAAAATAAAAATTTGGGATTAAAAAAAAGGATCGGGAAAAAGAAAAAATGTGTAAGATTTTCATCTTACGCCGTAAGGTGAAAAAAACATTGGAAATACGTAAAAATTACGGAAAAAACGTAAGACTTGACATGTATGCGATTCACAATTCACCTCTCCGCCATCTTTGACAACTAAAGCTACCCAGCTCCACCAGTGTGAATCGCGCTTTTTGAGATCGGCAACCTGTTTAGAGATTCACTGGATCAGAACAAGAAAAAAATTGGTTAGCTGTCACACCTCCATACAGATTTTTTTCCCGCGGAAACTTAAAAGATTTCCGCGCAAAGTAAGACGCTGTACCGCGGAAAATCGCGGAGAATTCCATGCTCTGATATATACATTTTAATTATTGGTGTCTTAGATACTATCACAAGTAACATACATTAGACCCAGATGTCCATTACAACCCAGCCAAAGATTGCTCATGAAAACTTGCACAATAAAAAAAAAATAAACAAAAAAGATTGACACAATGACAGAAACTAAATTTTAAAGTAACATCTTACCATCATAATAGTCAATGCGGCCACGTTTGTTGGGTCCATCATACCAGACCTGGAAGGGCTCGACAATCTCAGCGTACGGCAGGCGAAGAGTCCCAGCCACATAGTATGTAGTGCTGAATTTCGGTGGATCTTTGATGACACTTGCAGATGCAATGCCTACATCATTGGAAGATATTTCATATTAAAAATTAAATCAGATTTTAATTTACACACATGGTTGTGCACGCACACTAAACCCACATACACAAATCAAGTACACATTTTGTGAAACACACACACAAACACACTAACAAATTAGTGAAATGAGGACACCTGTACTTAGAATCTGCATGTCTCCACAATGTCTATAACCAGTAGTAAGCAGTGTGGGGCCGGGTAGTTCAATTGGTAGAACGGCTTACTAGTAATCTAAAGGTCCCCGGTTCGATTGGCCAACGTGTGACCATATTATTTTCCCCTTACCATCAACTGGTTTGCTGGTGTCAGAATAATTTGACCACTAGTCGCTTATAGGCTCCAGTGTCATGTGACGTATCTACAATGAACCTTTAACTAGGCAGATTTTAAGCCTAATCATGTCAATAACTGTTACAATAGTTCATAATCGTTAAACTTCCAAAGATAATACCTTCAATGCAACAGTGAATGGTATTATCCCTCACCGAACATATAACTTCTTCATAAATATAAGCCACAAAAACTCAGCAGTGCTTACAAAAATTGGTAACTTCCAGATTTTATGTTCTTTGGCTAGTGCATGACCTGTGGAGGTAGCACTAACCATGCAAAACCCAAATTCAATCTCACTAAGAAATGTGTGTTCATTTTGTAGTTTGCTTGTGGCAAATTCGCATTTGATGTAGGACTGTACTGTGTGTTTTATAGCCTAGCAACAGAACACTTGCACAACTTTACTGTGTTACACCTCTGATCCTAGCTTACTTAGCTTACTTTAGATTATTAATTATTTTATAATTATGCGAAGTAATTTTTATAATTATGCGAAGTATTTTAACCTAAAAATATCATGATTCAGGGCGGGGGAATAAAATCTGGGGTTCATACACATAAATTGCCAAACTGAAACAGTTAACACTCTCATGCACTTTCGGTTTGCAGTAGGCCTACTTTTTTCGATTGACCTGCGAAACTTCCTGCTGTTACGACCATGATAGTATTGCTGTAAATTCACATTTTGCAAGTGGTAAATATTCCAGAGATTTAATAATTTTTTTCAAATAGTTTTCTAAAAGAGTTTATTGCCTTGTTGGGTTAGTCATTCGTTCAAAAACTTACCACACAGAAGAGCAACGAACCCTACCAGCAATCTTGCTGCCATTTTGAACAATGAATGATCACATGTGCAACGGAACTAAGCTAGTCACATGCAAGTCACATGACATAAATCATATGCAAAAAACATAGTCTAGGGTATGATCACGGGATTCTCTTCTTACATGGTTGAAGTGTGTGCGCATGCGCTGGAAGGAAGACGTGTTTTTCGAGTGCTCTAAGAAGCAACGCCAATTTAATGTGGATTAAACTAATTTATTGATAGTGACATTCTTTAAAAAGTTAATTTACAGTTAGAATAAGGTTTCTGTGACATTATTATTACTTTGATTTTGTATAGATTGTGTTAGCGAAGCCGATATATGGCCAAATAGTTAGAGCATAGAGCGCGCACTGTGAACTCACTACGACACTAGCGTCCGACTGCGTTATTTCATAACAGTAGGCCTAAATCACTAAACATACGATTCTGGTTCGATTTTCTATAATTTAAATCGCCATTATGGCGAATGCTAGATTTACACTTGGATTACTGTGTTTCATTTTGTGTGTGTGCCACTTCTTCACACAACGATCTACTTACTCGATCTTTGACCACACATTACCTGGACTACTCGTGAAAGGGAACATTAGGAAGGCAATTAAACTGCCCATCGGAACCTACTCGTCGCAACGACAGGTCAGTACACTTGCACTACTATCGCTCTTGCTGGCTGGAGACATTCATAGCAACCCGGGCCCACGCCAGAAGAGCTACTACCCATGTGGCTTGTGTGACAGAGACGTGAAATGTGCTGACTGTATTGCTTGTGATGATTGCTCCATCTGGTACCACAGGTCATGTGTCGAACTCTCGTCTAGTGATTTCAGAGCACTACAGAGACAAAGCGTGCAATGGATTTGTCCAAAATGCGACAGTATAAACTGTGATAGCTTCACCTTCAGGAGCTTTTCTTTATCAGAAAACTACTATGCCCCCCTCCAAAACACGGACTGTAGCATAACTTCCTTCAACCATACCCACCGCTTCAGCCCCCTGAGAACTAGCAGCCCCAAATCTAACCAGCACAGCCCAAACTCTCACCATTCTAATTCTTACCAGAGCACCACCGGTAACCCACCCTATAAATCACCAGGCCAAGGAAACAACTACCACAGTTCCACATGTTTCAGCCATCCTAGTCCACCAGGACAAAACCCATCCAACACCTACAAGTTGCATCACGCAGAATGCTACCACACTGCCAATGATTCCAGCCACAACCCCAACATATCAAAGAAAAAGAACCTTCGCATCATGACCGTAAACTGCCGCAGCATAGAGAAAAAGAAAGCCGAATTTGCTGCCATTGTCAACTATGTAAAACCAGATATCATTTGTGGCACAGAATCATGGTTGAAACCAGACATCAAGCAGAGAGAGATATTCCCAGATGGCTTTGTTTATTATAGGAAAGACCGCTGTAGCCTAGCTGGAGGTGTCTTCATTTTAGTAAACCAAAATCTCATCTCATCTATACAGCCGGACTTAGACTCTGCATGCGAAATACTCTGGGCAAAAATACACCTCCAACAAAACAAAGACCTAACGATAGGCTGTTTTTACATGGCTCACCGAAACCAGACAGACCTGAATGAGCTAGATAAGTCACTACGAAAAATAAATAATAGAGGACAAAAACAGATTATTCTTACCGGCGACTTCAACTGCCCTAATGTAGAGTGGAACAATGGTACAGTTGCCCCTGGAGCGCCAGATCGGGTGATCCAGGAGTCGCTAGTCGACATCACCTCATCAGCACACCTCACACAAGTCCACAACGAGCCAACAAGAGAACACAACATCCTAGACCTAGTTTTTACCAGCAATCCCTCTCTCACCAAGAGCTCCAAGTCAATCCCAGGCATTAGTGATCATAGCATTGTGGTTACAGACTTTGACCTCTACCCTAACCGCATCAAAGAGAAGCCCCGCAAGCGATACAACTATTCTAAAGCAGACTGGAACCACCTGAACTCTGAAATCTTGCAATTATCAGACAACATCATGACAATGAGAAAGGAAGGAACTCCCGTTGAAGACATGTGGACACATTTCAAACTTAACTTGATAGCAGCAGCTGAACGCTTCATACCTACCAGCCTTCGACGAATCAACTTTACATTACCCTGGGTCAACTACAAACTTAAGAGACTGTTAAAGCATAAAAAGAGACTATACAACCAAGCCAAGAAGACCGGCAACTGGACCAACTTTAGATTCCATCAGAAGGAATGCAGGAGGAAAATGAGGCAAGCAGAATGGCGCCACATTAACACCATCATTGAGGACGGGCTAAGAGACAACAACTGCAAACCCTTTTGGCGCTATGTCAAGACAAGGCGACAAGACAACACAGGAGTTGCCCCGCTCTTCAATGAAGGATCTCTCCATAGTGATAGTTCTTCCAAGGCAAAGATATTGCTTCAACAATTCCAGTCGGTCTTTACAAAAAGAGAGGACACACCATTGCCAGAGATGAAGGGCACCCCCTTCCCCGCTGTAGAGAAACTAACGGTTACTACAGAAGGCGTCGTTAAACTACTCAAAGACTTGAACCCCAACAAAGCTACAGGACCAGACAACATCCCTAATCAAATTCTCAAAAACTGTGCCGAAACTGTTGCCCCAGGATTAGCAGCCATCTACAACACCTCACTAGAGACTGGACAGCTCCCCGCAGACTGGCTAACAGCGAACGTCTCCTCAATATTCAAGAAAGGCGATAGAAACAAAGCAGAAAATTACAGACCAGTATCTTTAACATCCGTTGCATGTAAGCTATTGGAACACATCATCTGTCGACATCTACATACCCACTTCGAAAAACACACCATCCTCACCAGTAGAAACCACGGATTCAGAACAGGCCACTCTTGCGAAACCCAACTACTCACTACTATGCAAGACATTCTCTCCTCACATGACAAAGGCCATCAGACCGACATCATCATCCTGGATTTCAGCAAGGCATTTGACACTGTGCCACACAACAAATTACTACACAAGCTGGATCATTACGGCATACGAGGCACCATCCACACCTGGCTCACAAACTTCCTGACCAAGCGCCAGATGAGAGTGGTCCTGGATGGAGAGGCATCAGAGGAAGTAGCTGTCGAATCCGGAGTCCCCCAAGGCACAGTGATGGGTCCTTTACTCTTCCTCTGCCACATCAACGACCTGCCGTACACAGTAAAATCAACAGTGCGACTCTTCGCAGACGATTGCCTACTCTACAGAGAGATCCGCTCCTTCCAGGATCACATCACACTCCAATCAGACCTCAAAGACCTAGAGAGATGGGCCAAGCAGTGGGGAATGCGATTTAATGCGCAAAAGTGCTACGTTCTCTCCACCAGACACAAGTCACAACACTTCTATAGCCTTGGAAACACTATACTCCAACAGACTGATACTACCCCCTACCTAGGCGTCCAAATTTCTGCGGACCTGAAATGGGCTAACCACATCACAAGCGCCTGCAAGAAAGCTGGATCCACACTGGGCTTCCTACGCCGAAATCTCCGGAACTGTCCACAAGAGTGCCGACGCCTAGCCTACATCGCACTTGTTAGATCCACTCTCGAGTATGCCGCAGTGGTGTGGGATCCTTACCTCCAACAAGACATCGACAAGCTGGAACGCATCCAACGCCAGGCTGCACGGTTCATTATGAGAGACTACAGATCCCGGGACCCAGGATGCATTGGCAGGATGCTTCACGAGCTCCACCTCCCACTACTTGCAATACGTCGCCAACAACTCAGGCTGACCATGCTCTACAAGATAACCAGAGGACTAGTTACTGCTCTCCCTCCCAACACCTTCCTTACTGCTGCCAAGAACAAACGGAAAATCCGCCCCACCACCTTTAAAGGATATGACACACAGAACATCATAGAGAGGCAGATAAACAACAACAACACATGCTTTATTTTACCACCCTCATCATCAGATCTCTACAGAAACTCCTTCTTCGTAAGGACAGTAGTGGAATGGAATAGCCTTCCCGATGACATCATCAACCTATCCTCACCTAACTCATTCTCCACTGCAATCGGGAGGTACAGGGAGGCTGACAAGTTCTTATAGAGTCAACATAATAGAACTGTGATTTTAAACTTTTAATTGTACACATATCACCAGGCTTCCACAAGAGGAGCCCTTTTAAGAATATAATAGGCAATATGAAGTTAGTACAAAAAGAACTATGGAACATAATTTTTTCTTTTCTTTTCTTTTTTTTTTAAAATCAAATTAATTAGCGCGCACACACCACCACCACCACGTTAATAGCCATCTATGGCTCCTGTGGTGTTTTCTGCCAACAACATCATCGGCAGTATCCAGATCCAGATGTACTACTACCGGTGAAAAGTAGATATAGACTTCCGAGCCTGTGGTATGACTAAGTTAATCAGTAACAGTGCGTCTGGACGGCAGTGGGGCATCCCTTCCCTGACGATCTAGTACATGAGCTGGACAAGGGAGGACAGACGGACACCATTCTCCTAGACTTCGCCAAAGCATTTGACAAAGTGCCCCACCAACGCCTCATCATCAAGCTCCACCATTACGGCATCAGAGGGAAGACCCTGAGCTGGATACAGAACTTCCTGGCTCAAAGAACCCAGCAAGTTGTTGTGGAGGGGGAGTCGTCTAGTATGGGCCAGGTGACCTCGGGTGTCCCCCAAGGATCCGTCATCGGCCCGACGCTCTTCCTAGTCTACATCAATGACCTGGGCAACAACATCAAGGCCAACGTCAGGTTATTCGCTGATGACACCATCCTTTACCAGCGCATCAAGACTCAACAAGATGCTGTCTCCCTACAAGAAGACCTAGCGACCCTGGAAAAGTGGGAGGAGATGTGGCAGATGGAGTTCAATGTTGCCAAGTGCCATGTCCTATCTGTTACCAACAAAAAGAAACCTACCCGCTCAAACTACACCCTCCACGGTCACACGCTCGAGCAGGTGGACAGTGTTAAGTACCTCGGTGTCGAGCTTACAGAGAAACTCCACTGGGGGAAGCATGTTCACGCTTTGGCTGCCAAAGCGAACCAAACCAGCGCCTTCGTCTACAGAAACCTGAAGGGATGCCCCACTGCCGTCCAGACGCACTGTTACAAAGGCCTAGTCCGACCAGTCCTGGAATACGCTTCCCCAGTGTGGGATCCCTTTCAACAGAACTTGAGCGACACCCTGGAACTGGTCCAACGAAGAGCGGCCCGAAGGATCCTGCATGACTTCAGTCCCCGGTCTAGCGCCTCTGCGCTTGTCCGTCAGCTAAACCTGCAGACCCTGTCTGAGCGTCGCAAGATCGACAAAGCTGCAATGCTGTATAAGATCATCAGTGACCAAGTCGATATCCCTGCTGGTTCACATCTTAAACCAGCAGCACGTGCCACCAGAGGACAGCAGGCGAAGCTCCAGGTGCCCCAATCTAGAATCAATGCTCACCTACATTCCTTCTTCCCCTCCTCTATCCGTCTCTGGAACTCTCTCTCTGATGAAATCACAACCACTAAGTCAGTCCCCGCCTTCAAATCAGCAATGGAAGGATGGCTCCATTTGTAAATATCTCATTGGAAAAAAAAAATTATATATATATATATATATATATATAAATTATAATAAATAAATAAATATAATAATAAAGTATTTTGTTAAAGAAAAGCCTTATTAAGGGGCTACCTGTACCTATTATTAATTTCTTAATTATTTTAAATAATCTATTAGTGTATCATAGTTTTGTCCTCCAAACCCCCACTGTGTCCCCCCCTTCCCCTAGTAGAGGGGGTGGGTGCCTGAATGTTTTTTTTTTTTTTTTTTTTTTTTTTTTTTTTTGTGGTTTGTTTTAACGTGCCAGCGCATGCTCCCGTCGAGTCCCACACATGTGTATTGTTCCCCAACATTGGGGTTTGCACATTAATCTGAAGAAGAAGAAGAAGAGTAAACATTATAGTCTAGATCTGAAAGTTTTTGCGCTCAGCGCGTTGCACAATGAACAACGACACTTAATTTAAAGCAAGCTGACCCCTAGTATAAATTGCCCATAAATTCAAAATAATATGAAATAGAATTACTGTACAAATTATAATTAATTATGCACGAGTTAAGGAATAAATAAAAATAAATAAATAAATACTAAGAAGAAGAAAAAGAACTGATTATGCATATGCAGACAGTGCAAACACCAAGTGGGTTAAAAAAAATATGAAACAGAATTGCTGCAAAAATAATTAAATAGATCAAATTAATAAAGTGGCAAAAATAATTAAATAGATAAATAAATATAGATTGATTTATAATCAATCGATAGATTCCACGATGGATTGGTTGGAGAGGAACAAGAACTTAATTAAACAGCTGGTACAGAGGCTTAATTGAAACCACTTCCAGAGCATGGAATGGAAATAATTAAGTGCAGAGAAGACCAAAATGATGGCCAACAACACCAATGGCATCAACACGGACATCAAAGCCCAAGGCCAACCAACATCACCAATGGCATCAACACGGACATCAAAGTCCAAGGCCTATCCCTCAACACAGTGCATAGCTTCAAATATTTAGGAGGCATATTGTATCAGACAATGGGTCCCGACAGGAAGTCCTCTCCAGGATCGCACAAACAACTGCTGCCCTGACAAGGTTGAAGCCCATTTGGAAAGACAGGACCATCAGTCTACATTCCAAGGTAAGACTGCTGCGCTCCCTTGTCATCTCCATCTTCCTATATGCTTGCAAAACATGGACCGGATCTCCAACGAAGAATACAAAGCATGGAGATGAGGTGCTACAGAAGACTTCTGGGCATTTCCTATACCCAGCACATCACCAACGACAAAGTCCGACAGACCATCACACAAGCCATTGGACAACACGATGACCTGCTCACAGTGGTCAAAAAACGCAAACTCCGATGGTATGGCCACGTCACCAGATCATCAGGCCTTGCAAAGACCATCCTGCAAGGCACAGTGCAAGGAGGTAGAAGAAGAGGGAGACCGAAAAAGAGGTGGGAGGACAACATTCGAGAATGGACTGGTTTGACACTGAGCGAAACATTCAGGGATGCTGAGGACAGGGAAAGATGGAGTACGCTGGTTAAATGATCATCTGTGGTGCCCCTACGACCTCCGAGTTATGGGATAGGATAGGATAGGAAGGATAGGTCATGTAAAATATTTAATTCTGATCGAATCTCATTCTGAGCTGCACATTTTACTTTAAATACACATACATATGTATATACTCCAAATATAAAATTGCAATTTAGTGTTCAGTAGACTATTATAATGGCTTTTATCAATTCAGCAAATTTACACCAACTGTACTACATGTACTATATGAAGTAAGTGCAAGTTTGTGGGATATAGGCCTAAATTGGTGCAGAATTATTGCCCCAACAGTCTCTTATGCTCAGTATGAATCAAATAATTGTAGAACTTATCAGTTATACAGAGAATCTGAGCCTGCTGAAACATGCATTTCTATGTTTGTTCAATGCTGATGTTGCTTGATCTATGCTTGATTATCAGTCAATAAACAGACTTCTTCAATATTGTGTCACCTGACCTGTGAATACAATATTACAGCTGTCAATATCACACCAGCTGACCGGGCTGAGCACGAAGAGAACTACTCCCTATTCAGAATAGAGTGTACTCGTGCAGTTATGCTGCATGAATAGAAATCTTTTAATTGGAATGGAAATTAGCAAAGTTGTGCTTATCTTCACATAGACACTGTGCTTCAATAACATTAACAGTAATAATATCTAATATAGTGAGAAAAGAAATACAGCACAGAGAGTTACAGTAGACAAGCCTTCCCCCCCTTCCCCCTCTCCTCAGAATTGACTTTGACTAGTCTCTGCCACGCTGGATGGAAAAAAAGCTTTCCATCAGGAGAGAAGACACAAGCATTAGAATTCAGGAATAAATCTCGTACATGAAAAAGGCTGGGTTGCCGTAAACAAACTCCTTGAAAAAATGAGATAAAACCATCAGAATTCACGATGACTGTATGAGGCTTTGAATATAATTGCATGCTACATCTTTCTAAAATTATTCTGAGCACCGTCTCTTCTTTTGTTCTAAATTCTAAAACGTTTATTTTATTTTTTGTCTTTGTGTGCACCCGTGGGCTGGCTTGACACTGAGCAAAGCCATGAGGGCTGCCGAAGACAGAGAAAAATGGAGTTTGCTGGTTAAACGATCATCTGTGGTGCCCCAACGATTTTCCATTTACAGAATAGGATAGGATAGTGCATGTGTGATAGTATTTGCATTAACTTGGATGGTTTTGTAAAGCTAAAGGCTGTTTGGAAAATAAATAATGAACATCACATATAGAGGAAAATTTTCAAAATAAATCTCAGAGAGAGAGAGAGAGAGAGAGAGAGAGAGAGAGAGAGAGAGAGAGAGAGAGAGAGAGAGACAAAGGGACAGACAGACCGAGAATAAGAATGAGGAGGAAGAGAAAGAAGTGAAAGAAGCCATAGATAAGAAGAAGAACAAGAACATGCAGTTACAAAATACAGGGTGGTTGGTTGGTTGTTTTATTTACGTCTTTTCCACCAAAGATGATAAGACAAAGTAAAGGGGGAAAAAGATTACTTCATCAAAATTATTTAAAGAAGCCAAGAACCTTCCGAAACAGAATATCACATGCCTACAAAATAAAAACAAACCCCTGGTCTATTGGTGCTTCCCTTCAGAAAGATATGACAGTCAGCACATCAGAGTTCATCGGTCAGCATTAAAGACTTCAAAAAGGGTGCAGAAAGCAGTACCAAGCATTTTGTAAAGAACAAAGAAATCGGACCACATCACTCTAGTTCTGAGAGAATTGCATTGGCTCCCTGTGCACAATAGGATTGCTGTCACTTGTGTGTTTGTGCATTGCGGGCCATTTCTTGGCAGGCTCCATCTGGTCTTAAGGTAGGGCGCTGAGAGTCACACAAGAGAGTGTTACAGTGCAAGGTCCTCTTAGTGTGCAGCACCCTCTCCCTGGAACAATCTCCAGCCCTTGCGAGAATCTGACTCCCAAAGAATTCTTCAATCAATGACTGAAGACATTCCTGTTCAACCACAGACATTCTAGCACAGTTTTTATTTAAATATTGTGCTTTCTTTATTAGCTTGTTTCCTTTAATGCCCTGAGCATGGAGTATTAACGCTATATAAGTGGCCACCCTCATCATCACCAGTCAAACACTACTTAACAATGACTTTTTAAGTCACTCATGTAACCAGTACAATCCATTGTCTTTGAATCACAGGTACTAACATCACACAGAATCAGTATAAAGCCAGCTTGTTTTTCTTCAAGAATTCTTTCTGAAATGCAGAGTCCTTGACAACTACAATGAAGGTAGGTGTTCCCTTATAGACTGTATACCTGCAAATAGAAAGAAAACAATATGTGAACAACGACACAGTCAAAGGGTAGTCACTACACAGTTGAACTGATCCAAACTGCAGGATCGGGTAAGTGGGTTTGATATTGCTGGCTAATGGCGTGTTGTGTCTTTTTTTTAATGAACAATTATTAATTCTTCTAATAGATAGTTTGCCGCAGACTCCAGCAAAGATGGAATGTGTTAACCTAGCTTGCCCAAACAGTGACGCTGATCCCAATCTTAGTGTCGGAGACTGTTGAGGCACGCACAAAACATTGCCAATGTTTGATAGATCTTTGATACTTGGTTTGAGTGGAGTGGAGTGGAGCAAAGGAGAAGCAACGCTCTAGTGGAATTTCGCCTAATCATGCAAATGCCCATTACACGGAGGAATCTAAGCAAAACCATCGCATAGTAAGGAGTTGAACCCATACTTCTTATGCTGCAGTGCTTCCAAAAGTGTGTTGTACTTGCTGACTGAATATAGCACCTCCTCCTCATGGTCTTGAAAGTAAATCTGCAAAACATCAACATAGTAGTAGTAATTTTTATTTTGAACTGCCAATTATGAACTATTTAGCAACATCAGCATCTTGGCGTTATGTTTCTCCAATATTATTTACTTTCGACTCGGGCGACCTCTTGGAGGCTTTCTCAGGGAAGTCCGGTTTGCTGCCCCAGCACAATTTCAAAAATACAACTAATATTAGGAAGTTTGGGTTTGGGCTGCGACTACATATTTCCCAGGGGAGGCGGCCAAGAATTTCCTGATAAAAATGGACAATAAAGTGTCAAAAATCATCAAAAAATTGTTCTTGTCTTAATGATGGTGACAATACCACTACCCAGAATACGCTATATACTACTATACAGGCAAAATGTGCATGCAAACACCCTTTCTAAACCTCTCTCACATGTGCACTAAAACCTATTTTACACAGTTCTTGCACAAACCTCCCACAGCCAGTCTTCAATTCCTAAAAATACCTATGTAATGACTCAAAATAAGTTTAAAATACATAAATAAATATAAGATAAAACAAAGCAAAAATACAGGATGCAGACCATAGAGGAGAAGGACAGCATATTGTAAAAATGAGTGGATGAATGATGGCTAATTACATCAGACAGAATGATAAGCTGAACAAATCTGGTACAATGGGGGAAACAAAGAATTCCAAGAGTTGCAGATGAAACATTGTAACGTGCATCATAGCAAACATGTACTGGGGACCTAACCTGTACAGACTCCAGTGTGTATTTGTGCTCCTTATCCCAAGGTGCTGGTTCCACTCCAGGCCCAAACATGGCTCTTAAGTGGTCTTCAAACCTTTTTAAAACACCCAAATTCCTCACACTATACATCTGCATGAGACTGAAATTACAAAAAGCTCTCTAAATCAAATAATGTATTATTTTATTCCGTTTTGCCAAGTGGAAATAAAGGCAAAATAAACTCATATTCTCTCTTCTCATGGCAACTAAAATTTCCTCCCTCCCATCAATACTGGTAATGGGTGTTGTCAATTTAAATTTAACAAATAAAAAACTGATTTATTTTCCACCTTCAATAATAATGATATCTTCAAGTCACTGAGCTTTTTTAGTTCGAGTGAAGAATGCATGTGATAGAATCAATTCTCACCTCTGGTCTTCAGAGAAGTTCTGAATAAAGTCAGTCTGAGCAAACTCTGGATACATGAAGATGACAGGCCAGTGAAGCACACCTTTTTCATCCACGTGGACTCGAGCGCCTGAAGGGTCCATGGGGTCCAGGTCATACAAGAGGGCAGAGGGGAGGTGTGCCATTTCTTCTGTCTTCTTCATAGTGGACAGCACGATGTGGCGAGACTGTGTGCATGACCATTGCAAACAGATTTACAAACAAGTCCACACACACACAAATGCAAGGGAAAGGAGGAAATTCCAGGTATGAAAAATAAAAAGCAAATAATAAACAAATGGTGTTTGAGGTGATCTTTATGATACTTTTTTGGAGGGTCAATGGGGTACCTAATTAAATTGTGATTTAGTTTAAATTTAATTTTGAAGTAAAGTAGAAAAGTACCCAGTCATAATTCTATTAAACGTGAAGAAAATAAAAAGATCATAATTTAAAAAAAATTTTTTTTTAAAGAAACCACTAAAGATTAATGATACATTTTATGACCAATAAACAAAAAAGAAATTATATCCTGAAAAATAATACTGCCATAAATCAATCATAATGATGAATGATTACCACACCAATGGCCAAGGTCTGGAATTTATTTATGTGATAACTAGAAGGGAAAAGCCCATATGACTCACATGCTCCTTATGGAACTTGCAATATTTAAAATAAAAATAACTGCCAAGAAAAAACAAAACAAAATGAATTGCATTAAAATGCAAAGTTACCAATTTTGATCTTTCTATGATCTTGACCTTGAGATGACCTTGACCTCCAGCTCCAATACACTCATGTAATATCAAATAAACTACAAAAAAAGTTGTATTTTGTTAAAAAAAAAAAAAGTGACCTTGACCTTGATCTTCATGTGACCTCTCATGCTCAGGTTTGACCAAATAATCCAATGTCGTTGCATACTGTGAGTTAAATAGAGCCATTCCACTGTACAATTACCTAGTTTTTGCAATGTCTTTGCAAGGCCTAAAACAACCTTGACCTTTAATATCAACAAAAAATCTGAACATATATGAAAGGTCAATCTAATCATCTATAAATACAACAAGTTTGAACTTTATATCTGTCATAGTTTAGGGTCAAGGTCACTTCAAAGTATTTATACTAAATGACTTTGGACAGCTCCAGTGACCTTAATATAAATATTAACAACTTAAAAAAAAAAAAAGCGAAATTTTGTGAAAATATTTTTTAACTAACATTTGTTGACCCTGTGACCTTTACCTTGAAGTGAAGTCATTCATTCACTGATCATTTATGAGGTCTCATGGATATACACCATCTTATCAAGTTTGGTTGTGACAGTTAAAACAGTTTCTGAGATATTAATCCATTTCCAAGTTTGCACATCCAGACGGCGGACAGAGATGGAGGGAATTAAATATTTTTTTTATATGTAATTCTGGGACTATTTAGAAAATCTCGCACACAGATTTGCAAAAATCTGAAATTTTTTGTGTTGATTGGGGAGAGGGTTGGTAGGGGATAAGAAGAGGAGTGAGTACATAGTTTGCAATGCATGGGGTGAGTACATAGGCTATGCATGCGAGTCCAAAATGATAAGATCAATCTATTCAGAAAACATTCTCTGACATGGCAGAACAATAGTACACATTCATGAGCTATTTCACATACCTTGATAGCTTCCACCAGTTTCAAAGTTTCTTCTTGTTCTTTTCGTTCTTTAGCTGCCTGCTTTCGTTCATCACGTTCTTGAATGCGCTAGGTTGCAGGAAATGAAAAAAAAGAACCAACAATTAGAACACAGACAGAGTTAATACATTCCAAGTGGGATTAGATTAAAGGTTTTAAAGTATTTTACCATAATTCAAGGATCTAACGTTTTCACCTTAACCTGGGTATTCTTAAGTGTTAACTCTTATGAAAAAAATATTTTAAAGATTTTGTTAAACTAAACACTGTCAAATAGTGATGACTCTAAAGATTTTCACTAAATCAGATTTAACATGAAATTTATCAACAATTTAACTGCATAATTTTAACATTTAATAAGCTATTGCAGTGATATCTGCCTCTGTCATGAACATTCTTATAATTAACGTTTTAACCTATTATCTGCACATAAACTTTGCTAGAGTGAGAATGATATCCAGATGATGTCCAGTAAGAATGTGACGTATTAACTGTGTTCAGCAAATGTATAACACTTTTTATAGATCCATGTTATTGTTTAATTGCCCACAAAGCATGTCTTAATTTCTCAGAGTGAGATAAAAGAAAAAAAAAAGTTTTCTTGTATCTTGTAGTATTACTTATCCGTTTCTGGGAGCAGACCAAGGGAGGTAATCTCACACGAATTCTGTTACCAACTGTTTGGGTACAGCATGCAGATTAGAAATATTGGGCCTAGTGACCAGCGAGTTACATCAGGCACTAGATCAAGCATGAGGAGCATGATAATGCCCAAATGACCTTAGGTAAAATCATAATGATTTGTACGAAAACAAAAAGTATTACTACCATAGCTGTTTGGGCCTTAGCTTTCATTTCCATTAGTTCCTTGTGGTCAGGTTCCATCTGAAAAATGTCTGTATCACAACAGTATGCCTTAAACTTGTCATAACATTCACAATTACAAAGATTCATTCATATCAACTTACAAACATCAGATCATCAACAGATATAAATGGATTGCATCAATAATATGAAAGAAACAAAAATATGTGACCCAATATTTAAGTTTATCAACAAAGAATTATAAAAGCTGAGGAAAATCCAACTTCACAATGTATTCTGTTTTTTATTTAGGTGTCGGTGGAGGTGGCATAAGAATTTACAATTGAAATAAACATAGAATAGTTTCTGCAACACTTAAATTACTTCCCCTGCTATGCGGAGCAATTGGCTTCCACTAAACAAAACAAGATTTGTTAACAAAAATGATTCTAGACACAATACAGTTTCCATTAAACAACATAAAAATTATGTAAAAGTCAATAAATACATACATAATTAAATACATTTAAATAAATAACAAACTAACTAAATTGACATATAAACAAGCAACAATCAAACAAATACATAAATAAATAATAACAGAAAACCCTACCATAAGCCCTGCAGCACACCAGCGTATTGTGTCAGCATACTTGTTCATCTTGTCACAACATTTTGCACCTGCACAGACAACATCATAGGTCATACAACCATTCGTCGAAGACAATGTAACTTGTAATAAATTATAATAAATAAGTAAGCATCATTTTCATGAAGCCGCTACTGTTATGTTATATTTCTCTGCCGATATTATCCCTTGCGGTTTATGCATGTTTTTTTTTCTTCTCAAGGTTTTCCAACCCGAGTACATAGGCTACTGCATATGTGAAGATAGGTGCTGCTTAAATCTAATGCAGATTTTGCATGTTTTCCATGAATGCTTTTAAGATTTGGGGTGTAAGATTTTGGGTATAATGGCCAATATACTGGCATGCCTCATAATCTGAAAAGTACAGAATGAAAGAACATTGAAATTTAACATCTACACCCACCATGGGCGATATGGCAGGCGGGGATAACCATCCCAGGTAGCGAGTATGGACCTAAATCAACACTGAACCATCAGAGCAATCACACTGCTAAGGGTGACAGTAAAAATAGCCACTTTTTCTCTTGCCCACCATGTGATTCGAACCTGGGTTCATTGGTGTGCCAGGCCACTGAGCTATGGCGTTGGAAAGTACAGTACATAAATAAAGAAAGAGAACATACTTCTACGTAAAGACAATTATACGTACATTCAATTCAATTCAACACATCTTTATTACCACAGGAATGGAAATATTGTACAAGTCTCATCACATTATATTATGGCTCCATATTAAAAAAAAAATGTATCACACATCAAGACAAGTTATAATGAACAATAACAAGACACAGACTGATATAAAAGGTTCAGACAGCATAGGATCCGTACGCACATCATCCGTACATAAATTAACTATGCATTGATTGAGCGAATGCCTCGTGCAGGTAAAAATATTACAGGTAAGAAGTAGGGCTAACAAAAATAGGCACTATTATTTCAGTCATAAAAGCCTCGCGCAGTCACAACACACTCACGCACTATATTAGCCCACTCATCGCTACAGCCGTGCACTCACCCACACAGAACACATCATAAACAACTATAACAACAAGATAAAAAATACCAAACAAGTCCATCGCACTCCGATGAACACCGCACATTTCCAAAGTAAAAACAAGACGACACCGGCCGTTGATAAATAAGGTAATACACTCACACTCACAAACACGATAATTATCAATGGACATGTGGGTAGTGAAGTAAAACATACAATTATGGTTGTAAAAGCAATTAATCAGATAAAGATAAACGATGGGGTTATTAATTTGAGGGTGGTGAGGTGTCCTGAGCAGAGCCATCAGCGTTTGTTGGTTGAATTGAAAAGGGAAATTGCAGTAGGGATGAAAGTGGAACTGAAGCGAACTGTTCGGCACATAAAAGGAACATACCTCTAAGAACAGCTTTGAAGTGATCTGGTTTGAATTTCCTGGCAAAAATACAGTCTTTGAAAGATGAGCGGTAATTGCCTGCAACAGCAAGTGCCAGCAATTGAACCCAAACCATTAACCATAGAAAAACATATTTGTTATTTTTTTTAAAAACAAACCAATTTGAATAAACTTAATTTAGTTTCTAAAATATTTAAGAATCGACACAATAACTGACAAGTTGTGTGTACAGCTACAGTATAGATAATACAGACACTACCTAATTTGTTGAAAATAATTGAGAAGTTTAATGAAATAATTTTCTGAACATATTTGATATTATACATATATTATCTGAATCAGATAATGTTTATTCTACCAATACTACTTTCTGCATAGAAGAGATCACTGTAGCACAGTATCATATGCCAAAAATTAAGAAGTACCAAAGAAAACAATGTTTATTAACAAAACAAACAATTCTAATAGTGCCCACCATATTTTTACAGCTACCAACAATAGTGATTACATTTGTTTTCTTTTTTTTGTGTTTTGTTGAACTAAATAGTACAAGGTAACACATATGAAGTTATTCCTACCTAGGTAGAACTGTGCAGCGGCTCTGTTGGTGTAGAGGATAGCATTCTGTTCCTTGTCGGGGCTTTTAGACTTGATCGCTTCAGTGTAGTTGTCAATAGCGACCCGGTAGTCTTTCTTTTTAAACAACTCATTCCCTTCTTCTTTGTAACTCTCTGCTCTCGCTGGAAGCATGCAGAAAACATGCGTGGGTTTTAAGAAAAAGTAAAATTTCAAATAGTAAATTAATTTTTTAAAAATTACTTAGTGCCTTGTGTTGTTGTAGTTTGTCAGTTTTAAATTATACAAACAACTTTAGTTTCTGCATAACTTAATAAGAGTCATACCAAAATCATGTGTGCATCAATATTACCAGGCCAATTATCCTCTTAATTTTAGCTTCTGTACATTGTTTGTGATCAAACTAGCAAATTAATAAAGTGGCAAAAATCAAATCAAAATCAAAAGCTGTGCATATGCATATCCCGTATCAGACTGAAGTGAAAGTATTTATAAATAACAATAATTATAATACTGGATGCTATACGCATCTTACTCCTCAATCAAACTCAAAGTGCCGCAATCTGTAACAATCATACACGCTCACATGTAACAGACGTTCCTACACACACAACAAACACACATTCCTTACTCAAACATGTGGTGTAAAGGAAAATCGCTAATAAAAGACAAAAAGGAAATTGAAAATTTATTTTTAAAAATTTTAGACAGACTGCACCCAATACCATTATTGAAGGAAGGTGGAAACCGGAATACCCATAGAAAACCCTCGGTGACATGAAAAGTCTTGTTCCTAAGTGGCATTAGTTCGCCCTCTGTGGGGTTTGAATTCGTGACCTTCGGCTTAGGAAACCAGTGTTCTATCAACCGAGCTATCGGGACACCAGACACGGCTGTTTTTTCAAGCGTTATTAACTATTTCTTCAAAATCGTGCTTAGCAATGCAATGTGCCGCCCGGCAGTAATTGACAGTCGCATGTTTATTGACTGAAGTGCGAATATCTGTCAATAACCTAAATAACAAGAGCTAAATGTTAACAGATATAGAATTAGTCTCTAATCAGTAATAATTTAAATGTTAAAAAAAAGCATGGCTAAAGTAGTGAAGAAAAATAAATAAAAGATATACATTTCTAAACAATAAATACATAAAATTACCTTACAAATATTGAAATAAATAAATATCAAAATAAAACCAAATAAAATCTTACCAACTGGGTTTTCACTTTCATACTTAAGTTGCATCAGACCCTGCATTTCAGGACTGAGAGGTTTACTCCAGTCCACTTCCTTCATGAAGCAAGGGTGATTCAACAGCTCCTCGGTAATTTCATCAATACTCTTGTCATCATCTTGTTCATTTTGTTTCTTCAACCGCGACTCCTTGGATTTTTCAGCCACAAAATCTTCAAGGTCGTCTTGAAGCTTCTGAATGAGTTCACACCTTTCCTCACTACTCATCTCTCTCTCAGGCTTCTGTCCCTTCTTGCTCATGGTGAGCTCTGTTGTAGTAAGCAGCAGGAAACTTGATTGCAGCTTTTACTCTGAAAATAATGTGTTGCTGTATCACTAATTTATATTAACTGCTTTGATTGTCTTGACAATAAAGGCATTCTTGTTTCAAGTACTAAATCCTAGGCTTATTACTAAATACTATAATAGTATTAGTATAGTCAAGCTAAATTACAAAATAATATTACATCAATCATCAACATCAGCACCCCTTAAGTTATTGATACTCATACAGTGCAAATAGTCCACAGAAAAAAAATGGAATAAATCAAATTTGCTAGACTTAGAGTTTGGGTTAGGTAAATATAACCCAAACTGTAACCACTGCTGACTAATAATGTTCAAATACATTTCAAACCAAATCACAGTGGACATTTAAAAAAAAATCATAATAATAACAAATATTATGTGTTACTGTTACTAACAGTGTTACTGTTAGGAATTAGTAGTAGTAGTAGTAGTAGTGTAGGACAGGCATCGCTGCCTAAAGCCTCGCGGCTTATAAAGACGTCCCCTCATTGTTTATAGTATATATAGTTAGTAATATGATTTGCATGCATAATTTGAAATCTTTTCTAGTCATATTGATAGAATACATTTTGAAATTTTGAATCAGTGTCTATGTGGTTTTTTAAGCTATTTACAGATGGTGCAAATTTAATATTTGTTGGTAAAGAATTCCAATAATTAGCTACTCTATGTGCAAATGAAAATTTTCGTTGGTTAGTTCTACTATATTTTATGAAAATTTTACCTTCACACTTCCTAGTTCTGTTAGATTGATCAAGTAAGAAAAAAGTATTAGTATTAACATCCTCTACATTATTAATTATTTTGAATGTCTGAATTAAATCCCCCTCTTCTCTACCTCCCTCTGCTCCTCCATTATCTCAGCCAACTTTCTGTCCACCACCTCCTCTATTTTTTCTTCCAACTTTTCTCCCATCAACCCTTTTTCAATGTTTTCGAGCCGAGAGCTGAGAGAATGAATCAACGGAATCAAATCCAGAAGTTTGTCCATCCTGTTATCAAATCTTGACTGCGGTTCACTACTCTTTTCCAGACAAGGTTTACAAATCCACTGTAAATTATGCTGTTTTGGATCAGACAACGAAGGAAAGATTTTTTCATCCAACCCACTGCACTCCTTGTGTGCCCAATTCTTACAAAGAAAACATTCAATAGAATCATCCTCCCCATCATCACATGGAACATCACAAACAATGCATTGCCATGCTGCTAACTGCTGTGTAGCTTTACCAGCTTTTTTGTTTTTCTTACTGCGGTGCTGGGACATTTTCTTCTAAGCTAATACTAGTATAGTATAGTAATATTGGTATATATATAGTTTTTTTTTTTTTTAAAATAGTAATAACACCACAGTAACCTACTCAAAGCAATACTCCGCCAATAGGCAATACGGCAATAGTGCCCTTTACTAGTAATTTACTAGCAATATAAATTTACAAAATAATCCAGATAAAATAAAAGTGCACTCACCTGTTAAGTTAATGAATTAGATCAATTAGTAAAACTTATTTTTAAGAGAACAATTGAATAAGGAATTAATATTATATGAGTGGAAAGTCAAACAATCACATCAAACTTGAGCAGTGAGTACACTCGTTACTGAATTTAGTTAGTCATGTACACATAGGTCAGTGAACGAAACTTCTTTTTTTCCCACACTAGACACTTTCTACAAAAACAATGGTAAAATATATTTTAACCATTGTAACAGACACCAAATTAATGTTTAAACTAAAGCCAAATATTTGAAAATGATTTAGGCGACCAAAAATTTTCCTATTCTTTGCACAACAATTTTAAATAGCCGCCATCTTTGCGCATGCGCCTCATGTTTGATGTTTGCTTTCTTGATTAATACTTCCTATCCTATCCTATCCCGTAACATGAAGGTTGTTGGAGCACCACAGATAATTGTTTAACCAGCGTACTCCATCTTTCTCTGTTCTCAGCAACCCTCATGGCTTCGCTCAGTGTCAAATCAGTCCATTCTCGAATGTTGTCCTCCCACCTCTTTTTCTGTCTCCCTCTTCTTCTGCCTCTTGCACTGTGCCTTTGCAAGCCCCGAAGCTCTGGTGACGTGGCCATACCATCAGAGTTTCCGTTTCTCCACCATTGTGAGCATGTCGTCATGTTGTCAAATGGCTTGTGTGATGGTCTGTTGGATTTAGTCATTGGTGATGTGTTGAGTATAGGAAATGCCCAGAAGTCTTCTGTAGCACCTTATCTTCATGCTTTGTATTATTCGTTGTAGATTTGCTGTGAGGGTCCATGTTTTGCAAGCGAATAGGAAGATGGAGATGACAAGGGAGCGCAGCAGTCTTACTTTGGAATGTAGACTGCTGGTCCTGTCTTTCCAAATGGGCTTCAACCTTGTCAGGGCAGCAGTTGTTTGTGCGATCCTGGAGAGGACATCCTGTCGGGACCCATTGTCTGATACAATGGCTCCTAAATATTTGAAGCTATGCACTGTGTTGAGGGATTGGCCTTGGACTTTAATGTCCATGTTGATCCCGTTAGTGTTGCTGGTCATTCCATAGGCTCCGTAGGTGGTGTCATGCCTCTGTACCAGCTGTTCAAGTTCTTGTTCCTCTCCAGCCAATCCATCAATGCCATCCGCAAAACAGAGGTTGGAGATTGCTCTACCCCCTATGCTGACTGTGCCTTCATGATCTGCAAGGGCATCTGACATGACACACTCTAGGAAGATGTTGAAGAGTGTTGGAGAGAGTAGGCATCCTTGATAAACACCGATTGTTGTTCTGAACCAGTTCCCGATGGCGCTGTTGTGGAGGACTGTACTGGTAGCCTTGTCATACAGGCTTTTGATGACTTCAATAATTGTAGGGCTCGGCCTTGTTTTTGTCTGATTTCCTGAACACTGCTGATATGCTTGCAGAATGCCAATCAGCTGGAAGTGCACCTGGCTGGATGGAACGATTGAAGATGATTGCTAGTATTAGGGCTATGGACACTGAGCATTCCTTAAAGACTCACTTGGGAATATTGTCTGGCCCTGTTGCTTTAGAAGCGTTCAGGTTTCAAAGTAGTTTACGTACTCCATAGACTTCAAAAGAGAGGGATGATATGTCTTGGAAACCTGAACCTTATATTTTTGGTAGTTGTGACTCGTTCTTTTTGGTGAAAACCGACTGGAATTGGTTTAAAAGTATGTGGTTTGTTTGGGCTTTCAGTTCACTGTAAAGAGATGAGCCTTCTTTTAGGGACCCCTGTTTGGGTGCTGGGTTTTTCTGTATAAATAGTATCCCCACTTTGGTGAAATTTAGTGCTATAAATTATCACCGTTTCTGTTATTCTCATGTATTTTTTCTCATTCCTAATCTGTTCTATAAATCTACTACCTTCTTCGCTAGACCAGTCACCTACCCCTATTCTTAAAAACTCTCTCAAAACTCCTCATCTGTGTATGGGCTCTGTTGGGTCAGCTTGGGGATTTTGGACGCTTTCTGCCAAATGATGACTAGGGATTTCTATGGTATTATTAGTTATCAATGTAGGCAATTTGTATGTATGTGTTTTGTTAATATTTTATAATGATGTTTATATTTTATTTTGTTTTTGTAAACGGATGTTCGATAAATTAGAGTCTCCAGCACCCCCTGCATGGGATGCCCTTATTGTAAAGTGACTGCTTGGTGAAGTGCCTTCATCAAGTTCATGGGTTACCATTAGGATTTGTTTCAGCAGATTTTTTATAATGATCAGGGGTGAGTCCTCCTTCAACCAAGTTGTGGTCCTGATTTGGCTCTTAGTAGTCCGCTGGAGCCTGTAAACAATGACTAACTAACTAACTTCTCTTAGAGGAGTCACCCCGATGTTATCGTTTTGACGTGCCTTGATGTAGCTCCAAAAGGGTTTTGGATTGTTCTTTTGCAGGCCTCTCTATATAGAGTGTGTCCACTCACTTTCTCATTTCTCGTCTGCATTCCTCTTGACAGAACCGGTAATTGGTCCAACAGCATGATTTATTGGCTTGTTTGGGTAGACGCTTTTTCTTGCGAAGGAGCTTTCTAATGTGACTATTCACCCATGGCAGGCCTGTGTTTCTCTTCTGAAGCTTGGATGGGATGTATTTTTCCATAATTGAAGTGAGTGAAGTTTTGAAAACTGACCATAATGTCTCCACATCAGCACCACTCTTCTCTAGGTCGGCAATTCTACTGGCCACCTCATCAATTTTTGTGTTCATGCTATCCCACTCTGCCTTTCTGTATTGGTAGGCCCATCTTGGCTTCTCCTTAACTCTCTGTGGGTGGGTGTGAAAGTCCATAACCACAACGTCATGGTCTGAAATGTTAGTGACTGAGCCCTAGTTCCTGACGAGGGAAGGGTTTGACGTGAATACTAGGTCCAGAACATTTCCCTCTCTGGTAGGTTGGTCGTGTATCTTAGCTAGGTGTGCTGAGGTTGCGATGTCAATCAGCTCTTGTTGGACAAGGAAGTCAGGGGCGCCAGGTGCTGCTTCTGTCGTGTCCAAATCTATATCTGGGCAAATGAAGTTGCCGGCCAGTACCAACTGTTGATTTTTGGTATTTCCTTGTAGGAATTCCCCCAGGTTAGTAATGTCTTTAGTGGAGCAGTGCGACATATAGTAGCAAGCTATCAATAAGTCCGTGTCTCTCTGTAGATTCAACTTCCCTCAGACACTCTCACACATGGATTCAGTTTGGGGCACAGCGGACGATTCCTGTGATTTGAGGATAAGAATAAAAACTCCACCTGCCAGTGTGTTTCTGTCTTTACAGTGTTTTCCTCTGGGACACTTGAGGATACAGCAGCACTTAGCCAGAACTTGGTGCCGCACACATCTGGTTTCAGGTAGTTGATCATGGCGTGAAACTGTGTTCTATTCTTGACTACATTGCGACAGTTGACGCTGATGATGCGTAACCCCTGCTTCTTTGGAGGTTTGTCTGCAGTGGAGGAGCTATCCATTCTGGGCTGCTTGGGGCCTTGTATGTAGGTTGGGAGAGTAGCTTGATCCGCGCTCTTGTTCCCTTCGAGAAAATTCTATGTGTGTGATGCATGATGGGTTTTTGGACACGGGCTGCTGGTTGTAGTTGGGCTAAAAGAAGATCCAACTGAGTCAAATCAAATGACATGTCAAAAAAAAATTTGATGACTCGAAGTTGTAGCTGTGAAAAGTAAATTTATCACAATTCTATACTGTCACACTTGTTGTTGAATGTTGTAGGAGCTTTAAGTCTGCAGTGTATAACTCTAAGCAGGACATATAATACCAAATACTACAGTCATGACATGCAGCACAATCTGTCCACGATTCGTTCCTTTGGCACATGCCGCAAGGGTAGGTATACTGGCTTGGTGGTGATTTCCAGGGTTGCTTTGTACATCCCCTGACAGCAGCATGGAAAGGAAAAGAGAGTTCTGACCTTCCATTGACACTGGCATGGGTACTGGATATAATACCTGATGTTACTATATTTTATTTCCACACACCTGGTGACTGCTACTGCTAGACACATGCCAAAAGAAAACAAAGGGAAGCGACAATAGCCAATAGTCAGTACATTTCAATTAGACGTAAACGTTAAACCAAGAATTGCTAACATTATTCAGTCCTAGATCATTGGTATCAATTTCTTCCAACAATTCCTCATTCTTACCTCACAAAACAACAATAGAAAGATACTGCACGCAAGATCCACATGTCCGTCGATTGGAGTGAGTTCCCTTGAAGTGTTCTTGTGTCTAAATATAGCGCAGAAAGCACGCGCGCGCGCGCGCGCGAGAGAGAGAGAGAGAGAGAGAGAGAGAGAGAGAGAGAGAGAGAGAGAGAGAGAGAGATTTTTTTTAAAAATTTATTTATTTCCAAGATAGGCCAACGCCCGTCATGGAACGGAGGCGTTTACAAAAACAAACAATACTAGATCTACAAGTTACAAATATTACGCACACAAAGTCAAATATGTACACAATCATTACAATCATGAGCTAGCATGATCTATATAAGTAGTCTTAAGGCTTTATATAAATATATTGCCAAATTACACAGAGTGTTCACGTTCCTTGATGCTAACAGCAATGCAAGTTTAAATTTCGATGGGTGTCTAAAGAACTTTGGAAGAATAAAATCTTGTCTTAAATCTTGAAGAGCCGAGCAACACAGTATACAAAGTGAACTTCATCTTCTACAGATCGAAGACATACATAAACGACACACATTATTCACAATGATAGTACTGTATCTATGAGAATGTACAGCAATGCTGGATACGCCAATTCTTAAATTTTACAAGAGCCTTCAAAACATGCCTATAACTGCTACAGAAAGATATACATTTCTTCTTAAAATGTTGTTTTAAATGTGTGATAATTAAGCCTCAAACCTGTCACTAGTTTGAATATGGTTATTCCAGTCTTGCCAACGGCAGTCAATGATTCTCTGTTTGAAAAAGGACAAAAAGAAGACATAAGACATACATAAGATTGTTTATTCGCTTCAAATGTCACACACAGAAGAATTTGCTTTGCGCGTCTGGGAATGACATAAATCATTGACAATAATACTTAAAAACACAATTGGTCCCGACATCTGTGAATAGCTCGGGACCTAAAAACAATGTCTTCATTCACTCACATCCACAAAGCATCAGCGAACTGCACAAAAATGTCGTTTACACATCCAATTTAACACCCTGATATAGCCAGACATATTGGAAGCCATAATGACTCAGACATAATCTAATATTTGTTGCCCAAGTACTTTTACCTTTGCTATGTACATTACATGATTATTGCTTTAGGTCCAGCGGACTCCTCCGAGCCAAATCAGGACCAGACAATCCCTGATCCGCATAAAAGATCTGCTGAAGCAACCATATATAGTGGTAAAACTGAAGGCACTCCACCAGCCAGTCACTTTACAATAAAGACATCCTACGCAGGGGACGCTGAGGCTATACTCTAATTTATCGAACCCCCGTTTACAAAAACAAAATAGAATACAAACATCATTATAAAATATCAACAAAACACATACATATAAAATGCCTACATTGCTAAATAATATCATCATAGGAAGCCCTAGTGACCACCTGGCAGAAAGCGTCCAATATTCCCAAGCTGATCCAACAGACCTCACACACAAATAAGGAGTCTTGTCCCGGAATAATTTTCAAGAAAAAAGGTAGGTGACTGGTCTAGCGAAGAAGAAAATAGTATAGCAGATTGATAGAACAGAGCAGGAATAAAAAAGAACAAATGAGAAAGACAGTGACAGTGGGAATTTAAAGCACTAAATTTCCAGAAAGCGGGGATACTATTTATGCTGAAACCCCCGGCACCCCAACGTGGGGTGGGGGGGGGGGGACCTTTGCTATCTAAGTTTTGCAACATCACATATGCTTTATAAGGTAGTCTGTATTCATTCTAGTTAATTTTAGCCAAAAGCTTACACAACATACATAAGAATTTAAATAGATCGGGGGGGGGGGGGGGGGGGGGGGAGAGAGAGAGAGAGAGAGAGAGAGAGAGAGAGAGTGAGAGAGAGAGAGAGAGAGAGAGAGATGTGGGGATGGGTGAAGGTGAAGGAGTATAGGGGTGGTGATGGTTTGACGCCATGAGTCAGTGTGAACTAAAAGTGTCCGGGGGTCTTAACGTCATAGAAAGTTACGCTGATTTATCTTTCTGGGTCACTTGGTAACCATATGCTTGGGACATGCTAATCCTAAATAAACAAATAAATCACAGGAAGAGACACTATATATCTCTCTCACTCGCTCTCACCGAAACACACACACACACACGCACACACCCACACACGCACACACACACCCACACACAAATGCACCTAAACAAGCACAATCTTGACAAGCACAAACGTGTCGTGGAGCAGGGGAGACGACTGACCATGCTTTTGAGAGGGATTTGTCCGGTCCCCACGGAGACTGCCAGAGGGAGTTTGTTCCCTTGTGTGGCTCCTCCTGTAGAGGAGTCTTGAATGTGTTCATGAATCCCAGAATTATGCAGGACAAGGTGACACGACATATGTTATCCTAGCCTGACCCTTCGTCTTCTGCTTTTGGAAGTGTACAGGGCTGAATCGTCGGTGTCGTGGCACTAGTAGCCGGCAACCTGCTTGTTTTCTATCATCAAACTTTCTGCTTTGCAAGGGATAATAGCTCACGTGTGAGGGATAAGATCAATTCCCGCTATCTTGGTAAGTTCACACGAGGACATTATATCCCTCATAAGTGAGATTACAAATATTCATGCCTTGCAAGGCTGGAAGTGTGCTGAGGGCACCCAAATCTGCCAGCCACCAGTGCCACAATACTCTCCGGAGGTCACTGACACGAACCCTCACAAAATGCCACCAAACTATTCAACCCAGCCCTGCGTAACCCCCAAAAACAGAAGACGAAGGACCAGGCTGGGAGAACATACATCGTATCACCTTGTCTTGCGAGATACGGGGGTTCATGCACACCACTTAAGGATCTCCTCCATCGCAGGAACCATTCAAGGCTACACTGACAACAAGAGAATACAACCCCCTCTGGCAGTCTCAAGAGGGACAATCCCTCCCAAAAAAGCCTGGCCAATCGTCTCCCCACTCGACTACACACGTATAAAAACACACTGACACACATACTCACATACCATCATTCACAAGGTGGTAAAACACATACATAATAGATTGTATATACTATTTTTCACGACAAATGAAAATATAATTCTTCCATTCAATCAGGCACATCAAATAATAATAATAATAATAATAATAATAATAATAATAATAATAATAATAATAATAATAATAATAATAATAATAATAAAGCATGCAGCAGCACCAATAACATTAACAACAACAACAACAACAACACACAAACACGCACTTACATGCACACGAATTGTGCGCATGCACAAACACATATACGCACACAACTGATTTAAAAGTTAATTAGTTAGTTATTCATTGCGTACAGGGTCCAGCGGACTTCAAAGAGCCCAATCAGGACCACAAAATCAAGACCACAACTTGGCTTACTCATCTCTGATCCGCATAAAAGATCTGCTGAAACAACCCTAGTAGTAACACTGAAGGCACTCCACCAGCCAGTCACTTTACAATAAAGACATCCCACACAGGGGACGCTGAAGCTATATATAATACACTAATTTATCTAACCGCCGTTTACAAAAACAAAACAGAATACAATCATCATTATAAAATATCAACAAAACACATACATATAAATTGCCTACATTGCCAAATAATAAAATCATAGGAAACCCCAGTGACCACCTGGCAGAAAGCGTCCAAAATTCCCAAGCTGATCCAACAGACCTCACACACAAATGAGGAAGTTTGTCCCAGAAGAGTTTTCAAGCAAAAATGTAGGTGACTGGTCTAGCGAAGTATAGTATAGTATAGTATAGTATAATATAGTATAGTATAGTATAGTATAGTATAGTATAGTATAGTATAGTATAGTATAGTATAGTATAGTATAGTATAGTATAGTATAGTATAGTATAGTATAGTATAGTATAGTAGATTGATAGAACAGAGTAGGAATGAGAAAGAGCAAGCAAAGGAGAAAGACAGCGACATTTCCAGAAAGCGGGGATACTATTTATACTAAAACCCCCGGCACCCCTACGGGGGGTACTGATTTAAAAGGCGAAGCTGATCCAAATTAGCAATAATGTTTTAAAGGGTCCCAAAAGAACAACTTTCAGCATCTCAGATCCTTTTTTAAATTCAGGGTAAAGGTTGCCCCCACCAGAAGAAAAAAATTAACGAATAAAATAGCTTCAATCAAAAGTATGATTTTGATACAGGCCGTAATCGATACATTCATGTAGTTATGTGCGCCTATTAATAGCATCAAAGTTCATTCTAAACATAGCATTGCAGCCAAGGCCGGATTAAGGTGGGTGCTATTGATGCTGCAGCATTAGGCCCATTCCTGAAATAGGCCCAGATGAAAACAGACGAGAATTTTCCGGAAGCTGAACAGTTTTCCTTTGTTATATTAACCTCAAAATAATTCTTAGAATTAAATTTGGAGTCAGACCTCAGCCAAAGGGAAACGTTCAAAACTCAGACGTATCTGGTCATGATCGACAGTCTGTTAGCTGAACTGGAAAAGCGGATGAAGGCGAATGACGATATTTGTAAAACATTCGGATTTCTCTCGGAGCTAACGTCATTGAGCAGATCGAGGACAAAGCTAAGAATATCGTTCCCTCGTATCCCGATGACTTGGAAGACACACTGGTGGCTGAGCTGATACAGTTTGCTGCATTTATGCGCACTCAGAAACCGGTGACTGTGAACGAATCAGCTGAGCTTACCATGTACAGGCTTTTGTCATCGTTGAATCTTTCTCAGACATTTCCAAATGTCGAGATTGGGTTGCGCATCTATCTGTGCATGATGGTGTCCAATGCCTACGGCGAGCGGAACTTCTCAAAGTTGGGAATAGTCAAAGGAGAGCTGCGGTCCTCAATGGGGCAGGAAAGGCTAAGCATGCTGGCGCTTATGAGCATTGAGCATGAGCTGCTGCGCAGCCTTGACTTCACTGACACAATCAAAGAATTCGCGCTTGCTAAGGCTCGAAAAACAGCAATATAAGTAAGCAGCACTAGCGCAATAGTTAGAGTGACAATATGCCTAGGTTAAGTTGATCTGGTTTAGCCTTTTCTGCATTAAGTGCACTTTTCAGACAATTGCTATTGAATGTTGATGTTACATAGTTTGATGTTAATCTCGACTTGTTACGATAATACGTCTTTATTATCATTTATGTTTAATAAAGGCTGGCTGGTTGCGTCGAAAGCAATTGAGGCTCCTTGGTCGGTCTTAGTGCGCATGTACGGTGATTGTCGAATGCACATTTGCGCTGCAGCATAACGCCCAATTTCGTCTTAATCCGGCCCTGATTGCAGCGAAAGAGTGTATCCTGATCATTCCGGAATTTCTAGGCAAATTAGCAGTCTTGCTCATAGGTTATTTTTGAATGCAGGGAGAATAAAATATTGCGGTAATATTACTTGCATATGTGGAAATAAAATTAGTGTAGATTATATCCTGACAAAATGTACTGAAATTCGTGATCTTTTACCTATTGAATATCAAAATATAACAAGCATAAAAACTATAGATGTTACTGATTATTACAAAATATCAAAGGTTTTCATATATAGTCAGATCGCACAGTTTCTTTAAAACTTATAAAATAGTATAATTTGTGCATTATGTGATACTTTAATTTGTAATATTTGTATGTGCGTGTGTGTGTGTGAGCGATATGTGAGAGCGAGAGAGAGAGAGAGAGAGAGAGAGAGAGAGAGAGAGAGAGAGAGAGAGAGAGAGAGAGAGAGAGAGAGAGAGAGAGAGAGAGAGAGCAAATGAGCTATGTGCAGACAACATCGATGAAGACCGACATTGACAACTAGAATGTTAGTGTGTGCTGATATGGGTTTGAAATCAAGTAAAAGACTGACAAATGCCAAGGTGTATTGTATGTTTTTTTTTTTGTAAATAAATTTTTATTTTGCAGATACTGAAAGGTATAGAGGTGTTTTGGCACATTCTGCATAGTTGGTGGTGGGTTGCGATCAAGGTGATGTTTGTCGAGTGCATATGGGATGAATGTGGGGAAATCGAGTTTGCCATTCCGCTAGCTTGACATATATTTTGGTAGTACCTTCACATGTAAAAAAAGAAAATGTTTGATGTCAAGAATGTTGTAAGTTTTTAAATAGTAGGAGTACAAGCTGGTGAAATTGTTACAATGTTAATTTTAAATCTTTTTAATTAATTTTTTTTCTTTTTAATGTTGTTGTTGGTCTAAAATCACTATGTGTACAGACCTTAAATTTAATAAATAAGAAAAAAAAAAAGAATGTGTATCGTAGACACGCGTTGTTTGTGTTTGCCCAACAAGGAAGAATCGTCTACAAATTCAAAGCTTAGCGGTCGGTTTGAACAAACGATTGTCTATATTATAGCTGTTGCAACAATTGCCTAAGTAAACTCATTACTAATCACAACAAATAAACAAAGATCCGCGTACCTTTAAAGGTTAAAACATTATGTCATGGGGAGTGATGAGTGGGAGTGGGGGGAGTGGGAAGAAAAAAAACAGGCCATCGCCAACACAAACATTCCAGAGGATTAACTTTTTTTTTGCACCCATATATCCTATCCTATCCTGTCCCGTAACCCGGAGGTCGTAGGGGTACCACAGATGATCGTTTAACCAGCATACTCCATCTTTTTCTGTCCTCAGCAGCCCTGATGGCTTCGCTCAGTGTCAAACCAGTCCATTCTCGAATGTTGTCCTCCCACCTCTTTTTCGGTCTCCTCTTCTTCTACCTCCTTGCACTGTGCCTTGCAGAATAGTCTTTGCAAGGCCTGATGATCTGGTGACATGGCCATACCATCGGAGTTTCCGTTTCTTCACCACTGTGAGCAGGTCATCGTGTTGTCCAATGGCTTTTGTGATGGTCTGTCGAACTTCGTCGTTGGTGATGTGTTGGGTACCCATATATAATTACAAAATATTTGTTTACAACCCCACCCACACCCTACAACTCCAAATTTAATTTTTTCTGTATTAAGCTTATAACTTGTCCAATTATATATGCGACCAATGACACTGCGATATCAACTGATTAAATGTGCCATACCGTGATGTTTATGGAAATGTAAACATGTGCATTGTGCGTGTTGTATGGTAGATTATGTACCATTGCGCGAGTGAGTCAGTGACAGATATGTGGAACATAGGTTTTATTTGCTTGTATCTTTTGAACTGACGGCAAATCGGTGTATGAAATTCTCTTGTTGAGATAATAAAAAGTTTTCTGATCCTGAGTACTCAGGAAACATGCTGACTATACGTGGACGTTGTGACACAAGTTACTAAGGAAATAATAGCACTGTAGCAATGATGTGTTGATTTTTTAAGACAATGAGTTTGCCTGGGAGGTTGCATTGTTATTACATTTTTATATTAATAAATAAATGTAATGGGTACTTGTTATTCAAATCGACAACTTTTCCTTTTTTGATTTGTTTTCCAAGGGGAAATAACACTGTTTAAAGCTGCGGCAAGGGAAACAGGAAACTTTGTTATACGTGCTATAGTTCGAAACTGCTTTTTATTCGTTCAGCCCATTGAATTTATTTATTTATTTTTTAAAATAAAATACGTTCAACACTTTCGGGAAAAAAAGAAGATTTTTTTACAACTAGGCTAAGGGAGGTAACACAAGTTTTTGTCAGGAGCTTATGCACTTAATGTTTGTTTTGTGAGTCAGCTCTTAGAACATTCATAATTAATGGTTGCATGCTTATGTGGGCATATTATTGTGAGTGGAAGTTAATGGATAAAGGAATAATTAATGATATAGTCTATGGGCACTTCGGGTTAATAAGTTTGTCAATTTGTTTCTGTCATAATAATGGGATTGGCGCATTATCAAATAAATTATTAGTTCCCGAGCTGCAAAACTCTGAGAACTATTGTTTTTGTGGCTTTGTTCGTCCGTCCGGAGTCCTTCTAGCGTCCGTCCATCCTTTTTCCAGAAATGAAATGTGCGCACTTTTCTCTGAAACTGTTGGACGGATAGGAAATAGTGAACCCTACAAGATGACAAACAAGTATGCATATTGAGTGAGGTCATCGTGGTGACGTCATAATTTGGTGTGTGTGTGTGTGTGGGTGTGGGTGGGTGTGTCTGTGTGTTGGTGTGTGGTTGTGTATGTGTGTGTGTTTTTTTTTTCTTTCTATCTAATCCTGTTTTCTCAAAAACTTCTGGAAGGATTTGGTTCAAGTCTGGTATGTACTTAGACTTCACCTCCAAGATAAAAACAAACTAATGCAAATCGAATACGTCATCATCGTAAAGTCATTTTAAAAGATTAAAAAAAAATATTTTAAATTAAAAAAACCACAACGTTTCTATGTAATTAAATTGTACAGATGCCCTGAGCATTAAACTAAACTATGGTATATTGAGTGACGTCATCGTGTGTCGTCATCATAGTGACGTTATAATTTGCTTTTGTTTTTTTCTTCTAATCTTATAAACTACTGGAGGATTTGCTTCAAATTTGGTATATACTTAGACTTTACCTATGCCAAAAACTTGTGCAAATCGAGTAACGTAATAAAGCTCAAAACTTTTAATTAAATTTTTTTAACTTTAAACGTTGTATGTACAGTGAATGTACAAACGCATTGAGCCTTAGTCAAAACTTATGTATATCGAGTGACGTCATCGTATTGATCCAGCCTCCTTCCGGCGTCCCTCCGGAGGTGATATTTGAGCCCTTTTCTCTGAAACTAATGGAAGAATTTCTTTGAAACGTGTTATTTATTTAGGAAATAGTGAACCCTATTAGATGACAAAAAGTATGCATATTGAGGCATTACCTGTGCCTCCAAGGTAAAACCAAACTTATGCAAACCGAATGACGTGGTCACCGTAAAGTCATTTTTAAACAAGAACATTAATTGTTAAATATTTAATTTAAAAAAAAAAAACTTCCTAGGTAATTAGAGTGTACGGATTGGAGCCTTAAATAAACCTATGGTATATTGAGTTTTCGCCTCATCCTGTGACGCCATCATAATTTGTTTTGTTTTTTTCTAATCCTATTTTCTACCAAACTACTGGAGGGATTTGGTTCAAGTTTGATATATGCTTAGATTTTCCTTATGCATTCAAACGTAAAACCAAACTAATGCAAATCGAGTGATGTAGTCATGATGACGTCACCTTTTAAGTAATTTTGTTTCATACAAGTTGTGTGTGTTTGCGTGTGTGTGAGTGTGTGTGTGTGTGTGTGTGTTTATGTGTGTGTGCGCGCGTGTGTGTGTGTGAGTGTGTGAGACAGCATGCGAGGGAACCCTGCACCCGTTAGGGTCCAGTACTTGTTATTACTACTATTAATAATGGTCGGGACATTGGACTTAGTAATTATTATTTTTTTTAAAAGATAATAATAAAATAAAATAAACTACAAAAAGTGGCTGTTTGTGTTTATGAAAAACGTGAACTGGAATACATTTACATTTTGTGTTAATTTTGTTAAAACTAGCTCGTTATCTCTGGTAATCTGCGTTAGATGCTCACCGGAGCGTGTTTCATTCTGTGCGTTTTGTGACAGATAGAAATCGTGCCGGTCTTACTTTACATTGCAGCTTCTCAGTAGTCGTAGCCGCACCGTGCAGTCTACCGTAAAGTATGAATCTCTGCAGTTATGCTTTGTGGCGTTCTAACATGCATTTGCCTTTCATACCAACACCCATGTATTGTTTTGTTTTGGTTTTTTTTTGGTAAAAATAAAATAAAATTATTAAATAAACAGGTCACCACCAACACAAAATTCCAGGGGAAAAATATTTTTGCATCCATAGTTACATTTTTAAAAACCCACACCTTTCTCTCCCAATCTCACCCCACTCCCTCACCTCCTCCTCCAAATAAACAGATCAAGCAATAATAATAATAATAATAATAATAATAATAATAATAATAATAATAATAATAATAATAATAATAATAATAATAATAATAATAATAATAATAACAATAATAATAATAATAACTGGACATTTAAAAAATGCCTAACCCATGGCTCTAGGTCCTTTACAAAGAACGTACAGAATAGAACAATTAAATATACATAATACAATAACCGTACTGAAAAAAATCACCACATGTACCATTCACACAATATATATATAACCTAAAGCAATAACCATGTAATGTAATATAACACACACACATACTCAACAAACACTTTACCACCATCAGACTGACTGACCCCGAAAACTTGAACAAGGCAAAGGCAAGGGAAAGCAAGTTTCAGATAGTTGAATTAGTAAATTAATTGCCCTAACAAACATAATTGTGCAGAGCATAAAAAAAACAAAAACCCAACCCCAATAAACATTAACAAAACCTGTCTTGGACAAAATAAACCAAAAGTGGCGTTAAACAGTGACGGGAGCAGGAATGAAGGAGGGAGGAGTGGAAAGAAAGAGTGAGTGAGATAATAATAATAATAATAATAATAATAATAATAATAATAATAATAATAATAATAATAATAATAATAATGTGACCATTTGCATAGCGCAGTAGATCTACAACTTTGGTTAAGGAAGTGCCCACTGCGTTTGACAAGAGAGAGTCTAATCAACCCTGTCCACAATTTTAAAAAACACAAGATATACAAAACGCATTCACGCATTAAAACACTGGTACATTTACAGGCACACAGGATTAAAAACAACCATAAAGCGTTTTTAACGAGTAACTGCTGAAATACGGACAATAAAAATGGATAAGATAAATACTAAAACTATGAATATTTATACAAGCTTACATATTAATTAAAACAAAAATTGAACTTATTTTAAAAGCATTAAGATAGACATTTGATATAGAATGAAAGGGAAACAACTACATAAATAATTAAAAATCTATTTAAAGAAGGTCACCAATGGTTATTTGAGGATCAGATGGCCCCGCCATGTTCCAAGAATGCGCTGGGGATGTCTCTCTCTCTACCTCTCTCTCTCTCTCTCTCTCTCTCTCTCTTGTTCACTCACCCCCTCTCTGTCTGTCGGTCTGTCTGTCTGTCTCTGTCTGTCTCTCGCACACAACCCTGTAACAGCAGTTATCAAGCATGGAAACACTACAGTCAAATGAATAAATTAATTAAAAGAAAGATTTTGAACAGATGTGTTTTGAGTGCTCCTTTTAATGATATAGACGTCTCAACGTGTCTTATCCGACGTGGTAGAGAGTTACAGAGGATCGATGTAGAGGAAGAAAAGGTGCGATCACCAAAGTTTTTTTAATTAGTGATCTGGGAATACAAAGCAAACGGTTATCAAAAGAAGAGCAGAGAGTCCTAGATGGTTTATAAACAGCCAAAACATCATTGAAATATAATGGTGACGAGTCATTAAAAAAATTGAAGCACAGCACCTATAGTTTATAGTAAATGCGGGTTTGAACGGGCACCCAGTGAAAGTTAACGAGAAGAGGAGTGATGTGATCACGTTTTCGGACTTTCACAACCAGACGGACTGCAGAGTATTGTACTTTCTGGAGTTTTTCAATCATATAGAGAGGGTCACCAGCAAGAAGAGCATTACCGTAATACAAGCAACATAGGAGTTTACATACAAATAACATCTTTGTAATTCACTATACACGACACCGTTTACAGTACTGCTGTGTACATTTAAACATATTTTCATGGCAAACAGGTGTACCTTATCTATTTATTTACCATTGTCCAACCCCCGATTTCCACACCATATTGTAGCCTACGACTGGTAAAACTATAGCTCAGTCTTGCACTAAAATATATACCAATATATTTTGTATGCATTCTCAACATCGTTTACAGTACTGCTGTGTACATTTAAACATATTTTCATGGCAAACAGGTGTACCTTATCTATTTATTTACCATTCTTCTGGCTTATATGGCTCAAGAAGTCTCCTCTCTGAAAATCCTTATCGGGAAGAGAGGGGACTATAAACTAATTACATGCATTCTCAACGGACACTCTCGTATCCCTCACTCCCAAATACCCACCATTTCTAAACACTATTATTCTAGTCCTGTGCATATTCACTTTTACTTCTAGACGTGTGGCTGCAACGTGCAAATTATTAAGCTGAGTCTGTAGACCAACAGCTGTTTCAGCCAACAAAACAATATCATCAGCAAAGAGTAAACCACTCAATCTAATCCAAATTAATAGTGAAACCATTTGTACCATTCTGCATTATTTCAAGCGCTAGATCATTAATAAAAAGATAAATCAAAATCGGACTACACATGTCTCCCTGTTTTACCCCTCAAGGACTCTTAATGAAGTCAATAAAATGTGTCCCACGTCTAATCTTAGCCTTTACATCAGTAAGCATAGAGAGAAAAATAGAGGGGGCGGTGGTGGTGGTGGTGGTGGTTGTGGGGGAATGGGGGATGGGTCGTAGGCTAATGAGTCTGATCTATTTAATGAAGTCGGTAAACAACTGATGCTAATTTACAATGAGCAGAATGTCTGGATGATGCTTCTTTGGTGGGGAACAACTAGGTTGAACGAAAAAAGCTATAGGCTTACTGAACAGTTTAATTGCAATTGTTAAACACTAAGAAATTAATTAAGTCTGCGTTTTCTACATACATAAATAGATGCACTCTGCAGGCTGTGAGGAAAGAGCGCCTTGCCTGGGCAGGCCATTAATTATGTGACGTCAGGGGGGTATAAGACAGGAGAGGCAGCCATTGGACAGGAGCTGGGTGGGGTGCAGTTCTGCTCACCGAATCACCGGTCTTGGGTGACAGTAGCAACAGCTACGCTGACTGTCACACTCTAAGCCTAAAATGTTGTTTCAGAATGCAACTGTCAGATAAATGCAAATTGTAACAGTTACTTAAACGGGTTTCTGATTAAAAGAAAAGAAGGGTATTATAACAGAAAAAAAGAACATTAAAAAGAGAAGAAGAAAACCAAAACACCCCCACCCCACAAACAACGAAACAGCCTATTGAAAAAAAACAACAAAGAAACAACGTCAGTTAACATTTTTTCTTTATTTTCCTACGGTTAAGTCTTCCTTCTGATGTCATATTTCATGTCCTTCGTGCCCTCAAAACGTACTCCTTCCTCCCTTCATTTCCTCCCCTCCCCCCCATTTTCCTTGATCCCCTCACTCCCTTTACCCCCCTGATACTCACATATCCTCTTTTTCATGACCTACCCTTTTTGTTCCCTGTACAAACTGGTCAACCGCAGTCCCAAACCGCAACTGATGAAAAGCATAGGTGCTCGTATAGGGATGCGAGCAGAGTGGGGTGCGAGAGAGAGAGAGAGAGAGAGAGAGAGAGAGAGAGAGAGAGAGAAAGAGAGAGAGAGAGACGCTACTCAAAGAGATACGGGCGCCTGTGATGAACAGGAATTAAGATTTTCCTATATAACCAGATATAGGTGCAAAGTAAAATTCCAACTCCCCAAAAAAGAATAAGAAGAAGAAGAGAATTCGCTTTTTCCTTAACTACCCAAACCCCTAAAGACTATAGCTTGGAATCTTCAAACATATCAGTAACTTACATGTGTGTCTTTTTTGAGGGACATTTCCCGAGGGGAAGAAGAACATGCATGGATTCATGGACTCTAGAACTGGAAAAAACACGATACAAGAACAATTATACATAAACCCAGAGTATAAAGGACCTATAGAGGAAAGTCTGCAACCTAGTCTGACAACCGTGAAAACGTTAGGACAGTATGCGGCAAAAGATGGACGGACGGACGAATGGTAAGGTGGATGGATGAAACACGAACAAGAGCAAAGGGTACAGATATTTTTTTTCCCTATACCCACTTCTTAATTCACCTGCCTTCCTCATTCCCTCTTTATTTCTCAGCTTCCCAACCCCCAAACCCCTCCATCTCAACCCTCACACTTCCATTGTCATATAATTATATAGGTTTTCTAATTTATTGCGGTTCATCATCACGTCAACCTCTACGACACCCCCTCCCTTCTCTTTCACAACTCATCCCTTTTCTGCTCTCGCCTACCTATTTTTACGCCCCCACGTTCCTCTTCCCCACCCCCTCTCCCGTTACCCATCACCGCCCCACCCTTCTTCATTTCCTTCGCCCTTGCTAATATTATTATTTGTTATCCCGAAAAGCTTTGCGCCGACTCCAGTTGACATAGACAAAAAGGGGGTGTCACTGGTTCCTCACTGCTAAAGGAGCTCTCCTCTTTCTCAGGACAACTAACAACTCAACCTGCCTTCCTCGGCCAATTCAGTCGAAAATCGGAAGAGTCCGATTAGACTACTACATCAGCGCGATTGTTTATCTGGAGCCCGTGAGTACATTTTTGTGTTATGTCTAGATGGTTACAAGCTTTATCTGACCTAGTGTGTGCTGAGGAAACAGTTTCAATGTAGGTTATATATTTTAAATCTACTTTGCGCATGATAAATGATTGTTTTGTTTTTTTAAAAATTAAATCGACGAAAAAGTGAAAATTCGTTTCGAAAGCTTTGAAAATCTGTGTATTTCTCAAACATTTAGTGGGTCTTTGTACATTACACAAGAACCAAAATGGAAGGATCAACGTCACATTTACATAGAGAGGAATTGAAAGACAACCCCTCTCCCCCCAATCCACCCCTAAAAAAATATATGAAAGTAATACTTGGGAAGACTAAGTTTGTAAAAGTGTTTTTGTTGTTGTCAGTGTGTGTGGGTGTAGAGAGGGGCTTTGTTCTTGTCAGAGTGTGTGGGTGTAGAAAGGGGCTTTGTTGTTGTCAGAGTGTGTGTGGATGTAGGGAGGGGCTTTGTTCTTGTCAGAGTGTGTGTGGGTGTAGAGAGGGGCTTTGTTCTTATTAGAGTGTGTGTGGGTGTAGAGAGGGGTTTTGTTCTGGTCAGAGTGTGTGTGGGTGTATAGAGGGGCTTTGTTCTGGTCAGAGTGTGTGTGGGTGTAGAGAGGGGCTTTGTTGTTGTCAGAGTGTGTGTGGGTGTAGAGAGGGGCTTTGTTCTTATTAGAGTGTGTGTGGGTGTAGAGAGGGGCTTTGTTCTGGTCAGAGTGTGTGTGGGTGTAGAAAGGGGCTTTGTTCTGGTCAGAGTGTGTGTGGATGTAGAGAGGGGCTTTGTTTTTGTCAGAGTGTGTGTGGGTGTAGAGAGGGGCTTTGTTGTTGTCAGAGTGTGTGCGGGCATAGAGAGGGGCTTTGTTGTTGTCCGAGTGTGTGTGGATGTAGAGAGGGGCTTTGTTGTTGTCAGAGTGTGTGTGGGTGTAGAGAGGGGCTTTATTATTGTCAGAGTGTGTGTGTGTAGAGAGGGGCTTTGTTGTTGTCACAGTGTGTGTGGGTGTAGAGAGGGGCTTTGTTGTTGTCACAGTGTGTGTGGGTGTAGAGAGGGGCTTTGTTCTTGTCACAGTGTGCGTGGGTGTAGAGAGGGGCTTTGTTCTTGTCACAGTGTGCGTGGGTGTAGAGAGGGGCTTTGTTGTTGTCAGAGTGTGTGTGGGTGTAGAGAGGGGCTTTGTTGTTGTCAGAGTGTGTGTGGGTGTAGAGAGGGGCTTTGTTGTTGTCAGAGTGTGTGTGGGTGTAGAGAGAGGCTTTGTTGTTGTCAGAGTGTGCGTGGGTGTAGAGAGGGGCTTTGTTGTTGTCAGAGTGTGTGTGGGTGTAGAGAGGGCCTTTGTTCTTGTCACAGTGTGCGTGGGTGTAGAGAGGGGCTTTGTTCTTGTCACAGTGTGCGTGGGTGTAGAGAGGGGCTTTGTTGTTGTCAGCGTGTGTGTGGGTGTAGAGAGGGGCTTTGTTGTTGTCAGAGTGTGTGTGGGTGTAGAGAGGGGCTTTGTTCTTGTCAGAGTGTGTGTGGGTGTAGAGAGGAGCTTTGTTCTTGTCAGAGTGTGTGTGGGTGTAGAGAGGGGCTTTGTTGTTGTCAGAGTGTATGTGGGTGTAGAGAGGGGCTTCGTTCTTGTCACAGTATGTGTGGGTGTAGAGAGGGGCTTTGTTGTTGTCACAGTGTGTGTGGGTGTAGTGAGGGGCTTTGTTCTTGTCTGAGTGTGTGTGGGTGTAAAGAGGGGCTTTGTTGTTGTCAGAGTGTGTGTGGGTGTAGAGAGGGGCTTTATTGTTGTCAGAGTGTGTGTGGGTGTAGAGAGGGGCTCGTGTGAGATGGATAGAAAAAGAAATTGTGAATTTCTGTTGGGGTTCTGTATGTTTTAATAATATATGATGATGATGAAGATGATGATGATGGTGGTGTTGATGATGATGATGGTGATGGTGATGATGGTGATGATGATGATGATGATGATGCATCATGTGGTGATGATGCATCATCATCAACATCATCATCATCATCATCATCATCATCATCATCATCATCATCATCATCATCATCATCATTATCACCATCACCATAATCAAATCGTAGTTTGGCTGTTGACTCGAATGCCAAAGCTTGTCAGGAAAGTCCGGAGATTTTTTTTATTTGTTTGTAAAGGCAGAAATTCCGTCGTAAAAGTAAGTTATCTCGACCCGTGGAATTTGTATTCATTTGGATTAACGCTGCTTTCTATACATGTACACAAGGTCAAGTTCAAAGCGCACGTTTCAATATTGTACATCACAAACATGATAGAATAAGTGGTCCGCTCTAAAACACGCAGGACCAAAGAAACGTGGGACCAACGACAGCAATAATATCAATATTTATTATTTAATTTTATTTCTTTATTTAATCGCTTTTACATAGCGCTTTACCAGCTCAAGAGCCGCTCAAGGCGCTGGCCGATACAGGATCTAACTCAAGCCGCCCGAGGCGCCCACTTGCAACCTTTAGGCTCACAGTCTGACGCCAAGACCACTGAGCACAATCCTGGGCGACCGAGGATGGGGAAAAGGGACCTAGTGCGTGTTGGGTGTATTTTGTATCCGGCACCCACCCGTCCTGGACATGAGCGTCAGGATCTTTAACGCTATGGAATGCGTGCGTGCACAGACTAGATCTCGGTTTAGACTCTCATCCGAAGGAGAAGGAGCGCAGTGTCTCAACTTCCGCCCCCCCCCCTCCATCTCTCCCTCCCCTCTCCTCTTCCGACCGTTAACGGCGTTTGAATCACTGCCTGTGCAGGCCGCAATGTTATCGCATGACATTCCAGCACACGGCCGGCATGCACCACTGAGCTAACTGCGCTCTAGACTGGAATAGACTCTTATAAATACCTCTAGTTGTTGTTTAGAAAAATAACAGCAAATCACACTATTTGACAAGCCAGACAAAACGTTTGTAAAAAAAAACCCAAACAAACAGGAAATATGTTTCCGTACTTTAAAGAGTTGGAACTGAAATTAATGATAACATCTTGGGCATCAGCCTTACCAGATGTAATCCCAAGTGGTTTTAGTTTTCAGAACTGTGCCTAGTAGCCATTTCACACTTCTTGACAAGTCTGCAATTAAGTTACATATTAACTATTGCCATTCTAAAGCGCCGTTTTATGGCATTAGGGCTAACCTGAATAAACTTACTTTTAGATTCGTCTTCTTGCTGATTAACGTGTCCGTGTCCGTTAACAATGACAACGCGAAGTTTGTCACCTTTTAGGGACTCCTCCCCCACCCTCACCACTCATTTTGTCTGGATAACTTTAAAAAAAATGTCTGAAGATTATTTAAATGTTATTTAAATTTGTTTCTATGTAATGGTGTTATTTCCCCTTCCTTTGTTTCTTCAATTGTCTACATTTAAGAAGGTTTTCTACATTTAAGAATACAGACACTTTGAATCATTTTTGTTTTGTTTTAGCTTTATTTCTGCTCTTTCCTCATTAAAAAAACATATTTTAAACGTTTGAGAACAAATACAAGAACACCAGTGCTTATTGCGCGTTTAAGTTTAATCGTCGAACGTAATAAAATTTGTGATAATAACATGATAAAATCAACGATTTTACAATTTGTGCCTTAAGGCTCCATGCATTCGCGCTCCATTTAACCCCTAACAACAACAACAACAACAACAACAGCAACAACAACAACTAACGACTTCCCCCCTCCTCTCCATCCCTGCATCTCTCCCAAGATCCTGCAGCTGTTGTTCTCTTTATGCTTATGCGTCAGTCAGTAAGCTTGTGAACTTTGACACTGCCTCTACCTACCTCAGCATGTAAATTCTATTTGCGAGTTTCATTCACTGCGCGTTTATTGGCTGTTGTCACATTGAATACGCAAAACAGTTGTGTGAGTGCGTATGGGTGTGTATGTGTGTGACAGTTTGACTGTTTTGCAAAATATGCTAATGGATTACACACGGATTTAAGATTGTTTTTTGCAAAACATGTTATACACAAAGAGAGTTTTGACGGATTTGCAAAACAGGACATACACAGAAAAGATATAGTTACTTGATATGTTTTTATGTGTGCAAAGAATGCTATACACATAGATTTTTAAAAAACGGTTTTGCCAGATATGCTATAGACACAAAAATGTTGTACAGTTTTTGAAAACATGATATGCACACACAATTATAAAGGTTTTAGCTGATTTGCAAAACATGCAAAATGCACACGTAGATATTTGACTGTTTTTGGAAAACGTGCTATGCACTAGTTTATAACATTTAAAAGAATTTGTTTTGTAAGATTTGCTAAACGCGCAAAGTCTGTTAAAAGAACTGCAAAATGCACACTAAGATATTTGACTGTTTTTTGGAAAACGTGCTATGCACTAGTTTATAACATTTTTTAAAATTTGTTTTGTAAGATTTGCTAAACGCGCAAAGTCTGTTAAAAGAACTGTTTTACAAAACATGTTATGAACCTATAAAGGTTTTTGACTGTCGTGCAAAACACAATAAATACATACAAAGGCATGCTGATGATTCCCTCGGATCCATGTAAATTTGTGTTTGTATGTGTATTGTAATAGGCATGAAATAAATAAAATAAAATAAATAAATAACAATTAAAGAAATGTATTTAAAAAAAATTATTTAATACGGGGGGTGTCGAATGGCGCAGTGGTTGGATCACTCGCTACTGTGTCGCAAGTTAAATACCGTCCAGTGCGGTTAGCACTTGGATGGGTGACCGCAAAACGTGAAGCGACAAATAACAACGCCCCCAGTTGACTCAGCTATGACTGAGTACCTACTCTCTTAAGGGTGGGGAAGGTAAAGCAGCGAGGGAGAGAGATGGACATCACCCTCATTACGCTGGCCCAAGATAAGTGTGATCTCCAACATCACGCTCCCCTACGGCCACAAGGCTATGGGACTACCTTTACCTTTTACCTTTTTTACCTTTATTTAATAGGGAAATTAATTAATTCCTCTAATAAGGGGAAATAATAGTCACACGTTCCTTCTTCTCCCGAATACAGCAGAACAAGACATACAGGCTATTTGAAAGAGGAAATCAGTCTTGGTTTAAGACCGGTGTAACAGGCCAGAATATACCCCTGGCTACTTTATACCGTGGGTATAATGTAGCCTAGGCGGGTTTAACCCCCTGGGTATAGATCAGCCTAGGCCAGGTCATACCCCTCGCGCCCGGAATATACCCCCACCTAAACAGATTTGCGTGACCAACTCTCAGGTAACAGCCTTTTGCTTGCGTGTAAAAAAAAACCCAAAAAAACCTGAGTGAACTCAGCTAACAGCCTTTATCTTGTGCGTGTAAAAAAAACACTAAAAAAAACTAACCCTATCCCTATCTATCTATCTATCTATCTATCTATCTATCTATCTATCTATCTATCTATCTATCTATCTATCTATCTATCTATCTATCTATCTATCTAATCTATCTAATCTATCTAATCTATCTAATCTATCTAATCTAATCTATCTAATCTATCTAATCTATCTAATCTATCTATCTATCTATCTATCTATCTATCTATCTATCTATCTATCTATCTATCTATCTATCTATCTATCTATCTATCTATCTATCTATCTATCTATCTTAGTATATACACAACTATCAACAACAGACTATATTCCAGTCAGTATTATTTCTATTCTTGTATGAGTGTGTCAGCAAGTGGATGGTTGCGCGTAGGTGTGGTTGGCTTTGTTATTGTGTTTTGTATAATATGTGTGCCAACATCAAAGTGTATTCCTCGTGCTTGTCACCTGGCGAAATAAAGTTCTGTTATCTGTTATCTGTTATCTATCTATCTATCTATCTATCTATCTATCTATCTATCTATCTATCTATCTATCTATCTATCTATCTATCTATCTATCTATCTAATCTATCTGAAAAATCTGTATCCCTAATCTATAAAAAAAAAAGTTAGAAATAAACTTTCAACAAATGGTTTCTATCTATATCTATCATTCTCGATCTACTACTTTATCTAGGTCTAATCTTTCTCTCTGTTTCTCTCACCTACCTTCGCCTTCTACAACCCCCCTCTCTATTTCTTTTGTGCTAGACCCTCTGTCCTCTAGACGTTGAATCAATTACGGATCTTTCTACAGCGCCCACCCACCCTCCCCTCCCCCTCTCGAGTGATGTGGGAGTGTTACTGTTTAATGTCTTAAGATGATGGCGAAAATGATTGCGGGTTCGATTCCAATCAGTCTGACAGGACATAAGGCGAAAAGTTAGAAACGAAACAGCAAACCAACCCTCGCCGCAGTCCTGAGAAACTGGAGGTTGCCTGCTATATAGTTTCTGAAGCGTTTTTGTTGGCGTGACGATTTGTTATGCGAACGCACATAATTATTGAATGTTTCCTCCATAAGACCCAGGGGTATAGTCTGGGCTAGGCCAGTTTATACGGGGGCATAGTCTGGGCTAGGACCAGTTTATACCCTGGGTATACTTGAGGCGGAGTATAATCTGGCCTGCTACACCGGGGCTAGCGGTCGTTGTTTAAATTTACGTTTAAATTTACATTCGTTATTGGAGTTAAGGGGTGACAGACGTAATCAGGTTTAGTAGATCAGTGGCGTAGAGTTCTGCATTATAGAACTACTAGTGGGTACCTCGGGCGACTTGAGTTCGATCCTGTATCGGCCAGTGCATTGGGGAGTCTTGAGCTTGGAAAGCGCTATTTAAGATTAAGTATAATAAATAAATAAATAATATAGCTGATAACAAGTGCGTTTAAGCTTTACTAGACACAATCTGTCTATGGCTTTCCGTAACACTTAGGTGACTGAAGAAAACAGGGTCAGCTGGAAATCAGTGACTTAATTGCGGTTGTTTATTTACTCTCATCCTTTGAGTCAATAGTAAGATGACAATCATGAGACAAAAATCGGGCTTATTTGAAAATCAGGGGGGAGGAAGGGGGTCATTAGTGTACTAACTTCTCAGTGGGACTGGGGTTACAGAAGAAAGAAATCAGTTGTACTTGAAGATAGGTGGCTCTGGTTAGTCTTATTTGGGTAGCGCTGCTCGTCGTCTACATCACTTTTGTGGAGAAGGCAACCCCAGTTTGGGCTGCATGCGTGACGAACATAATTATCCGAATTATTCAAACTCTGACACAGTTGAGACAGTGGGATTGGGGTGCCAGGAGTAACCAGCCTTAGTTGGAGATCGGTGGCTAGCGGTTGCTTGTTATTTATAGGCTCGCATTGAAGTCCGCGGGACTGAGTGACCAGCCTTAGTTGGGAGATCAGTGGCTAAGAGGTTGTTAGTAATTTACTTAGTTGAGTCAGTGGGACTGAGATGACAGAAGAAATCAGTTGGGGTCCCCGCACACAACAGGCTGACTGTGCGACAAGCCCCTGACCATCACGATGCCATTCGTCAGTGTCCCTTCATATAAACCGCCACAGCTTGATTAACTAGTTTTTTAGCCACATTTAACACGTGACAGATGGTCTTTCACCGTTTTAGCAATTTCTCTCTCTCTCTCTCTCTCTCTCTCTCTCTCTCTCTCTCTCTCTCTCTCTCTCTCTCTCTCTCTCTCTCTCTCTCTCTCTCTCTCTCTCTCTCTCTCTCTCTCTCTCTCTCTCTCTCTTCTTTATTCCTTTTCCCTTTTTCTTCTAACAAAGCGGTTCAATTTTGGGGTGCTCATTAACGTTACTTAATTAACAAGGAGCGTCAGCCGATTCAGTTCATCACTGACATGCAGAATTTTGGCCGTGCCCAAATCTAAACATGAAAGCATGAAATGTGACATGTACTGTGCGAATTTACTTCCGACCAGTAATATTGAATCTCATTATTTAATAAAAGAAAAAAAGGTAATTAGTTAATATCTACACAAATCAAATTAAAAAAAAAAGTAGAACGATAACATTAAGATGAGGATACAGATTTTCTTTAAAATTAATAAAGGTTGTTGGCCTAATCGTCATTCTTCGGTAAATGCCATTATAGTATTCGGTAGTGCTCAGGTGCGGTACTTTTATTATTCAGGGACCATTTACATTCAAGAGCTTTACTGAGGGATGCTTGTAATGTACAGCTATATTCAATAGCAAGTTGCTTTTTGATACAACAACAACAGCAACAACAACTACAGCAACAATAACAGCTACAACAATAATAATAATAACAACAACAACAACAATGTCACGTGGGGTTTATGGGCTCTGCACAATGGAATTATGGACCCTCACGTTTATTCGGTGGGAACTGCTAGTACGTCACCCTATGAATTACTTTAATAAATTTATTTGTTTAGCTCGTTCTGTGTTAAGGTTGGGGTACAGAAATAGATAGAAAAATGGTAAAAGAATACTGTCACACTAGCTTTCACACGGTTATGAATCATATGTAGTCCAGCCACTTGATAACAGTTAAAATCACACATTTATTTCTTCTACTCTATACAAGATTCTCTAAGTACTAATCTAACTTAAAAAGTCTCTTTCACTGCTAATAGTTCGATCGCTGATAGTCTAGTATAGGCAGCTGTTTTTCTTCCTCGGGCACTTTGCTATAATATCTCATGTAGATTTGGACTACTGTGGTCCGTTTTACAGTTTCTGAAGAGTTGGACTACTGTGGTCCTGTTATGATCAGTTTAAGTGCACCTTCGCCTTATGCACTTAACTCATGTGTGGGGTGTTCGAAGTCCTTCTGTGAGGTAGCTTCTGGTACACCTTTGTCGTTGTGTAGTTGGGTTCCCTTGCCACGCTGTGGGGTCAGACAGGGTGTTTCTTCAGGGTAGCTCTTTCCGTCTTGTGCGGTAGAGGTTCCTCAACCAACTAGTCGTTTCTGTGGAGTGGGACGCACAGGATAGCTCGGGATAGCTCGCCTGCTCGTCTGTAATATAAGAGACGAAATTCTGCACAACCCTGAATAATCGGTTTGTGCAGAGCGTCTCACTGAAAGCCAAGTAGCCCTCAGTGATAGCTCCACATCTCTATACATAAGCGACGAACATTCTGCTACTTCCGGGGTCCGCTGTAATCTCACTCTAAATTCCTATACATACATAAATATCAATCGTGTCTAACTATACACATACCGAATTAATAATAATATAAACATTCCGTGGTACAGCCACTGGTCTGCAAACATACATATAAGTTAAACAACAGTGGTTCCGTACGGGATACAACATGGCGGCGCAACCGGTCGTGTTTCGCCTCGGACTCGGCTCTTCCACGTGGTCCCGCAAATTCGGATTAACAATTCACATTTATGCATAGCAAATTCCACAAACATAATTTCAACAATAATATAAATATATCACGATGAAACAGAAGGGTGTTCATTTACCTGTTTGACAAGTTCAGGCCCGTAGTGACTTGATAGAATTCTAAGATTCCTAAGTCCTGCTTCCTGGTCTATGAGTGTAGAGATTTCTCTAGCTGTGGAGATGTTGACTCTACCTCGTCTCACACACGACTGATTCAAACTGTGTTAGGCTCTGACACAGTCAATACTGCTCTACCCACTGAGCCTGCTCTGATTGGTTAAAACGGTCCGATTCAAAGCTCAAGTGCTGACTCACTGCGATGTGGGTCGGGCTCGCGGTGTGGTCTGCTGTGTAATTTAATTGCTGCTGTGTAATAGTCTAACTTCTCTACTGTTACAAAAACTACACATGGCTAAATAGTCAATGGGCAGGGTAAACTGCTCGGTTCATGACAGGCTCCCTCAACTGAAAAAAGGCGATGACTACTGGATTCGACCTTTTTCTACTACAGAGCCTAGTTTAACACTGCACTATCCTAGGGTCCTATTTACAAACTAAGTAAGTTGCTCTACCTGAGCTGCAATGCTATGCCAGGTAGCTATGGACACTAGTGACAGGGTTTTTATTGGGCGGGGACGAATTCTGGTGCTGTGGCCCTTAGGTGTGTTGGGTGGGCGACAGCTGCTGTGTCCTCCACGAGATGGCGACTGAGGTAGTCGGCTCCGTGGTTTTCCTTGCCGGGGATGTACTCGATTTGGAATGAGTATGCCTGAAGGGTGAGTGCCCATCTCATCAGGCGAGAGTTCAAAGACTTGGAGGCTGCCAGGAACGATAGTGGTTGGTGGTCCACCTGAACTGTGAAGTGGGTCCCATACAGGTAGAGTTGGAATTTCTGTATGGCCCAGACTAGTCCAAGACATTCTTTCTCCGACGTGGCGTAGTGGGTCTCGGCGGGTCTCAATTTTCTGCTGGCGTAGGCGACGGGGAATAGCGTCTCCGCATTCTTGGGGTCGCGCTGTAGCAGTACTGCTCCGAGGCCTAAGTCGCTTGCGTCGGTGCGAAGAACGAATGGCTGAGTCAAATCGGGTAGGTGGAGTACTGGCGCCGATGTCATTCTGTCCTTGAGTGTTTGGAATGCTGTCTCGCATTCGGCTGTCCATACAACTTTTTCCGGGGCGATTTTCCGGGTTCCATTTGTCAGTGGTACGGCGATGCTGTTGTAGTTGGGGATGAACTTCTGGTAGAAGCCGCATAGTCCTAGAAACGACTGCACTTCCTTCTTGGTCTTGGGCCTAGGAGCGTCGAGTAGGCGTTTCACTGTCTTTTCTACCGGTCGCAGGCTTCCTTGACTGATGGTGTGTCCCAGAAATTCTAGTTCTGTGAATCCAATCTGACATTTGGTGGGTCTTGCCGTCAATCCCGTGTCTCTGAGGCGGGCGAGTAGTTGTTGTAGGAGCGTGACATGTTCCTCCCACGTAGGTGTGGCGATGAGGATGTCGTCCATAAACGAATGTAGGTGCTCGCTGCTCAGGGGTGCCAGGAGTTTCCGCATCATTGCGCTGAAGATGCTGGGTGCGTTGTGGAGTCCGAATGGAAGCACGTTGAACTCGAAGTGTCCTTCCATAGTGCTAAACGCTAGGTACTTTCGGACTTGTGGTTGTACTGGTATCTGGTAGTATCCTTTGCTGAGGTCGATGCGTGAGAAGTACTTCGCTCGCTGTAGCTTGGCAAATAGGTCTGTCTGGTCCGGGAGTGGCTCTGGCTGGAATTGCGTTACGGCATTCAGGAGTCTGAAGTCGATGCACAGTCGGTGCTCTCCGTTGGGTTTTCGCAACAATACCGTGCCTGCGCTGTAGGGTGAGGTAGACTCTGAGATGGTTCCGGCTGCCAGTAAGGTGTCTATCTCTTCCTTGATGGCTCGCTGCTGCGACAGTGGCATCGGGTAGAGCTTCTGGCGGACGGGTGTTGGGTCGGTCACCGTTAAGGTTACTTCGACGAGGTCTGTCCTCCCTGGTCGGTCTGTGAGCACAGTCTGATGTTGTCGAATGACCTGTAGTACTTGCTGTCGCTGGGTAGCGGCTAGGTCTCCGTTGAGTATCACGTCTTTGTAGGTTTCTTTGGAGTGCAGGGGATACTCTACTGCATTGGTCTCCATGCTTTCTCCTTCTTCCGCGATGGCGATGGCTAGCAAGTTGTGAGTGCTGGGGGTCGCTGGTCGGTCCGTGTATTTCTTGAGGAGATTGATGTGGTGGTATCGGGCTCTCCCGTTCACCTCTACTTGGTAGACTGTCTTGGATTTCTTGGCAGTCACCCGATACGGTCCTCTCCAAGCGATGTCCAGCTTGTTGGTTCCACTTGGAAGTAAGAGTAGCACTTGATCGCCGACTTGCAGTTCTCTGTCCTTCGCGTGGCGGTTGTAGTACTTCGCCTGACGGGCTCTTGCCTTCTTCAGTGCTTCACCAGCTTTCTTCCACGTTGCTTTGAGGGTTTCCTGCAGGTCTGCGACGTACTTGGTGGCACCTCTTGGTGTGTCGTCTATCTTGGCTTCCGTCCAACTTCTGCGTAGGGCTTCTAGCGGTCCGGCTAGAGGTCTGCCGAATAGCAATGTTGACGGGGTGTAGCCTGTGGCTGCATGGGGCGTTTCTCTGTATGCGAACAGTGCCGCATTCACGTAGGTGTCCCACGCTTCTGGATTGTCGTCGGCGACTTTCCTGAGGATGGTGAGAAGGGTTCCATTCAGTCTTTCTACTTGTCCGTTGCTGGCGGGGTGGTATGGTGGTGTGCGAATGTGATGAACTTGTATCAACTCGAACACGTCTTGCATCAGGCGGCCGGTGAACTGAGATCCGTTGTCCGTTCTAATGCTGTCCGGGAATCCGACTCTGGTAAAGATGGCGATGAGTGCATCTGCGATCTTCTTGGTGTCGATCGCTGGCAACGGGACTGCTTCGCACCACATCGTACATGCGTCGACGAGTGTGAGTAGAAATCTGTTCCGCTTCTTGGTCATGGGCAGTGGTCCTACTATGTCTACTGAGACTTGCTGGAATGGCACGCCGACTACTACCGATGGTCCTAAGGTAACTGGTACGGTGTGATGTCGCGGGGAATATCGTTGACATTGGTGGCAAGATTTCACGTAGCGCTTGACATCCTCCGTGATTCCTGGCCAATAGTAGTGTGCGCTGATTCTCTGCACTGTGGCTCCAATTCCCATGTGTCCGCTGAATGGCATGCTGTGGCCTAGTTCTAGTACTTGGGCTCGAAGGGTGGCTGGTAGTACTAGTTGGGTGTGATCTCCATCTCCTTGTCGATGTAGAACTCCCTCTTCCATGTAGAAGTCTCCCTTGTGCGGGGGTGTGTGCGCCTTGGGTAGCTTCTGGAAGCACTTCGCTATCGAGGTGTCTTCTTTCTGTGCTGTTTTGATCTCTTCGAGTCCTGGATTCGGAGCGAACTCGGGCTGGGGTGGTTGGGTTTTAGCTTGGGCCCTGGTTTGCACTGCAGCTATCTCTACAGTTTTAGGGGGCGTGCCTAAGAACACATACCTACAACCTAGCACTAGATCATACAGGGGTTTCTGTAAAACAGCTGCTTGGATTCGTCCTGTGACGTACCTACTCTCTACTTCTATCCAAGCTATTGGGCAAGTAGTCGTCGGTTTCGTCAAGTCTGCTCCTTGTCGTTCGACTGTCTTGTCTGTCAAGTCCGCGCGCGATACAAGAGATTCGCTAACTATCGCGTCGTATGATAGACCTGTGTCATACAGACAGTTCGCTTCTTTACCGTTGACCTTGACCGTGTCTGTCACCGATGGGTGATCTCCGGTCGTGTGTGGCTTGTTACCGCTACTTTGAGTTAGAACTCTGTGCGCTGGCCGGCTTTCGCGCTCTTCCCTACGTTGTGCGGCCAACTTGAAACATTCTGCGGTGGAGTGATTGTTTCTGTTGCAGAACGAACAATACCGTCTCTGTTCTGCGGGACCTCTTTTCCCGAATTCCGTGTTGGGTCCTTTATTTTGCCCAGGTCTGGGGTTATTCGGCTTATTCGCGGTGCGCTCTTCCCGGTTAGGGCTTCGTTTCTGTGCCTCTTTCCCGTTAGGCTTTAGGTCTCGCCTGAAGCTCTTGGCTTCTCCGTGTGCGGCCACGTACCTATCTGCGACCTTGACCAGATCTTCCAGTCTTTCCGCGCCCTGCTTTACTGAGAATGTTCTCAGCTCGGGGGTCATGGTTTCCCGTAGCTGTTCCCATACTAACAGTTCTGTCAGTCCATCATACGTCTTAGCCGTGGCTGACTGGCTAATCCACTTATCCAGCGTTGTGGACAACCGATCCGCGAACTGCGCATAGCTCTCTCCTTTCACTCTCCGGTTGGTGCGGAACTTTTGCCGGTAGCATTCTCCTGTCAGTTCGAATCCCGTTAGGAGTGCCTCTTTTACTTTGTGATAGTCAGTCACTCTGTCAGTCGGTAGCTTACTGTAGATGTCATAAGCCTTTCCTCTAAGCCCTTGACTAAGCTTAAAAGACCAATGAGTGGGATCTAGTTTGTACTCTGTTGCTAGACGCTCAAACCTAGTCAGATAGAGATCTAGACCTTCTTCTCTCTCATTGAATGTCCCCAGTGGAAATGACATTCCTTGTACAGGGTTGGATGCTACCTCTAGCTGATCTGAGTGGGGAGGGGTTGAGGAAGAACTTGAAGCTCCTGATCCCAATCTTCTTAGCTCTAACTCATGCTGTCTGTCTTTTTCTTTTTCTGCCCTCTCTTTTTCTTTTTCTGCCCGCTCATACTCCCATCTCCTAACTTCTGTATCTCTCTCTGCTGCTACCTTCTTCTGTTCTGCTTCTAATTCTAATTTCTTTTGTTCTCTTGCTGCTTCTAATTTCTTCTGCTCTGCTTCTAATTCTAATTTCCTCGTTTCTCTCTCTGCCTCTAATTTCTTCTGCTCTGCTTCTAGTTCTGCTTTTCTCTGTTCTGCTTCGAGTTTCTTCGCCTCTCTCTCTGCTGCTCTCTCTGCCTTAGCTTCCTGTTTCTCTACCTCTGCATTGATATACGCAATTAGGTCTGCCCCTGCTAAGTGTAAAGCTTCTCCTAGTTCCTTGAAACGCAATCTCAAGGCCACTGGGTCCGACATTGTCAAACGTGTCTATGAACAACCTCTGAATCACATGGAATACCAAAACACTAGCAATATTGCAAGTCAATAACAACAATGCAAAGACCATAAAATTCGCAATCAATAATAGAATAAAACAAAAAGTCAAATGGCATACAACAGTTACTTAAGCAAAACCTGCAAAAGAACAATGCAACATACAGGCACAAAAATATTTGAAGCAAAAAAGTTTTTAACTAAAGAATAGTGCACCCAAACTGATTAGTCCGTGTTACCACTATTCTAAGTTATTCTACTACTCCTACTGTTATCTAATTTTATTGTACTTAGATCCGGTTATACCCAATTCCTATTATACACAGATCCTGGCAGGCTCGCCAATTAAAGTGTCAAGTGGGGTTTATGGGCTCTGCACAATGGAATTATGGACCCTCACGTTTATTCGGTGGGAACTGCTAGTACGTCACCCTATGAATTACTTTAATAAATTTATTTGTTTAGCTCGTTCTGTGTTAAGGTTGGGGTACAGAAATAGATAGAAAAATGGTAAAAGAATACTGTCACACTATCTTTCACACGGCTATGAATCATATGTAGTCCAGCCACTTGATAACAGTTAAAATCACACATTTATTTCTTCTACTCTATACAAGATTCTCTAAGTACTAATCTAACTTAAAAAGTCTCTTTCACTGCTAATAGTTCGATCGCTGATAGTCTAGTATAGGCAGCTGTTTTTTCTTCCTCGGGCACTTTGCTATAATATCTCATGTAGATTTGGACTACTGTGGTCCGTTTTACAGTTTCTGAAGAGTTGGACTACTGTGGTCCTGTTATGATCAGTTTAAGTGCACCTTCGCCTTATGCACTTAACTCATGTGTGGGGTGTTCGAAGTCCTTCTGCGAGGTAGCTTCTGGTACACCTTTGTCGTTGTGTAGTTGGGTTCCCTTGCCACGCTGTGGGGTCAGACAGGGTGTTTCTTCAGGGTAGCTCTTTCCGTCTTGTGCGGTAGAGGTTCCTCAACCAACTAGTCGTTTCTGTGGAGTGGGACGCACAGGATAGCTCGGGATAGCTCGCCTGCTCGTCTGTAATATAAGAGACGAAATTCTGCACAACCCTGAATAATCGGTTTGTGCAGAGCGTCTCACTGAAAGCCAAGTAGCCCTCAGTGATAGCTCCACATCTCTATACATAAGCGACGAACATTCTGCTACTTCCGGGGTCCGCTGTAATCTCACTCTAAATTCCTATACATACATAAATATCAATCGTGTCTAACTATACACATACCGAATTAATAATAATATAAACATTCCGTGGTACAGCCACTGGTCTGCAAACATACATATAAGTTAAACAACAGTGGTTCCGTACGGGATACAACATGGCGGCGCAACCGGTCGTGTTTCGCCTCGTGCTCGGCTCTTCCACGTGGTCCCGCAAATTCGGATTAACAATTCACATTTATGCATAGCAAATTCCACAAACATAATTTCAACAATAATATAAATATATCACGATGAAACAGAAGGGTGTTCATTTACCTGTTTGACAAGTTCAGGCCCGTAGTGACTTGATAGAATTCTAAGATTCCTAAGTCCTGCTTCCTGGTCTATGAGTGTAGAGATTTCTCTAGCTGTGGAGATGTTGACTCTACCTCGTCTCACACACGACTGATTCAAACTGTGTTAGGCTCTGACACAGTCAATACTGCTCTACCCACTGAGCCTGCTCTGATTGGTTAAAACGGTCCGATTCAAAGCTCAAGTGCTGACTCACTGCGATGTGGGTCGGGCTCGCGGTGTGGTCTGCTGTGTAATTTAATTGCTGCTGTGTAATAGTCTAACTTCTCTACTGTTACAAAAACTACACATGGCTAAATAGTCAATGGGCAGGGTAAACTGCTCGGTTCATCAACAACAACAACAACAACAACAACAACAACAACAACAACAACAACAACAGCAACAGCAGCAGCTGCTAATACAGTTTTTTAGGAGTGGGTGGAAGGAGGAGGTAGTGTAGCGGTGCGAGATGGAGTATTTTAATAGGGAATAAATAAATGCTGTATTTGATAAATAAATAGCTATTAAATAAATATCTAAATAACTAACTACTGAAATAAATAAATAAATATTTTATTTAATAAATAAATAAATAAATAAATAAATAAATTAATAAATATTGTACTTGATAAATAAATAATAGTATTAAATAAATAAATAAGTAAATAAATAAATAAATAAATAAATAAATAAATAAATAATCTTATTCGGAACATTCTCTTTTAGTATTGATATTATTTCAGAATAGTTGTCGCCTACACCCAAAATCCTGTGATGGCATTTGGGACAGCGCCCCATTCACCCATCCCTCAACATCCCCCACTTTACAACCTCCCTCCCCACCAACTGGATTTTCAGTTCCTTTTAAACCGTACCTGTAAATACAATGTAAGTCGTTGTTGACATACTTGGACAAGATCAGAGCTACAACCTGTCCTGTCTTCTCAAGTTTGTTTTCATTTATTCGTTCTTACATATTTAAACCCAGCACTTTTCCAGCTCAAGTGCTGCTCACATTTTAATAATAATAATAATAATAATAATAATAATAATAATAATAATAATGATGATAATAATAATAATAATAACAAAATAATAATAATAATAATAATAATAATAATAATAAAAATAATAATAATAATAATAATAATAATAATAATAATAATAATAATAATAATAATAATAATAATAACAAAATAATAATAATAATAATAATAATAATAATAATAATAATAATAATAATAATAATAATAATAATAATAATAATAAACCCTAGTTAAAAACAACAAGTAATAATAATAATAATAATAATAATAATAATAATAATAATAATAATAATAATAATAATAATGGAAGCTTTATCAGGCTTATTCCTAAATCAGACTCAAAGAAGTGCGATCTGTAACCAGCACACAAGCTCACATGTTACAGACATTCCTGCAAACACAACAAACACACATTCATCACTCAAACGCGCGGTGTAAAGGCAAGTCACTATTAGAAGACGAACAGGAAATCGAATGTTATTTTTGAAATTTTAGACAGACTGCATCCAATACCAATACTGAAAGAGGGAGGAAACCGGAGTACCCGGAGAAATTCCTCGTTGACCTGAAAGTCTTGTACCTAAGTCACATAAGTTCGGCCCCTGCGGGGTTCAAACCGCGACCTTCGGCATATAAAACCACCTTACTATAACCTGAGCTACTAAGCCAGATGTGCCCAGTTTGTGCTTTAAAGCTCTGGGAATTATTATTTTTTGGCTTTGTCAGTCCGTCCAGCGTCCGGCGTCCAGCGTTCGGCCACCGTCCGGAGATGATATTTGCGCACTTTTCTATAAAACTAATGGACACATTTCTTTGAAACATGGTATTTAGTTAGGAAATAGTGAACCCTACAAGATGACAAAGCAAAGTATGCCTATTGGGTAATGTCATCATGGTGACGTCATAATTTGTTGTGATGTTGTTTTCTAATCCTATTTTCTCCCAAACTGCTGGAGGGATTTGGTTCAGGTTTGGTGTGTATCTTCTCTCTGGTGTGTATTTAGACTTTACCTGTGCATACAAGGTAAATTCAAACTTATGCAAATCGAGTGATGCAATCATCATGCCATTACGTCATTTTGTAAATAAATTATATACAGATGCCTTGAGCATTAAACCAAACCATGGTATATTGAACGGCGTCATCGCGTGAAGTCATCATGATGCCTCATAGTTTGTTGTTATTTTGTTCTAATCCTATTTTCTAATTGTATTTTCTCCCTACTACCAACTATTGGAATAATTTAATTCGAATTTGGTATATACTTAGACTTTCCTTATGCCTCCAACGTAAACCCAAACTTATACAAATCGAGTGTCGTAATCATTATGACATCATCTTATTATTTTAATTTATTTACATTTCCTTTTAAACTTTGTATGCGTTGATAGTGTACAGATGTGTTGAGCCCAAGTAAAAACTTATGTGTATCGAGTGACGTTATCATGGTGACGTAATATTTTATTTTAATTTAGCTATTTATTTTGCGCACTTTTATCTGAAACAAAAACAAAATGTTTGTGTGTGAGAAAGAGAGGATCGAGAGAGAGAGAGAGAGAGAGAGAGAGAGAGAGAAAGGGGGGGGGGAAAGAGAGAGAGAGAGCACGCGAAAGAACTCTGCACCAGTTAGGGTCCAGCACTTGTCTTACTTTTAAAATAAGAGTCGCGGCGCGGTAACTTGTTTGTAAATGTTAGATTACCGTTTCCTTGTTAAAATGTATCTGCAAATTATGATGGTGTGCTGGCCTATTTGAACAAGGCCGGGATCAAAACCTGTACTGCATGCTGCACTCTCAAACGCCCCGAATCCCATTCATTTCTCTTTAATCTTAAGAATAAAATTCGCCGTGTTTATTTATTTAATTAAATTAATTACCCAATTAATTAATTAATTAATTAATTAATTTTTACTTCTTTAATTATTTAATTTAAAAGTACTAATTAAATTAATGAAACAATTTGTGATGTATTTACTTAGTTCGGCAATTAGTTTTTCATTATTTAATTGATGATTTACTTATAACAAATATTTATTTATTTATTTATTTATTTATTTATTTATTTATTTATTTATTATATAGGTAAGTAAGTAAGTAAGCTTTTTAAAATTTTTATTTTTTTTAAACCCAGGAATGATACAAACCCAAACACAGACACACAACACAGTGACGCTAATGTTCAGTTTCGTGGTAATGCGTCCCACTGATGCAAACCACATCCACCTTTTTATTACTATCCTGTTAAGGTTAAGAACGACGACCGTATCCACCTTTGTTTATAAGTTTAACACAGAAATGTCGTGTGGGATACGTAGGTGATCGATCAGTCATCCATGAATGAAATCTTTAAAATTAATTGCTCGATTAAAAAAAACAGTATATATGGCCTATCAACTCTTTTATTTTCAATTCCCCTCCTTTTTTAAAAGACATTTAAACATTACTTTGAGGTTTATCAATTTTTTCCCCCGTTTCTTCTTCGTTTTCGAGAGAAAACTTTGTTGGTAACTTCTCCAACCTTATAACCTCTACATGATCGTCCTAAATTACGTACATAGCCTACACACGCGCACGCACACAAGCGCACCCATACACACACAACAACACACCCACACGCAAACCCACACCCACACACCCACACATCGACCCCACACACTTTCTATATCTCCCTCATCTACCTTCCTACAAATCCGTCACGATGATCCCCTCAGCATCCGTCTTGGTGCAGTTGTTAAAGCGTCAGTCATCCCACGGAAATCATCAGGAGATGGGTACGACGTACATGGGTATAATAAACGTCAGAGTTCACGTAACATCTTTTTTTTCTCCCAATCCTATAAGCATAAACATCAAGAGGTCACGTCATTTAAATTTCCATCCCTAACATTGGACAGTCAACGAGGATGCGATAGATTAAATCTTGACAAAATAGTATACCTTACGTCCGGTTGGCATAATGTATAATTGGTTAAATTGGTACTAGATCAAACCTTGACGGAATCATGGTTTTTACGCTTCTACTAAACGTCCTGGTCGTACCATCTGGATCTTTGAACTTGAAGACTACAATGTGACGGCAAAGGCTACTAACCAGCTAACCTAATGTCCGGTTTGGGTTCGGATGTTTCCGCACGAGAATAAATTAAATGAAGCTTATACTTCTAAATAATAAAAATTATTGCTGGACTTAGATCGTTTTAACCTGTAATCATAGTTCCTTCATTATAATGAGTCATAGTTGTAGGCGTACTCTATGATTTGCAGCCTACATTTGTATTCTCCTAGATCCTCCTCCTCCTCCTCCTCCTCCTCCTCCTCCTCCTCCTCCTCATCATCATCATCATCATCATCATCATCATCGTCGTCGTCGTTGTTGTCATCCCCGTCATCGTCTTCGTCGTTGTCGTCACTTACACAATACGTCATTATTCTGGCATTAGGCTAACGACAAGTGAATGACTAACCATTGTTCAGGTTTGCCTTATGTGTTCAGAATATACAATTTATTACATAGTGATGCTAAGAATAATATAGTTCATGCACTGTACATATGAACCATTTAAACTAATACAGGTGACTCAGAAATGGACTGTCTGATCCTTTAACCCCAACCCTAGTCTTTTTTCCCGTCTTTCTCTTCACCCCTCCATGTCCTTCTGTCTCTGTCTTTTTCTCTGTATCTTTATCTTTCTGTCTGTCTTTTTCTCTGTATCTTTATCTGTCTGTCTGTTTGTCTGTCTCTGTCTGTATCTCTGTTTAACAGGTAATTACTCTTAACTCTCTGACTCATCTCACTGTTTTATGGACTATCTCTGTCATTCTCTCTTTCTTTCTCTGCCTCTCCCTCTATGTGACTTGATTTGATCTCTCTCCCCCTCTTTCCCCCTTTGTCTATCCATCCTGTCCCTCTTTCATCTTTCACTCTCTCCCCATCCCTCCCCCTCTTTCTCTGTACCTCCCCCCTCTCTCTTTCTGCCTCTTTCTCAATCACTCCCTATTTTCTCTCCCTCCCCATCTCTACCTTCTTCCTCCCCCCTCGCACTCTCTCTCTTAACCCACTCTAACCCATGTTTAAAGGAGAGGAAAAAATATTATGCTTGCATGCCTTCTTTGCGCACTATAGTACCTTTAAAAGTTAGAGCTGCTCCGTAGCTGCTGTCCTGTGTGTATTCAGACAGAAAGCCATGCTAAGTTCACAGGCCGTTAAATAATGGGATGTTTTTTGTATAAAGCGCCTCATCTCATCACCTCTTAACCAATCTCTCCTTCCCCCCATATCCTCCACGCTCTCTCTCTCTCTCTCTCTCTCTCTCTCTCTCTCTCTCTCTCTCTCTCTCTCTCTCTCTCTCTCTCTCTCTCTCTCTCTCCCACTCTCTTTCACTCTCTCTCTATCTTTAACCATGTCGTCGCACCCAACCTCCCAACCCTACCGTGTTTTTCTTCCTTACAAACAATTCTTTAAAATGATCAGTATTTTCCTCTCTTTATCTAATATCACAGACGTGATTAGACGTTAATAAAACCCAAAAAACAAAACAAAACAAAACAAAAAAAGACGAATTCTTTCCCTTACAGCCAGCCAGATGGCGTCACTTTGAGGCTATCTTACTAATATTGAGCGACATAATATGACTGATAAAGATGGATCAGTGCATTGTGCACCTCGGAACATTAATATTCCAAAACATTGACATCAAAGAGGCGAACTAGAGATAGTGGGAGTTGCTTGCGTCTGCGCGTGTGTATAAGGGTGTGTGCGTGTGTGTGTGTGTGTGTGAATGTGTGTGTGTACGTGAGTGTGTGTAACTGTAAAAGAGAGAGAGAGTTGTGTGTGTACCTGTGTGTATGTGTGTGCACGTATGTGTGCGTTTGAGAAAGAAAGAGAGAGATCATGAATTTTATTGAGATGTTATATTTGGGATGAGGACATGGACTACTCGTTCTATTTCCAGAAAATTTCTATTTCAGTTACCGTCATTATATTTCAAGAAACAAAAACGCACATGATCAGTGGGACGAGCATCAATTTAAGAACTTTATTTGGGGCATTATATCAATACATCACTGCCAATCCATATCACGATGAAGATCAAATCTAAGAAGTACCACTACAATGAACAGTTATGGCACGGTTATGTTAATCTGCACTTAAAATAGTGCGATTATCTCAACTAATTTGGCACTAAATTAACCGACAATGATCGATTATACCTACGTTTATAATGTTATTCAAAAAATTTTTGTATTCAATAATGTGTTTACCTTTATTAGAATATATCAATACTAGTTAAATTATTATGTTTTTTTTTAAGCAGGAAGAAAGAACAACTGATGTTTAAATGTCACCCTTAGATCGCAACTTTTTAATAATTTCTTTTAAGCATAGCACAGAGCAACTGCAGTTTGAAGTTGCAACAGAAAACAGGCATTCAAAACCATAACTTTCAGAGTCCCACTCTCTTATTAGTGTAAAAATTTGTATTTATTAATTTTAAAAAAATATGTCTCAAGTGCATTTGTTAGCCATCAATATTAGTTTCTGAACTGTAAACGTACAGAAACCGCAGAATATTGCCCTCCTGGATCATCTTCCAAAACACAAATTATCATTCACAAACAACACCATCAACAATCACATTTGCATGCATGTACACTTTCCCTCTATGATCTAGGTCTACATGACGTCCTGACAAAGAGGAACACGATCCGTTTTACTCTCTACCCATTTCAGTATTCACAGGCATTAGAATGTACAAAACCCCACCTAACTGTTTAGGTAAGAGCCCACTTTCGAGGTTATTGTTATGATCCAGAAGTGAAGACGATCTGTTATAAGCTAGGCGCAAGAAAAAAAGAATGTCTTTGAAGTTATTGTATATAGAAGATGAAAGAGATACCTATTACCGTACATATCATACAGTAACAATATTAGGATCGCAACATCGGTTGAAAAAACTACTTAGGGAAAGGTATAAGAGTTAGTGAATCAGATCAACAAATATTTCCAGTATCAAAGGCTAGTACGTCTGTTTGGGGACAGGTTGAACAATCTTACTACAGATTTCATATCATAACTATAACATCTACAAGCTCTTTCAGGTTGGAAAAGATGCCAGTCCAGTGAAGGCCGACGTTGTAGCTTACGACTATGCGCCAGTCAGTTCTTTGAAACCTTCTGCAGCAATGTCCAAACCTTGAAACGCTACCAGTATGGCGGCCGAGTCCAGCTGGTCTGGCTCTTGACATCCATCATCTGTAACCGTGTGAAGATCGTGAGGTCCACGCCCACACCTGGCTGAACGCTGTGACAGCGCGGGTCCCACATCTTAGGGTCTGACTTTTGACAGCGCCTTTCTCAGCCCTCCTCTGTCGCCGTTTATCATCTCACCTTTTGTCACCAAACACGGAACGTTCACCACAACTGTCAAAACCACAGGAAGCTCTCCTCTGCGCATGTGCGAATCGCCGTCTGGTTTATAACTTTTCATTTCAAAATGCACGTCGACAAAATACGGGTGTCTCACATGCAAAAATTCCTACAGAGCAGAGCCAGATGAATGAGCGAGAACGGTTTACCCGTTCTGAAGAACGGTCTATCTGTGGTCGCATTCAGGATGTTCAAAAGGTTCTTCAAAACGGACAATTCTGAACAGCTCTCCATCTTTAAAGACAGGCGATGATGTGAAACACATGGTAGGAACTAGACAGATTTGCCCGTTGTGATGTAAAACGAGCGAGTAAAACAGCTTGTTCCTCAGTTTGACATCGGTGCACATGCAGTGGTCACGCATTCGCAGGAAGTCCTTGAAGCGCAATCTCCGTGTGTGTGTGTGTGTGTGTGTGTGTGTGTGCGTGCACGCGCGCGCGTTTGTGTGTGTGCGTGCATGCGCGTGTGTGTGTGTGTGTATGTGTGCTTGTGTTTGGGTGTGTGTGTATGTGTGTGTGTGTGGTGAAAGAAGCAGGTAGTGTTCTTATAATTTTTCCGTAGGCAATAATTATATTTTGGTACGATTGGGTCCATTCATTGACAAGTTGTACTAAACATTTGGTAAGGAGAAGTCTCGCCTTAGGAAAAGGGAACGACTTTTCGTATGAAGATATTTCTGAAACAAAACTGCATTACTCTAGTAGGCTAACTCTAGCATTCTGCAAAATTTAAGATCACTATGAAGCGAACTTTTTTGTGGGTGGGACAAATAGAAAACTGTCCTGTTTGAGTACGGAGTGTTCGAAATACTGATCGTAGAATAATAGATCCGATGGCCCTTCTTTACTTTGAATTTAAGTGCAATTTTGCGTTGTGAACTTGCCATAATTGTATTCAATTATTTAAAGACATCTGATCAACTAAAAGCCATCAGGAAAAAAACAACCAATAACTAGCTAAACTATTTGGTTCGTTAGATGCTATATTGTCATTTTCCGTGTAGTCGTTGATCTTCTAACATTACAATCATAGTCATTCTTTATTCAGAAAATTAATGTAAAAGTTCCTTGCTCCTGGCAATAAAGAAGTAAGTGTAATATTTAGTGATTCCGGTGAAATTATTTTCAAGTATTATGTATGTGTTAATTTATTTATTTACGTGTGTGTTTATTTGTTTATTTCTTTATCGTTCTTGTGTGTTTCAGAAGCCGATTACAGCAGTATTTGATAAGGAGATTCGAGAAGACTCCATCATCTTGTTGTAGAGAGTGAGACAACCCAAACAAAAAAACAACCTACCTGTGTCATTGGAGTCTTCTAAGCGCACTTGACGCTCTTTGACGTGCAGAATCTTGAGCTGCGGATCTACATTGCCATATATGAACATATCGTGCCACGATCATGTTTGTGTGAAGTTCAGCACTGCAATAGAATTAATCTATATTTTTTTAAAAATAAAATAAAAGACAACTGGAAAGTATTAACCGTCTGAACAGGAAGACTTCCGTATTATTTCCATTTCCAAGATCCTAAAAAAAGGAATTATTTACCTTCAGGGAAGTAGGCATTTGCTTGTGAACTAGACGGTGCATTTCGTGCCAGTGGAGATGACAGGAAAGAGAAGCATCATGCTGTCGCGGTCGTCGCTGGTGGGAGTGATGTTGTTGGTGTCGCTGTGCCAAGGCGCTCCCGCGGTGTGCAACCAGTGCCAAATGTTGGATGGAATCTGTCAGACTGGCAACCAGTGTCGTGACATCGGCACGCCGCAGAACAATGACTGCAGGTTAGTTATCACCTTGTATTTATTATGTTGTGAACAAAAAGTCTTAGAAACAGTTTACAACAAAGACATCATTCGCGCTAAATCATTTTGCCTGTAGTTACGTGCAGTTCATAAATTCTGTCATTTGAGACTTAAAATGTCCACTGAAAAAAACTCTTGAGGCCTCTGGACGCCGGGTGGATTTACTGCATGAGCACTGGCAGTACAGACGAAATCTTACAACAGGGTTGTCGGCAAATCATGTGCCCAATAAATTCGATATGAGTAATATTCCGGAGTTATAATGGCCGCAGTCGGGCAGAGTTCGGGCTCTTGTTTGTGGTAGTTGCCCGAAGAAGCTATCATAATTATTCTTTCTTTCTTTTGAGTATTGCGCTTCTCGTAAACTTCCTGCGCTTAAATAATATAAAGCGAACTTCTGGTGCCTGGTACATGGTATAAGTAACACGACCCTTTGGGACAGTTGTAACGACGTAGGTGCTCAAATTCAGATGCAAAAGACACTAAAATAATGTAGTTGTCACAACCCCGTGGAATACCAGGCTGAGCATTGTTTGTGCCTAATATGCAGATGGAATTAGGAATTCTGTGGCTTATTCTGTTATAATGAAATATATCATGACAAAGAGGTACAAAAATTTATGGTGTGAGGGTTTGTGTATTGACTTAAGTAGAAGCTGAATTAAGTGGTCATTGTCTGTTTAAAAGCGCAGGTTGTGCTGTTGTTACAGATTCGTCTGTGTATGCGGACCGGGCCAGACGACGGCCAGCGGCTGCCAGACGGACCTCAACGCCCAACAGCAGCTGCCTAACGCGCCTATGATCAAGGAGACGGTACAGATCAAGGTCAACCCCCTCGACGGCCTCGATCTATCTTTGTTCGGAGCTGTCATGCAACCCAACTTTCTTCCCAACAAACAAAACAACCCTCCTGCTCCCGTCAGCCCCATGAACACCAACATCTTCCAGACCAACGCTCCTTTTGACACCACTAAGACCACCACTATCCCAACTACCGCTTCTCCAACCACCCCGTCAAGAGCAAGTAGCAATGTGCAGGCCCCTTTCGAACCCTTCGCTCTACCGCTGACAGCCAGTGGCGCCATCACTGGCGCTTCTGGGTCCGCCAATGGCGGCAATCCCAGCTTCACCACACAGCAGTCGTCGCCTCCAATTGCTGCTAGCGGTACAGAAACGTCGTGGTCTGGTTCGCCGCCATCGCCAGATTTGTCTGGAACGAGCGTCTCTAACACACAGTCATCCGCTACGACATATTCGTCTGGCGGCGCAGAAGCAGTGGCTGCCTCAGGCACACAGCCGTCATCCAGCAACAGCGGCTCCGCTACAGGCACACAAGACAAAATCGCAGGCCAGGTGCCGCCGCCGGACATGATCAGCAAGCTCAAAGACCTGTACAAAGCAGCTGAGGACGCCAACCAGGCAGCGACTTCTTCTCCGACTGCAACTGTCACATCTACCACTACTACTGCTATTTCAACATTCCCTGCTCATCATCAGTAAGGGTTAGCAGGATAAACCATAGAGGTATCATTTAAAGGAAGATGAACATTTAGAAGTATAAAGAAAAGGTTGTAAGAAGGGATTTGTATATTTGGTATGAATTGTTGACATTATTTAAGGTGGATGTTTTTTATTTGGTTGAAAAGGATGCAGTGTTGGGGGGGTAGGATGGAGACGAAATTTGTTGCTAGAAATGTAAGAGAAAGATATTGGTTTTCCTGACTGATCTTGGTAAGGGCACTCAAGCTGTACATGTGTCAAAGACGGTTTGTAGTAAGCGTCACATCTTGGAAGTGTTTTTCTTTAAAACTTTAAATGTTTATTTATTTAAGTTAAAAACAAACAAAACAATAAAAAAATATCAATCCTAATCCTACTGTTACTGATTTTGTTTAGAATACTTACTTTTTTGTATTAGCGCAGTGTAGCACTCGCTACTGTGTGCAGGTTAAGCGTAGTGCGGTTAGCACTTGTGACCGCAAAACGTAGAAGCGATAAAATAGTGATATGTGAATGAGTATTGTTAAGGGGTGGGGGTGTGGTCAAAGGTTGGGGATAGTGATCTTGGAGGGTTTTGTGAGTTTTGAGTAGTTTAGTGTAGTTTAGCAATTATAGTAGATTTGTTTGTGGGTTTGGATAATTTACAATATTATTAGTATCTGTTTTTTTTTGTAATTTAAAAATAAATTCGAAGGCTTTGTTTACTTTTGGCCCAAACGGATTACCCTACAATTCGCATTGTTATTACACTAAACAATGATAAAGTCATCTCCATTCGCATTATGCTTGCGAAGCATAGAAACAAGATAAACGATCTACAAGAATACAAAGCATGGAATGAGAAGAAAACTTGGTGGGCATTTATACCCAAAATCAACGATAAGTCCGAGAAGTCACACAAGCCATTGGACAACACGATGACCTGCTCACAGTGGTGAGAAGACGGAAACTCCGATGGTATGGCCATGTCACCAGGTCATCAGGCCTTGCAAAGACCATTCTGCAAGGCACAGTGCATGGAGGTAGAAGAAGAGGGAGACCGAAAAAGAGGTGGGATGACAACATTCGAGAATGACACTGAGCGAAGCCATCAGGGCTGCTGAGGACAGAGAAAGATGGAGTATGCTGGTTAAACGATCATCTGTAGTGCCCCTAAGACCTCCGGGTTACGGGACAGGATAGGATAGGATAGGAATGATAAAGTGGCCTTTCCTTGCTCAACGAACCGTTAAAGTTTGAATTGTCCATGGTTGGTTGGTTGTTTTATTAACGTCTTCTTCCTCGCGATGATAAGACGTACGCACGCATTCACACATATTTACACCAGATACATACATACACATAAAATACACCATTATATAAACTGAGCAACTGGAAAATCAATCAAATCTTTTGCTAATCTAACGTTTACATCAAAGCTTATGTTATCAATGGAATCTATAAAATAAACATCAGTTGGCAAAAATTGACGCATGACGCATATTACTGTACATGTAGAGGAGATTGATAATACATTTAACATTTTTATTTTTGGTTTTAATTGGTTGAATTTATATTGTAATTGAATGCTTTTGAAATTTTTTATTTTGACAGATAGTGATTTTGTCTTAGCGGTACATATACCATAGGGTTTAAATTTTTGAGTGAAGAGAAGAATTGTTTGGTGGGTAGGGTAGAGTCTACAGAAGAATGCTCAGACGAAAAAAAAGAAAAATCACGCAAGTTGACAACGATGACTTGCTCACAGAATGGAGGAAAGATGGCATGGGAAAAGGAAAGGGTGGGAGGGGAAAGGAAAGAAGAGGTGGGAGGACACATTCAAGAATGGATTGGCTTTGACACTGAGCGAAGAGGTTGAGGGAGGTGGGTTATAAACGATCATCTGTGTGCCCTACGACCTTAAGTTACGGATAGGATAGGATAGGAGGGTTATTAACCTAAAACGAAAAACCTTACGAGCAATTGTTTTACGGGTGTTGTCTTTTTATGGGTGTTGTTTGTTTTTATTAGGTAGAAAGTTGGCATTAATAGTTTAAATTAATGGAGTTTATTAATTTTATATTATATATATATATATATATATATATATATATATATATATATATATATTATATATATATATATATATATATATATATATATATATATATATAATATATATTATATATATTTTATATATTTTTATGTTGTTTTGGTTTGGTTATTTTTTTGTGTGGGATAACTCTCACTGTGAATGTTAAAAAGGATCTGTCGAGGGTGGTGGTCAATGTGGTCCTTTGTAGGCGTTGTTGTTTCATAGCAATCATTATGTAGCGTGTACAAACAGCCTTGGGGTTCGCGATTGCAGATCGCGCGACCTAAGGTTAAACCTACTTTTAAAGCAAAGTTTGCGGGCATGGAGAAAAATTTTAAATTTAAGTTTTTTTTATTAAAAAATAAAAAAAAAAAAAATAGACTTTAAAAAAAAATGTCAATGCATGTCTAATTTTATTTTATTTCACTCATCCTTCATCTGCCCCACATAATCACCCCCCCCCCCCCCTAAACTCCAGGAGAGCAACAAATAATTATTAACCTTCGGTAGGATTAGAACCCAAAGCAAATTCGCTTATGTACCCACAGTACACAATATAAAATGCCAAGTGGGATAGAATGAAGATTCGACACTCTGAAAGTTAGGATTTTGAATGCTGGTGTGCTTGCTGCAGAAAATCTTCAACTTTACACTAAACGGTTGCTCTGCCCCAAAACCGTATTGAGATGTCGTGATCTATGTACATTTAAACACCAGTTTTTCTCCTGGACTAGCTGGAGACTGAGTGAAGCCATTAGGGCTGCTGAGGACAGAGAAATATGGAGTACGCTGGTTAAACGGTCGTCTGTGGTGCCCCAACGACTTTCGAGTTACGGGATATGATATGGTAGGATAGGATAGGTTCCCCTTCCACGCTTTATTCGGCAAATTCGAAATCAAACAGCAGACGTCTCCCCTAAGAGTTAATTTCTCGGCCCGTTTTGCCTTATTTCTGTTGTTGTGTATATCTACCTGTTAGAAGCTAGATTTATTTAAGAGAGCTGGCCATCTTATTGCTGGTTTCAGAGTAATCACTGGCGGGTATAAACCGTGTAACGTCAGGCTTATTACAGTTACGCGCAAGGAAAATAAAACGTATTTTTCTTCAAAAACGATGCTGCTATTAATATATTTTATGTAGTAGCAAAAGCATAATTCACAATTTTGATATGATAATTACGTTGCAGCCTACTGGTCTAAGCAAATCTATAGGAACACAATAATAACTGCATGACTTATCATGAATTTTGTTTGTACGGTAACAATGTTTTTCGTATGCTGATGTACCATCTTTTTTTAACACTAAAGTTTGACTTAATAGATCTAAATACCATCGGAATAATATTTGTAAAGATTGCAGTCGCATTGTTATACAACGGTTATTTTACATAATGAGAAATGGCGTTCTATTTATTGCATGGTAACAAGATATTTTTTATTGAAATACAAGTTGTTGTTATTGTTGTTTTAAAATGAATCACCTTTGCTAAGGGGAAACTACTTTTGTAACATAAAAAGATGTGTTCGATGAGCTTACAAAATAGTTGTACAATAATATTACTTCTTGGCTGCTTGGATGGTTTCAATGTTGTGGTCAAACTGGAAGTGTCCAAGGGTCTGTGATGTAAAACTTTCTGCATTGTACGTGGTGTTCACTACATTGTTTTGACCCGTACTGTAAAATATTGGTAATGAACTCTTAATGCATGTACCAGTGAAGCACTACTACTTTGTATATAGAGGGGAGAACATTGTAGTTGCGAACTGACCCAATAAATGACCAAAAAGACAAAGCACGTAGTGGACCAACACAAAAATGTGTTGTGATGATGTTTTACCTTTTTTGTTGCTCATCTTCATTTGTGATGCAAATCCAACTGTATTTATTTTAAATAAACACTGTATTTTTTGTAACTTTGACCTTTTTCAAATGTTATGTGACTCGGTCATATTATACCACATACTTACTCATCAAACATCAACTTCTAAACCTAGTTGTAATATTGAGACAAAACGACGCGTCCAAATAACACAAAACCGTAGAACATATGCCATTTGGTTCCATTCTCTACAATTATAATAAACAAACTATGGTCCATAGTCTTACGTTAACGTTACTCTGCCTATTGTTGTATATCTATATCCATACAAAACATAATTATTTACGCATATTAATTAATATAAGACCGGTCCTGATTTGGCTCGGAAGAGTCCGCTGGACCTAAAGCAATAATCATGTAATGTAATGTAAGAACAAGAACATATAAGAACATATATATAAAAATGTATATCTATATAAATCTCTCTCTCTCTCTCTCTCTCTCTCTCTCTCTCTCTCTCTCTCTCTCTCTCTCTCTCTCTCTCTCTCTCTCGGCCTACATAATTATGTAAATGTGAAAGGATGATTTGAAATTCATTCATAAAACATGCGCTGACTTTAAATACATGGCAACGCCCTTCATGAACACAAAATACACTTTCACAGAGATTCATTATTAAAAAAACAAACTGTCAGTGTAAAACGTCAAACCGCCTACGGTATAGTATCGTTTGAACATTTCATTTGATCTAACGCCTGATTACATTCGTGATATCAGACAACGCCCTGGATGGAATACCGTTTGTGTGTGTGTGTGTGTGTGTTTTTATTTAGCCACAAACAAACATTTTGAATTTGATGAATGAGGGCTGGAAACAATAAACCAGGAGGGGTACTCAGGAAGCATTTACCCTGTGGATAAATCCGCCAAGCCGTACAGTAGGGTATACAATTATCCACTAGATAAATGCTTCCTAAATACCACCCAGAAAAGAACCTAATAGGCCGTCTCGTCGAAGAAGTCATCAGCTCGAATGCATGCTTCCTTCTGCTTTAACAGCCTTGATGATGATGATGATGATGATGATGATGATGATGATGATGATGATGATGATGATGATGATGATGATGATGATGATGAGAAGAAGAAGAATTCATCTCAATCATTCCAGTTTTGCGAGTTTGGGGGCAAATATCATCTGAGGTGTACAAACAGAGCTGCCATACATGTTACAGTGTGTGTGTGTGTGTGTGTGTGTGGGTGTGTGTGTGTGTGTGTGTGTGCGGGTGTGTGTGCGTGTGTGTGTGTGTGTGTGTGTGTGTGTGTTGACTTGGGGTTTAAAAAGGTGGAGAAAGCTATAGTCACCGATTACCTTAGCGTGTTCAGTGAAAAACGTGTGCAGTTTAAGGACTTCACCAGTGACAGTCTAGGCGGCATCAAACCTGACATTTGTATTGTAGATCATGGGAATAGCCTATCATTTTATGGTGGACGTATGATTCTTTTATAAACATCTGCTATAACCAGACATTTCAGAGGTACATGCCTTTGTGTAATGCCTTAAACGATGCAGGATTCCCTACAAAAATCCTAGTTTTGGGGATTTGCTCTTCGGGGCTGGCTAGCACACATGACGTGTGTGTCTGGCCTGCAGTTCATTGGACTGTCACTGCGGCAGAGCTAGTTAGTTAGTTATTCATTGCTTACAGGGTCCAGCGGACTGAAAAGAGCCGAATCAGGACCACAAAATAAAACTACAACTTGGCTGAAAGAGGACTCACCCCTCATCCGCATTAAATATCTGCTGAACAGCCCCAGTGGAAACACTATAGGCACTCCACCAGCCGGTCACTGTACAATAAAGGCGTGCCCAAGCAGGGGACGCTGAGGCTATACTCTAATTTATCAAACCCTCGTTTACAAAAACAAAATAGAATACAATCATCATTATAAAATATCAACAAAATACATACATATAAAATGCCAACATTGCTAAATAGTAATATCATAGGAAACCTTATAGACCATTATTTTGGCAGAAAGCGTTCAATATTCCCAAGCTGATACAACAAACCTTACATACAAATGAGGAGTTTTGTCCCGGAAGAGTTTTCAAGAAAAAGGATAGGTGACTGGTCTAGCGAAGAAGAAGATAGTATAGTAGATTGATAGAACAGAGTTATTAATGAGAAAGAACACATGAGAAAGACAGCGACAGTAGAAATTTAAAGCACTAGATTTCCAGAAAGTGGGGATACTATTTAAACAGAAACCCCCGGCACCCTCACGGGGGGAACGGCGGCAGAGTAAATGTCTAAAGGTCTCGCTCGGTACCTATCAACCAGTGTGGCTGAGTACCTATCAACCAGTGTGGCTAGGTACCTATCAACCAGTGTGGCTGGGTACCTATCAACCAGTGTCTTGGCCGGCTCTAGAAGGGTGTGGGAGAGGAGAAGATTCAAGGTTTTGATTGATTGATTGATTGTTGCTTTAGGTCCAGCGGACTCTTTCGAGCCAAATCAGGACCGGACAACCCCCGATCCGCATAAAAGATCTGCTGAAACAACCCTAGTGGGAAAATTGAACGCCCTCCACCGGCCAGTCACTTTACAATAAAGACATCCCACGCAGGGGACGGCTGAGGCTTTACCCCAACTACTCGAACCCCCGGTTACAAAAACAAAATAGAATACAAACATCATTATAAATTATCAACAAAACATATACATATAAAATGCCTATATTGCTAAATACTAACATCATAGGAAGCCCTAGTGACCACCCGGCAGAAAGCGTCCAACACTCCCAAGCTGATCCAACAGACCTCATACACAAACAAGGAGTCTTGTCCAGGAAGAGTTTTCAAGAAAAAAGGTAGGTCATTGATCTAGCGAAGAAGAAGATAGTATAGCAGAGTGATAGGACAGAGCAGGAATGGGAAAGAGTAAATGAGGAAGACAGCGACAGTGGGAATTTAAAGCACTAAATTTCCAGAAAGTGGGGATACTATTTATACTGAAACCCCCGGCACCCCAACGGGGGTAAGATTCAAGGTGAGGGTGGCGTAATCGACGAACTGTGCTGAGTTCACTACAACATTGCTAACGTTAACGATTTGGATTGTAACAAAGTTATCGATGTGTTTGTGTGTGTGTGTGTGTGTGTGTGTGTGTGTGTGTGTGTGTGTGTGAGAGAGAGAGGGATAGCGACCGAGAGAGACAGACGGACAGAGACAGAGAAACACAGAGATAGAGAGAAACAACGAAACAGATCTCGAGTGAGGCAGAGACAGAGGCAGAGACAGGGAGACAGAGAAACAGAGAGAATGAATGAACATTGGTGATATGGCAGACGGGGATAACTATCCCAGGACAGAAAGGGGCAGAGACATAAATCAACACTGAACCACCACAGCAATCATACTGCTAAGATGGACGGTAAAAAAAGTCCAATTTCAACTTGCTCACCACGGGATTCGAACCTGGGTCATTCGTGTGCCTGGCGAACGTCACGTCCTAGCACTGAGCTACGGTGGTGGGACAACAGAAAGAGAGAGAGAAAGAGAGAGAGAGAGAGAGAGAGAGAGAGAGAGAGAGAGAGAGAGAGCCATTTTCTCTCCATTTCACGTTGTACGCTAAAGACTCAACACTTTCAAATAAGACAAGACGATTGGTTTCTTGCGTGCTTATCACGAATCTCATGAAATACGGCCGAAGTAATTCAGAAGACACATACATTATGTAGGGCCATGTAGGCACGAACTGATATTAAATGGCAGTAGCTGGGTAGCACGGTCAAAGCAAGGGTAACGCCCCAAAACATTCGCGTGAATATCATTATGCTATTTTTGTCCGTAACTTTGTAAACAGTTCTTGAATACACATCACTATCTCACCGTTGCCCGTATCTGGATACGAGATTGAGAGCCTCTGGTCTTTTTGAGATCGCGATCCTAGGTTTGGAGATCCTTGGTATGGGAGCCTATGCTGTCTTGTATTGCTGATACAGACACAAAAGGAACAGGTTGTCCAACACGCTTGCATCTGCGTGAAAGAGACGAACATGCAAATCCATGAACATAGCTTTTAACAACGTCAACATGTGCCACCTTGCGCTTGCACATGTTTGTGGGTGTCACTTTGAATGAATGCATGAATGAACGTGAACTTGTACAACGCATTACAAATTACCACACCCTCAGCCGTGCTTACATGCTGGGTTCTGTCCTTTCGTTCACCAAAAAGCAGATCGATCGTCTGCAGAGTTATAGCTTGAATATCGAAGCAAGAAAAGAGATCATGTTCATGGAAGACAACCACAGTCAAAGAGAGGATCAACCACAAAGTCCTCTGTCTCTCTTTGTCTCTGTCTTTCTGTCTGTCTGTCTGCCTCCCTCCTTCTGTCGAGCTGTCTTTCTCTGTCTCTCTCTGTTTCTCTGTCTGTCTCTGTCTCTGTCTCTGTCTCTGTCTCTGTCTCTCTCTCTCTCTCTCTCTCTCTCTATTTATAAATCTAAGCCTAATGCTGACGTACTCATTCTTGGTGATTTTAATATTAATCTTTTGAAACCAGAACTTAGATGGGACTGCCTAATATCCTCTCTTGGTCTTAGTCAGTTGATAACTTCACCTACTAGGGTAACCTCATCAACGTCATCTTTAATCGACCACATGTACACCAATGCACCTGCAACAATTGGTCATGCATCCCTTTCTGCTATAAGCATAAGTGACCATTCTCCAATATATTGCACAAAGTTCACTAAACTGCCCAAAGCAAGCACTAGAGGCCATACTTATATTACATATCGGTCCTTTAAACGCTTTGATTGTGGAGCTTTTATGAGGAATCTGTATGATGCATCATTTGATGATGTATATACTTATAATGACTCTAATGTTGCTCTTAATCGTTGGTATACTATTTATCTATCAATATTCAACAAGCACGCGCCACTTAAAAAGAAAAGAGTAAAACATTCTAAACTCCCAACATAGTTGACTCCAGAAATCATACATGCAATGTCACTGCCTGACAAACTTAAATGTACTCAACAATTTCAAGTGTACAAGAAAAATTGTAATAAAATTAAAAACATGGTGCGTGACTCCAAAAGAAACTACTTTAATAAACTAATAGAAAATAAAAGAGACATTTCTCAACTTTGGCATGCACTGAATTCTTTTATTAAAGGCTCATCTTCAAATCATCGTGAAATCCCTTCCAATTTATCTGCTAATGACTTCAACAACCATTTTCTTTTAGTCGCTAATTCTGTTCTGAAATCGGATTCCTCAAAATATACACAGTACTCTTGCTCTGATTGTCTTACACAATTTTGTAAGAAAAGAACAAGTAACTCTTCACCCTTTGAAATACCACTCATTACTGTAAATGAAGTTACTAAATACATATCAAAACTTAAAAATAAAAAAATCGGCAGGTTCAGACTAAATTAATAATAAGATCTTAACAATTTATTTGCCTTATATTATTCATTCCCTTACATACATCTTCAATGTATGCATTGAAAAAATATATTTCCAACTACATGGAAACATGCTAAAGGTATTCCCCTTCCTAAATCAAAAGTTAGTTCTGATCTTAATCACTATCGGCCAATATCTCTGCTGTCTACACTTTCAAAGATTCTGGAACAACATATTCACACTCATCTAACAAAATACATGGAAGATCTTGGCCTTTTTCATCATCTACAATCTGGTTTCCGTAGTCACCATTCTTGCGCTACTGCCCTGGCACTTTTAACTGACAAATGGCTCTCTGCATGCAATGAATAAATCTACTTTGTTAGGAGTTGTTTTTTTTTAATCTTTCCAAAGCTTTTGATCTTGTCAATCACCACTTACTGCTTCAGAAACTTGAACTGTTCCTCAATCGCTCAGTTGCGTTAAATTTGATTCGTTCCTATCTTTATGAACGTAAGCAGTTTGTACATATCCATGGAATAAATTCGTCTGTAGGCCATATAATGCATGGGGTTCCTCAAGGATCGGTTCTAGGTCCTATATTATTTTGTATTTATATTAATGAGTTACCGTTACACCTCTCAGATAATTCTGTTGAATGCCATATGTTAGCTGATGACACGACATTGCACAATCAGGGGAAGAACATAGGTGAAATTCAGCAATCTCTACAATATGCCCTTAACAATGTTGCTGATTGGTGCAGGTTAAATCATATGTTACTGAAATCAGCTAAATCAAAAGCCATGTTAATAACAACTAGACAAAAGCATCAGCGGACTCCGCTTTCTCTTGATTTAGTCGTGAATGGAAATAATATTAAACAGATTGAAAATCATAAACATTTAGGCGTAGATAACAAACTCAGTTGGCATTCACATATTGAAAATCTTTGTAAAACTCTCTCAACAAAATTATTTATGTTGTCTAAGCTTCTAAGCTTCAATCTATCATAACGGCAGATGCTTAAAAGCTTTTTGTATATGCTCATATCAAACCTCACATTGATTATGCATCAATAATATGGGACGGCTGCATTGATGCCTTGTTTAAAAATATTAATTCTATTAACCGCAGAGCTGCAAAATTACTTATCTCCAACACTTCCATCAAAACTGATTCAAAATTAAAACTAGCTGGTATGCTTCCCTTTAACAAACACCTTACTTACAATAAAGCCGTTTTAATGTACAAAATACTAAACAATAGAGCTCCTGATTATTTAAAAGTACTTTTTTTTTTAAAAAGAAAACCTTCATCTCGTTATTCAATTTTTAGACATAATTTAACATTGCCACAGCCACGCTTAGACATATTTAAAACATCTCTGCCATATTCTGGTCCAAATGTGTGGAATTCTCTACCACAAGAGATCAAGGAAAGTAAATCATTAACATTGTTTAAAATTAGACTCCACAAATTTCTACTTTCCATTGCTCCTAATATTTAAGATGATTGTATACATTTGTTCTTTCCTATCTAGCCACAGTTTACTTTGTTGAGGTGTGAATTAGCTTGTGTATGTGTGTGGTTGTGGTGGAGGGGGGTGGAAGAGTGGAAGTAGAAAAGGGGTATTGGAGGAGGGGGAGGGAGGGAATATGAGTATTTTGGTACAATAGTTTTCTTAGTAAAATTTTTAATTCTTACCATTGTTAAGGTTTGTGTTAGTTTCAAATCAATTTTATGTTAATTATTTTGTTCTGAATTTCTAATTTTAATTGTAATTTCTTTTATTTTATAATTTTGTTAAGGACTAGCTGTAAGACAGGTCCATGGGACCTAATGCTATAATCCTATTAAAGGTTTCGACTTCTCTTTGTTAAACGTGCATCATAAAGAAGCAGGCCTCATTATCACATCTTCGGCAGAGCAGGCCGGATTTTCTCTCACTCTGGTCCCAGAATTCTGGAACACTTAAACCCACAACGTGCTGTTTTTTGTGTGTTTTTTTTTACCCCTACGCACCTGCACGTGTAATACGTTTGACATTTAAAAGATAAATTACATTAAATACTTTCTCAGTGTTAAGCGTTATGTGCTCTGCCTTCCTCTCAGTGTTATAGGCATTTCTGTGCTCCGCCTTCAAAACACTCAGTGCGGGTAAGCTTCACTTTTGACTAACGGATAAGTGGGGATGCCTTTGGAAGTCATAAATGTTGTTGGCTTCCTAACACCTATCTTCTTTTCCTTGCACCTCACTGCAGACCACGCAGTCACTGTACGTGTACAGTAAAGACGAAGCAAGCATGTGTCTACAACAGTGTCGTGTCATACGACTGGCAAAAACATGCATCCAAAGAAACAATGCACAATTACATACAGATGTGCACACAAGCACACCCCTTCTACAATAAGACGAAATATAGAGCTTACATTTAAAGCCAGAGGAGATAAAAACACACCAGGCAGATGTAAAGGTTCTCGATACCTGCATTTAGTTAAAAGCTTCTTCTATAGTTGAAAAGCTAACTGCACACTGAGTCACTCATTTATATCCTACTGCTACTGCAACCCTAGAAGACTTGCTACAGTGCTAGTATTTTTAAAAAAAAGTTCTTCTCTTAGAGCATCTTTTATAAAATGGTAACTATGATTCGCAAAATATATGGATCCATAGGTCAATGCAACTATGCATGCATCAACATGCATTACATAACAACATAACGCAAATAAATGACGAGAATGGGTGTTGGACACGCGATGATGGTCAGGTGATGGGACGGAAATGAGTGACAGTCCTGTCTCACGTCATGGGCGGGGTTGGTAATTAAGACCGCAATTTATGACAGGCATGCTTACGACGCACACTAAGTATTCGGAGACTGTTGAGCTGAAGCCAAAAGTCTGAGCTATAATACAGCCCTAATCAGCAGGCTCAGCAACGTCCCTTATATGCTCAATTGTCCGGGGACTTTAATTATAAATAACGAAGGCTGAGCAGCAGCCTCTGCTACTCAGAGTGGCCCGTAAGACGCCCATTCTCAGCAGCCTCTGCTACTCAGAGTGGCCTGTAAGACGCCCATTCTCAGCAGCCTCTGCTACTCAGAGTGGCCTGTAAGACGCCCATTCTCAGCAGCCTCTGCTACTCAGAGTGGCCTGTAAGACGCCCATTCTCAGCAGCCTCTGCTACTCAGAGTGGCCTGTAAGACACACATTCTCTTATTTCCCATTGTGTGTGTGTGGTGGACTCGCATTCATGACAATGAACTATGGTAGCTTCTTTTCTTCTTTTTTTCAAAGTTTAGCTTCCTAATAGACTATTGTCTATACTGGACGTTTGACCTTTATTCGTTAATGGGGAAGGAGAGGGTGGGGAGTGGAGGGGGCATTAAAGGAGACATTTATGTCATCGGCCGAGGCAGCCGGTTAGAAATTAAAAAAACTAACAAACGAAAACACTCCAGGAGTTATAAACCAATCTGTGAACAAATGAAAACAGGTCAATTGTTTTAATACACGGGAACAAAACTAGAACTTTACACAATGCTATAAATAACCAACATAAAAAAAGAACACCATTTAACAATAAAATCGGAGACTAGACCAAGAGAGGGAGAGAGAGAAGTCCTCAGTTACGCCCTAAGATGTGATTCAAGCAGTAGGAGAGTGGTCTACCTGGAGTTTATCATAGAGCGTGGTTCGCCCTTCTTGATTCTTAAGAGGACTTATTACTTTTTATGCTATAATCCAAGGAGTACTAAAGACTAAAGTCTAAAGTCTTTAGTACTCCTTGGCAGGGTGGTATAATAAATAAATAAATATCTTAATTAAAAAAATAAATATATAATGTCAATCGTATAATATATATATATATATATTAATATATATATATTTATGTATTTCTTATACCCCTGTAACTCGAAAGTCATTGGGTTACAACAGATGGTTGTTTCACCAGCGTACTCCATCTTTCTCTGTCCTCAGCAACCCTCATGGCTTCGCTCAGTGTCAAGCCAGTCCGTTCTCGAATGTTGTCTTCCCACTTCTTTTCTGTCTTCCTCTGCTTCTGCCTCCTCGCACCGTGCCTTGCAAGATGGTCTTTGCAAGACCTGATGCTCTGGTGACGTGGTCATACCATCGGAGTTTCCGTTTCTTTATCGTTGTGAGCATGTCATCGTGTTGTTCAATGACTTGTGTGTATGAGGCGCCATTTGTAAATTAAATCATTATTGTCATTATATCTATAGAACATACATTTTACCTGAATAAAAGATATTGTATACTTATAAAATGAATTCTATGTCTATAAAATACATTCAATAGCAATACAAAACTTTTTATAGCTAAAAACAACATTTTTATAACTACAGACTACATTTTACAATATACAAGAGAAATCATACGCGATCATCACGCCGTTTGTAAATATTATTCAGAAAAACTATTTTATCTCTAAACACTTCATTTTATCTCTAAACACTACATTTTATAGGTAAACAATTCATTTTATAGGTAAACAATTCATTTTATAACAACAAAGAGCTTTTATATCTATAAAATAAATGTTATAATATATACAATGCATTTTACCTGTAGAATGCATTCGGAGCATTATTTTACATTCTGCGCATGACATTAATTTTATACTGACTTTCGAATTGCTGATCCCAGGGAAGCAACTCCATCCTCGTGTAGACTACTTGTAAACTTCTAAGCGACTCAACATGGTAAAGACCATTAAAGTCTACTACAAAAAATGGCAAGGACCATACTAGTGTACTATATAAATTGGCGAGGACCATACTAGTGAAATGCTGATAAAACATCAGCGACATCATTGTCAGTCTCGACTGTTCCAATTATTTTTTGGTCGTCTTGAAAAACTATCGATAAGCACGAAGGCAAACCAGCTTCCATCGTAACTGTTACCTTGGAGATTGTTGACATCGCGGGAAGTCGATATAGGCCTAGCGGGAATTCCCTACACGCGCCGTAGCTATTTAAATTTAGCTTATGCAACGTCACTTCCACATGAAAAGGCGAGAGCCCAGCGCATACGTGCAGGAGGGGGGTCCTTTTTTCGTTGAATTGGTTGAATGTATACAATGAGAAAGTTAGTATAAAATTATTGTAAGGCGCCGACTGGAAAATAATTGTCGCGAATGCATTCTACAGGTACAATTCATTGTACGTGTTATAAAATGTATTCTATAGATATAAGTGCTCGTTGTTGCTATAAAATGAAGTGTTTACAGATAAAAGGAAGTTTTATAGATCGTTTTTGCAATAAAATGACTTGTTTATAGATACAATGACTTGTTTATAGGTAAAATGAATTGGTTACTTATAAAATGTTTTGTTTATAGATAAAATGAATTGGTTACTTATAAAATGTTTTGTTTATAAATAAAATAGTTTTTTTGTGTTTAATATTTACAAACGGCGTGACGATTCGTGTATGATCTCTTGTATATCTTAAAATGTAGTCTGTAGCTATAAAAATGTTGCTTTATAGCTATAAAAAGTGTTGTATTGCTATAGAATGTATTTTATAGGTATATAATTCATTTTATAATTATACCATATCTTTTAAATTATACAGGTAAAATTTATGTTCTATAGATATAATGACAATAACCATTTAATTTACAAATGGCGCTTCATATGTGTGAGGGTCTTTCGGACTTCGTCGTTGGTGATGTGCTGGCTATAGGAAATGCCCAGAAGCCTTCTGTAGTACCTCTTATTTTGTAGTACCTCTTATCTATGCTTCCTATTCTTCGTTGCAGATCTGCTGTGGGGTTTCCATGTTTCGCAAGCGTATAGGAAGATGTAGATGACAAGGGAGCCCAGCAGCCTCCCATTGGAGTGTTGACTGATGGTACTGTCTTTCCAAATGAGCTTCAACCTTGTCAGACAATAAGTACCGGCAGGAAATCCTCTCCAGGATCACACAAATAACTGCTTCCCTGACTAAGTTGAAGCTCAGTTGGAAAGACAGAATATATAGAGGAGAGGATTTCCTGCCAGGACCCATTGTCTCATAAGGTTGACCATGAATGCTGTCCCTGCTACTAATATGTCTTCACGACAAATCAACTTGACTACGGTGAAGACGGACTACGCACCATATAATTAACTCAACAGGAAGCCCGGTCTCGCAGTTGTGTACAAGAGCCTATATATCAACATCTTGTGATCTATTCTGGGCAACAAGGTCGTTATGCATACTAAAAATAAGAGACGCCAACGGCAACACACATGTTAATTCAAAAACAAAAATCTGCTGCGAGACGTTAATATAGGTGAAGGAAAATGACGGAAACGTTGACAGTAAGGGCAAGTCTGGCGGCAAGCGGAAGCCTTCCTGTGCTGTGGCATTTTCAGTTTAACAGATCTAATTTATGGCATTTATGAATGTGAGTTGTTGGCTGTTCCTCCCTCCCTCCCCCTCCAAAATCGTGCATGGATCTTGTGTCTCTTGCATTGTGCTGTTTACTTACCCTCAAATAACTTCAACAACATTTTAAACGATAAGGTAAACATAACAACAAACAACCCCCTCCTCCCCCCGTAATAACTCACTAATTAGCTAACTAATAAAACAGTGGATATAAGAAACTCAGGAAGCATTTATTTATTTATTTATTTAAGTTAACGTCTATTCACATCTGTGACATTAGACAAAGTGAGCAATTCAATTGGTTAAAAAGTTAAGGTAAAGAAACACACTTTTTGGTTGTCGAAACGAGACATTTGGGATCTTCGTTCTCTCTAGCCCAGCTGCTCTAATGGGGATCTTCGTTCTCTCTAGCCCAGCTGCTCTAATGGGGATCTTCGTTCTCTCTAGCCCAGCTGCTCTAATGGGGATCTTCGTTCTCTCTAGCCCAGCTGCTCTAATGGGGATCTTCGTTCTCTCTAGCTGCTCTAATGGGGATCTTCGTTCTCTCTAGCCCAGTTGCTCTAATGGGGATCTTCGTTCTCTCTAGCCCAGTTGCTCTAATGGGGATCTTCGTTCTCTCTAGCCCAGTGCTCTAATGGGGATCTTCGTTCTCTCTAGCCCAGTTGCTCTAATGGGGATCTTCGTTCTCTCTAGCCCAGCTGCTCTAACTTCCCCGATTCTTAAAGAAAGCCAGGTAGGCTGCCCAATCAGAGGTGAGTGGACTGCACGGGGGTTGTCATTGTTTGATGATGTTGTTGTTGTCATTCCTGTATCCGTTCGTTTGATGGTCAGCAAAACCAAGCGCAGTTTGTTGCCCTACCCACCACACCATACTCTTTTGGATGAGAGTATAAACGAGGTCTTCTCCGTACACTCATACATTCTATCGCATTGAACTTTAAAGATCCAGAGTTAAGTGGCCCCCCCCTCCCCCTCCTCCTAAAAGAAAGAATAAAAAGAAGGAAAAGTCGACCCGCGAGCACTATGTCCTATAATTCCTTCTGGTCCTGGCTGAGGCTGCTGGTCATGCCATGCCGCGCTTTCGATGTGAAGACAACTCCAATTTCGCCCCTTTATAGGTGAAACGTATAATCCCAAATGTAAAATAAAAGCAAAAACGACAACAACAACAAAAACAACAACAACATCCAACTCCTTTCTTTCTACTGTTAACGTCTAATTATGAAACATACTACTTGCTACCCCATATCAAATCAAGGGTCCACTAGTTCTTTCCGCGACCCCTGTGCTATCGAGGATCTACTAGTTCTTTCCGCTACCCCTGTGCTATCGAGGGTCCACTAGTTCTTTCCGCTACCCCTGTGCTATCGAGGGTCCACTAGTTCTTTCCGCTACCCCTGTGCTATCGAGGATCTACTAGTTCTTTCCGCGACCCCTGTGCTATCGAGGGTCTACCACTTCTTTCCGCTACCCCTGTGCTATCGAGGGTCTACTAGTTCTTTCCGCTACCCCTGTGCTATCGAGGATCTACTAGTTCTTTTCGCGACCCCTGTGCTATCGATGGTCCACCACCTCTTTCCGCTACACCTGTGCTAGGGTCCACTAGCTCTTTCTGCTACACCTGTGCTATCGAGGATCAACAAACACTTTCCGCTACCTCTGTGCTATCAAGAGTCCACTAACTCTTTCCGCCTCGAGGGTCCGCTAACCCTTTCCGCTACCCCTGTGCTATCGAGGGCCCGCTAACTCTTTCCGCTACCCCTGTGCTATCGAGGGTCCGCTAACTCTTTCCGCTACCCCTGTGCTATCGAGGGTCCGCTGACTCTTTCCGCTACCCCTGTGCTATCGAGGGTCCGCTGACTCTTTCCGCTACCCCTGTGCTATCGAGGGTCCGCTAACTCTTTTCGCTATCCCTTTGCTATCGAGAGTCCACTAATTATTTCCGCTACCCCTGTGCTATCGAGAGCCCTCAAATTCTCTCCGCTACCCCTGGGCTATCGAGAGCCCTCAAATTCTGTCCGTTCATCTGTAGCACCTCACCTCCATGCTTTGCATTCTTCGTTGTAGATCTGCTGTTAGGGTCCATGTTTCGCAAGCGTATAGGAAGATGGAGATGACAAGGGAGCGCCACAGCCTTACCGTAGAAGGTCCCTGTGCTATGAAGGATCCACTAATTCTTTCCTGCGGAGGATCCATCCTACTAGGTTAAAGCTCCAAAGGGAGCTTTAGGGAAGACGGTCCATGAACGGTTCATCCAAATAAACAAGGATTGGAAAACCTGATTATTTCCTAAATTGCGCGTGTACCAGTTCGAAGAGTTGCTCAAAGAGCCGCCACTTAGGCTTGGAACAGCATGTTGAAAAAGGTCTGCTGGTGTCAGCGTCGAACCCGTAAACCACCTTTCCTAGGACATACACTGCAAGTAGGATTGGTGCTCCGGGTAAGCCCTTTATTACAACGACATCCCAACCGGCCAAAACGAACAGTCAAATAAACAAGCAAATAGATGGATAGATAGATACATTAATTAATAAATTAACCTTAATATGGTCCTTTTCCCCAGACGTTCCTCGTAATATTTCTATTTAATGGGAACAGTTATATTCAAACGGACATTGTTTTACATTATATTCTAGCATTTAAATGCAAATCTATTCAGTTCATTGAGGGTTTTCTCCGGGTACTCCGGTTTTCTGCATCCCTTCGCTAATAATGGTATTACTGGATGCAGCCAATCAAAAATTTCAAACATTCAAATTTCTGTCTGTCTCCTAATAGCGATCTTCCTACCTTTACATACTACACGTTTGAGTGATAGATATGTGTTGTGTATGTGAAATAAGCGTGTGAAACATGTGAGCGTGTATGTTGGTACAGATCTCCGCGCTTAGAGCTTGATTGATGATTTGAGAGAGGAAGAGGAGGGAGTGGAGCGCGAATATAGCATCCATTATTATTATTATTATTATTATTATTATTATTATTATTATTATTATTATTATTATTATTATTATTATTATTATGCAGAAACTAAATTGGTAGCTCCGCATCATCCCAAACTCACGGCCTTGGCTGTCTGCACGTAACAATGTCGATTTTGTTTCCTCCAAAAAATAAACTTTGCACGGGCTCAGGTCTGATGACCTGTTTGTTTTTCTGTTTCAGGGTGACCTCGTCTGAAAACTGCGCTCCAGCTAATGCTGGACGCTCGAAGATTTCAACTAATTCCGTGGCCGTCACTGGGTTCACAAAACGCCCTTGTTGTTGTTCTTCGTAAGCTATTTTTTATTTGATAAAAAGTTCAGTTTAAGGGATTAAAAGCTAAGGGAGACAAGCCAATTATAGACAAGGATTTCGCTTCTAGCATAAAGGTAACAGGGCGTTTACGAGCAGCGTAATAAGAAATGCCATTCAAAGGCAAGATGGCAAACCATTCCAATGTATTCCAGACACTCACACACACACATAGGCTTTAAAATAAGCATTTTTAAAAGTTTTAGTTTTCGTGGCGGTCTTTTGACACGGCTTTATCACAAAGAAGCGAACAAAAACAAACATTGAATGAGAGGCCACTATCTGAACTATCTGCAAGAAAACAAATGATCCAAATACGCTCAGTCAATGTTTAGATACATAGGTAAACCTATTTACAAAACAGGTGACGTGCCACGACCTTGACACTTTCAGAAAGTACAAATACGAATGATTTAACAGGCTTAGCAGTAGTCAAAATATCCACAAAGTAAACATGGTGGATTTCGGTTCAGTTATTCTTAAGGTAAGGCAAAAAGTGTGTTTTGAAGAAAGAAAAAAAAAAGAAAATCGGACTAATCGACGGATCGACTGACCGACAACCGGACGGCTATGGAAGGATGGCATATGATTTGAAGTAGGGCTTACCTGTAAACCAAAACTCAATAAAATAGCTTCATCCGTTTTTAAAAACAACAGCAACATATAGACTCCAGTGACCTTGACCTTTGCGGTTGAGCAAATAGGACGGCACCGGAGGCAGGCAACTAACCTATGTAATGTACCTATGGGGTTTTTTTCCCTCCAAAATCCATGTTGTTTGTAGAGTATAGTCACACGACACTTTCGCATATAGGTGACTACTGGACCGATTTATACTGACACCAGCGGGCCAGTTGTTGGTAAAGGGGAAAATAATATGATCACACGTTGACCAATCCGGGATTCGAACCAGCGACCTTTCGGTTACTAGCAAGACGCTCTTACCAACTGAGCTACCTGGCCCCTCGCCCAAAATCCATTCACGGGTTCTTGCGATATGGCTTCCAATGGACCGACGGATTGACGGGAGGGGCCGGGTAGCTCAGTTGGTAAGAGCGTCTTGCTAGTAACCGAAAGGTCGCTGGTTCGAATCCCGGATTGGTCAACGTGTGATCATATTATTTTCCCCTTTACCAACAACTGGCCCGCTGGTGTCAGTATAAATCGGTCCAGTAGTCACCTATATGCGAAAGTGTCGTGTGACTATAATCTACAAACAACAACGGATTGACGGACGGACGAAAAGACCAACATTTGGCTCGATCTGATGCCCCACGACTATTTCAAAGTATATGTTGTTAAGTCTGGAAATAGAAAAATGGATGGTCGTGGAACTCGGTCTGAACATTGTTTTCTTTCCGGGGACATAGTTAATCGATTACCCATACAGGCACATCACACTCATTCACATTTCAGTTGACTTCATTCGCTGATAAATACACCAGCTGTGCAAGGGTTTTCAATTAAGGACAACAACAGATCACACGACAATCATCACGTCACCGCAACCGCCAGTATAAACACGTCAACCAAAACCGGTGCAGAAGACATAATTGCTAACCCACTTAACGGACCATCCCCCCCCAAAAAAAAAAGGAAAATAAAATAAAATAAAATAAAACACCCACACAAACAACTGCTCTATTTCCATGGAAGAATGTGGATACAATATACAGTCGGTGCAAAGTTATCATTTCATTTAATCTTGATTGCTGTCAAAATTCATGTGTGAAACTCTCCCACTTTGTTCGTGAAACAGATAACATATAGCTTCAACCATACCCACCTTTCTTTACAAATAGATAACCGATGGATCTGTTCTTTGAAACGGGTGAAGCAGGATCAGTGTCTATAATACCGGATTTTAATCTACCAGACTCGTATTATTTAGGTAAAGGATATACTAATATCGCAACTAATTCAACGATGAAAATTGAATCCGGAATATCCTTTACCTATTGATAAGTAATATATCAAATTGTCATGGTGACATCTAGTATGATAGGGCTGATCGCGCTGCTAAACTTTGGTGCTTCAAATATTCGCTTTCAAACAATCACACTACCGTTCGATAATAAATAATTCGAAAACTCGGTAGAAAATATATTTGTTGAAAGAGATTAAATTCAATCTTAGTTATGATAAGCCTTGCGGAATTGCCGTATCAGTTTTATGTTTGGATGATGGACATGTGTGTAGGGTGTTTGGATAGGCTTATAAGATTATGTGTTAATCTGTGAACGTGTTTGTTGGTTACAGGTCGCCTAGGGTGCCAATAATTATAGATGTTGCACAGTATTCTTCTTCTTCTTCTTCTTCTTCTTCTTCTTCTTCTTCTTCTTCTTCTTCTTCTTCTTCTCCTTACTGGTATTATTATAATAATAATAATAATAATAATTATAATAATAATAATAATAATAATAATAATAATAATAATAATAATAATAATAATAATAATAATAATAATAATAATAATAATAATTATTATTATTATTATTATTCGAAGTAGTAGTAGTAGTAGTAGTAGTAGTAGTAGTAGTAGTAGTAGTAGTAGTAGTAGCAGTAGTAGTAGTAGTAGTAGTAGTGGTGGTGGTGGTAGTAGTAGTAAGTTAATGGTACGCGCGTAAGGGTTACAACAATGCAGACTATATAATTTACATAAATGTAAAAAAAGGGCAATTTCATTGGAACAAATGTAAACACTTTGAAAGAAACAGGAGTTGTCGCATTCGTAAGTTTGAGAGAGAGAGAGAGAGAGAGAGAGAGAGAGAGAGAGAGAGAGAGAGAGAGAGAGAGAGAGAGAAAGGGAGATAAGATAAGATAAGATAAGATAAGATAAGATAAGATAAGATAAGATAAGATAAGATAAGATAAGATAAGATAAGATAAGGTAATGTAAGACAAGATAACAATTTTATTTAACAAGGGTAAAATAGTAAGCACTTGGTGTGCATTATTACATCTTGCCCTTAGGGCGCGAACAATAATAATTAGTTTACCACAATCACTTTGTAACAATAACATCATAATGTAACAATATGATCAAGATCTGTGCACACACATACGCGCGAGCACTCACACACACACGCACACACACAACACACGCGCGCGATCTATAACTTTACAAATTTGTTTCATTCATTTTACTCGATGGAAAGAAAATAATGAGTTTTAAGACCAGAATGGAAAGCGAGAGGCCAGCCATCTAAAGATGCGCCTTTGCGCATGTGCTTTGTTTCTTAGATGTATTCTGTTTTAAACATGTAGTAATTTTATTTCAAGGTGAAACAACACACACACACGCACCCACACACCCACACACACACACCCACACAAATCCAATGAGTAATCCAGAGAAGAAACAAATAGGATATGAAGAGATTGTCAGACATTGGTGGAAATTCTTTTCAGTTTTAGTAACTACATTAAACAAACACTTATTTCTGTGTAGGAGTAACAAGAGTGATTCATGCATGCACGTACACCCACCCATATTACCACAGACGTCCGTATCTGTAGTAATAATAGAGTACAGATAGGGCGGTCGCATCCACTAAGATACGGGCTCCTGTTCATATTAAGCTTATATATATAACATTCATTACAGAGCATAATTAATTCATGTATTCACTCACACAAGCAATCCAATATATATCTATCTATATCTATCTATATCTATATCTATATCTATATCTATATCTATATATATATATATATATATATATATATATATATATATATATATATATATATATATATATATATATATATATATATATATATATATATATATATGCGGAAAGAATAAAGAGGAAAGTATTAGTTGATCCCCGAGAGTAGTCTCTCTGCCTCTCTCTGTCTCTGTTTCTCTCACTCGCGCTCTCTCTCTCTCTCTCTATGATACATACTACTGCTGTAATCCACACATTCTTTTCCCTATCTCTGTGCCATCGATGATCCACCAATTCTTTCCTAACGAGGACCCATGTTAATTGGTTAATGCGGCTGTTGTTCCAGATAAAGAGAGAGCCATTGCAGCGCTAGCTAAATGCTAAACATGCAAAGGTCGTAGGTGAACGTACTTGCTAAGTATCCAATTTTAATGGCCTCGCGGGCGGCAGCGCCTCGGCTAGGGAGACATGCTGACCATAATTTCTTTATCACGATATTTCAGCGGAACACGTGCTCACTGAGAATCACGACTGTACGCTGGCTCAGTGGTGTACGCAGTGTACTCCAATGCCAGGCGATAACAATGCAGTCCGTTGACCGCCTGGAATATTATGTAAAATAATAATAATAATAAAAATAATAATAATAATAATAATAATAATAATAATAAATAATACATAATAAATACATTTTAACAACAAGTTATAACAATGTAAAGATTTTAAAAATTGCCCTGAGGCACTGCGCCCCTACTTCTCCGGATGAGAGTATAACCGAGTCTGTGCATGCACGCATTCCATTACACGGACTTTATAGATCCTGTCGCTCATGTCCTAAACAAACACACCAGCACGCACTAAGTCCCTTCTCCTCATCCCCGTTCGATTTTGCTCCGTCGTCTGAGCGTCACGTCAGTCAGACTATGCGCTGAAAGGTTGCAAGTGGGCGCCTCGGGAAGCTTGAGTTAGATCCTGTATAGGCCAGCGTCTTGAGCACCTCTTGAGCTGGAAAAGCACTATATGAAAGTGATTAAATAAATAAATAAATAAATAAATGACCAATACTGTTTGGCAATGACTGTATAACAGATATAAGCTTGAGGTTTTGTATACTCTAACAATGCAGTCCTTCACAGCAGCGCCATCGGGAACTGGTTCAGAACAACAATCGGCGTGCGTCAAGGATGCCTACTCTCGCCAATACTCTTCAACATGGCCCTGGAGCGCATCGTGTCAAATGCCCTTGCAGGTCACGAAGGCACAGTCAGAATAGGGAGTAGAGCAATCTTCAACCTCCGTTTTGAGGATGACGTTGATGGATTGGCTGGAGAGGAACAAGAACTTGAACAGCTGGTACAGAGGCTTGCCACCACCTCCAGAGCCTATAGAATGGAAATAAGTGCAGAGAAGACCAACAACACCAATGACATCAACAAGTCCAAAGCCAATCCCCCAACACGGTGCATAGCTTCAAAGGTTTAGGAGCCATTGTATCAGATAATGGGTCCCGACAGGAAGTCCTCTCCAGGATCTCACAAACAATATCTGCCCTGACAAGATTGAAGCCCATTTGGAAAGACAGGACCATCAGTTTACACTCCAAGGTAAGGCTGCTGCGTTCCATTGTTATCTCCAGCTTCATATGCGCTTACGAAACATGGAACATCACAGCAGACCTACAACAAAAACACAAAGCATTGAGATGAGGTGCTACAGAAGACTTCTGTGAATTTACTATACCCAGCACATCACCAACGCTGAAGTCCGACAGACCATCACACAAGTCATTGGACAATACGATGACATGTTCACACTGGAGAAGAAACTTAAACTCCGCCGGTATGAACACGTCACCAGAGCATCAGGCTTTGCAAAGACCATCCTGCAAGGTACGGCGCAATGAAGCAGAAGAAGAGGGAAACAGAAAAAGAGGTTGGAGGACAACATTCGAGAATGGACTGGCTTGACACAGAGCGAAGCCATGAGGGTTGCTGAGGACAGAGAAAGATGGACTACGCTGGTTAAACGATCATCTGTGGTGCCCCAACAACTTTCGAGTTACGGAATAGGATAAGATAGGATAGGATAGAATAGGATAGGATAGGATAGGATACTCTATTTCGTTTCTGTGTTTATCCCTGCAAAAAAAGCAAAAACATTTTGTCTAAGTATAGCGTATGGTCCAAATGATTTTGTCGTGTACTGGAGTGCATAGCTTGCGTCAGGAATCAGTGTGGGGAGGGGGGTGGGGAGAGGGGGAGGGCATCTACAAAGGTCACCTCCTGCAAGTGGGAGGGCTTTATGACAATGATCTGAGCTCTCGAGTTACCATCAAGATTATCTCTTAATTTACTGCCCTGATGCTATGATGACAGAACTCTGGAAGTTTCTCTCTCTCTCTCTCTCTCTGGGAGGAGGGGGGGGGGGGAGGAGAAGCGCGCATATAGCGTCCAGTATTATTATTAGTAGGATTATTAAAACAGATGAAAAAACAACAACAACATATTGAATAATGAATTTGAAGGCGAAGTTTAGACATAATGTTAATTAGCCGTTCAACATTATTTTCATCTGTCGACATCTTAGCCAATTGACGGAGTTGTCTCCCTTAGGCCAGGACGGACTATACAATCCTCAGGGCCTATCACTCCACAAAGCTTTATCATGGCATATATTATTATTTCGAGGAGTTACCAGCATCTGAATAGTACGTGAAAAAAAACACACCAAAAAAACCTAACTGTACGCGAAGACCTGGCAGTGGGGTGTATCGTAGCGAAAGGTATTTTAGGATGAAGTTTTAAAACAAGATATATATTTTTGTCTGCCGAGACACACTGTGCTACATAACAACAGTAAATGATGGATTGGACGAGCTGTCCTACCTACAATAAACTATCTCTGACTGCTATCAGGGAAGGCAACACCGTCAGTTAGTTTTAAAAAAAAAATGTTTCAAGTATTTTCAAACTTCTGTATCGTTATATCACATTTGTTTTTGTTGTTCCCAATTTTAATCGATTTAATTCCTTGATGTGGTGGAGCTGTGTCAATGGCGTTAGACAGCCAGAAAGCTTGCGGCGTGCTTGCTGTATGCATGTTGGAGCTGTACAGTCAACATTTTAAGCAGTTTGAATTGGAACGTGCGCTGTACAATAAAAATCCATTGCTCATGCTTTTAACCGGTTTCGTTTGTTGCTTTAATTTAAAAAAAAATATATATATTTTTTATTTGCCTATTGCTGCCTTTATGACAGTAAAATTAAATGTGTTGTATGTACCTAGCGGGCAAAATATATTCCCCGTAAATTGAATGTCACTTGGTAATATATAATCTGAATCTGAATCTATTCACAGCAAATATGGTACATTCATTTTGTGAAGACTTTGTGACGCCAAATTGTCCAATTTGCTGTCATTGTTAAACTCTTCAGCTGGATATTCTGTTTCAATCGGAATTGGTATTGGAAGAATAGGAGGAGGAGGAGGAGGAGAAGGAGGAGGAGAAGAAGAAGAAGATATACATATGTAGCCGAGCAGAGTACTTGACTCCCGCCTCTCGGTCACCACCTTGAGAACACGGCCCTACCCGAACTATTATTTTTTCTATCTCTCGTAAGAGAGACATAAAAAAATTTACCCTGCCAGGCGCGGAAGTGTGTTGACAACAAAAACAGGATCGGCGGCCAACAGCGCCACGACATTCTCCGCAAAACACTGCCACCAACCTGCACAAAATGCCCGCCGACAATGCAGCCTCGCCCACCACCAAAAGCAGAAGACGAATAGTCAGATGGGGAGAACTTATGTCGTGTCCCTTGTCCTGCATAGCCTAATGGCCACACCAAAGGATTCTGTACAGCAGGACCCACCCAAGGCTAGACCTACCAACAAATGAAAGGTAGACAATCCCTCCCAAGCCGTGAACAGCCGCCTCCCACTCCATCACACATATAAATGCACACGGGTGTAGTGTGCATGTGTGTGTGTGTGTGTGTGTGTGTATTTATGTGTGCGTGCTGTTGTTTATGTGTGCGTGTGTGTATGTGTGTGAATTTATGTGCGTGCTGTTGTATGTGTGTTGAAAAACAACAAAACATTCTCTCTCACTCACTCACTCACTCTCTCTCTCTCTCTCTCTCTCTCTCTCTCTCTCTCTCTCTCTCTCTCTCTCTCTCTCTCTCTCTCTCTCCCTCCCAACTAGGGGCCGGTGGCCTATAGTCATTGAACTTTGTTCTTGTCCTTGTTCTCTCTCTCCCTCCCCCCCTCTCTCTCAATATCTATCTATCTATCTATCTATCTATCTATCTATCTATCTATCTATCTATCTATCTATCTATCTATCTATCTATCTATCTATCTATCTATCTATCTATCTATCTATCTATCTATCTATCTATCTATCTATCTATCTATCTAATCTATCTAATCTATCTATCTATCTATCTATCTATCTATCTATCTATCTATCTATCTATCTATCTATCTATCTATCTATCTATCTATCTATCTATCTATCTATCTATCTATCTATCTATCTATCTATCTATCTATCTATCTATCTATCTATCTATCTATCTATCTATCTATCTATCTATCTATCTATCTATCTATCTATCTATCTATCTATCTATCTATCTATCTATCTATCTATCTATCTATCTATCTATCTATCTATCTATCTATCTATCTATCTATCTATCTATCTATCTATCTATCTATCTATCTATCTATCTATCTATCTATCTATCTATCTAGGGGAAAGAAGAATTGGGTTACGAACGTTTGTATGTGTTTATGCAGGAATGGATTTGGTCATGTATGGATGAATCAAGGTGTTGGTAGTGTGAAAGTGTTTTTAAGAGAATTTAAACAAAGATTGATTGATTGTAGATGGCAAGTATGGAGTGAGCATGTAAATAACAGTGAACGTTTTCAAATGTATAATATGTTTTGTAACTCTGAACACAACAGTCTGCCTAAATATTTGCAATTAAATATTGATAAGCATTTAACGTTTGTGATGACAAAATTTAGGTTTGGTGTTTCAGAATTATTTGTTCACTTTTATAGATACAGAGTGCATGCTGTTAATGATACTATTTGTCCTATGTGTAAAACGGCTGAAGAAAACGAATTACATTTTGTATTGTGTTGTCCATTCCTAAGGAACTTAAGGAAACAGTTTATAGCCCCAAAATATTATAGAATGCCTTGTGCAACACGTCTCATTCTACTGTTAGCCTCTGACAACGAAGAGACTGTTAGAAAACTATGTATTTATTTATATAAAGCCATGAGACTTCGGGGACTAGCAGTATCGTAACCTGTTTTGTATTTATATGTAAGTTATTATATATTCAATGTTGTTGTTTTTTCATGTACACACCCTTCCAAAGGGGCGATGCCCTGAATTTTTTGGAATAAAAGATTCGTATGCGTATTCGTATTCGTATTCTCTCAATATATATGTTAACACACAGCTTCAACTGGACAACATGAGATTGGTGGACTAAAAATAACTAGAACAAAGACAATTACGAGAGGAACGTGAGGGAGGAACAACATGCAAAACGACGAGGTCAGGCCAGAGTTAAAATAGGGTGTTGCAAACATCGTCCTGCTAAATAAATGGCGTCTCCGCGGAAACGGACCTATAATGGCGTTACACAAATCAACCCACATCGATTTGGCAGTTGTGCGCGATTATCATATTGGTATAGTTCAGAACTTGTGACACATATATAAAATCACCTATTGACCCACCACATGCGTCATCCCGTGTACTAATTACGTCAATAGTGCATCCGCCTCTGCCGCCCCGTTTCCGGTCACGTGTTGGACGTTTTCTGATTTCTGGCGTGCCTCGAAAGGCGCTCTGAGCTATGTGAGGGAAACTAGACGATACACCATCCTGGATAACCATGAGATAACACACACGGATGTAAAAACACCTTAGACTGGTTTGTTTGGTGTTTTAGAAGGGGTGATGTGTGTATACTTTGTTTACTGTGGTAAATGGAGCGCGGCTGATATTAATAGGCCGTTGTTTTAAAGACGGTATACTTCACGTCAGTTTTTATAGAAATAGGTGTCGCGGAGTATTATCGGATCATAACAATGAAGCAGAAAGGGAATATCTATGACGGCTTACTAGCGCCAAAGCCTGATAATTACAAATATCATGAGATAATTAGTACTACAAATATCATAGCATAATTACAATTATCAAGGGATAATTACAATTATTATTCAAAAATTATAAATATCTTCGCGTGATCATGTTTAATTTTCAGTTTTGGCTCTAGTAATCCGCCTGTTAATGCGCCAAAACCGAACATTTTAATTATCACACAATAAATACAATTTTCACTTGATAATTACAATGTTTACGTGATCAAGCTTAATTCTGACTAAAGCGGCTCACTAGCACCAGAACGTGCATTTACTGGTATCAGTGATAATAGCAATTAACACGTGTATTGTGTAATTCACATTATGAAGGCCTACTAGCGCCAAAACCTGATAATTACAAATATCATGTAATAATAATTACAAATATCAACCAAATATTTACAACTAACACGTATAAATTGTATAATTATCAGGTGAAAATTACAGTTTTCGACTTTGGCCCATTTCCAGATGGATTGCTAAAGCCAAAACTGAAAATTAAACATGATCTCGCGAATATATTCAATGATAATTGTAATTATCCCATGAAAATTGTAATTTTCCTATGCTATTTGTAATTATTTCATGATATTCGTTTTGGTGCTAGGAAGGCGTGGCAAATACATAATTATTAATGAACATTGTGGATTACCGATATTTCTGTAAAGTACACACAACACGTGTTAATTTCAATTATCTCGTGATAATGGTAACTCTCGGTTTTGGCGCTAGTAGGGCGGTCATAAAATAATGTCGTCATCCCTGTTGGTGTGGGCGTACTCCCGTGATGATAAGTAACCACCAATAGCAATACCGAGAATACATGTGGTGTTTCACCCGTCCCCTATACGCTTCATGTGTCCGGGGACGTAAATTTTACCCCCCCCCCCCCCCCCCCCCCCCAATACCGAGTTCATTATTGAAGTAGGTAGGTCTTATAAATTACGCTCTCTGTACCTTTAAAATGCAATGTCCTAGCTTACTGCATCATGGTTAAACTTTGCGGCTCGGAATTTAACCGCAAAACCCGTTCGATTCGATACAAATATCTTGTATCTTGCAAATAGCAATGCCGTAATAGTCTATATACAGTTTCCTATCCTATCCTATCCTGTCCCATAACCCGAAGGTCGTAGGGGCACCACAGATGATCGCTTAACCAGCATACTCCATCTTTCTCTGTCCTCAGCAGCCCTCATGGCTTCGCTCAGTGTCAAACCAGTCCATTCTCGAATGTTGTCCTCCCACCTCTTTTTCGGTCTCCCCCTTCTTCTACCTCCTTGCACTGTGCCTTGCAGAATGGTCTTTGCAAGGCCTGATGATCTGGTGACGTGGCCATACCATCGGAGTTTCCGTTTCTTCACCACTGTGAGCAGGTCATCGTGTTGTCCAATGGCTTGTGTGATGGTCTGTCGGACTTCAACGTTGGTGATGTGTTGGGTATAGGAAATGCACAGAAGTCTTCTGTAACACCTCATCTCCATGCTTTGTATTCTTCGTTGGAGATCTGCTGTGAGGGTCCATGCTTCGCAAGCATATAGGAAGATGGAGATGACCAGAGATCGCAGCAGTCTTACTTTGGAATGTAGACTGATGGTTCTGTCTTTCCAAATGGGCTTCAACCTTGTCAGGGCAGCAGTTGTTTGTGCGATCCTGGAGAGGACTTCCTGTCGAGACCCATTGTCTGACACAATGGCTCCTAAATATTTGAAGCTGTGCACTGTGTTGAGGGATTGGCCTTGTACTTTGATGTCCGTGTTGATGCCATTGGTGTTGTTGGTCATCATTTTGGTCTTCTCTGCACTTATTTCCATTCCATAAGCTCTGGAGGTGGTGTCAAGCCTCTGTACAAGCTGTTCAAGTTCTTGTTCCTCTCCAGCCAATCCATCAATATCATCCGCAAAACGAAGATTGGAGATTGCTCTGCCCCCTATGCTGACTGTGCCTTCGTGATCTGCAAGAGCATCTGACATGATGCGCTCTAGGAAGATGTTGAAGAGTGTTGGAGAGAGTAGGCATCCTTGACGCACACCGATTGTTGTTCTGAACCAGTTCCCGATGACGCTGTTATGGAGGACTGCACTGGTAGCCTTGTCATACAGGCTTTTGATGACTTCTATGATTTTAGGGCTGATGTTGTACACTTTCATGGTTGCCCATAGAGCTGCATGCCAGACTCGGTCAAATGCCTTCTTGAAGTCTATGAACACATGATATAGATGTTGTTGGTGCTGTAGGTATTTCTCACAGATTATTCTGAGGTTGAAAATCTGTTCAGTGGTACTTCGCCCTGCCATGAATCCTGCTTGTTCTTCAGCTATGATTTGTTCAGCTTGTGGTTTCAACCTGTTGAGTATTATTTTCAGGAGGACCTTGCTGGGATGGCTGATGAGGCTGATGGTGCGGTAGTTTTCACACTCCTGAAGGTTACCTTTTTTAGGAAGAGTGATGACAAGCGACTGGGTCCATGGTGTAGGCCATTCCCCACTCTGCCAGATCTTGTTACAGATAGTGGTGAGAGCATCAGTCATCGCTTCTCCTCCTGCTTGTAGCAGTTCCGCTGGTATGTTGTCCACTCCCGCTGACTTCCCTTTCTTCAGCGATTGCACTGCTGCCTCAACTTCTTCAATTAACCCCATATACAGTTTAATCTTTGATATCGATGTGCAACATAGAATATAGCTCACTATAATCTTAATGATGTATCAATATTATACCGCAGTCTTATCGTTGTTAAACTTTGATCCCCGTGAAATTATCCCCTAAAGATTGCTCGCTACAATATAGTTACCTTAAATCTAGCCAGCAGCAGTGCCGTAACATACAGTTCAATAAAATATAGCTCTCTGGACTCTTAATTGTGTCGCCCCTTTATAAGTTATCGTCAACCTTTAAGACCTCGACATTATCCGCAATATAGTGTTCGCTACACTCCAGAATTCTTTCGTCTAACAAGCACAAAGACCGTAAAGCACAGTTCATTATTCCAAGTCGATGGGCACATAAACTAAGCTCTCTGTCCTATCCAATCCTATCCCATAACTCGTAGGTCGTAGGGGCACCACAGATGATCGTTTAACCAGCGTACTCCATCTTTCCCTGTCCTCAGCAACCCTGATTGTTTCGCTCAGTGTCAAAGCAGTCCATTCTCGAATGTTGTCCTCCCACCTCTTTTTCGGTCTCCCTCTTCTTCTACCTCCTTGCACTGTGCCTTGCAGGATGGTCTGTGCAAGACCTGATGATCTGGTGACGTGGCCATACCATCGGAGTTTCCGTTTTTTCACCACTGTGAGCAGGTCATCGTGTTGTCCAATGGCTTGTGTGATGGTCTGTCGGACTTCGTCGTTGGTGATGTGCTGGGTATAGGAAATGCCCAGAAGTCTTCTGTAGCACCTCATCTCCATGCTTTGTATTCTTCGTTGGAGATCTGCTGTGACTGTGAGAGTCCATGTTTCGCAAGCGTATAGGAAGATGGAGATGACAAGCTCTCTGTACTCCTAAATATATATTATATCGTCTTTACGTTATTGTTGAACTTTCAAAGTCTCTGCAATTAACCCCAAACATGGTTCGGTCCAATGCAATAATCTTGAATCAAAACAGCAGCAGTGCTGCAAACCGCAGTTCATATGCATTGATAAGCGTCTTTATTTTATTGTTAAACCTAAGTCTCTGACATTAATACCAAATAGGTTTCACTACGCTACAAATATGCCGTCCTCCACAAAGAGTAATGTGATGTAACAGACTGTTACGGTAGGTTATTATATATGGAACTCATCTGAACGTATTTTTATTGGTCAACATAAGCGGTCCTGAAAGTAACCTCCTTCCCACACCCGCACACACACACACACGCACACACACACACGCACACACACACACACACCCACACACACACACACTTATCTTGTACCATATTGTAGCACAACTCTATCATATAAATCTGAAGCTAGAAAAGAGGAGAAACCTGCAAACCAATACAGATACACTGTAACCGAATGCAGTTGGACGTGGCACCAGCACCACGTCTGGTTCGCAGGCTGGAACGAACATGGGCGAGTTAAAAGACAAGAGAGAATGAAAAGTGAAAACGACAAAACGAACAGCTTTTGTAACACAATCTAAAAACAGGCGCCACAGGCGCAGAACCATTGCTATAGAAACCCCAGCTTTAATCTATAACAATATATTCCGCTGCTGTTGCTGCTGTTGTTTTGCGTAGACGTAAGATGACGATTACAGAAAGTGAGCGTGAGGACCTGCAACTTAAGTCTAACATAAAGAAAAAGTGGCCATGAAATGCAAAGAACGCTGGTAACTCATTTGAAACCACACCATTTAATTCTAAAAATAATACAAGCAGGAAGACAGTCAAAAAATTACGCACGGCTGAAGCAAGCGCTTACGCATCACGCCGACGTACGTTTTTGAAGTGAATCGCGGTGCATTACGACGTGGTATGTTTTGGGGCGCGCTTTGCTGTCCATAGCTGCCCCAATAAGGGGAGACCAATGTCAAACACGAGGCATCCTTGGCCTCTAAAAGCAATTACAATCTGGTTTCAGATGCAAAGGCAGTGCACTCTTTTGGGAAAGAAAAAGAAAGAATGAAAAAAAAAAAGAAAGAAAGAATAAGAAGAAGATTACCTTCAATAATGGTATGGGATGCAGTCAATCTAAATTTTGAACAAACAATTAAAAAAAACAAACAATTTCTTTGCCGTCTTCTAATAGCAATCTCCCTGCCTGTACACCACATATTTGAGTGATAAGTGTGTGTTTGTTGTGTGTGTGAGAGAGTTGGTGAAACATGTAAGCGTGTATGTTGGTACAGATCGCCATGCTTTGAGCCTGATTGATGATTTGAGGAGAAAAGCGCGTATACAGCATCCATTGTTGTTGTTGTTGTTGCTTCTTCTTAAGAAAAAGAAGTAGAAGTTTAATGGAAGAAGAAGCACACTAACACACGCACGCACACACACATATTAACGCGCGCGTGCACGCATACAAATACACACACAGGCACACACACGCACGCACACATACACACACCCAGCTAACTTGACTGAATTACACTGCAATTGAAAGAACAAGCCAACAATGAACATTGTAATAAATAACGCTTGCCAGATTACTGCAGGCCATGTTAATGTAATGTAAAACATTTCTATACCATATATAGTTAAAACTTGGAGAGGCACGATGTTGCGTATCATCGGTGGACTATGTAATTACAACATAAAATTACAGCCAAGTTTAGAAACAGGCTTAGATTTCGATGAATGCTTAGTGTCAGCTGTACACTTTTAACCCCCTTTCCTTTTCTTTAATTTCATTTTAAAAATTTTAAAGCTGAAAAGAGGCTTAAAAGAACTCGAAATATTTGTATTGTAACAAATCCACACAATTCTTCTGTTCTCTCTCTCTCTCTTTTTTTTTTATTTTTTTTTATTTTTTAAGGAGGAAGAGGAGATGACAAAGTGACGTACAAAGTGACAAGAGGTGACAATCGTCAGGTTAAACATTTTCAAATAAAAAATATTATTACTCAACCGTGACTAAGAGCCATCGGCCACAGTCATCGGCATTATTGTTTTGTGTTTTTGTTTTTCCCTCAATAATAGTAGTCTACATTACTGGCCAAATTCCTAAACCTTGACTGCTTCTGGTCGACATGATAATCTTTTGTTAAAACACAAGGAAAGCTCGGGAGTACCGACATGGCTGCTGTGTGAGTCACAGTGAACCTAAATAGAAAGGGGTTAGTAAGGATACGAAAGGGAGAGCCTTAAGAAAGCTAAAACGGATTGGCCTTTTATAATACAAAATGCAGCTGAAGGCGACTGAAATTGACATCCACCCCCATTTCCCTACCCCCCCCCCTCACCCACTATTTTTATTTATTTCGAGAAAGCTAACAATGAAAATGTCGGCCTGCACTTAAGAAGCAACAATGGGGCTTGGAACCAGGCTGACGCAAACAGCAAAAGTCAGAGGATGGGGGAAGGGGCGTAACTAGGATGCACGCGCTCTAATCATTGATATATAAACCCGCTTTCTTCTCAAGTTACCATTACTCCCATACGCTCATGTGTTCGGGGACGTTAAACCTAAAAAAAGTTACCATTCAGAGCAAAACTAGCCACGCCGACAGAACGAACAGCAGACAGATTGCTGCGTCCTCGTCACTTCTACAACCGAACAGCTGATTTACTTTCACGACTTCGACTTTTCCCCATTCATCACTGAATTATCAACTCATCCTGGGTAGACTCTCGGTCGGAGGCTTCGACGTGTAGCAGTCTGGAAGACGGGCGTACATGTAACTGCGGATTTTTTGTTTTGCGCACACATCATCGATCAGCGCAGATTTCCTGTCTTGTTTTCCTCGCGTCTTGAACCCGTGATAAGGTGTGACAGGCAGCGAAGATTGGTTTCACATGCCAGGAAGATTGGTTTCCATTGACTTCATTATCATTTTGTGAGTGTGCGCTATTTGGACACTAGCCATACCTGCGTATCGCTGCTTCGCTCAGAAAACGAACAGTTTATGCATTAAGGCCGCATTCGTTTATTTGAGTCTTTATCCATGTGTATTCGCGGGACTAACAACAGTGTTGCGTCATTAAGTGACTTATTCCCTTCAGCGTTAGTTTAAAAATAAAAGCGCGTCTTTGATAAAACTGTTTTGTGTGTATGTCACTCGGTCCCAACCATCCGTTCGTCTTCCTCCAAACAGAAGACAGCCAGCAAATGGAGCACACAGTCGTCTCGAGATCCTCTCGATCCCAGTTCTGGTTCCTCATCGCAATCGTCTTAGCGTCACTCTTGCTGACGTCCTCTGGGGAGGGAGCGGAGGCGGCTTCTGTAGCAATATGCCGGCAAGAGATCCTGGCATCGCTGTGCTTGACGTGCCCGCTGACCAGGCAGACGTGTGTGCTGGACTTGAATCAATGCTCCTGGTCCTGCTTGCCGGGCACCACACCCACCGTATCAGTCGGTTCGGACTAGCGCTGTCCAAACCCGGACGCGACGATTCAACATAGATTAAACACCGTCCTGTTCACACATCTAATCAATGTGAACAATGTACCCACTCACTCTCCGTCAATGTGAACAGTTGTGTCCTTCCACTATCCTTCAATGAGAACATTGCGTCCTGCCACTCTCTTTCAACGTAAACATTATATCCTGTCCCTATCTTGTCAGTGAGAAAACCGTATCCAGTCACTAACTCGTCAATGTGAACGCTGTTACGCACGTGCGTCTAATAATGTGCTCATGCTCAACCAACATAGCAGTTGTTGCTGCTGTTTCTATGGCCGGAGACCCAGAGAATAATTCTACCGATTAGTTTTTGTTGTGGTTCAAGGCATGCCAAAGTTCAGATCACTTTAAAACATAAAATGTACAGTTAATGTGCTTGGAAATCCTGCCGACGAATCAGGGTGACATATTTTATCTTAATAAGATATGACGATGACAGTGCATTATTAGGTAGGTTTACGTCAGACACTTCCTTGTCATTAAATGAATGCGTTCAAAATACAAAAGAACGAATGCATTTGACTATGAACTGAAACTGCTGCAGCCAGGAAATAGGAAGAAACATCTTCTATATTTAATGTGCTCATAATTTTATTTTATGTAACTCATAAAAAAGCATAGCAAAAGTGTGTCTCCGACTTATTATCACCAATTAGACGGTTCGTGTTATTGTTTAATGAAAAAAAACTTGAAATCCACTATGTTCAAATTCATGTCAATTAAATGTTCATCGTTTTGCATTCATACACACGATTCTACTAGTGACTGGACTGATAGTTTATTGCGATGTTACTGCTTGTACTGAAGATTCTACTAGTGACTGGACTGATAGTTTATTGCGATGTTATTGCTTATCTATCTCAAATCAACGACTGTCTCTAGTGCCGCTCCTGTTATCCAGGAGCACTCAGAAAGTGATTTTGTACACTTTCCTATCACTATCAGATTCATTATGTTTCACATGCTCCATCGTTGACCATTGAGAATAGTTATTATGTTTTTTTTTTTTTTTTTTACTTATAGTTGCAGTTTTCACCCATCCCTCTCTCCTTTTAAATTAATAGCTGACTGTACTATTGTTAGATTTGTTTCACAGTGTATTGTCTGTAGTTGCTGATACATTTTCGCACAATGATTTATTGCTATGGCGAAGGTTCAGACATTAGACATATTTCTTGTGAAAGTAAAATAAGAAAAACACCCCTTTCCGCCACCCTTGTGTGTGTGTACATATATGTTGTGTGTTTGTGTGGGTGGGTGCGTATGTATGTGTGTGTGTTTGTGTGTGTTGGTGTGTGTATGTGTGTGTGTTTGGGTGTGTGTGTGTGTGGGGGGGGGGGGGGGGTGTGTGTGTGTGTGTGAGAGAGAGAATTGTCAATTTGACAATTTTATCTTTTAATGTTTTTAGCAACACATGGTTTAAAAACAATTTATAAATAATTTTGAAAACGTTTCAACATTTAAAATGATTAGCTAATGTTAATTTTAAAAAAATCTATATTATAAATGTACTATCTATGCATGCAACTTATGGCTAAACATGATCCTAAAAATATTATAAAAGCGTTATTACATTATTTTCAGTGAGGAAGAAAGAGAAAGGGAGAGAGAGAGAGAGAGAGAGAGAGAGAGAGAGAGAGAGAGAGAGAGAGAGAGAGAGAGAGAGAGAGAGAGAGAGATTCTTCCCTTGTTGTGGTTTTTTTTTCGTTCCGTTTTTGTTTTATTTATTTATTTATTTATTTATTTTATATTTCATTTATAATTTTATTTTACTTGGTAGTTGTAAAGTTGTTGTTGTAGTTGTAACGTGTAAACACCGGAGTTTCTAATTGTTAAACCAAAGAAGAAATCCATGATTGTAGCCGATTTGTGTTTTCAAACGGATCCAATATCTCCTTAATTAATATGTGTGAATAAATGAATAAAGTGTCGATATTTTAATCTATATCTCGGCGTGTTTGAATGTAATTATACAGAAACAGTTTTTTGTATTCTCTTCTCTATACATCAACATCTTCTTCTTCTTCGTTTTTCTTAAAACATATCTCTCTCTCTCTCTCCTCTCTCCCTCCTTCCCCTCTTTCTCAACTTCTGTTCTAAATCAGTGTGTATTTGGGTGTGTACATCTTGTCGTTTGTTTTAAAAGCATTTCTTCTCTCTCTCTCTCTCCTTTTAACCCCATCCTCCACTCCCTTCTCCCTACCATTCCCCCCTCCACCCTTCACCTTCTTTGTCTTGACCTCTTTCCCAAATCGTTCAAAATCTATTTTCATTTTAAATTTACGTACAACGATCCATCTACTTGTCTTGACAAAAGGAAAATCATTCCATGAGATGCAACATCAGAGGAGCAATGATAGCATGCAAAACGAAGCAAGCAAGCAAAGCCATTTTATCTATCTATCTATCTATCTATCTATCTATCTATCTATCTATCTATCTATCTATCTATCTATCTGTCGGTCGGTCGGTCGGTCGGTCGGTCGGTCGGTCGGTCGGTCGGTCGGTCGGTCGGTCGGTCGGTCGGTCGGTCGGTCGGTCCGTCCGTCCGTCCGTCCGTCCGTCCGTCCGTCCGTCCATCCATCCATCCATCCATCCATCCATCCATCCATCCATCCATCCATCTATCTATCTATCTATCTATCTATCTATCTATCTATCTATTTACATATATAATTTTTCTTTTTTCTTTTTTGTGTATGGAGAAAATTAAAATTCTATATTACTATCTTGACGGCATTTCTTTTAGGACTTTCCCGTGTTTCATTAATCTGTATGACCTTTGCTACTCAACGACATTAAGAAATTTAAAAATTCACAACTGAAGCTTCGCTTCATCGTGTTATAAATAAGCCGGTTTAAAAAAAAATCTGGTTAATGTCAGTTAAAAAAAAAAAATAACGCTCACAATCGACTTGCTCTGTTTTGTCACTACGCCGGCGGAATATAACTGATCAAAAGCCTCCAAAATGTCATATTCCACTCCCCTTGTGTCAGTCTCTCCATTTGCACAAATCACCAGGCATCCGCAAAGCTATCACTTTTTCAGCACAACCACTCCCCGGCCCTATTAAATCTACTATGAACAGAAGATAAGTACAGTGTGGAGGGAAGTTGGGATGAATGTACACACATTTCAAGATGTTAATATTCTCTATAAACCACCTGCATTTAGAGAAGTGAAGGCGACGAAGACAATATTCAAGCGTGATCATATTACAGACATCGCCACACTCACGTCATGTAATACTCTCATTCTCTCCTCTTTCTTTCTGTCAGTATATCGCGCATGCGCACTGCAACAAATGGATAGTTTTCAAATAGTAGTAACGTTATAAAAGTTTCATTCAGTTTCACGTGCAGTTCATGCACGTCTCTCTGTTACTTGAAACGCGCATGATGGTGCGTGTGAAATGCGCACGATATTATGTGTGAAGCGCGCGCGATAGATCTGTTCGTTTTATTTTGCAAAGTATGCAATAATAGAGTGTATTTACCTTTGATTTGAGTTTGCATTGTTGTTAGAAGAAGCTTTGTATAACGTTGATAATTTTCGTTAGTCGATATTATTGGAGAATTCTCTAGATCTGCTTGTTTACTATCGATCGAAGTTTCGGGATATTTGAGAACATTCTTGGACAGAAAGAATGTTGTATGACGTAAGTCAGTGATGACGAAGTCTTATTTGATTGGTTGTAGTGCGTCATTCTGCCGTGTTCTAAATTGTTCGGGAGTATGAAGAGACTATATAAGTGCCGCACTGTTTCAAAAGAAGTGGTGGTTCACCCGTCCCCTATACGCTTAATGTGTCCGGGGACGTAAATTTTACTTTTAAAAAAAATTAAAAAATAAAAAAGAAGGTTGTTGTTGATAGTGAGTTGGAAAGTAAAAAGTGGAGAGTGAAAAGGCGATTGTATGCAGTTGTTGATGTGTGCTGAATAAAAGTGGAAAACTTCATACGAAGACTTTGACTTGTTGCTGAGTGAACAGGCTGCGTGGATAAACGAATCAGAGTTACACCTATCAGGATTTCAAGCATCGGGGCTGAATCAAATACTGATAGAAAAACACCAACATCGAATGGGTGTAACACTCTCTTTCTCTCTCTGTCTCTGTCTCTCTCTATTTCCCCCCCCCCCCCCCACACACACACACACAAGTATTTTTTACAGTTTAACAAGGAGGAGAAAAAGGTAAAGGTAAAGGTGGAAACCCCTACATCAATACATGTAACAGGTATGGAGTGAAGTTTTATCTAGAAATGTTACCCCATCAATGTACATTAATAACTGTAGTTAGTAATTGTTTATAGGGTCCTGAGGACTGCAAAGAGCCGAATCAGGACTACAACTTAGTCGAAAGAGGACTCACCCCCGATACGTATAGACCCAATACGCATTCATTATCTATTTATCCCGATCAGTATAAATATCTGCTGAAACAACCCTAATGGTAATACTGAATGCTCTCCAAAAGCCGGTCACTTTACAATAAAGGAATCATATGCAGGTGACTCTGAGCCTGTACTGTAATTTATATAACCCCCTGTTTTTCAAAAACAAAATAGAATATAAACAGCATTATAAAATATTAACAAAACACATATATTTAATATATCTATATACATAAAATGCCGAACTTGCTAAAAAAATAATACAATTTAAAAAAAAAGCCCCAGTGACCATGTTGGTGCCACAAGGACTTTCGAGTTACGGGATAGGATAGTAGAAAGGATAGGATAGGATAGGATAGTGACCATTTGGCAGAAAGCGTCCAATACCCCCATCCTGACCCAACAGACCCCATACACAAATGAGGAGTTTTGGGAGAGCTTTCAAGAAAAAAAGTAGGTGACTGGTCGAGAGAAGAAGATAGAAGATAGTGATTGATAGAACAGATTACTTAGTTAGATATTCATTGCTTACAGGGTCCAGCGGACTGCAAAGAGCCGAATCATGGCCACAAAATCAAGACCACAACTTCGCTGAAAGAGGACTCACCCCTGATCCGCACAAAAGATCTGCCGTAACAACCCTAGTGGTAACTCTAAAGGCACTCCACCAGCCGGTCACTTTACAATAAAGACATCCCACGCAGCGGACGCTGAGGCTATGCTCTAATTTATCGAACCCCCGTTTACAAAAACTAAATAGAATACAAACATCATTATACAATATCAACAAAATACATACATATAAAATGCCTACATTGCCAAATAGTAACATCATTATGAAGCCCTAATGACCATTTGGCAAAAAGCGTCCAGTATTCCCAAGCTGATCCAACAGACCTCACACACAAATGAGGAGTTTTGTCCCAGAAGAGTTTTCAAGAAAAAATGTAGGTGACTGGTCTAGCGAAGAAGATAGTATAGTAGATTGATAGAACAGAGTAGGAATGAGAAAGAACAAATGAGAAAGACAGCGAAAGGGGGAATTTAAAGCACTAAATTTCCAGAAAGTGGGGATACTATTTATACTGAAACCCCCGGCACTCCCATTGGGGGTTATTAGGAACGAGAAATAGCAACTAATGATGGAAAAAGTGGTAATTTAAAGCACTAAATTTTCACAAAGTGGGGACTATTCATACAGAAAACCTCGTCAACCCAACAGGGGAACATTAGTAACTACGATATTCATTCGACAGTATGGATATGAATTTATTCACACAACACACAGGCACACACACAATGAACTACACACACACACACACACACCCCCCCCCACACACACATACTTGCAATTCATCAGAACTGGGTTTATTTAAGAATGTAGGAATCGGAAAGTGATTTTTTTGACGGAAAGAACGCAAACTTCTTCTAGAAATGTAAGAATCTAAGTCAAAATTGGCTCTTTCCGTCTAAAACGTTGACCTAGATCGTCTCCTATAGGCGACGAAATAGGTCGAATTTTCTTCAAACTCCGAAAATTGACTGTATTTTCTCCGTCCCGGATAGAGCACTCCTGTGTACTTAAAACACTCTCATGCACTACAACTGCACTCCCCTGCACTAAAAGAGCACTCCCGCGCACTTAGAAAAAAGTGGGTTCCTGGAAAAAAGTGGGTTCCAAGCAAATAAACCCATTTGTTACTAAGAAAGACAAGGTCTGCTACCCATTTGTGCGCTTTTTTGCGTTCACCCACCCACCCACCCACACACACACGCACACACAGAGTTGTAAATGATCAGAACTGGGCTTATTTTAGAATGTAGGAATCGAAAAGTGTTTTTTTTTTACGGAAAGAGCGCACAATTCATCTAAAAATGTAAGAATCTGATGCAAAATTAGCTCTTTCCGTCTAAAATGTTGACCTAGTTCGTCTCCTATAGGGAACGAATTAAGTCGAACTTTCTTCAAAACTTTTCCGGAATGTGACTGGATTTATGCTCTGTGTGTTCGGGCATTAAATAGAATAGACCCAACGTTTCCCGGCGTGTCGTAAGAGGCGACTAACAGGGGTGATGTTAGCACGGCATCACTGGGCGAAAGTCTTCTACACAGAAGTCACCGGCCAGGGTAGAGGAACCTCACGTTACTACAGGTTCAACGACCACGTGCTCAGGGCCAAGGCGAGCCACACTGCATTCGTGGATTTCGGCTGTGGCCAACAGCCTGGAGAGGATTGGGCACCGCCAGGTCTTTTTTGCCCATGACACACTACATGATGAAGCTATCCACTAATTCCATACCGGATCGGTCGTCGCCCGGCACAAGGACCGCGCCTTCCGTTGGCCACCAGGACGGAGGTGATAAGTATGCTACTGATGGACAAATTAGCAAGATCCGCACAATAAACAACATCGTCATAGGAACCTGGAATGTCAGGACCATAACTGCGGAAGGAAAATTAGAAGAACTGGCCCACGAGCTGGACCACTATCGATGGAACGTTCTATAGGTATCAGTGAACTGCGCTGGAAAGGCCTAGGTGAAACAACGACCGACAAAGGCCACAAGCTCTATTTCAGCGGTAGAGATGACAGGCACGAACACGGCGTTGGATTCTTGGTCCACAAGAACATTCTAGCCACTGTCATGGGTTGCCGCCCAGTCTCCAGTAGACTCATTACTATCCGTCTGAGAGCAGCCCCTTTCAACATCACCATCATCCAGGCCTATGCCCCAACATCAGACTATGACGACAGCGAAGTGGAGGATTTTTATGAAAATCTACAGTCTGTCCTTGACCAAGTGCCGAAGAAGGACATAGTCATAGTGCAAGGCGACTGGAATGCCAAGGTTGGCCAAGATGCGCACCACAACTGGGGAGACACATGTGGACCCCACTGCAACAACGAGACAAATGACAGGGGTCTGAGACTCTTGGAGTTTGCCAGATACAACAATCTGGTACTGGCAAACACGCTTGGTCTCCACAAAAACTCCAGACGATGGACATGGCATAGTCCCTGCGGGGAGCATCACAACCAGATCGACTACATCATGGTCAAGAAACGCTTCAGATCAAGCATCAACATTGGCAGGACACGCACTTTTCCTGGAGCAGATATCGGAAGTGACCTCGATCTCGTGATGATGTCTTTCCGGCTCCACTTGAAGAGAGTAAATACAGCAAAGTGCACTTGACTGAAGTTCGACCTGGACAAGCTGCAAGACCCGGACGTGGCAGAACTATTTCAAGCCACAATTGGAGGGAAATTTGCACCACTGCTCATTTTGGGGGCTGGTGAAGTAGATGTCAACACCATGACCACCACCTTCAACTCAGCTGTGACAGATGCCGCCACTGAGATAATTGGCAAGCACCGACCAAAGAAGAAGCCGTGGATCACACCTGAACTTTTGGATCTGTGTGATAAACGAAGAGAGATAAAAAAAAGAAAAAGAACACCTCACAGGGAGCTGATGTCTACCGAAAAATCAACTATGACATCCGAAAAGGCATGCGCACAGCAAAGGAGAAATGGATAGAAGATCAATGCCATGAAATAGAGAACAGTCTGAACAAGAACAACAGCAAGAAGGCCTACCAGACTGTGAAGCGGCTGACAAGTGTTAAACAGCCCAAAGTCTCCACGATCCAAAGCAAGTCTGGCTTATGCCTTAGAGAAGAACAAGAAGTCTTGGACAGATGGGCAGAGTACTGCTCTAACCTTTACAACCATACACCAAATGGAGACCCATCAGTTCTAGCATGTCCCGAGAACAGAGAAGAAGAAGAAATCCTCCCAATTCTCCGGGAAAAGTTGAGGCAGCAGTGCAATCGCTGCAGAAAGGGAAGTCAGCGGGAGTGGACAACATACCCGCGGAACTGCTACAAGCAGGAGGAGAAGCGATGATTGATGCCCTCACCATTAACTGTAACAAGATCTGGCAGAGTGGGGAGTGGTCTACACATGGACCCAGTCGCTTGTCATCACTCTTCCCAAAAAAGGTAACCTTCAGGAGTGTGAAAATTACCGCACCATCAGCCTCATCAGCCATCCCAGCAAGGTCCTCCTGAAAATAATACTCAAAAGGTTGAAACCCCAAGCTGAACAAATCATAGCTGAAGAACAAGTAGGATTCAGGGCAGGGCGAAGTACCACTGAACAGATTTTCAACCTCAGAATAACCTGTGAGAAATACCTACAGCACCAACAACATCTATATCATGTGTTCATAAACTTCAAGAAGGCGTTTGACCGAGTCTGGCATGCAGCTCTATGGGCAACAATGAAAGTGTACAACATCAGTCCTAAAATTATTGAAGTCACCAAAAGCCTGTATGACAAGGCTACCAGTGCAGTCCTCCATAACAGCGTCATCGGGAACTGGTTCAGAACAACAATCGGTGTGCGTCAAGGATGCCTACTCTCTCCAACACTCTTCAGCATCTTCCTAGAGCGCATCATTTCAGATGCTCTTGCAGATCACGAAGGCACAGTCAGCATAGGGGGTAGAGCAATATCCAATCTTCGTTTTGCGGATGACATTGATGGATTGGCTGGAGAGGAACAAGAACTTGAACAGCTGGTACAGAGGCTTGACATCACCTCCAGAGCTTATGGAATGGAAATAAGTGCAGAGAAGACCAAAATGATGACCAACAACACCAATGGCATCAACACGGACATCAAAGTCCAAGGCCAATCCCTCAACCCAGTGCATAGCTTCAAATATTTGGGAGCCATTGTGTCAGACAATGGGTCCCGACAGGAAGTCCTCTCCAGGATCGCACAAACAAATGCTGCCCTGACAAGTTTGAAGCCCATTTGGAAAGACAGGACCATCAGTCTACATTCCAAAGTAAGACTACTGCGCTCCCTTGTCATCTCCATCTTCCTATATGCTTGCGAAGCATGGACCCTCACAGCAGATCTACAACGAAGAATACAAAGCATGGAGATGAGGTGCTACTGAAGACTTCTGGGTATTTCCTATACCCAACACATCACCAACGACTAAGTCCGACAGACCATCACACAAGCCATTGGACAACACGATGACCTGCTGACAGTGGTGAAGAAACGGAAACTCTGATGGTATGGCCACGTCACCAGATTATCAGGCCTTGCAAAGACCATTCTGCAAGGCACAGTGCAAGGAGGTAGAAGAAGAGGGAGACCAAAAAAGAGGTGGGAGGACAACATTCGAGAATGGACTGGTTTGATACTGAGCGAAGCCATCAGGGCTGCTGAAGACAGAGAAAGATGGAGTATGCTGGTTAAACGATCATCTGTGGTGCCCCTACGACCTCCGGGTTACGGGACAGGATAGGATAGGACTGGATTTTCTCCGTCCCGGATAAAGCACTCCCTTGTACTTAAAACACTCTCATGCACTACAACTGCACTCCCGTGCACTTACAACAAAGTCGGGTTTTGGAAAAAAGTGGTGTCCAAGCAAATAACCACATTTCTTACCAAGAAAGACAAGCTCTGGTAACCATTTGTGCACCATCATGAATTCACGTGCACACACACACACCCCCACACAAACACCTTGTTATTGTTGTCTTCTCCTCTAGTCGAAGATTTTACTTCCTAACATTATTAAAAATTTAAAAATGTACGCTTACATCATCACTAGTTAAAACCATTTTCTAAAAATTATCGTTGTTGATATCCATCCACAATTATTAATCTTTATTTAATTTGTAATGTTTCAAGAGATGTGTTCTAAATGATGTAAATTTATATGCTGGAGTGCAGAGATCTTCAGGTAAGTTCTTCACAAAGTGGCACTGGAATGAACTATATTAGTTTTGAAGAGATCAATTCTTGGAATTGGAATATTTAATTTTGTGCATGGTCTGGCAGTTCTTTTGGGAAAAAAAAATAAGAATGATAGGAATGAAGGTGCTTTGCCAGAAAGGACCGTGTGCACGAAAAAATCCTTTATTAAATTTTAGCCTGTCAGCAAGATGTAGAATATTGATCCGTTTAGAGTCATCCGGAGAGATTTTTTGTTTACGAATAACTTGAGAGATAGAGAGAGAGAGAGAGAGAGAGAGAGAGAGAGAGAGAGAGAGAGAGAGAGAGAGAGAGAGAGAGAGAGAGAGAGAGAGAGAGAGAGAGAGAGAGAGAGAGAGAGAGAGAGAGAGAGGAGAGAGAGAGAGAGAGAGAGAGAGAGAGAGAGAGAGAGAGGCAGACAGAAGGTAGAAAGTCAGACAGAAAGATCGAGAATGTTGGTTATATAGGGAGGAAACAACAAATGAAACACACAACACAAATATCTGCAACGTAAATGTATAGTTATAGTCATTGTTTACATGGTCCAGCGGACTGCAAAGAGGCGAATCAGGACCACATAAATTTATAGGAAAAAATTATCGGCATCAATACTTATACAAAAATACAGTAAATTTCATTGAAAAATATCTGCATCAATACAACCTTTTATCTTCATAAATACAACCTACAGAGAGTCACCAGAGAGCACACTATCATTATAATGATTATTATCTCCACCAAAAAACGGTGCATTGAGATGCAAACCAATGAATAATACTGAGAGAAACTACAAGAATCAAAGCCCAAAAGGTTAATTAGTTATTCATTGCATAATCTTTTCTCTGCTAAATAACGTTTAATCCTTGTCAAAAAACAACATAAATAAACAAATAAATAAATTAATTCATTGATGAATGAATTAATTAATACAAAATCTGAACAAAAATTCCAGAGTAAAGGAAAGCACTAATATTATCACACCCAAAACATCGTTACCCAACAAACACATTGCGCAAATGTCAATGACCACTTCAGAAAATATCGCAAAGATTAAGCTTGAAGTCAAAGGTGACACAATTATAGCTCTGAAAATAATGAAACTCCCATGGCAGGTCTTCACAACAAGACAAATATCTTGACAGAATCAAAGACAGTAGTAATGACAAATGATTAAACAAAACAACAAACACACTGGCATTTTAAAATTTAGTACTGGTGACACTGTTGTGCATAACAAAGCCCATGTAAATGAGGTACAGTGGAACCTCCGGTATACGACCGTCCAAAATCTGAGAAAAAACGGTCTTATAATAGAGGTGGTCTTATACCGGAAACAAGGGGTGGGGTTGGGGGAGGGGGTCAGGCTCGGAGGGGTGTGTAGTCATAATTTTCACACTCACCAGCATGTATTCTCTGACAAAGGAAACTGTAAAACAATTTAGCTTTGTCTTTTATTCACAACTTCAAAAATAGAAAACAGTCGAACCACTGCCAGACGCGTTCATCCAAGTCTGTCAGTGCAGAAGCTCTCAGTTTCGATGTTTCCCTTTTTGCCACTTTCTCCACTCTCCCATCGTAGTTTCACAGATTCCTTATCCTTTATGATAAGCTGAATTTGGGACTTCCCAACGTCTAAACTTCTTGCAATAGACAAACAACTCTCCCCATTTTCACTTCTTTCAATCACTTTCATTCTCTCTGCCAAACTCAAAACGTTCCTATTGCTCGACGCCATTTTGACAGCCAGTGTAGGCGCGTAATGTCCCTTATTTGCGAACCGGAAATAGCAGACAACAGCAGGTGTACACTAACATGAGAGAAAAAACGAAAGGTACAGACAGCAAATTAACTGATATCTCTTTTAAATTGCCCTAAGACGGTCGTATAAAGGGCTTAAGACACGGTCGCTGGTCGCATAAACGAGGTTGTCGTATACCAGAGGTCATTTATTATTGGAAGTGAATTCGTCAGAAGTTTTCAGGTCACATAACGGAGGGAGTCGTATACCAGAGAGCCGGATACCGGAGGTTCCACTGTAATTATATTGGTAATTCTCTATGACCTTTAGCATACCTGCTACAAATATGTTCTGAATAGCACTCTGCTGTACATGGAACAGATGGGTACAGATCTGAAAGAGAGGGGGGAAGGAATAGATAAGATAATATAAATCTTTATTTAACAAAGGTAGTAGAATAAGCAGTGGTCTGGTTCTTTTTACATCTGGCCCTCACCCTAATGTGGGACTATTCTGCTGAAACTAGAATAAGGGATATAATAAAGATTTAAGTACATCATCTGCATCACAATTAATATTACATCACCGTCAATTTTAGTTTTATTTAAATTTTTAAAAAAAGAAGAAGTTGTCTTTGATTTATAAAAATATAACAGTACAAAATATTTTCTGCATAGCACGATGCTGGATACATCATCATTGAATATCCCCTTGTTATCATCATCATCATCATACGAAAAGATTAACTATATGAACTGAAACTTATTTCTCTAATTCATTTATGCAATTAGGAAGAAATGTTTCTGTCACCCTAGATACTGTTATGAAGAACATTTCTTATCACCCTGGATGCTGCTACGAATAAACGTTCTGTCACGCTGAATGCAGTTATGAAGAAACGTTCCTGTCACCCTGGATGATGTCATACTTTGGGGCTGACTGGAGCCTCGTAGTTGACGGCCGCCTGGATTTCCCCCATGACCCTGAGACACAGCTCCTCTCTGAATGGGAGGGTGACACACTGCACAGCCACAGGCAGACCAACGCTGTCTTCGCTGCCAGCACTCTGCCAAACAAACACACACAAAATTCCTGGTTGTTTAGACCTGTAATTACACAGTACAAAGCATAGCCGAGTCAGCTGAGGCATGCACCCTACACTTGTAGGCACAGGGTAAGGCGTACACCCTAGCAGTCTCACAATCTGCATGACCCGGTCTGCTACGGCCATGTTCCTTCTTTTGCCCGAACAAAATACTGTGAAAAAAATGGCCAACTGCCAATCAAGGGTTATTGATCTAGCAGGTTTTTTTGTTGTATTTTTTAGGGGTGGGGTGTTTATTTTTTGGGTCTACACAAATGACTTTTTCATACAGTCCAGCACCTAATACGACTGCATTCATTATGATCACAAATGCTTTTACATTTGCAATTTCACAATAACGCACAGGCTCGTAAAGGCACCTCTGACAATGCCATAGGCATGCTTTGGCAATATGAGGAAGACACGCCAAAAGGATTAAGCAGATAAAATACAGTGGATTAAAGGATTCTCTAAACGTGTATTTCGCTAAAAATGCTTGGTTGAAGAGTCACCAGCCAATAGAAAACAAGCAACCCAACCTCTTTCATGAATCGTGCCAGTCGTGTGTCTGCAGTGTAGAGGGCAGGGTTGTTGACATCTGCGACATCTTGAGCCGTGACTTTAGTAACCGGCAGCACTCCAGCGGGGAAATTCACCAAATTGTACAAAGAGAGGCTGGAGCCAGCAACTGCAAGAAAATGACTGAATGATACATTTCTTCCTGTCAAACAGCCAAACGTGGGTTCTATCCTATCACGTAATTCAGAAGTCGTTGGGATACCACAGATGATCGTTTAACCAGAGTACATCATCTTTCTCTGTCCTCAGCAGCCCTCACATGGCTTCACTCAGTGTCAAGCCAGTCCACTGAATGCTGCCCTCGGCAAGATGGTCTTTGCAAGGCCTGATACTCTGGTGATGTGGCCATATCATCGGAGTTTGCGTTTCTTCACCACTGTGAGTATACCATCGTGTTGTCCAATGGCTTGTGAGATGGTCTATCGGACTTCGTCGTTGGTGATGTTCTGGGTATAGGAATTGCCCAAGTCTTCTGTAGCACCTCATCTCTATGCTATGTATTCTTCATTGTAGGTCTGCTGTGAGGGTCCATGTTTTGCAAGGAAGATGGAGATGACAAGGGAGCGCAGCAGCCTTACCTTGGAGTGTAGACTGATGGTCCTGTCTTTCCAATTGGGTTTCAGAGCAGCAGTTGTTTGTGCGATCCTGGAGAGGACTTCCTGTCGCGACCCATTGTCTGATACAATGGCTCCTAAATATTTGAAGCTATGCACCATCCTGAGTGCAACAGCGTGGGTGCAACAGCGTTACGTTTGAAACTGCTAGATTTACAGTAGAAATAACTTACCTTTACCTTTGTAACAATTCTTGCACTGAAAAACTTAACGACATCCAAAAAGACTGGTGCCTACATCATATTTTGAAGCCATACCATATCATACCATAATGTTTTCAATTTAATCTGAAAGAAACGTCTTCTACTGTGTGTTAAGAGAACATTATGCTAAAGGAAGCAAACGGATTCCAAAAAGTCTTACTGGTCATGTGGCCGATGAGCTCGGTCTTGGGAGCCGGACAAAGGAAAGCAGGGCAAATCACAGCATCCAGGCCCTGACTCTGCCATTGTCTGATAAATCTGGAGCGGTATTCCTGAAATTATATGCACATTGTTCATCCACTTTCATTGACAAATAAGCTAGGGGGAGGGTGGGAGGGGACACTGACAGTTATAACATACATATGCACACAGACATCACTGCATCAACGGTGGTCAAATACAAGAAAGCCAAGAAAAGTTAGTGAAAACAGGCATGATGTATGATGTCAAAACATATACCCATGCTTATTTCTTATATTAAAACTTCAAGAAACTGATAAAATCAATGTTGCACATTTTCAGACATTTTTTTCTGTAAGCTGCACACGTGGCACCAATTACTGACATAATAAGTAATCCTATCCTATCCTATCTTACCCTATCCCGTAACTTTGAGGTCATTGGGGCACCACACATGATCGTTTAACCAGCGTACTCCATCTTTCTCTGTCCTCAGCAACCCTTATGGCTTTGCTCAATGTCAAGCTAGTCAATTCTCGAATGTTGTCCTCCCACCACTTCCTCTACCTCCTTGCACTGTGCCTTGCAGGATGGTCTTTGCAAAGCTTGATGATCTGGTGACGTGGCCATATCATAGGAGTTTCTGTTTCTTCACCACTGTGAGCAGGTCATCGTGTTGTCCAATGGCTTGTGTGATGGTCTGTCGGACATCGTTGTTGATGTGCTGGGTATAGGAAATGCACAGAAGTCTTCTGTATTTATTTTTTGATTTATTTATTTTTTTTAATCGTTCTTATATAGCGCTTTTCCAGCTCAAGAGCTGCTCAAGGCGCTGGCCAATACAGGATCTAACTCAAGCCTCCCGAGACGCCCACCCGCAGCCTTTGGGCGCATGGTCTGACGCCCGGACAACTGAGCACAATCCTGGGCAGCCAGGGATGGGGGAGAAGGACCTAGGTGCATGCTGGGTGTTTTCTTGTCACCTGCACTCACCCGTCTAGGACATGAGCGTCAGGATCTTTAAAGTCCGTTATGATGGAATGTATGCGACACAGACTAGACCTCGGTTTATACTCTCATCCGAAGGAGTAGGAAAACAGGAGTAAAGTGTCTTTCCCAGGGACACAACACAATGGCCTGGCCAGGGCTCGAACCCAGGACCTTCCGATCCGCAAGCCGAAGCACTACCATTAAACCACAGTAGCACCTCATCTCCATGCTTTGTATTCTTCGTTGTAGATCTGCTGTGAGGGTCCATGTTTCGCAAGCATATAGGAAGATGGAGATGACAAGGGAGCGCAGCAGCCTTACCTTGGAATGTAGACTGATGGTCTTGTCTTTCCAAATGGCCTTCAATCTTGCCAGGGCAGCAGTTGTTTGTGCAATCCTGGAGGACTTCCTGTTGGGACCCATTATCTGATACAATGGCTCCTAAATATTTGAAGCTATGCACTGTGTTGAGGGATTGGCCTTGGACTTTGATGTCTGTGTTGATGCCATTGGTGTTATTGGTCATGAATTTGGTTTTCTCTGCACGTATTTCCATTCTTTTGGCTCTGGATGTAGTGTCAAGCCTCTGGACCAGCTTAAGTTCTTATTCCTCTCAAGCCAATTCATCAATGTCATCAGCAAAACGAAGGTTGGAGATTGCTCTACCCCCTATGCTTACTGTGCCTTCGTGATCTGCAAGGGCATCTGACATGATGCGCTCTAGGAAGATGTTGAAGAGTGTTAGAGAGAGTATAGGCATCCTTGACGCACACCGATTGTTGTTCTGAACCAGTTTCCGATGGCGCTGTTATGGAGGACTGCACTGGTAGCCTTGTCATACAGGCTTTTGATGACTTCAAGAAATTTAGGGCTGATGTTGTACACTCTCATTGTTGCCCACAGAACTGCATGCCACACTTGATCACACGCCTTCTTGAAGTCTACGAACACATAATATAGATGTTGTCGGTGCTGTAGGTATTTCTCACAGATTATTCTGAGGTTAAAAATCGGTTCAGTAGTACTTCACCCTGCCCTGAATCCTGCTTGTTCTTCAGCTATGATTTGTTCAGCTTGCGGTTTCAACCTTTTGAGTATTATTTTCAGGAGGACCTTGCTGGGATGGCTGATGAGCCTGAAAGTTACCTTTTTTGGGAACAGTGATGACAAGCGACTGGGTCCATGATGTAGGCCACTCCCCACTCTGCCAGATCTTGTTACAGATAATGGTGAGTGCGTCAATCATCTCATCTTCTCCTACTTTAAACAGTTCCATAGGTATGTTGTCCACTCCCGATGACTTCCCTTTCTTCAGCGATTGCACTGCTGCCTCAACTTATTCTCAGAGAATTGGGAGGATTTCTTCTTCTTCTCTGTTCTCAAAACATGCTAGAACTGATGGGTCTCCGTTTGGTGTGTGGTTGTAAAGGTCAGAGCAGTACTCTGTCCATCTATCCAAGACTTCTTGTTCTTCTCTAAGGCATATGCCATGTAAGGCATATGCCAGACTTGCTTTGGATCGTGGAGACCTTGGGCTGTTTAACACTTGTCAGCCGCTTCACAGTCTGGTAGGCCTTCTTGCTGTTGTTCTTTGTTCAGACTGTTCTCTATTTCCTGGCATTGATCTTCTATCCAGCTCTCCTTTGCTGTGTGCATGCCTTTACGGATTTCGTTGATTTTTTCGGTAGGCATCAGCTCCCTGTGAGGTGTTCTTTTTCTTTTTCATCTCTCTTCGTTTATCACACAGGTCCAAAAGTTCAGGTGCGATCCACGGCTTTTATTTGACCGGTGCTTGCCAAAGATCTCGGTGGCGGCATCTCTCACAGGTGAGCTGAAAGTGGTGGTCATAGTGATGACACCTACTTCACTAGCTCCCAAAATGAGCAGTGGTGCAAATTTCCCTCCAATTGTGGCCTGAAATAGTTCTGCCTCCTCCGGGTCTTGCAGTTTGTCCAAGTCGAACTTCAGTCTAGGCAACTTTGCTGTGTTTACTCTCTTCAAGTTGAGCCGGAAAGACATCATCACGAGATCGTAGTCACTTCCGATGTCTGCTTCTGGAAAAGTGCGTGTCCTGCCAACGTTGATGCTTGATCTGAAGCATTTCTTGACCATGATGCAGTCGATCTGGTTGTGATGCTCCCCTCCAGGACTGTGCCATGTCCATCGTCTGGATTTTTTGTGGAGACCAAGCATGTTTGCCAGTATCAGATTGTGTATCTGGCAAACTCCAAGAGTCTCATACCCTTGTCATTTGTCTTGTTGTTGCAGTTGGGTCCACATGTGTCTCTCCAGCTGTGGTACGCATCTTGGCCAACCATGGCATTCCAGTCGCCTTGCACTATGATTATGTCCTTTTTTGGCACTTGGTCAAGGACAGACTGTAGATTTTCATAGAAATCCTCCACTTCGCTGTCGTCATAGTCTGATGTTGGGGCATAGGCCTGGATGATGGTGATGTTCAAAGGGGCTGCTCTCAGACGGATGGTAATGAGTCTACTGAAGACTGGGCGACAACCCATAACAGTGGCTAGAATGTCTTTGTGGACCAAGAATCTAACGCTGTGTTCGTGCCTGACGTCTCTCCCGCTGAAACAAAGCTTGTGGCCGTTGTCAGTCGTTGTTTCACCTAAGCCTTTCCAGTGCAGTTCGCCGATACTTAAAATGTTCCATCGATAGTGGCCCAGCTCGTGGGTCAGTTCTTTTCATTTTCCATCTGCAGTTAGGGTCCTGACATTCCAGGTTCCTATGACTATGTTGTTTCTTGTGCAGATCTTGCTAAGCTGTCCATCAGTTGTCCAAAAGTAGCACACTTATCACCTCCGTCCTGGTGGCCAACAGAAGGCGCGGTCTTTGGTGACCCAGGCGACGACCGATCCGGAATGGAGTGAATGGTGGTTTTCATCATTTCACTACTGTTTGTGGTGCTTCTTTTCTTTCTTCCCCTCTTCTTATTTTTCGGTCATTATATTTCTGAGCGCACTGAGCATGCTACCATAGGAATGGAGAGACCGGCTATACAAAGTGATCAACCTCAACATCACAAAATAGTTTCTGAATATAATGTTTATATCGGTCGACAGTTAAAAAAAAAAAATTCACCTGTAGTTGGTGTGCTTGCTGAAACCAGGAGTATGTGCATCTAAAACCAGCAAAGAATAATTATTAATAACATACACACAAAATAGTTATTCATAATAGTTCATACATACTTTCAGTGCATACATTTACATTTTTAATGTTTTGAGGGTGAAAAATGTTTCTTAAAAAGACAATACCAAATAATATTTTTATTAAAAATATGTTTTATTGCTATGATGAATGAAATGCTTAGGAAAATTACATGCTCAACAGACCCATTGAGTTATTGCCAAGTTGAGGAAGGGGCATTTAGAAAGCCTTCACGGCCTGTTTGGTCCCCCATACTACTACTACTACTACTACACTACACTTCACTACACTACACTACACTACACTACACTACACTACACTACACTACACTACACTACACTACACTACTACTACTAGAATTCATGTATACACCATCATATAATATCATTATAACAAGAAAATGTTTGAAAAAAGTCAACCTTAATGCTTTGGCATAATTTATCATGCATTCTGAATGGCTACCTTCGGACGTTTTCTAATTTTAGTTTTGGGTTCAAATAAAGAGAACATGTCACCCCAAAATTAACAGCAATTCGAAAATTTAATAAAAACGAAACAGACAAGAAAAAGCAACAAACCAAACTAAAACTTACCCATCTTTCTTAATATTTCTAAGAGCCGCTGCAAGAGTTGGTTCCTGGTTAAGAAAAAAACAAGAAATAAATATAAAAGCTTATATTATAAAGAAACACAGTCAAAATGTCAGAATTCATAATAGTACTGAGGGAGAATAAACATAATTGCTAGCTTAATAAATTAGAGTGCTAGGAATAACTAATAATTATTTATGTTTAAATATTTGGGGAGAGTGAAAGGGTGGGGGAGGTAGGGTGGGGGGGGGACAACTTCAAACTTATGATATTTAAAACAAAATATTATCACTTTCACGTCTTCAAGCAAATTAAAGCACAAAAAAAAGAAGAAATAAATTATACAACATGTATATGAGTTAAGGCAGGATTGTCGGCTGTGAGCTTCCCTCTCTGGGCTCCATCTACTCGACCCGTTCTCTCAAAAGAGCCGACAAGATCATCTCTGACCCTTCCCACCCCCTGTTCGAACTTCTCCCCTCTGGCCGCCGCTTTCGATCCTTCAGATCCCACACTTCCTGCTTTAAAGATTCATTTTACCCTCAAACTGCAAGATCTCTAAATGCCGCATTCTCCTCCCACCTCTGATCCCCCTGCTGTGAGCACGCCTTGCTCCTCCCTACATACATTTAGATACTACAGCGGCTGTTATAATCCAGAATGTGTTTGTGATCACTTTAGACTAGTCATTTGTGTTTTACTATATCTATCTGTTTATGTATTTTAGTATGCTTTGGAGTACCATGTAATAATGATGCTCTCAATGTGAGAGGAAGTGTGTATTTGTGTGTGTGTGAATTATTAGTACAGGTGATGACTGTGTGCAAGCCTTTGGGTATGTTTGTGCAAGTGTGTGTGGTTGTGCATGCATGTGTGTATTTGTGTGTGTGTGTATGTGTGTGTGTGTGTGTGTGTGAGAGAGAGAGAGAGAGAGAGAGAGAGAGAGAGAAAGAGAGAGAGAGAGAGAGAGAGAGAGAGAGAGAGAGAGAGAGAGAGAGAGAGAGAGAGAGAGAGAGAGAGAGAGAGAGAGAGAGAGAGAGAGAGAGAGAGAGAGAGAAAGATGTTAAATATAAAACATACTGCCATTGTCCAACACCAAATAATATTCCGATTGTTGTATCTATTACACGCCAATTGGCGAAATAAATTCCTGTTATCCTGTTGTTCTCTTAAGCCCTTAGGTTGCATGATTGTGGTGCTCGTACAGAATGTGCCCAGTTACTGTACTGTGGTTATCTCTAGTTTTATGACTGAATTTATGTACCAAAATATTTGTGACAATGCCGTGGTTCCAGTGGTGGTTTTATTTGTGAAAATTACCCGGATTTAGTGTCGAAATCTGTTTCCTAAAGTTCTGTACTTTTCAAAAAAACTAATTAGTCCACCACCATTGTTTTCCTTTTCCCTAGTATATCTTCTAGCTGTGTTTACTGACTAGTACTCACAAAACTACATTTCTGATGGCTTGGCTCTGGTGTATGACTTTGTGAAAACTTGTTATCCTGCGCTGCTGCCTACTACTACTGGATGTGTGTGAAAACAATGTCATGGATCATAGATCAAAATTGAGTGTTTAATGGTGCAGAGGAAACCTGGATGGATTTCAAATATAAGTTTTGAACTAATTACATGATCGCCAGCTTGCAAATAAACATTGGTACAATGAATCAAGGAACTCTGAAGGCTTCTCATGTTGCGATGTACTAAAGCATGCATTTAACTTTTAATTATCTTTGTCTGTTTATCGATGGGCATCAAAGCTGGGAATTGTAGCCAAACCCACTACAAAGAGGGTATGCCAAGTTGGTCATTTGCACTGGCCATAGTTGTCTCAGAGGCAGGCAATGTCAACTTTTTCTTCATCTTATCAGTTCTGGAGTTCAACAGACCAATTGTTCTTTCTTTCAGACACTGTCTGTCAGAGACTTAGGTCTTCATATTGACTCAAATTTTGACAGTCATCTCACATAACATCAGTCTTGAAAACTTGCTGTTGTCATCTTCGCTCACTTGGAAGACTGTGCCCAATTCTTACTCGGTCAGCAACAAATGCCATTGCAGTTTCTCTCATACTCTCAATGCTAGATTACTGCACAAGTACTATCCCTGCTCTCAAAATCAATCGCCTTCAGAAGATGCAGAATACAGCTGCATACATTGTTACTAGAGCCAACAAAAGGGTACCTATTACTCCGGTTTTACACTCCCTGCACTGGCTTCTTGTTGCAAAGAGAATTGACTATAAAATCCTCTCTCTTACATATCAGTGTGTAAACAAAACAACTCCTGAACATCTTCAAGAATTAATTAACATTTATGCTCCTTCTCGCACTCTCCGCTCATCGTCAACACCATGGCTTGTAGAGCCTGGCAAAAGGGAGGGCACTGAAAAGAAGCGATCTGGGGCCAGGTCATTCAGAAATGCTGCACCTACCTTTTAGAAAATGATACCAGAGGATATTAAGTCGGCAACAGATATCCATTATTTTTGTCGGAAGCTCAAGCTCTACCTCTTTTCATGAAAGTAACTGGCAAAGTTTTCCTTGCACTCCGAACATGTCTCTGCGATATGGAGTTGTGCGCCATACAAGGGACATTGGATAGGATTGGACTGGATATTTTACATTCCGAGTAGTAAGAGAGATATCATTATCTTAATGTGTATAGCATAGCATAGCACAGCATAGCATAACATGAAAACGGCCTGCAGGTGCAAATGCCTTTAGCCCTCATAATTATGACTCAAGAAATAATAAAGATGAAAAAAGAACACACAGACACACACACCTGTGTACACACACAAACCAACACAACTTACCTTAAAATCAACAAGGAATGCTATAAGGGATATAATCCATAGCGGCAGTTTGGTTAAAGGCAGAAGACTCAATCCTATGTCCAGTTTGTCTCCCTTCCTGCAATAGCATGTGTCAAAGAAACCTTTTCAAACAGAACGCTTGGCATTAAATGATAAAAACATTGCTTTAAGAATTGGGATCACCATCAAGCACTGTCAACATGGGTAGCTAACTGAGGTGCTATGCAGAATGGCACAGTACAACAAACTCCCAATACTGACTACCTCACTGTTACCATTGAGACTCACACTAATTATGAAGCTTGTGTTTATGCACGACGTGTGCAATGATAGTATTTATTTTGCTTTCATTTGGTTCTATCATGATGCTGGAAAACATTTGAATAATGTTAGTTTCAGTTTTTGAATGCAGTTGTTAATGATGCTTGCGCCTTTTGTAGAATAAGGTTGGACAATTTTATAACGATGACTCTTGCATTGTTATTGAGTGAGCAGGCTGCACGATTATGAATAGGAGTAACAAAGATTCAAGCATCCTGGTCTGAATCAACCTTTGGTGTGTAATGTTCACACAGTTTTAAATAAATACAAAATAGGTTTGGTGAAACAATGAGCGATTACTATGGTCTATCATGACCAATACTTGGCTCTTCTTTTTACGGTGAAGAGAATTCAATTTGAAAGGCCACAACTACTATAATAAAGCCATCAACTATTCTGTGTAATTTGTGTGTGCTTGGCGAAATGAGCAAGCATGTTCTGACAGTCCATTATTGTTCCCCACATGTAGGTTTTTAGAAAAAACTACTTTCTTTGATCTCGGACTGGTCAGCCCGATGGCCCGACCACAGACCCAGATACGATCCATCGCCGTAGCACTGCACTGAGAGTTCACTGCTTGACACTAGACTATATTAGGAGCCAATTGGGGCATCTTGTATCCTTCGTCGTGTGCAACCCTATTGCTACAGCTGTAGTTTGCACTATTTACTGGTAGTTTCGTATGTTACCGAGAGATGTTCCATTACAGGATGGGGACCAATAGGCCAGTGGCCACGATGTGGGCGGCCTTGATACTAACCAAATATCAGAGATCTAGCAAGCATAGGCTGCATGTAGGCATATAATAATAATAATAATAATAATAATAATAATAATAATAATAACCCTATACTATCCTATCTTATCCCGTAACTCAAAGGTCATGGGGGCACCATGCAGATGATTATTTAACCTGAGTACTCCATCTTTCTCTGTCCTCAGTAACCCTCATGGCTTGGCTCAGTGTCAAGCCAGTCCACTCTCAAATGTTGTCCTCCCACCTCTTTTTCTGTCTCCATTTTCTTCTGCCTCCTTGCACCGTGCCTTGCAGGATGGTCATTGCAAGGCACGATGCTCTGGTGACGTGGCCATACCATCAGGGTTTTCATTTCTTCACCACTGTGAGCATGTCATCGTGTTGTCCAATGGCTTGTGTGACAGTATGTCGGACTTCGTTGTTGATGTGCTGGGTATAGGAAATGCCCAGAATAATAATAATAATAATAATAATGGACGCTATATATGCCCTCAACAGTCTCTGACATGCAGGTTGGCATCAGTCACTTTCAGGCCAACTATGTCCGTGTCCTGCCTCAATTAGCTTAGTAGTAGCCCAAAGGTGGCAAAATGCCATTTGACCCTTAGCATATCCTCCTGTCTTGGAGGAATCCCGAGTGACTTACGTGGCTCTCCGTAAGGTTTCTCCCTGATCAGCACCCAGCATTGTTCCAATGAACAGTTCACCGTACACCTTCATGTAGTCCGGCGGGCTGAATTCCACAAGCTGTGACATTACGCAATATCATTATTTCAGAATAAAACCAAATAAATAAATTAAAATTAAAATTAAAATAAACAAACAAATAATAAATAGAAGAGAAAAAAAAGAAAATAGAATAACCTAAAAAAAAAAACTGCCGCAAATGGGGGTCGATATTTCTCAATCCTACGTTTGACGTGTGAAGTTTAGTTTCAGCATAAGTATACTATGCGTTTCGAAACCTGCTAAGCAAAACACAACACATGTCGACTATAAAAAAAAGACAAAGACCAAAGAGCTTGTGATGTTTAAGATTTCAATTCACTGTACTCTGACAAATTATTTACCGTATGTCCGTTAGCTTCCAGGTGAAACTTGGCCTCCATGACAGCTCGTTTGACAACTGGGGTAGGCTGAAGCAGTCCATCCCACGTGTAGTAACCAATCGTCAACTTGTTGGTGCCCTTGAAAACCTGCAAAACACACACACACACACACACACACACACGCACAAATGCAGCACACACATGCACCCACACCCACACTCATTTGCGAAATAAACACACACAATACACACTGTTACGTTGAAACGTGAACGATAGTATGTCTGAAGCACGCACGATAGATCTAATCGTTTCGATTTGCAAAGTATTCAATGATGGAGTTTATTTACCTTTGATTTGAGTTCGCATTGTTGTTAGAAGAAGCTTTGTATAACGTTGATAATTTTGTTAGTCGATATTATTGGAGAATTCTCTAGATTTTAGTATTTACTATCGATGGAAACTTCCCGATAAATATCGAAGTATGGCGGAAGGAGAAGAAATATGTATGACGTAAGTCAGTGATGACGATCTTTTATTTGATTGGTGGTAGTGCGTCATTTCTACTGTGTTCGAAATTGTTCGGGAAGAGAGAGAGGTTATAAAATTATGTGCCGCGCTGTTTTGTGAAGTTGTTGAGTTGTTATTGACAGTGAGTTGGAAAGTAAATTTGAGAGTGGAAAGGCGATTGAGCGATTGTATGCAGTTGTTGATGTGTGCTGAATAAAAGTGGAAAACTTCATACGTCGACTTTGTGACTTGTATGCTGATTGAGCGGGTGGCGTGAATAAACGAATCTGAGCTACACTCATCAGTACTTCAGCATTGGGGCTGAATTCACTACTGATAAAACACCAACATCAAATGGAGTGTAACAGTTATCAGTGAATGGTGTAATATTCTTACGATCTCAAATGCATGAGTTGTTAGGTTCACTTCACAATTCTTTAGGAATAAAGGTGTTTTCTCCATTAGTTTCAACCCTTTTCAATTTCATGCTGGACTTCTCAGAAGTTCCATAAAATTCTGGCTATTAGCTGCAACTTTTTATCTTACGACCCCTGCGCATAAAATAGCAACATGGCTGGTCTATGGATTTTTTTCATATGTTGCGGGTGTTTTCCTGATCACAAGTTCAGGTCAAACCATATTGTAGCTGTAGTCTTTGGCGGCTTATAAATCACTCTGGTTTGTGCAAGTTCATTCTTGATTTTTGTTAATATTTAGGGGATATGGCTTGTATACTGATACTACTCAGTACTCCAATTTTTACAGTATTAGACTTCCTGTGAGCTCTTTTGGTATAAAAACATTTTCGGCCTACGTTCCAAAAGTTCTGAATTTTCCAACGCCCATCTCCGATCGATCGTTTACCTCTTCGTTGAAAGGCAACACAGGCAGCGAAGGGTCCAGCTCAAACATGTCAGGGGAGGTAAGCACTCTGGTCATGGTCACCAGGCTTTCCACATCTCTGGCTAAAGGACCCACTGTGCCCGTTACTGAATAATTATACATACAACACATTTACACAATGACCGCAACAATAACTCTCACTTCCTCTCACACAAGCTTTCTCTCTCTCTCTCTCACACACACATACCTACTACAATACAGTACGTGTAGCATATGAGCATGAATGCTGATTACAAATTGCCACCCTATGAGTATGCATTGAGGACCTTGAGCAGCTCTGGTACTGGAAAAGCGCTATAAAGAAACGTTAATAAATATTATATATAGATAGATCTCTATCTATCTATCTATCTATCTATCTATCTATCTATCTATCTATCTATCTATCTATCTATCTATCTATCTATCTATCTATCTATCTATCTATCTATAGGTAGTCAAAAGCCATTTTTAAAAAATGATTTCCTCATCACAAAACTGACATAGATTTAAAGAGCTTTTCATTCTGAACACAGTGGTATATTTTTTTTCCCCATAGGACAAATAGGTAAAAGGTTATTAATGTTTGAAAATGCCGAATGTTGGTGTTTTTTTGGCAACGTTTTGGAATTGAAGAAATTGACAACTTTGGAGTCTCAAAGTGAAGCCAATAATGATACCAGAAAGCTGATTTTTGACAGGTAACCCCTTCATATGTTATACTCCAAGCCCAATTTTCTTCAGGCCTATCCCATGTAATGTTCAGCCGTTTTGGTGCTTCAAAGTTGGAAAATCATCAAATTCGCAGTGCGTGCCGGCAAAGTATAGGCCTACTGGTGTGCTACTACGCTCAGCACTCGTGTCACTGAATAGGCCTACGAGTTGGCCCATGGCCGGAAGAAAACCCGAACACCGTTTGGGTAGACTTTTCTACGGCAAAGCGCTCCGCGATACAGTAATGCACAAATTAATAAATACCCTAGTTTTATAAAGGAAAGTCTGCTCTTTATTTCTTGCTAAGTTTTAAACTTCTAGTTAAAATCAAACTTACATCAAAACCGCTTTATCCACTTTGTTCGGCTCGTAACAAAACGTTTACACACGAGAGCCCACCATACTTATATCTAAATGAAGCTAAGTATCCGAACTTCTCATTGGTTCTTATTTTTAGGCCATCCAATGAAGTATCGCAAAGCGCTTGACGTTTGAAACGAGTCACCTCTCAGCAAACGACGGTGACAATTTTTTCGCAGCGGCATTCAGCGTTCGGATAGGGGCGTATTCAAAAGCTGTTTTCTCGGAATCTTTCGCATAAACATGCATTAAAAACAACACAGATGTAAAGATAAAGCTTTCAATTGTTATTTGAATACAGCCACTGTTCGTTTTGATGCAGTTTTACATTAATAATAAGTGTTGAAAGTGAAGTGAAAACTGAGTCAAAACTGCCGAGCGGACAAGAGCCAATGAAGGGCTTGGAGTACCTACTATCTATCTATCTCTATCTATTTCTCTCTCTCTCTAAAATACTTTTTTTATTCATATATTTATTTATCTTATCAAATAGATGATATCTTATCAAATAGATGATACTATCGATCACAGTTATCAAGCATGGTTTTTAATCAGCAACTCACCCATGTATTGTCCTTTGGTGACAGAGTAAATCCCAAGTTTACTGTCAATGGGAAAAAACTGTCAGTAATAAAGATAACAATCATGTCAATGCGAAAACACAAACATTAGTTAGAAAAATAACAATCATTTCAATATGAAAGCAAATCAAAGTTGAGTTTTAGCCTAAAAGTTGAGTTAAGAAAAAAAAAAGTATTCCCATATAACACTAGGCAAACATTTAAAATCCACTCTGATAATAATGACCATGTCTGTTTGTGCAGGCTCATTTTGATAATTTAACAGCTGTTTCAGTACAGAAGACTGCAGTAACTCATCAACCTCTACTGTCACTGTCTCTACTGACTTTGATCAAGGGGGATGAATGTGCTCCCTGGGTTGCCCAATGCAAGTAAACAAAATTGTGCAGATGACATAAAACTTGCAGTTCACAAACACTACATGTGACCTTTTTTTTTTTTTTTTTAAACTCACTCATCTCTATCTGTAATCATACTTGAGAGTAATTCTGTACAAGTTTCACTGAACTGTGCCCCGTTCCTCATCACAAGCAGACAAATTCAAGATTCATCTTATGTGACGGTTGCTAATGAGCTTAGTGAGAATTCAGGCGGACTGCCAAATTCAGCTGGGTCCCTATAGTCTGATCGGCCAGTCCAAAATTCTGGTTTTGAGCACCAGTTTTGATCCATTTGTAGTTTTGATTTTAAGGGATAAAATAAATTAGAAAAAGAACCCTTCAACAATGGTGCTGGTATATTAGAGAGTGATGTTCAGACTCCACAGACTATGCGCTAATGGACCATGTATTATTGTCACGAAGTCAGTTGGCAAATATTTACATTTGTGTATACATCACGTGTTTATAGGGCTAGAATGCGAGCGAGGGCTGTTGACACAGGCACATAGCGTATGAATTCGCTTTGCAATTTTTCCTATATTTCCTAATTCATTAATATTTTGGTGATTAGACTCGCCTATATAAAGACTGTTTGGAGAATAGAAGGATGTTCTCATATGCAACTACGATTGTCTGTGATTGTATGAAATAGGGCTAGGATAGAGTATTAGTGGAATGAAAGATAGACTGCATGACAGACACTGTAATTTGAATATTTATATTTTATGATTTGCTTGTTGGAAGCATAATATTGAAACTAATTTGTAAATGAATAAAATATTTCATAATTTGATAAATGTAATTGTCTGTCAGACCGGGAGCGGGATCGCTTCAAAGAGAGATAAAATCATATTATAGATCAGCTATTTCTTATATTATTACTCTAAAACTTAGTTTTTTTGAATATATGTGACGACATGAGTTTTGATGCACGCTAATTTCATATCTCTGAGAGTGAGATGTGCAAAGTTTGAATCAGCGTTTTGGAATGCATAGTGTATGTCAGAGTTAGGTTTTTCACGTGTTTTACACATAGCTCTATAGCGGAAAATAGTTCAACGGAGCTCTGTGCCTTGGACTGTGGACTGGAAAAAGTGGTAGTCTTTGTGGTTAGACGACTACTAGAGAGACTGTGACTACCACTATCATAGGATAAGTGTAGGGTCCGTTTTCTAAGGGTTGTGTTTTGTGTTTTGGAACCGCCCAAAGTCTTGTGCCTTAATATGGACAAGAATGACCAATGAGTTGTGACAATTATTACAGAAAAGTAAATTTATAGTAATTGAGGAGGAACTTTTGCTGCCACAGTGCTGTGTGATCTCCGTCTTGAGTGATGTCCTAAGGGTGTGTGCTCTTGTGTTAGAGACTTCCCAAGACCTAGAATTTCGTAAGTGCTAGGGTGACCTAGTATCATAATAAGACAGTAACGAACCACCTACTCTCTACAGACAGTGTTGTGTTGTATTGTGGTGTTGGTGTGTCTGTATCTTCACAGGCTGGGAAACTGAAGGTGAGTTGATGCCCAGTAGTGGCTATACACTCTGAGCATGCGTACGTGAATGAATGATAATGGATGAGGGGGAAAGGGATAGTTTGATAAATAGCATTTTATATGATTTTCTTGATGCAGATGTAAAATGGAATAATGTTGTTGAAGTTGTTGCCAAAATGAGGTCATGAGTGACAATGTATTATAGCATGCTAGAGGGGTGATGAATATGAGAGAAAGGTGACGATGTATTATAGTATGCCAGAGAGGTGATGAATGTGAGAGAGGGGTGATAGAAATGAGGTCAAGGATGACGATGTATTATATATTATGATATGGAAGAGGGGTGATGAATATGAGAGAGAGGATGAATCAAGATTGTTGATTAGAAATTGAATTATAATATGCATTTGTATTTGTTTAAATAATCATGTTAATGGGATGTTAATATAAATTATAGAAGGATTATGAAATGTTATGATGCGTAAATAAACAGGTCAAGATGGCGGACGGCAGAATGAGTTATTTCCCATGTATTGTTTACATGTTGAGGTAGCTTATTAAGATGGTTTATTTGTTGACCCAGATTGGGCCTACTATTCCTGCTACTACTATTTTTGCTATTCCTAGTTTCTGCTACTACTGCTACCATTGTTCTACCTATCTTTGTTCCTCTACTTCCGCTTCCGTTGCTCCGTCTTTGTTCTTCGTTCTACGTACTTCGTCCCACGTTCTACGTACTTCGTTCTATGTTCTACGTACTACGGTCTACGCTCTATGTTCCACCTCTACTTCCACATGCAGGAGAAGGCAAGACGACATGCTGTTGGAACTGCTGCTACTTAGGTCGCAGTACACCCTCAATCATACGCACATTACACGCACATAAACATATATAAACAGTGACTTTCTACAGTCTGCAATAAGTTGAAACAGTTGGTGATTTTCTTGAAGTATTACTTTCAGACAATTTAATTAAATCTGTGTTGGAGATCGTACAGTTAATCTGTGTATAAAGTGTCTAATATTAACTAAATACATTTCTTCAAAGCTTGGTTTTTGCATTTTTATTTATTTAATTTAACGTCTATTCACATCTGTGATATTAGACAACATATTAAATTAGAAACAGATTAACTTAAAATTAAAATAAAGAAGTTAATATGAACAACAATTAATATAACGACATAATTATATAAAAGAAATCTATTGTTATTGCTTGTTTATGATGTACGAATGAATAAGAAAGCAATATGACAACATATATGCTTATTGCAATCTTCGCGGAGAATGCATTTTAAAATATATTAATTGCGAAATACTTACAGATTAATCGATGAATAAAACATAAGTAATGAAAAATATAACTATTTAACCTAATTCTTTGAGCATAAACTTTTTTGATGAAACCTCTGTTAAAACTTAAATTTGAACTCTATGGATCGTTTCAAATAATCAGTATATTTTATAAATTTAATTTCAATGATAAATGGAAAACATGTGAATGAATACCATCTTGAAAATGACATCTTCATTATAACTTATGCCTTTTTTTTGATTGACGTATAAGTTGTCCTTTGTAATCAATTTTTTTTTTTTTTACCTCATACTTTGCATACAATTGACAATCATGCCTTTTAAGCGTTTGGTGATGATAGGCGCATGATTCCATTATTATTATTATTATTATTATTATTATTATTATTATTATTATTTTATTATAAGAATTGACCAATTGGAGAATATATTAGTGCTTTAGATATATTTACATATGATTTTAAGTCTAAGTCTTGAGTGCTATTTAATTTATCATAACTGCTAGGTAAATATTTCTTTATATCTTTACAATGTAATATTAAGTGTGGGATGGTTATATTTTCATTACAAATGCAAGTAATATTTTTACAAAATTTTGTTTTCCAAGAATTTAAATATAATCTAAATGCTAAACTAGAAATATGTCTAGGGACTCCTGATATACTAATTAAACAGGAATCTGAAATTTCCTTTTTAGTAATATTATTAATTATACAGTACATTTCTTTAACTGATAATCTAATATGAATTTTCATAGCATTAATATTTTTTGCTCCCTGTTTTGCTGCTCTATCTGCTTCATCATTATGTATTATTCCGCAATGTGATGGCAGCCAACAAAAATTTATATTTATTCCTGTGCTTTTCAAAGAGTGAATGAGATGTTTCATTTCAAATATTATATCATATCTGTCATGATTTTTATTAGAATTTAATGCATATAACACCGATTGTGAATCAACACATATGAGAATACCATACAAAGCAAGTGGTGTATTAATTAATGTATGAAGAGACATTAATATAGCCACCAGCTCTGCAGTGAATACTGAATGATTTTTACCCAAGTAAAAAGATTTTATAATTTTAAGGTCTGGAATTACAAATCCTGCTCCTGCATCTCCTGAAGAAATTACAGACCCATCTGTATAAACTTTTAAATGTCTATAATAATGTTCATTTATATGTTCTCGGGCCTCTGTAGCTATTAAATAAGGATGTTCATGTTTTTTAAAATTAGTATAATTAATATTATATTGTGCGCTTTCCATTTCCCATATGGGATATGGAGCATTAATGAGTTTTGGCGCAACTTGTTGTGGTAAAATATTTGCATCATTAAAAATATCCTGAGTATATGTTGAAATTGTTTGTAATGAAATTACATCTTTTGTTCTCTTTGGAAAATCAATATCAGATCTAGTATTTAGATCCTCTTGCATATTATTTTCTACTGCATGACTTCTAATTAAATATTTTGCGCATGCAAGTTTTCTATAATCTCCTAAAGATAAAACACCTGCTGCTGCATACGCATCTGTAGTTTTAGTATGAATCGGTACACCAAGTGCTATTTTTATAATCTTACTATCTAAACTTTGTAATTTGTTCAAGTACGTTTTATGTGCAGAAAAGAATGCTTCTTGACCAAAGGATAGTTGAGATCTCACAAGAGTACAAGCTAAATTAATTAACATTTTTGTATCTTGACCCCATGATTTTTTACTTATTACTCTAATAAGATAAAAACTTTTCATAGCCTTTTGTATTAAATAATTGATGTGTCTTTTCCAATTTAATTTTCGTGTGAAATATACACCTAAAAATTTTACTTCTTCTACATATTTAAGTTCTTGTGTTTCAATATAAAATTTAGGAAATATTTTTGGATTTTGACCATTATTAAACAGTAACATGTTTGTCTTTTCACTAGATAGTTCAAGGCCATTATTATTCATAAAAAGGCAAATGTTATTTAGTTCTAATTGATATACATTTTGTATGTGTTTAATTTCATATAAAGAAGATCTTTTCCTCAAAGATACGTTAGTCCATATTGCGATATCATCTGCATACTGAACAATGTGTATATTTTTACTTAATTTTTTTGGTAAATCATGAATAAGCAAATTAAATAATATAGGTGATATAATCGAGCCTTGTGGAATTCCCATATTTATAAAATGTTTGTTAGAATAAGAATTTCCAACTTTTACAATCATGTTTCTTCCTGTAAGGAATGTTTTAATATATTGATATATGTGGCCTGATAATCCTATGTTTTTAAGCTTATACAATAATCGTTTGTGCCATACTCGATCGTATGCTTTTCGTATATCAAAAAAGGTTGCTAGTAAACTCTTTCTTTTAGCAAATTGCTTCTTAATATGTGTAGAGAGTTTAACAATGTGATCTACAACAGATCTGCCTTTCTGAAAACCTGCCTGATTAATAGGTATGACATTGTGTTTATTGCAGTAATATGACAGCCTATTGAGAATAATCTTTTCCATTAATTTACTAACATGCGAAGTAAGAGCTATTGGTCTATAATTTGCTGAGTCTCTCCGTGATTTTCCACTTTTTAATATAGGTATAATTATAGATGTTTTCCAAATATTTGGCAGATTTCCTGTTTCCCAGCATTTTTGTATGATTTTATGTAAATAATTTAACCACATGTCTGGAAGATGTTGTAAAAGTGTATAAGAAATCCCGTCACATCCTACCGCAGATTTTTTATTTCCTAAAATTTGTAGCGCTTCTTTAATTTCTGTGAGAGAAATGTCTGCATTAATTACATTGTTGTTGAGTTGATCTTCAGGATCTTTATATATATCTGAATTTTCAGCTGTTTCTCTAAATTTAATATTTTTATCTGTTAAATTATGACTGTTACTTTCATTGGAAAACATTTTAGCAAACACTTCAGCTTTACCTTTGCATGAAATGATTTCTTTGTGTTCAACTTTAATTGGACATTGAGGAAGTTGAAAGCCAGTTTTCATTTGTGAAACTTTTTTCCAGATTTTTGAAATGTTATTGTTTTCAGTTATTTCATTATTGCAAAATTTTGTCCAGTATTGTTTTTTTTCTAATGCAATAATTTTATTGCAAGCTATTTTAGCCTTTTTCATATTTTGAAAATCTATTTCTGATTTACTTTTACACCATTTTTTATATGTGCTTTTTTTATTTTGTACTGCCTTCTCACATTCTTGGTTCCACCAAAGATTTCCTTTATGTTTATTATTTTTATGCACACACGATGTTGATATGAAGAGTATTATTGATTTTAATTTTTATCATAGAAGAAAAAGTATCTTTGCCATCATGTGACTCAACTGGAGGTTTGCACGATGTATATTCTAAATCATTTCGGACATATATTGCCGTTTGTATTTTCATATTATTTTTAACAAATGGTGTGACTGGAGGAAATTAATATCCATCTATCTTTGGTAATTTATTTCTATTTACTTTTAATGATTGTAATGATAAAACGTGATAAGAATGTAAAATCAAATGCTGATTAAGATATATCATGTTTGCATGAATTGAACGGCAATTCCATTGCAAGACACTAAATCCACTTTTCATTTCAGAGTATCTAAAGTGAAATAGGTACTGTGCTAATATTCATTTCATCAATTTAGCGGACAGCCCACAGTCAAAGTTTTACTGGAGAATACGCAGTAGACATTTGGACAAAACATCCAATCCTTTCGCATTTGGATGTATACAATCTCGGTACAATGATCTTATTGCTGCTCCAGATTTAGTGAGGAAACCTGAATCATTGTCAAGGAATTCCGCACCACACCTTTTACAGGCCATACTCAGTGCATCATTTGATGCATCGACCTTTCTTCTTAGAGGACCTCTAGGAGGGATGATTGCAGAGCAGTGAATGACTGCCTTGGGAAATGTTGTTTTAACATTTTGAATCAATTTCATCCAATTTTTCATTGTAATGTTTCTGGTTTTGCAGTTGTTGATTCCAACATGAATAATGCATCGTTCTATAATCTCATTTTGTTCCATAGTGTGAATCCAACTGCTTACATCTTCCAGTGTGATACCCGGAACATAGATAATTTGAGTGTTCTTGTTTTTGTCTGTTATTTTCTCTTCTTTCAGTCCCTTGATTGTCGAGTCGCCTATGACCAGATTTAGCGCGTCATTTGCAACCTTGCAGGTTTGTAGTTGTTCAGATGGTGTATGATTTGTTGTTTCCCCTACATCTGGAATGGGAATGGTTTCGATGTGGCACTTCAACTTTAATGTTTCATCGATTTTGTTCTTTTCACGGACTCTAGGAAGTTCAAAGACTGCTCGTATTTGCTCAATGGTTTCTTCTTTCAAGATTGGATTCATTTTTACTTGTGAGCCTATGTATGTCATTCTGTATATGTCCTCCAAATTTTGTTTCAGGTCTTCTTGACTATTGCTGTTGATGATCGGAATCACGGTGGTTCGAACAAAGTTATCAAAAGTTGGTGGTTGGAAAGGAACCTTCGATGCAATGCTTGCATACGTTTCTTTGCATACTTCATGATTCTTTGTTTTTGTAACTTTGTTGATGGCATCTTGAAGACTCATGTACTTTTTGGATCTTTCTTTTTGAGCATTTTTCAACAGTAATTTTTTATCACAACCGTGATAAGCAGCAGAGTGTGGGCCACCGCAGTTAATACAACGCGGGGCACTGGTTGAGCATGATTTTCTATCATGATTTTCACCGCACCTGCAGCATCTTGGTTTGGCAAAGCAGTTTTTTCGAGAGTGATTCAAACGTTGACATCTGGTACATCTGATGACAGGAGGACAATAAGGAAAAATCTTGTACTCCCTGTTACTTGTTCTCAGAATCGATGGCAATGTGTCTGTGGCGAAAACAATTCTAGTAATCTGTTGTTGTGATTTCTTGGTTTTAAAAAAAGTGAACTTTATTATATCTTTGTTGTTTTTCAAATCTTGTGGCTCAATGTGATGAAACACGATTCCTTCAGTTTTCACAGTAGGGATATAACAATGAACATTTGCGCCTCCTAGATTCGTTAATGATAGAAGTTTGTTTTGTTGATTTTGGGAAACGCACTCCACAAACAAGTCACCAGATTGTAATATTTTGACGTTTAACACACTTCCTACTACACCGATAAAAGGGAATGTTGTTGTTGGTTTTAATTTACGTAACAACACATCACCAGTTTTTTGGTCTTTGATGATCACTTGATGTTTTTCTAGTGCTTTTTTATATTTCAGAATTATTTCTTTTTCTGGTGTTGTAACAATGTAATCTTTATTAGTTTCTCTGATGTGGTATTTCGAGTCAATGTTGTAATTTCCATATAGTGCCTGCATGTTGTGAAATAACTTGCGTCATCTTCATTATTTTAAAAAATAAAAATAAATAAAAAAGATAATAAAAGAAAGAAAGAAAGAAATGAAAAAAAAAAGTTTTGAGCGCCTGTGTTACGTCATAATTAGTGAAGTGAAAAGCACGTGACAATACACAAATGACGTATTTCCTCTCTGTTTGTTTTTGTGTTGTTTTTTCCCCTTGGGTGATGTCAGTAGTAGACTATCATCACGTGTTCATGTTCCAGATGACAATAATAAAACAATTTTCAATCGAAAATTCAAGACATATATTACATCAACAAAAATGTAAGTAATAGTAGAATGCTTAAAACATCATAGCAAATGTAAAAGAAAAATCATCCGGTTGGAAATTACACATGTGATACTCGTTTTTGCACATTCCTCGGGTTCCAGAACACTAACTGGTCTTGAAGTTGCTCAGCACGCTCAACAGCCTGCATCGTTGAATTGATTCGATCCTCCAGCGAATCGGGTGCCCGTATTTGACCATTTGTTGAGTCACATGATTCGTTTAGACGAATGTTCTCTAACCTTAAGTCTGTTTCTTCCTATATTAAAACAGAAAATCGCACCTTTTCCAGGAGCCCAGGTTAGGATGTTGAATCTGTTTCATGACCGGAAGTGACCCCCCAGGTTTTTGCATACTTAAGCCATTAGTTGCATTATTTTAGCTTTATTTTCTTATTATTATATCTCGATTGAGTTGGCATCTTATGTCCAGTATCAAGGGGGTTTCGGATTCGACAAGGGCAGGTTGTTAATTGTTGGGGTTGTGGGTCCGAATAAGGGTTGAGGTAGGTAGTTGAGGTAGATTCCACATTTCCCATGTAGTGTGTGTGGAATAAAAGTGTATAAATGTTCATCTGGCATTTGTGTTAGTTTTTTTAGTTTGAGTTGCATCCTTTCACTCGTTGCATGAGCTGAAGTCATTGATCCCATTCGGGTGACGTGACAATATAGTTTTCTTGAATTCCGTTTAAATTTTATTATTCTACTACCTTGAGTGAGAAAGAAGAGAACCATAAAATTATCAAAACGTAAATTGGTGTTGGGTTCCAACTGTTGTGTATTTTACGCCTTCCGTGTCTCAAGTTAATCTCTCTGTCTCAACTTGTGTAATTGTATAAGAAAGGCCTTTTGATGAATCCGTGTATACGTGAAATTGGAACATTAAAACTGTTTACAAACTAATATCAAGTTTGTATGAATCTTCTGAGAATAAAGCTAATAATTTTATAACACGCATGCATAGTTTATGACAATTATATTGAAGTTTCTGTGCGATGTTCAGCCAACAGTATTGTTATCCAGCACCAGCGATCGTTACTTATTCTATTTAGCATCATAAGAAGCAAACAATATAAAACAAAATAAAATCCATCCTCCTCTCCCTTTACCTCCTTCCTCACCTCCCTCCTCTTTCCACTCCCCCCAAAAAAACAACAAAACAAAAACAAAACCAAACAAATGTAAAGAAAAGGGAAGTAATCCGAAAAAAGGGAACATACCTGAATCTGCCCACTGTGGGTTTGAGACTACAGATGCCACAGAATGCTGCCGGAGATCTCAAGCTTCCTCCCACATCAGTGCCCAGGCCGATCACAGATCCTCCACCCCCTATCAATGCCCCCTCTCCTCCCGAAGACCCTCCTGGGCCTCTCTTGGTGTTGTGTGGATTCACAGTGATGCCAAAAATAGGATTGGAGCAGGTAAAGCTAAAGAGAAAAAAACAAACAAAACACCACTGCATCCATTGTCAAGAAACCATCGCATAAGTATAGATTTGATTTCGTATTTTCATGTTACCATAAGAGAATGAGTGTGGACAAGTTACCTGAGCATAGCCTGTGGAATGTTAGTGTGGACGAACGGAATGGCACCATGACGTTTAAAGACCTGTATGACTACAGCATCTTCTTCACATTTCAGGCCTATGTTCAGCTGCAGCCCTGCTGTTGTGTCATATCCCTATGCAAACAACCAAATATAATTTTAAACAAATTATTTAATTTAAAAAGCACGCATGTCTCTAGTAAGAAAGCTTGCATCAGATCATAATAATGCCATTTATCATATACCTACATTAAACAAAAAAACAACAAAACAACCAACCAACCAAAAAACTAATAAATATCCTATCCTATCCCGTAACTCGGAAGTCGTAGGGGCACCACAGATGATCGTTTAACCAGCATACTCCATCTTTCTCTGTCCTCAGCAGCCCTGATGGCGTCGCTCAGTGTCAAACCAGTCCATTCTCGAATGTTGTCCTCCCACCTCTTTTTCAGTCTCCCTCTTCTTCTACCTCCTTGCACTGTGCCTTGCAGAATGGTCTTTGCAAGGCCTGATGATCTGGTGATGTGGCCATACCATCAAAGTTTCCGTTTCTTCACCACTGTGAGCAGGTCATCGTGTTGTCCAATGGCTTGTGTGATGGTCTGTCGGACTTCGTCATTGGTGATGTGTTGGGTATAGGAAATGCCCAGAAGTCTTCTGTAGCACCTCATCTTCATGCTTTGTATTCTTCGTTGTAGATCTGCTGTGAGGGTCCATACTTCGCAAGCATATAGGAAGATGGAGATGACAAGGGAGCGCAGCAGTCTTACTTTGGAATGTAGACTGATGGTCCTGTCTTTCCAAATGGGCTTCAACCTTGTTAGGGCAGCAGTTGTTTGTGCAATCCTGGAGAGGACTTCCTGTCGGGACCCATTATTTGATACAATTGCTCCTAAATATTTGAAGCTATGCACTGTGTTGAGGAATTGGCCTTGGACTTTGATGTCCGTGTTGATGCCATTGGTGTTGTTGGTCATCATTTTGGTCTTCTCTGCACTTATTTCCATTCCATAAGCTCTGGATGTGGTGTCAAGCCTCTGTACCAGCTGTTCAAGTTCTTGTTTCTCTGCAGCCAATCCATCAATGTCATCCGCAAAAGATTGGAGATTGCCCTACCCCCTATGCTGACTGTGCCTTCGTGATCTGCAAGGGCATCTGACATGATGCGCTCTAGGAAGATGTTGAAGAGTGTTGGAGAGAGTAGGTATTATTGATGCACATAGATTGTTGTTCTGAACCAGTTCCCGATGATGCTGTTATGGAGGACTGCACTGGTAGTCTTACCATACAGGCTTTTGATGACTTCAATAATTTTAGGGCTGATGTTGTACACTTTCATTGTTGCCCATAGAGCTGCATGCCAGACTCGGTCAAACGCCTTCTTGAAATCTATGAACACATGATCTAGATGTTGTTGGTGCTGTAGGTATTTCTCACAGATTATTCTGAGGTTGAAAATCTGTGCAGTGGTACTTCGCCCTGCCCTGAATCCTGCTTGTTGGCTGATGAGGCTGATGGTGCGGTACTTTTCACACTCCTGAGGGTTACCTTTTTTGGGAAGACTGATGACAAGCGACTGGGTTCATGGTGTAGGCCACTCCCCACTCTGCCAGATCTTGTTACAGATAATGATGAGGGCATCAATCATCGCTTCACCTCCTGCTTGTAGCAGTTCCGCGGGTATGTTGTCCACTCCCGCTGACTTCCCTTTCTTCAGTGATTGCACTGCGGCCTCAACTTCTTCCCGGAGAATTGGGAGAATTTCTTCTTCTTCTCTGTTCTCGGGACATGCTAGAACTGATGGGTCTCCATTTGGCGTATGGTTGTAAAGGTCAGAGCAGTACTCTGTCCATCTGTCCAAGACTTCTTAAGGCATATTTGCTTTGGATCGTGGAGACTTTGGGCTGTTTGACACTTGTCAGCCGCTTCACAGTCTGGTAGGCCTTCTTGCTGTTGTTCTTGTTCAGACTGTTCTCTATTTCCTGGCATTGATCTTCTATCCATTTCTCCTTTGCTGTGCGCATGCCTTTTCGGATGTCATTGTTGATTTTTCGGTAGGCATCAGCTCCCTGTGGTGTGTTCTTTTTCTTTTTTGTATCCCTCTTCGTTTATCACACAGATCCAAAAGTTCAGGTGTGATCCACGGCTTCTTCTTTGGTCGGTGCCTGCCATTTATCTCAGTGGCGGCATCTGTCACAGCTGAGTTGAAGGTGGTGGTCATGGTGTTGACATCTACTTCACCAGCCCCCAAAATGAGCAGTGGTGCAAATTTTCCTCCAATTGTGGCCTGAAATAGTTCTGCCACCTCCGGGTCTTGCAGTGGACTTCAGTCTAGTGCACATTGCTGTATTTACTCTCTTCAAGTGGAGCCGGAAAGACATCATCACGAGATCGTGGTCACTTCTGATGTCTGCTCCTGGAAAAGTGCATGTCCTGCCAATGTTGATGCGTGATCTGAAGCGTTTCTTGACCATGATGTAGTCTATCTGGTTGTGATGCTCCCCGCTGTTATGTAAAAACCATGCTTGTCCCTTGTAAAAAAAAATTCCAATCACCATGTATATTTAAAAATAAAATTAATTTCAAAATTTATTTCATTTAAAAGGCATTCTTGTCTCTCGCAAGTAAGCTTCAATTGCAATACACTAAAATAAAATTTTAAAAGATTTTCTAAATGTACACCACAAAGAACACAACACATGAACACAGAACCATTCATTTTTCACAGAAATTAAGATGGCTGACAATAAGGACCTTTGCTCATTCTTTCACATTTTGCTTGTTTGAATATTCCTGGGTGATAGATCTGACAATCTTTGATGCGTTCTTCTGGTAATATTTTGGTTACCCGAAGTGCTACAAAGATTTCAGAATTGTGGATGAATCATGATGACCATTAACAAAAGTTGATCCTGTATCTTACAATATATTTGCCGAAAAAACAAACAAACAAAACAAAAATGCATTTATTAGTGTCCTGGATGATTTAAGTTAGATCCTGATTTCGATCAACACCTCCTTGAGCTGGTATGAGTGTGACAAGAAGAACAATGACTTGACTTGAATCTTGTTTAGTTAAATTTCTACGTACCTTGATACCTATGTTCTCTTTTACACTAAGAGGCACCCCGTGCAAAATTCTCGTCTTTTCTCCATCCTTGTCACATTTCTTTGCTTCAACCTGAAAAACACAGTACAAATTACATACAAATATTAAACAGGTGAACGAATGAATGATGGATGTTCCATACATGGCTAGTACCCAAGCTGCTACACAATGCTAAGTGAAAGACGATGGAGACAGATAAAGAGGTGGGAGGACAACATTCGAGAATGGACTGGCTTGACACTAAGCGAAGTCAATAGGTTAGCTGAGGACAGAGAAAGATGGAGTACGCTGGTCAAATGATCATCTGTGGTTCCCCAACGACCTTCAAGTTATGGGTTAGGATAGGATAGGAATAGGAACTATCCCGTATCTAAACGAAGCTATTTTCATAAATACTTGGAGACCATAAAACCCAAGTAAGCCTCATTGATATAATTATATTGCTGGTAGTACTGTATAAGATGGTGGCGAACAGTTTGCGTTCAAAAGCAGTCAATAGTATACTAGGCATATTAAATGCATTTGACCTATAGTGTAAAATACTTACTGCTGTCATTTACCATAACAAAGTAAGTGAATCAGTACAATAAATACAATAAATAAATAAACACAACAATTTTTGTAACTTCAATCTGTGTCAATGTTAATACATGTACTTTATAAAATATTGTGTATATTTTAATAATGATAAGAACTTCAAATGCTTTCTTTAATTGGTGTTCTAAATGTGTTTGACATTGTACCATGATTCAAGCCTCCATTAGGGATGAAGTGTATTTGTAAATAAATTAAATTGTTATTATTAAACAAATAACCGATACGCTCCTTTGACTGAAAACCCATTACTCGGTACTAAACAAACCAATGGGGACAAGTTAGAAACAGTACCTGTGCTTCTGTTATGGCTTCCACAATACAGTTTGTTCTGGCAGTCTCTTCCAGTGCCTGAATCATAATAAAAAGCTTTGTGAAAATGACTACACACAAATACATTTAATAATGAACTGAGCATCTAATATTTTATTGCCAAGTAAGTAGATATATATAAAAGCAAAAAAGCAAAAATAAACAAAGATTTAAACAAATATTAATAAACCAATTTCTGAATACAAGCAGCAAACAAAACCCTGTCAAACACACACGTACACATACAATGATATATAACATACATGTACAGTGATGTCCCGAGGCCTCGGACATCGGTCATGGTCCGATTCGTTTGGAAAATGACCGAATGCAAACACTTGTGTCCCGTCAAATGTCCGATTCTATTGCGAAATTAGCGGTCATTTGTCCGATAGTATTATGACTAGAGCGGTCACTGCAAGAAACCTCTGTACAAACTGGGGTGTCAAAGCCGTTAAAACGAGTTTGAATAGTGGACAATGCTAGACTATTATCACTCTTTAGTACATTCCGTCGAACAACAAAAGGGCCGCAACTCTCGACACTTTTGAAATGGAAATAACCGACACCATACATCCTCTGCAACGATCTTACTACGCTCAAAATGCCGCCGAAGAAAAAGCTTTGTGTAGCTAAAGGGCAGTCTGTTTTGAGCTCGTTTTTGAAGAAAAAAGAAGCACCATTAATCGGTTCGCTTCACAATCTGAATGTCCTATTGCTTTTATGTAGTCAGGACGCAGGACATGATGTCCTATTAGTTTTATGATTTAGGACATTTTGTCCTATTGCCCTCTAATCCTAGGAACACCACTGCATGTACATATACACACACATCATAAGTTATAGCATCATAAGTAACACCATGTACACACATGCACACACAGAACCAGAAACTACATTGCAAAAAACCACCATTTATATATTAATTTATTTTTATATACATCAGTATCTATATTTAAACTCACGTCAGTGAATTTGTACCAATACAAAAAGTACCTGCACGCTTGCTCAAACTAAATGAATGGCTTGCCTTCGTCTGAAATGCCCTGAGAACATCAATGGATTTCAGTTCCCCACTCTGGAGCTTGGCTTGAAGTGAGGTCAGTGAGAGGGAGACAATGGCATTTATTTCTGATGCTGACAGAGGCATATGCTGCAACACGAGTCGTGCCGGTCAGAAAATAAAAAAGCTATAAAAAAATGTTTTAAAAATTAAAATCACCAAATGGCTTCAATCACAGAAAATAAAGGAAAGGGTTGACTCATTGAGTACAATCCATAACACAATCATACCCCAGCTAACATATAACAAAAACAAACATAGGAGACACTATTTCATCCTATATTTGTAATTAATGAATACTGTTACAGGGTAATATTATAATGAACATGACAACACAGTACCTGCTGCAATTGGTGTTTGACTGCCTGTAGAGTCTTTCTGCATTCCTCCCTTTTATTCTCCAGTTTGCAGTTTAGAGTCCAGGCAGAGTAGCATCGTTTGGCAACTAGGACTGCTAAAGCACCTGCTGCAACTGCAGCGAGCTTGCAGCCCAGGTTTGGGCCTTCTTTAAAAGTCAGGTCATCCCTCATGTTCCTTACAAATGCCACTACAGTCAAAATGGTTCAGTGTCTCACTCAATGGTTGCAGTCTCTGCAAAGTGCCAAACAGCAAAACATCTTTATTTTAAAACAATGTTACCGGGCTGTAATATTGACGTTTTCCATGCAAATTAGATATCAATCAGTCTCCAATTTAAGTTCTTGAGCTCGAAGTTTTTATTGTTTCTCACATTATCTGTTAAAATCAATCTGAGTTTAAATAAAGAATGCGTATAGACGTCTGCTGTCTACCACGTGTCATTGAACTGGTGTTTGAACGTGTGAGTGCATAGGTTTGAGCGAGTGCGGGAGCGTGCCTAAAGCTTTACAGTTATTTAAATTGTTTAAAAATTTAATTAATTAATTTATTTATTTTAGCATTCACGTAAAAAGAATTAGAACTTCGCTTGAAATTCGGCCAGTTTGAGTTTACAAACGAAAGTTGCAGGTCAAAGGTTGAAAGGTCGCACTACAAGTACTCAATATTATAGCTCTAAATGCAATGTTTTTTCGCTCCCCCCCAAAAAAATTACAAGTTGTACATCTTGTATCACACCAGTGACAGTTTGGCTATGTACTGTTGAGGGAAAAAAAAAGATGCAAAGACATGCAATCCGAACGTTTCACTCACAAAGAATTGTAGACTGGTTTATTCCCGAAAACGCAAGTTGAAAGGGGAAGTCACTGTGGTTTTCCGAAAGGAGTAGTCCTCCTTTACTCAATTAGAAAAGGAAAGGAGCCTAAACCCGAAGTCAGTGGGGCCGGGTAGCTCAGTTGGTAAGAGCGTCTTGCTAGTAACCGAAAGGTCGCTGGTTCGAATCCCGGATTGGTCAACGTGTGATCATATTATTTTCCCCTTTACCAACAACTGGCCCGCTTGTGTCAGTATAAATCTGTCCAGTAGTCACCTATATGCGAAAGTGTCGTGTGAATATAATCTACAAACAACAAACCCGAATTTCAGGTCAATGTTGGGCAGCTTGTATACGACTAAGAAAGCACTTAGTGTCTTCATCCTCTAGCCAAAGACCTGGGTACCAAATGATACTTATGAAACAATTTCGAAAAGAGAAAGTGAATGTCGCAATAATATCGAGGATACACTTTCTTTGTGCTATCGAGTATAGGCTTACTTGGTTAGTCAGTGCCCCTGTGCCTACACATACCGCTCTCCCAACCCAACCATCATACCTGACACCCCTATATATGCATGATGATTATAACCACGGGCCTTCAGTCCCCTGTATGCCATTGTGTCTGGGGACTTTAATCTACCAAATGAAGTGAACCCATGGGCCTCCACCAAAGGTCAACCAGGACCCATTCCAACTCCCGGCCACATCCCACGGCCATCCAGAAAAGACAGCGGCTTAATAGTCGCTATTTGACCTCGGGAAAGTGTTAGTGAAAATTTCGACTTTATAGGTGTGGCATATTCATGAAGCCTCCGATAAGGGTTTTGTCAGTCCGATAAACAGAAAGCTTCCGATAACCCCAGGGCCGGACCTGGGAAAAGTCGAGAGGGGGGGGGGGGGGGAAGTGGGGGGGGGGGGGGTTACTGATTCAGTGAAGGCACAAAGCGCCGAGCTTTTTAGGGGGGAAGCGGGAGCATGCCCCCTCTCCCCCCCCCCCCCCCCGCCCCCTCTGAATTTTTTTTTTCAAGGATGCACATGGTGCAATCGTGTGCAATCTGAACCTTGAAAAAGCCATTTGTGGTTGTCTGGGACTTTGAGCTTTTTGAACATCAGACGTCTTTTCACTGATCTTTCTCGAAAAGAAGTGCATTGAAGGAGAGCAGCTCTTTTGGATACCTGGTCGATTCAACGGAAATCCATTCTGTGACGTGGGGTTTTATTATTGCTGGGCTCTGCACAATGGAATGCTGTAACCATCTCGTCTTATTCTATGGGGACCGCTAGCGAGTCACCCTGTGAATTACTTTAATACATTTATTTGTTTAGCTCGGTCTGTGTTTAGGCTGGGGTACAGAGATAGATAGAAAAATGGTAAAAGATCACTGTCACACTAGCTTTCACACATGAATCATATGTAGTCCAGCCACTTGATAACAGTAAAAATCACACATTTATTTCTTCTACTCTATACACGATCTTCGATGTACGGAACTAACTTAAAAGTTCAATTGTCAATGCGAATGGTTCGCTCGCTGATAATCTAGGCAGCTACTTTTTCTTCATCGGGCACTGGCTACTTTCTCCGTAAGGGTCAGCGTTTTTGAAGAGTGGACTACTGTGGTCCTGTTTATACAGAGTGTTAGTGCACTGTTTCTTGTGGCACTTAACTGCGTGGGTGAAGAGCTGCATTGAGGTCGCTTCTGGGACAAACTGTGTTGTCTTGGCTTGTGTTTGACGGGTGGGCTATCTGCGCACAATGCTGTAGATGCCTCGACAGCCAACTCTAAGCGTAGATTAGGTTCTGTTCTTTGCTGAGTTGGGTTCACGATATACCGCCTGCTCGTCTGTTTGACAATGACAGGCCGTGACTACTTGATTGAATTCGCATATTCAACAAGCACTGCTTCCCTGGTCTATCAGTAGAGATATTTCTGCTAGGAAGTAGCTGTGTACTACCCAAAGCTTTCAACACAAATGACTTTTTACCTGGCTTTGCCTGAATCGGCCAGAACTGGTTCTATCCACTATACCTGTGTCCCGATTGGATGAACCATCTAAGTGGCTATAAAATTCGAAACTCGATGGTAGGCTGTGATGATGTCACTACACGACTCGCGTCAGCTCGCAGTGTGTGTACACATCAGTTATACCTTAATCGTCTGCTATAGACTACAGTAACCTTCTAAGTTTTACTGCTGACCAAACAAGCAAACTCTCAAAATGTGCAGGGTAAACAGGTCCTCTTGTTACACATTCCAACGATGTTTTTGGACGATTCAGCGATGGTCGTTTCAACTGATGTTCGTTACAACGAATTGTCATAATTATCAACTTAGCATCTTAATTAATATAAATTTGTAAAAAGTCGTTTTTGGGGGATTAGGGCAGTATCAAGGTGAAGGTGCTGGAAGAGGCTTGCGGCCAGAACAAGAAAATATGGCTGCATTTACTAATTTAGGCTTAGGGGTTGGGTTACTTGGTCGTTTCAATGGGAAAACGCTTTGGACGTTTCAACGGATCCCTTGAAATGGATTTCCGTTGAATTGTCTATAAATAACTCCTTGTATCTTGGACCAAAAGTGACTTAAAACTGCAGTTTTAAAAACAATTTTTAAAAAATTAAAAGTCTTTGCATTTAAAAAAAATTCAAAATTTAAAAAAAATAAGTTTGGAGGGGGGGTTCCGGAACCCAGGTACCCCCCCCCCCCCTCCCCCTGGGTCCGGCCCTAAACCCCCTATTGTGGAAGTCATGAATCACCGATATAGGCGCTATAGGGGGCCTATCCTATCCTATCCTATCCTATCCTATCCTATCCTATACCGTAACTCGGAGGTCGTAAGGTGTCACGTCACCCGAGTGGGTTCCATGACGTCAGCTCAAACAGCGAGTGGAAGAGATCAAACGAAAACTAAAAAAAAAAACTAAGAAAAATGCCAGATGAACATTCACACTCTTTTATTCAACAACAACACACACAGGATGATGGGAATCTAAACCACTTCAACCCTTATCCGGACCCACAACACCAACAATTAACAATTACCTCCCTTGACTAATCTCAAACCCCTAGAAACTGTACATAAAATGCCCACACAACAATATGTAACAATAAGCAAAGAAAGCTGTAAATAAATACGATCACAGGTTAAGGAGTTAAGAAAGCAAGACTTGAAAAATGTACTGACTGGCGAAGGGTGCCTTTTTTTTTATTAAATGTATATAATTAGTTAATGCAGACTGAATGACACCAAATTTGGCAAAGTTATATACTTTTACATGTATTTGTGTAATATGCATCTTAATTTTTTTTAAATTAATTTCTTTCAAGTTAAAAAATAAATAAAATAAAATAATACATAATCGCGAAAAAAAAGGAATATGTTCACTTTAAGCAAGATAATTGCATTTACAGCCAAAACAATTAACTGAAACTTTCTAATTATGTTTTTTGGGTCATTTTCTGGATTGTGCACTACAGGCAAGCCAAACCCTTTGATAGTTTATGAATTAGGGACAATATATTTTTATTTATATTTTATTTTTAAAAATTAGGGATATGACTAATATAAAAAAGATTCTACTGGCTGGATTAACTTTATTTTAGTTCACAATCCAGATATATGTCTTAGCTAATTGTATACCAAATTTCACAGCTTTATCTTGAAAATTTACAGAGATATGGTGTAAAAACCATGCGCTCCATGTAATTTTCGGACAAAAAGCCACTTGTGAATTTAATACTAAAACTGAGACCTACCAGCGTTGTATGCACCTGCTAAAATAGGGATATCCCTCCATATTCACCAGTTCTTCTTCCCTTTCAAGTCTGTGCAGTCTCAGCATTTTCCTGTACTCCTTTGAGGCTTTAAAAGTCTGTCGCTGTACCGTGAGCACACAATTTCTGTTCTGTATGAGTGGGCGTGGCAGCCTTGGTGGGGTTCGATTCTTCAGGACATTCTTGATCAGCTACTTCATAAGTAACACTATCATGACATGAGACGAGTAACAATCGCTGAACTTTCACTTTCACTAACAGCATCAGAGACACATTTTGACACTAGTCTGGGCTTTTTGCTGTGCCGATTTTCGTGGAAACTTCGCTTTCGTGGCCTTTTACCACGTGTTTTATGATCAGAAGGCATGTTTACTCACAACACCACAACAATTGCAGAAATATCAACTTTAGATCAAAACTTTCGCTAAAACTTGCTTACCGGAAATGTATTGAGGGAGCCAATAGCCTTATTATTTGTTTAGTGAGGGAGGAGCTCATTATTTTTATGCTGTATCAGGATACTGAAACTGATGAAAAAAATAAAGCAGGAAGTTGGAATTTTTTGCAGGAGGGTACCCTCCTATAAACTGAAATATCTAAAAAAAACTATTTAAGATAATTACAAATGGTAAACTATGTAATAAAATACAGATATTCAGCAATATTAAACACCATTTTATTTTACAAATCTAAAAAAAGTGATTTTTGGTCAAAATCTAGTCAGTACTGGCCCCTTAAATTAAATTGACTGGCTTTGTTAAGCAAAACGTTCACTGGTTGTAGCACTCTTGTCTTTTAGCTAATCTCAAATGGTAGCAGTCACAGAAAGTAAAGTGTACTGCTCTACACTTCTCTTAAGATATGGATATGTTTTATGTGAGTGTGATGCAAGGGTGTATGACCGTGGAAATGCGAGGTGTAGAATGCAGAACCCAGGGGGTAGACTCCCGGTCGTCTGGCGTGAAGCGAAGAGTCCGGGCGGTGATGGCAAGCAACCCCTCACAGCAGCACCCTCAACGTCAGAAAGGAGGACGTGGCAGCAGTGGCCGCGACGTCCCACACAGTCGAACCACAAGCAGGCAATATGGCAGAAGGAATTGAAGTAACAATAGTAGTAGCAATAGTAGAAGTAGAAGTAATTGAAGTAGGCCCAATCTGGGCAACAAATAAATCGTCTTACTAATTTATCTTCATAAAAGGTCATCTTGAGCCGGCTTAAATCAGACCTGAAATATATGTGCTAAAGATGGGACATTAAATAAGCCGTGAGGCTTAATGATCACCATGATCTAGTCCCTACACTACTACTACTACTATAATACATAAGAAATAACTCCTTCCGCCGTCCGCCATCTTGACCTGTTTATATATGCATTACAACAATTCAATTCTCAATTCTAATAATTTACATTCTTCCTCATAAACACGTTTTTTTTTTAAATACAAAACACATTATAATTATGATTCCATTTCCAGTCAAACACTCCTGATTCATCTTCATTCTCACCTTCATCACCCCTCTCCATGTTGTAGTACATTGTCTCCCCTCATTCATATTTATCCCTCTCTAGCATACTATAATACAACGTCACCCCTCCCTCATATTCATCACCCCTCTCTCTCTCATTTTAACATATATACTTCATCATCACTTTTGACCTCATTTTGGCAACAACATCAACAACATTATTCATTTTACATATTTAAACAAGAAAATCTTATAAAAAATACTATTAAAACAAAATATACCCCCTTCCCCCTAATTCTACATCATTCATTCATGTACGCAAGCTCGGAGTGCATAGCCACTAAGGAATTGAAATACTGGGCACCAACTCACCTTCAAGTCCTCGGCATGTGAAGCACAGATAGACAACATGACACCACACCACACCACAACACAACACAACTGCTATCCGCTGAGAGTAGATGGTTTGTTGCTGCATGATACTATATGCTGCGCTCATGGAGCATCTCAGTACCGACGAGGTCACTGAGCCTTGGGTGGTCCCTAAACAAAGGGTACATGCCCTTATGTATAGACCCTACACTTATTCCAACACAGAAATAATGGCAGTCATATACTTTCCACTACTGCTAGAGAGTTACTTTACTCCAGCAGCCTTTACAGTACTTTGGTCATTCCTGTCCAGACGTAGGAGCAAGACCTCGGGTGGTTCTAGTATTAGATACACTACCCTTATGAAACAGACTTTATTTCTATCCTGAGTTAACACAGTCACATTCCATCCAAAAAACTGTCTGCTAGTAAGCGCTCCCAACCTGACTCTGAAAGCCTAGACCTTCTCCCAGTTCACAGTACAAGGCATCAGGTTTTGTTCAGCCCATTTACCCATTGAGCTATGCGTTTCGCACGTGAAACCATACATTCCTATAATATCATACGCAATAAAGACTGCTGATTCAAACTTTATACACTACATCATTAGAGATGTGAAACTCTACACTATATACAAATCTGGCACAACTACTATTAGCGTGCGTCGAATACTCGTGTCGTCACAAGGGGAAACCACAGATGATCGTTTAACCAGCGTACTCCATCTTTCCCTGCATGTCCTCAGCAACCCTGATGGTTTCGCTCAGTGTCAAACCAGTCCATTCTCGAATGTTGTCCTGCCACCTCTTTTTCGGTCTCCCTCTTCTTCTACCTCATTGCACTATGCCTTGCAGGATGGTCTTTGCAAGACCTGATGATCTGGTGACGTGGCCATACCATCGAAGTATCCGTTTTTTCACCACTGTGAGCAGTCATCGTGTTGTCCAATGGCTTGCGTGATGTGCTGGGTATAGGAAATGCCCAGAAGTCTTCTGTAGCACCTCATCTCAATGCTTTGTATTCTTCGTTGTAGATCTGCTGTGAGGGTCCATGTTTCGCAAGCATAATTATAGGAAGATGGAGGTGACAAGGGAGCGCAGCAGTCTTACCTTGGAATGTAGGCTGATGGTGCTGTCTTTCCAAATTGGCTTCAACCTTGCCAGGGCAATTATAGGCATTTTAAAGTCCGTGCAAAAGGATGCATGAGTGCACTGACTGTCTATAGATCTCGGTCTATACTCTCAGCCGAAGGAAGGAGTACATTAAGGGGTTTGTGTGGAATGTGGAGTCATTACAGACCATCGAGGCGATCATGTGAATAGAATCTGCCACTTTCCATTCATGCAACCCCGGGGTATATCCAGGAGCCAACGCCTATGCAAACTCTTCACCACATATTTAGCAGTTTACATAGTAAAATGACTGAATGGTTAGTGTTTCTATATAGCGCACTTAACAGCTTAAGGCTGCTTAATCAAGGCACTGGCTGAAGTGTCTTTCAGTGGATGAAGGTGTCAACGTGCAGCATCAAGCGCCACTGTTAAATATCACCTGACAACTGAGCGACTCTCAACAACCTGCGTGTTAAGCCTGACAACTAACCTTTTTGACAGAATGAGTAGAGGGTTCCTTAACGTGCTCCTGGGGGCGGAGTTGCAGGGTGGGGAAAATGAAACAGCGTACAAAGAATCATTACAGACAGTCGACTCTTGTAAGACATAAATAAATAAATATATAAGTAAACTAAATTTTCAAAAGTCTGTCGTTACTGTCGAGACTCGATCCAGGTTCTCTGGAACGCCAGTTGGGCGTTTTGCCACTGCATGAGTACCCCAGAACATAGTTAAATGTTGAGCCTAAGCCTGTACAATGTTGATGGGGGTCTATCAGGCCTACAAGGCCTCTCCAGCTTTAGTCTCGCCTGGCACGACCAACAACGTAATCAATCCTCTCCTTAATCTCATTCCAACTTTCCTCCTATAAAAGCAGCGAGGGGTAATCTACATAACTGCAGTCCCCTATATGCGGAAGTGTCCGGGGACGTTAATCTATCCAACCTACATAACTGAAACTGAACTGTTTCACATACGGATTAGATGTGGGGCTTGCCAAATGAAGTCTGAATCTGTGAGCCTGCCTCATGTCTTTCCCGCCGCTGGCAGCTCAATTGCTCAACAATGGAATGGGGCGACCGTGCTAAGTGTTTTAGTCCGCCTTTCTTCATTGTTGAAAAGGTCGTTTCTCGGGCTGACAGCACCCTCGTGTATAATTAGTTGTGGTCCGGAATGTAAAAGAAAACGTCTTAAGGTTCAACATGCACTATAAGCCCTGCAGCTTGCAACAGGCTAAAGAGAGGTGTGCACAGTGTTTTCTTCAATTCAATCATTTATTTTAAAGTCTGTTCGCAAACATGTGATTTTAAACCAAAGCGGATTCAGTGCATGCTCCATCAATCCAACACAGAGGTCATCTTCACTTTTTCACTAATCGGCAAGTGGTAGTTCGTTGCTGATGCAACTAACATCACATTATAGAACCGTAAATAAATTAAATTCACTACTTTTTTTTGCCATACATCGATTTTAGGGGCGCAATTTTTATTTATTTACTATTCTATAACTTTGAAATCAATCAACGATGGAGCACGAATTATGAACGTGAGCTTACATGTAAATCTCTTGTTACTTAGAGGGGAACTACACTGAGTTTCAAAACGTCCAAAGCATGTTTAAATTTGAATTTTTGCAGGCAAAAAAAATCAGTTTGGATGAAGAGGGGTGGGGGGTGGTGGTGGTGGTGGTGGGAGGGGGGGGGCTTAGGGTGAGGGAGAAAAAGAAGCTTAATGTCCTATTGGCTAAGCGTTAAGGGCGAATCTCCACGTAGCCACGTTTGTATGAGAGTACAAAGCGAGATCTAGTCTGTGCACGCAAGGACTTTAAAGGTTGCAAGTGGGCGCCTCTCGCCACTTGAGTTAGATCCTGTATCGACCAGCGCCTTGAGCAGCTCTTGGGCAGGAAAATCGCTATATAAGAACGATGAAATAAATAAATAATACAACAATCAACCCCGGCGTACTGTGACGCGTGCTGGCAATTGCAGGAGAGGGAGAGAGAGGGAGAGAGAATGAGAGAGAGAGTGGGGTGGGAGTATGGGGGTGGGGCAGGGAAGTGAAGGGGGGAGTGGGGGAGGGAAGTAGGGGACCGTTGGGGGAGAGAAAGTTTTGCCGGGTAGAGTGGCACTTACAATAAAAACTACCGACGTCAAACAGCATATCGATATCGCCGAATGCGATAGGCGTGGATTGTTTGTGGTGTACTCTTGACCGGTAGAGAGTATAATGCAGTACGGATGGTTAATGAACACCCGCAGTAAGTAGTAGCAGGCTACTCTTCTCTCAACGACGGCCATGGACAAGGAGTGAGCTTATTATTTCAACAAGTCCACTCCAGCACACACAAAAAGTGATACCGAGATGTCATTTCTTTTGATTTATTGTAAATGGTGTATAATTCTTCAAAGAGGTAGCCTAGACTACGTCTAGTGAAAGTGAGAACAAAATAACGAAAATTTTGTGCAAGAAATCAGGTTTTTCTCTCAGCGGCAGCCTTGACAATGAAATTATTATTTAAAAAAGACATAAACTGATGATCTACAGCGCAAATAAAATTGGACCTCTATTCAATTTTAAATATATATTTATTGGTCGTTTGTTTATTATTTGTTTGCTTCCTTGTTTATTTATTTATTTATTTTAAACTGGTAATGCTTGAAAGAGCAAGTGAATGTTAAAACACACACAAAAAAGAGATTTTGTGCAAAGACTCCATAACTGCAATAACGGAACATGAAAGGTAACTTCTTTTTTTGTTGTTGAAAATTTGATCCATTCAACATTTTCCTCTTAGGCTTCATAAGACATTCATAGTCATGGAAGGACTGGCCAATGGCATATATATGGCCTGTTACAGATTAACATTTTTTGGAAGGCGTTGGGGGTTGGGCTGGGGCTGGGGGCCAAATCTATGGACAATTTTTTATGGGTTATTGTCAAATGGTTTTATTGTTTCGTTCATCATAAATAGTCATGCACAAGACATAACATTATTATTATTATTATTATTATTATTATTATTATTATTATTATTATTATTATTATTATTATTATTATTATTATTATTATTATTTTACTACTACTACTTTCATGCACAATTTTATATGATATGCTAATCTATAGAAAAAAACAAGCTTACGCAGAAAGAACGATTGCAATTTTTATGAATCGCAGCTGTTAAATCTATTCACAGTTCCTTGCTATTGAATATATTTTGAACTTGCAAAAAATGCCGAATAAAATGCTTACAAGTTACACCAATCTACAGGGACATTCACCAAATAGAATGGATTCTCGATAGCTAGGAGGTAGTGGATCCTCAATAGCTTAGCGGTAGCAGTAGTATGTTTCTGTACATATTAAGGACCCGTATATACAGAAAACATATATTCATACACGTCCATATATGTACTTACAAAGGGCCCGCTATGCTGTCGAAGATCGAATCTACGTGATTAACGCCCCTGGTGTGTGTGTGTGGCTAGGTAGAAACGCCTTTATTCTGAAATACACTTGAACCTCTACGTACTTTCTTTTGACGGACCCCGTTATTTTGACATCAAAACAGTGTTCCGTTAAGGTTAGGGCTGTATTAGGCTTAGGGTTAGGTTAAGGGTTAGGGTTTGGGTTAGAGTTAGGGTTAGAGTTAGGGATTGCTTCAAAAATGGACAAATTTGTAAAAATGTCAAAGTAACGTATGTAGAGTTTCATGAAAGTCATCACAACGGCGTTTCTACACGGTTGTGTGTGTGTTTGTGTGTGTGTGCGTGTATGTGTGTGTTTGTGAGTGTGTGTTTGTGTGTGCGTGTGTGTGTGTGTGTGTGTGTGTGTGTGTGCGCGTACACATAAGCCTTGGTGAATGACATTGCCTTTTATGCAGAGAATGGATGTGTGTATTAGCCACCCACTTTTTTCTAAGTGCACAGGAGTGCTCTTTTAGTGTATAAACATTGAGGTTTAACGTCTACGGGGATAACCATCCCAGGGAAAGAGGGGTAGGGACCTGAATCAACACTGAACCACCAAAGCAATCATACTACTAATATAATAATAATAATAATCATACAGGGAACTGGTTCAGAACAACAATCGGTGTGCGTCAAGGATGCCTACACTCTCCAACACTCTTCAACACTCTTCAACATCTTCCTAGAGCGCATCATGTCAGATGACCTTGCAGATCATGAAGGCACAGTCAGCATAGGGGGTAGAGCAATCTCCAATCTTCGTTTTGCGGATGACATTGATGGGTTGGCTGGAGAGGAACAAGAACTTGAACAGCTGGTACAGAGGCTTGACACCATCTCCAGAGCTTATGGAATGGAAATAAGTGCAGAGAAGACCAAAATGATAACCAACAACACCAACGGCATCAACATGGACATCAAAGTACAAGGCCAATCCCTCAACACAGTTCATAGCTTCAAATATTTAGGAGCCATTGTATCAGACAATGGGTCCCGACAGGAAGTCCTCTCCAGGATCGCACAAACAACTGCTGCCCTGACAAGGTTGAAGCCCATTTGGAAAGACAGGACCATCAGTCTACATTCCAAAGTAAGACTGCTGCGCTCCCTTGTCATCTCCATCTTCCTTTATGCTTGCGAAGCATGGACCCTCACAGCAGATCTACAACGAAGAATACAAAGCATGGAGATGAGGTGCTACAGAAGACTTCTGGGCATTTCCTATATCCAACACATCACCAACGACGAAGTCCGACAGACCATCACACAAGCCATTGGACAACACGATGACCTGCTCACAGTGGTGAAGAAACTACTAAAATGGACAGTGAAAATGGCCACATTTTATATCACCCACCACGGGATTCGAACCTGGGTCATCGGTGTGCCAAGCGAACGCTCTACCAATTTTTGTTTTAAGTACAAGGGAGTGCTCTATCCGATACGGAGAAAATCCAGTCAATTTTCGGGAAAATTTTGAAGAAAGTTCGACCTATATCGTCGCCTATAGGAGACGAATTAGGTAAACTTTTGATACGGAATGAGCCAATTTTACATTAGATTCTTACATTTTTAGAAGAAATTTGCGTTCTTTCCGTCAAAATACCACTTTCCGATTCCTACATTCTTAGTGGTGAATAGACGTTAAATAAAATAATTGAACTGAACTAATTCCCCCTGTCAGTGACTCAAACGTATGCAACTGTATTGGATGACAGGTCATCAATGCAGCGAATTAAGCCGTCTGCACACACGGCATCAACTATTGGGCAATCGATTGAAAACCTTTCGATGGGCGTGAAATGAGATGCACAACGATTAAAGAAGCGTTCCACAGCTGTGGAGCAAGGTTGAAAGCGACATAGAATGCTCATCTATCTGTCTGCAGACAAGCATACACGCGTCAACGAGGAAGTCGATTTTCAACGTTGATATTCGCCCAAAAAATGACAAAACGTCTGACAAAGGCATTAGAGCTGGAGAAGCTTTTTCCCCCATTCTGAAATGCTTTTAATATAGAATATAATGATCTTAAAAAAAAAAAATTCTCCCGTTCAGGTACTGAATAAGAATTTCTGCTGGGAATACATCGAGGCAAGGCTGTCATTGAGTGCACAGATCATGTTCCTGTAACTGCACAACTGTACAACGTATGTTAATCTGATGAATAAAAATTGATACAACAACAACAACAACAACAAGTTCCTGTAACTGCAGTGCATGGCGCTAAGGCTGTACAAGTGTTCAACATCCTCATTGCAGTGAGAGGGAGCTCAGGAGTGACTGGGAGGTGGCTGATGCTGTAAAAAAACAACCTTCAAAACTTAGTGATGGAGGTAAAAACAACAACAACAACAATCAACATTGTCTATTTCTCTCCCT
>CM072516.1:60067739-60070239 GCA_036898135.1 Oncomelania hupensis
TTAATGCCGTAATTAGATTGAACACCTTTGGATTTTAGGTATAACGGCGCCTCATATCTATATATGTCTAATTAAACTTGTTGAGATATGTGCATAAAGAATGTTGAGGGTCGTTCGCTCTTTAATTGACACTTAAAAAGAAGACAGGCCTTTCTGGCAGTACGATTTGTTGAAGCGACAAAATGGGATTGTTTCAGGCGGTCAGTGGCCACTTGGCAGCCAGGCGGTCATTGGGTCAAGTTGGCGAACTGCACGTAAGTACACTTTAATCTGTTTTACACCGATAAGCTTTGTCTGAGCACCTTTGTCTGAGCTATAGCGGTATTCAACATGCCTCAATGGAAATGGTATGTGTGTTTTTAGAGAAACACGGCATAGAATACACATGAGCGCTATTAAGTTTTTATACAGCTAGCAATCTGTTGCGTTTATCAAGTAAAGTCAAGTCAAACTCTTTAATCCGAAAAACTCTATCCTATCCCGTAATTCGAAGGTCGTAGGGGCACCACAGATGATCGTTTAACCAGCGTACTGTATCTTTCCCTGTCCTCAGCAATCCTGATTGTTTCGCTCAGTGTCAAACCAGCCCATTCTCGAATGTTGTCCTCCCATTTCTTTTTCGGTCTCCCTGTTCTTCTACCTCCTTGCACTGTGCCTTGCAGGATGGTCTTTGCAAGACCTGATGATCTGGCGACGTGGCCATTCCATCGGGGTTTACGTTTTTTCACCACTGTGAGCAGGTCATCGTGTTGTCCAATGGCTTATGTGATGGTCTGTCGGACTTCGTCGTTGGTGATGTGCAGGGTATAGAAAATGCTCAGAAGTCTTCTGTAGCACCTCATCTCCATGGCTTGTATTCTTCGTTGTAGATCTGCTGTGAGGGTCCATGTTTTGCAAGCATATAGGAAGATGGAGATGACAAGGGAGCGCAGCAGTCTTATCTTGGAATGTAGACTGATGGTCCTGTCTCTCCAAATTGGCTTCAACCTCGCCAGGGCAGCAGTTGTTTGTGCGATCCTGGAGAGGACTTCCTGTCGGGACACATTTTTTGATACAATGGCTCCTAAATATTTGAAGCTAAGCACTGAGTTGAGGGATTGGCCTTGGACTTTGATGTCCATGTTGATGCTATTGGTGTTGTTGGTCATCATTTTGGTCTTCTCTGCACTTAGGCTATTTTCATTCCATAGGTTCTGGAGGTGGTGTCAAGCCTCTGTACCAGCTGTTCAAGATCTTGTTCCTCTCCAGCCAATCCATCAATGTCATCCGCAAAAAGGAAGGTTGGAGATTGCTCTTTCCCCTATGCTGACTGTGCCTTCGTGATCTGCAAGGTCATCTGACATGATGCGCTCTAGGAAGATGTTGAAGAGTGTTGGAGAGAACACCTCACAGGAAGCTGATGCCTAACGAAAAATCAACAATTACATCTAAAAAGGCATGCGCACAGCAAAGGAGAACTGGATAGAAGAGCAATGCCAGGAAATAGAGAACAATGTTAACAAGAACAACAGCTGACAAGTGTTAAACAGCCCAAGGTTTCCACGATACAAAGCAAATCTGGCATATGCCTTACAGAAGAACAAGAAGTCTTGGACAGACGGACAGAGTACTGCTCTGGCCTTTACAACCACACACCAAACGGAGACCCATCAGTTCTAGCATGTCCAGAGAACAGAGAAGAAGAAGAAATCCTCCCAATTCTCCGATAAGAAGTTGAGGCAGCAGTGCAATCGCTGAAGAAGGGGAAGTTAGCGGGAGTGGACAACATACCCGCGGAACTGCTTCAAGCAGGAGGAGAAGCGATGATTGACGCACTCACCATTATCTGTAACAAGATCTGGCAGAGTGTGGAATGGCCTACACCATGGACCCACTCGCTTGTCATCACTCTTCCCAAAAAATGTAACCTTCAGGAGTGTGAAAATTACCGCACCATCAGCCTCATCAGCCATCCCTGCAAGGTCCTCCTGAAAATGCTACTCAACAGGTTGAAACCCCAAGCTGAACCAATCATAGCTGAAGAACAAGCAGGATTCAGGGCAGGGCAAAGTACCACTGAACAGATTTTTAACCTCAGAATAATCTGCGAGAAATACCTACAACACCAACAACATCTATATCATGTGTTCGTAGACTTCAAAATGGCATTTGACCGAGTGTGGCATGCCGCTCTGTGGGCAACAATGAGAGTGTACAACATCAGCCCTAAAATTCTTGAAGTCATCAAAAGCCTGTATGACAAGGCTACCAGTGCAGTCCTCCACAACAGCGCCATCGGAAACTGGTTCAGAACAACAATCGGTGTGCGTCAGAGATGACTACTCTCTCCCACTCTCTCTTAAGGTATACACTGATACAAAAATAAAAACACCCCAAATTCAAACATTTATGCAAAGAAATGCGGATTGTGGGGAGAAAGGAGTCGAAAATCAATACAAAAAGGAACATGAACTATATAATAAGAGTGTTGGGTCATGAATCCTCAAGGAGTCATATCCCA